>CM030368.1:210578345-211181138 GCA_017893485.1 Hemerocallis citrina
AATCATGGAATGAACTCTTCTTGCGAATTATGAATTCTTGTTTTGTTTTTGATTTTTATTAATTCAATTTTTAAAAAATGTATTTATTTCTTGTGGGCAGGATTGTCTGGTTGTTCACTAGGGTTTTAGTAGGATGGTGGATCAGAACACGAATCAAGGGTCTTTCAATGGTTCCTTCTTGGTACTCAACTTGGGTACCAATACCCTTGGAGTGGGTAGCTCCGTAAAAGACCCAACGCCGTCTGGATCTCTTCAACCGACCCCAACAGCGAATACCTCCACCCCTCCTAATCTTAATGCTATTGACAATGCTGAGGAGACTGTTTATGATTCAAGTGAGGAGGGGTCTTTCTCGAGATCGGAAACTAGCAAAAGTAGATGGGGTTCAGAAGGGGAGGAAGATCCTGATTGGGTGCCGGAGAGAAAAGCTAGAAGATACAACAGTTCAGCTAGTAAAACAGTTCAGCCGAAAGAAGGGGCATCTGTCATTTCAAATCCTCTGGAAATTCCGTCAGCTTGTCACAATGGGATGATTAATTCAAGCTCGGGACTACCTCCTTCTTACCTTCAGGACCTCTTAGGTCTTTATGGTTGGAATGTAGTGGCTGAACCTAGGAAAGGTGACTCTGTTTTCGTATCTCCCCAGGGGATTCCTTATTACTCCTTATCAAAAGCTTTTGAGACCTTTTTACAATGCACTTCTAAGTATAGCGATAAGGCAGGTCTCTCATCTCTGTACTTGCGAAACAGCTCTTTCGGTGGTAGTATGGTTGAAAGGGCTGCCCCTTCTAGTAGTAATGTAGGCTTAGGAGGTGGCAATGCTGCTGATGTTAGCAGAAAGAGACGCAGATGTAGGAAGAAACAGTTAGTTGTTGAAGAGAACATCGAACCTGTTCAGGAACAACTTCAGCACAGAAATGAAACTTTAATGTCTGGTAGAATGAAATCCATTCAGTCGGAAGAAACAACTCAGTGTCAAGAAGAAAACAGGCGTGAGGTTTTTGGAGTGAGAAGGTCTGGAAGAAATAGTGGAAAGCTTGTCCCCGAAGAGAACAGAATGAATATGCCATCGGAAGCTAGATTTGGGGAAAAAGCAAACAATACGGAGCAACATTCGGCATCTTCATCAGAAAACATGCTAAATGTGAGGTCTGAAACGTGCAGAGTCGACAAAGTGTTGAATAATGAAGTCAGAGGTTCAGATTATAGCAATTTTGGTGTAATGCAAAGTAGAACTATATGCAAGGCAAGAAGATCAGTGAGATCAAGGAGACCTGGACTTACCAATAGAAAAAATGATGTTTCAGATAGACAATGTGATGCTGATAAGGGGCCGGAAAGTAATGTTTCAGTTGGCAAGGAAAAGGGAAAATCATTGGCCTCAGAAGCTGTGGTAGATGAAAAAGTGGATTGCAGTATGAAAGGCGAAAGCATTCATGGTGAAACCAAAAGGAAGGATTGTAGTAGTGGGGTCCTTATAACTGACCGAAATTCTAGTGATATGCATGGTTGTAAAAAGGCTACCAGAATCAGGAGATCTAGGCGCATTAATGGGAAGCATGTTCCTGTAGATGATGATTCAGATATGGAAATCGGTTTTGATGAATACTTTCTATATCCTTCCGATTTTGAAGAAGTAGTAAAGAATGGTAATGAAAAAACAAAGACTTCATGCTTTAAAGATGACGAGCTGAAGCAAATCAATGTAGATAATCTCGGGTGCCAGAAGTCAAGTTGTATAAACTCCAGTGCTTCACTAAACGAGAGGAATGAGGAATTCCGTATTCCCGATAGATGTTTTCCATCACTTGCAGTTGAGAAAGAGGTAGCTAGTGGAGATAAATCTCATGAAAAGAAGAAGAAAAAGAGGAGAGGTGGGTGTGGTTTAACCGTTAGAAGAAACAAGAAGGATGACGACCAAAAGGAGATTTTGTCCCAGAAAGCAATTAACGTATTGTCTTGGTTGATTGATTGTGGCACATTGTTTGAAAATGACAAGGTTTATTATGTTACAAAATCCAATAACGGAAATGTACCTTCAGGAATGATAAAACGGCAAGGCATTTGGTGCTACTGCTGTGATAGGATAGTGACATTAGCAGAATTTGTTGCTCATGCTGGCGGCAATCTTTATCTCCCATGGGAAAGCATTTTCCTTTTGTCAGGAAAGACACTTCTCTTGTGCTTGAAAGAGGCATGGGAGAAGTTGAAGAAACAAAGGAAGGTAGGGTTTCAGACTGTCGGTGTTGGTGATCCAGATCCTAGTGATGACACGTGTGGGGTTTGCGCTGATGGTGGGCACTTGATATGCTGTGACACTTGCCCGTCAACATTCCATCAGGATTGTTTGATGCTGAAGGTAGTGTCTGACACTGCTCTTCTTAGTAGATTAATTTCATGTTTTTTCGTTACTCAATGTATGTCTGCACACCGGGGTTACCAAATTATACATTCTTCAGCTTCTGAAGCGAATTAATTTTTTGCAGATAGGACAAACTCCAAGTTAAGATCAGTTGAATTATAGTCAATATAGACTCATAAGATTCTGACTTTCTCCTTTAAGGATGAATGCCTAGACTATGCTTAGAATAAATGTAAGTGTAGTTTATCAGTCCAATTAGAGTGATTACTATCTTGATGAATGTGGCATTGTTTCTAATATATTTAAAACTTTATCAATCGATTTTTCATATTTATTGTCATAGCCTTTTTTTCTGTTTCAACTCTTCCTTAATGATATGTTACCCATTGAACGTCCTAAACAGAAAATATTGCTCAACAGTTTCCAAAGTGCGTCTGCAATGAAAGTACTTCATCTTGCTATAAGTTTAATATAGAAGAGTATTAATTTTCAAGTGTTTTGATGTTTTCTCTTCAGGCCCTCCCAGAAGGCAGTTGGTACTGTCCATACTGTAAATGCACATTCTGCACAAATATGGTGAGTGGATCGGACATGTCACTTGAAGCACTCAGTTTGCTTTCATGCAGGCAATGTGGACGCAAATGTAAATATCAGTTTCCTTTGATCTGTTGCACCATTCTAGTTGAGTGATTAATAATGTCCTTGCACTCGTGAACCTTCTGCAGATCACAAGGATTGTACCACAGGAAACACTGTGCAGTTGACAGGTTCAGGTCCAGTTTCTTTTTGCGGGGAGAATTGCAGCAAGGTAATGATTTAGTCTTTAACAAAATCTCACTTATTTTAATGTCATATGTCTCTTCCAACAGAATGGAGTTAGCGCACTTTTAAATTCACCTGTTTGTGCACCATAAGTTTCATTAAAGAAAACAATCTAGTCTAGTCCTAACAATTTTTTTTCTAGTGAAACTGAGAAAGCAATAGCAGCTCCATGCCTCCAACAAGCCTTCCACATTACATATTGCAGTGTGTATTGTTTGTTCTAGAATTAAAAGCAATTTTCATCGATTAATAGGCTTTAGGACTAACAGTCTGTGTAATTGGTTGTTCTATGAGTCTAAGAGTCTAAACAACTCGTACATGATCAACCGTTTAGTTTTGTGGCGAGTCGCACTGTTTACAGAAGAGTTATGTATATAAAGTGTTTTCTTTTAAAATAAGAAAAAAAAGAAGCATAAATGAAGTGCCTTACACTTTACTTTAATCTGATCATACATATGCACATGTTTACATTTTTTACCTACTTATTTATGTTATAGAAACATGCTCATTGATGATTTACTGAAAGTTTATATTGATGTACTAAGCTAACTACAAAAGATGTATTGCAGTCCAAACAGGAGGAGAAACTAAAGGGATATTCCTGGAACCTATAAATATTGGAAATTCCTATAGGAATCTAGTCTAAAATGACTCCACTTATATTACTTTACTCTGCAAATTTTTTAATAGAAATGAAGAAGGTGAATAAATCTCTTTTGATCAGTACATGGTGAGGTAAAAAGTCCCTTAAATTTACTCGAGATAGTAACGAGGAGAAGTGTGTTACTGCATGAGTTATGAGGATCACAGAAAGGCACCCCGCATTTCATCTATAAAACGTTAAGATAACAGGAATAGTGTATTACTACATGAGTGACTGATTTAAAGATGATCCTCAAACCTTTTAGCATGGGAGGAGCATGCTATCCATTCCCCCCGAAACACACAATCCAACATACAATAGAGTATATTCACACACAAAATTTAAAAGGGGAAATACATAAAGCAAATTTCGAAGTAATTAACTGCCTCAAGAGAACTAGGTAATTTAGATGTCACGAGTCATGGCTCATGGACCTAAGAGCCAGTACAGTGCATCTAGGGTATGACCAAGAATGAATATAGTCCAGTTGCAATACCAGTCGGCCTTGAGTTGCAAAAACAAAAAAAAAATGTGGTGAACAGGAGTAGAGAGCTTAGCCGATATTGCATAAACCGGACAGATGATCATAATGAGGCAAAAAATGGAATATATATAAAAAAATCAACAACGAATTTGGCTCTTGGAGGGACTAGCAAATTTTATTTTTTCTTGTCCTTCTGGGAGGAGGGAGTATGAGGGTCTTTCTTTTGGGAATCAGTATCATGTTCCCCTTTTATATAACTCTATTATGTCATACTTATTTCGTTTAAACTCTTATTAATGAAACCTAGGGAGAGATTTGCCCACCATTTATACAAAACATTGTAATAGAAATTGTTAATAACTGTTTTTCCATTTTCTTTGTGATGAACATTCTGTATAGTACAAGACATTTTTTCTTTTCTTTTTCAAGGTACTGTCAGCTCTTTTCCTGTTAAAGTTGTTCCATGGTTGCTTCCAGGTCTCAGTTCATAGAGCTTATCCTGAATATTTGAAATACTGCAGGTTTGCGCTGGACTATTAGAAATGCTGGGTATCTCAAATCAAATGGAAGAGGGATTTTCTTGGACTTTATTAAAACATTTTGATGAAGATATAGGAACCTTCTCTAATCATATGCGTTCGTTTATCATGGAATCTAATGTCAAACTCTCCATGGCTCTCTTTGTGTTGGATGAGTGTTTTGTTCCTCTAATAGATAAAAGGACAGGGGTAGATATGCTGTGTCAAGCTGTTTACAACTGCGGGTAAGCTTCATCTCTTTCTATTCATTCATGTATTATGAAGAACTACTTATTCAAGTTAAAGTTTCGGGATATATATGTGATTCATCTTAATTTATATTTATTATGTGAATATACTTTCTGTTATCAGATTAGAGGCATATCCTTTTCAATATGTTGGTCACACCATTAACATTTGTTCTTTTCAATTTATTTTTTATGTGCAGATCAAATTTTAATCGTCTAAATTATGAAGGCTTTTACACATTGATTTTGGAGAAGGGTGACGATATCATATCAGTAGCTTCACTGAGGTATGTTTATATATAGGACATCCTATTTCTAAAATTTTGCACATTTTATTTTTAAAAAAACCTTCATCCTTTGTGTCATAACTTAATCCATATTGTGGGCTTACATTTGATTTCACTAGTTACTGAAAATGTTTCTCAAATATAGTGTGGGTTGTTATTATCGTTTCCAGTATTTGTTCTTCATTGTCAAGTGGTATATTGCAGATATTTGTTTCCTTAAGGGTGTGTTTGGCAAGTAGTGTTTGGAAGTGGATAGTGAGAAACTCATGGGATCTCAAACATAGGATGCCATGAGATTTTGATTCAAGATTCCATGAGTTTCCTACTTTCTCCTCCAAATTCCTACAGTTCTGTGGTGACATTACTGATTGAGTATAAGAATTTCTTCTACTTTTGTTGTTATTTTGCAATAAATTTGTGATATTATGAATAATATGATAATGATGAGTAGCTATCAAGAAAAAATAGTAAACTTCCTAGTATGAAACTAGTTATTATATTATTCCCTTTGTGTTCAGATGTGTGTGCTGGAGGCCTGCACTAACCAGAAGTCAGGCAAACTGATTAGAAGTTTGCGATAAAAGAGACTTTATTAATGTAGTTGTTCTCATGATAATGTCTACTCACCTCATGACCGATAGCCTAACAATTTTGTCCCACCTATTTAGAGTTAGCTACTGTGGATGAGATTGTAATAGTGTGCTTATGTTCCTTTAGTTAAGATAACCTTATGCTACTCAACATGTGGAGTTTCTAACTTATGGCCTCCCATTTGAAGAAAATGTTTCATTACTTAAGGTGCCTAATGCATAAATGGTGGACGAAAGCCTACTCATTCCATTGGTGAGTATTTAACAACAATACTACAGTTGTCAGAAGGAAAATACATAAAGAAGCAAGACAAAATCCCTGCCACCTAAAAGAATTTACTTAAAACAGGGAAAACGTGCAATTGTTCCTCTATAAACACACAATTTCTTTACCGCTAAATGACCTAACTAGTTGCGTATTTGCTCCTCATGACAACTAAAGAAAGTTGAAGCTAGGCCGAAAACCCTTTACTTTCTGTCCAACTTTCATCATTTTATCTTTATTGAATTTGCTTACTTCTGAACCTGGTGCAGATATAATATATCTTTGTTAGGAAAGTTATGGGCAGAAGTTACTTCACAACTAAAGTAAAATTGAGATAATGAAGATAAGGTGGACACATATATTTTGCGTGGAAATTCCCCAAAGGAGACGAGGTAAAAATCATGGGCAAGTGTAGTAGGCTTTCACTATTGAAAGTAGGGATTACAATACATTCTCTCTAAATATAAGGAGAGAACAATTTCACTATCTCTTATAGTAGAAGAAACAATTCATTCTCACAAATTTGAGGAAAATACAAAGTAGACAAACTACCTCTAAGGAGATACAATATTATCTCTCTTGCGAAAACTCTTGTAATACTTTGTTTTCTCTTAATCCCTCTTTCTTCTTCTTCCTCGCTTATGCATCCTCCTTCTTCTGACGCTCTCATTATATAGCCAAAGGGCATGAGATTTTGTTGACTTTTTTGTTTTCATTCATTTTTGTCAAAAGGTGCAACACCAAATTCGGTGCCAACCCTTCAAGGAGTTGGTGTGGTGGGCCCGTATGGTGAGCCCCCTCACTACTCCCAACATTCTCCTACTTGGAGACTGAATTGAGGATTAATCATGTCTCCACACAATCCTTTCTACCTTGTAATTCCCAGCTTCTTATATCACTGCTCGACCATACAGAGATCTACACCATTCAAACTTGTCCTTGTTGATCGACTTGGTCATAACATCTGTTAGGTTCTCATCTGTGTGAATCTTGTGCATATCCACACATCCCTCCTCCTCTACTTTCCGAACGAAATGGTACTGAACTCTTATGTGCTTTGTTCGTGAATGAAAGGTTAGATTCCTTGCGATGTGCAAGGCACTCTGACTGTCACAAAACAGAACAATCTTCTATTGTTTGTGTCCGAACTCCTCCAATAACCTTTGAAACCAGATTGCTTCCTTGCAAGCTTCTGTAGCCTCATGTATTCTGCATCCATTGTAAATAAAGTTATAACAGTCTGCAATTTTGAAATCCAGCTTACAGCTCCTCCTGCAAGTGTAAATACATAGCTTGTAGTGGATTTGCTTTGGTCAAGATTCCCTGCAAAATCTGAGTCCACATAGCCCTTGCCAGTTACTTCGGATCTTCTATAACATAATGTAGCATCTGAGGTTCCTCTAATGTATCTCAGAATCATCTTCACTGTGCTCCAATGCGCTTTACCATGATTCATCATGCACTACTTGTGCAATGTCTGGTCTTGTGCATATCATAGTGAACATCAAACTTCTCATTGTTTATGCATATGGTACTCGAGACATCTCCTTCCTCTCTACTTTATTGCTAGGACACATTTTGGAAGAAAACTTAAAATTAACAAGAAGTGGGGTAAAAATTAGTTTACAGTCTGGCATGTTGAAGCAACGCAATATCTTGTTAAAATAGTTCTTGTGGGAAAGCAAAATATTCCAATTATTTTTGTCTCGATAAATTTGCATCCCTCGAATCTTGTTTGCTGGTCCCCAAGTCCTTCATGTCAAATTTCTAGGCCAATTGTGCCTTCAATTCTTGGATTCGATCTTTGTTAGGGCCTGCTACCAACATGTCATCCACATACACCTGCAGGACAATGTATTCATCATTACCATCAAACATTTTGCAGTACATACAATGGTTTGAACCAAGTCTGCTGTATCTAAGGTTAATAATGGAGTCAAATCTCTTGTACCAACACATTGGTGCCTGATTGCGATCATACAGAGATTTTTTCAACCTGCAAACCAAGTAGGGGTGGACAATTATTATCCGAACCGACCAATCCAAACCAATCTAACCCGAACCGACCGATTTTAAACCGAACCAATTGGGTTTGGGTTGGTTCGGTTCTTGATCTTCAGTAACCAACTGGACCGATTCGGTCGTTGGATGGAGCTTTCAAATAACCGATGAACCGAACCGACCATACCTCTATGCATTAGTCCATAAAAATCTAGTTCTCCTTTAATTTCTTCAATATACAAACAATCATTTCTCATTTTATTGGAGAGACAAATGTCTCCTTTAATTCCTTTAATACAAACCTAGCAGTTGTTCTACCTATATTTTGATTCTCTATAATCGTGTGTATTATGTTGACAAATGCTTGATTTACAGTGTGGCCCAGCTTAATAGAATCATGAAGTTGATGTAACATTTAGTAGTTACTTTAAAAAAGTCAAGCAAAAATTATTTTCTAAATTTTTTTTATTGTACCTAAAATTCAATTAGCTATGATTATTGATGTTTCTTTTATGAGAATAAACTAAGATTACAGAAGTAGCAGGTAAAAAAGTAGTGTATCTCACCCATTTAAACGTCATCATCTCAAATAATTAGTGTAAAATTCATTAGCAACTTGTGGTTTTATAAATCTTCGTTTTAAATTCATTTCTGAACAATAAATAACATGTTGTTTCTTAAGTTTGATTGGAGTTTATCTTTTAAATTTCAACGAAATCGTGAATGATGTTGGAGGTGAAAAGTAGCACGCTAAACCGACCATCTAATTCAATCAAAACAAAGCTTAATTGGCTTGGATGGAAACCGATCCAATTAAGGCTCGGATTGGTTGCGGATGAGAAAATTAAAAAAATCGATCTTCTTTGGATCGGTGGTAAATGGTCCATATTAGGTTGGATACCGATTGATGCCCTCCCCTAAAACCAAGTTCTCATTGTCTGTTTCAGCAAAACCTTCTGGTTGGAGCATATAAATTTCTTCTTCATGATGTTCATGAAGAAAAGCGGTTTTCACATCTAGCTGCAATGTAGGTCAAACGTATCACATATCGCCAAGACTACTCTGATTGTCGTGAGTCGAACCACTGGTAAAAATATCTTATTGAAGTCAATACCTTCTTTCTTAGCATATCCTTTTACCACCAATCTTGCATGATACTGCTCCACTTAGTCATTACCATCAAGCTTGATCTTGTAGACCCATTTGTTGCCGACGGTCTTTCTTTCTTATGGTAGCATAACAAGATTCCATGTCCTATTCTTGTGTAGAGCTTCAATTTCTTTCTGCATTACTGCCATCCACAGGAATACATCGAGCCTTTGATTGCCTCTTGGAAAGATGACGATTCTCCATCCTCTATTAAAAGACAATATGCAACATTGCTCTTCGTAACATACTCCAAGTGTCAAGCTGGCGATCTTCTCTCACGAATTGACTGGCGAGCTTTTGGAGCCTCCAAATCAACTGGTTCTTGTACCTCGTGCTCTGGTGCTACTTCAGAAGAAATTGGATCTTCATCTGGCTTATCTTCCACCTGAACTGTGATAGTCTCTGGATTCTTCTTTGACGCGCTATCACTTCCATCTTTCTTATGTAGCTGATCTTCTGCAAAGATCATATCCCTGCTGAAAACTACCTTGTGGGTAGTGGGATTCCATAGGCGATACCCCTTCACACCGTTAGCATACCCCAAGAACATGCACTTTATGGATTTCGGATTCATCTTCATTCTTTCTTGGGCATTGTACATCACCTACACGGGACATCCGAACCAATGTAAAGTAAAGTAATCTGCTGGCTTGCCAGTCCACATCTCCATCAGTGTGTTCAGCTCAATTGTTGTTGATGGCGACCGATTTATAATATAACAGGCGGTTTTGGCTGTTTTTGCCTAAAAAGAGTTGGGTTGACCTGCAGTCCGCAACATAGCTCTCATCTTTTCTGCAAGAGTCACGTTCATCCGCTCTACCATGCCATTTTGTTGAGGTATGTATGTGACTGTGAACTATCTTGTGATATATTCTCGCTTACAAAGTGCAAGAAACTCGCCATTTGTATACTCTCTTCCATTATCTGTCTTCAAACACTTGATCTTCTTGCCCGATTCAAGTTCCACCTATGCTTTGAAGTCTTTAAACACTGGAAACACATCTGACTTCTTCTTTATTGGATACACCTACAATCTCCTGGAGTAATCATCAATGAAAAACACAAAATACTTTGCTCCTCCTAGGGAAATTTCTGGTAATTCATAGACATCAGAATGAATCAAGTCTAGAATGTATTTACTCCTTGATTCAGATCTGAACTGCAATCTATGCTGCTTATTTGTAATACAATGCTCACAAAAGGTAGATTCACCGATTTGAGCTCTGGAAGCAGCTTCCGGTTGGAGAGAGTCTTCAAACATCGTTCAGACATATGGCCTAGTTTAAGATGTCACATCATTGTCAACCCTTCTTCCTTGCTGGTCGATGCGACACATGCATTAGATTCCTGTAGTTTTTCTCCATTAAGCATGAATAGATTTGCTGCGATCTTTTCTGACCACAAGTGCGCCTCTGACAATTTTCATGACCCTATTTTCGACATGGGTCTTGCATCCAAGGCTATCTATTGGCCTCGAAGATAATAGATTCTTACTCAAGTCTTTCACGTGTCGTACCTTCTGGATGGTGCAAACCGTACCATCAAATATTTTTTCTTTGATAGTACTAATACCAGCAATTTCCACAACATTATCATCAACCATGTGTACAGAATCTCCTAGGATTCGTTCATATGTGTGGAACCACTCTCTCCGAGAAGTCATCTGTCATGTTGCTCCTGAGTTTAGTAACCAGACATTAGAGAATTGCTTTCTGCCTCCAACCATCGTTGTTGCCTCGCTATATAGAATTTCACCATCATGCCGGGTACTCACCACATTCCCTTGAGCATTTGATGACTTAGGGTCTATACTCTTTCTCTTGTACCAATATTCCTTCTTGAAATGCTCTTTCTTGCTGCAGTTGTGACACTTGTAAGTCTTTTTACTTATTGATTTTGATCTACCATGATTATGACTCCTACTGGGGCCACATTCTGTTGATCTCTCTCATCACCGTCAAAGTTTTCACTTGCTGCAAACTTGCTTGTTTGCTTCCTTGTTTTTGCGTCTAGTTTCTTCTTCCAAAACAGCAGCTACAACTTTGTACAGGACTAGATAGTCCGTCAGGATGTTGTTCGTCGGGTTGATGATAAGTTGATCATAAAAGTCATGTAGATTTTGAAGTAGAAGCTCCACACGTTCATTATCTCTAATTTGTAACCCATTGATGAAAGTTGCAAAAATATAGTATTCGGGGTATTGATGTGGTCGATCACCGATGCCATTCGACAAGTGTACAGTCTCTTCCTTAAGAATATCTTGTTGTGAAGTGACTTGGCCTCGTACATTCTTGTCAGAATATCCCAAATCTCTTTTACCGTCTTTTTTTCCGCCACACTGGATAACACTCCATCGGCTAGTGCCAAGTGCAGGTCGGCAATTGCATTGCCGTCCATCTTGTTCCACTTGCGTCGTCGGTGATCTTCGCGGGCCTATCCCCAATTGCTGCCAAGCAATCGTCATTTCTCAAGATTGCCTTTATCATCACTTTTCATAACGAGAATTTACTCATGTTCAAAATCTCAACATCGAACTTTGTTGTTGTCGACATTTCTGCTTTATACCTCACAACCAAAGCTCTGATACCACTGTTAGGAAAGGTATGGACAGAAGCTACCTTATAACTAAAGTAAAATTGAGATAATGAAGATAAAGTAGACACGTATATTTTACGTACAAAACCCCCAAATGAGACGGGGTAAAAACCACAGGCAGGTGTAGTACGATTTCAATATTGAAAGTGCGACACCGAATTCATTGCCGTCTCTCCTCTTTCTTCAAGGAGTTGGTGTGATGGGACCTGTATAATGGGGCCCCTCACTACTCCCAACAATCTTTAACTAAAATAATGTGTTGGATTGACAGAGAGGAATCACTGGGTTCAAAACTAAGAAACATTTATTACACATCACGACCATATTATTACAAACCTGATTTGTAATTAGTGTTTCTCTGTGTATAGGGCCTATTGCTTGAACTTTAGCAATATTGCATGCCTTTTTCTTTTGTTCTTTACTTTGATGTATTCCGTGGTTGATAGTTGGAAGTGTGTTCTTGCAAATTGGAAGTCTTTGAATGTACCATATGCTTTTCATTATCCATTTTTTATGCTTATGTGCACTGCATAGTTCTACCATCGGTAAGACGTCTCCTTTATACATTTTAAATAGTTAAATGCTATTTTATATAGCAGAGTCTGTTGATTTACCTTGTCTCTTATGGCTTCTTACAGGCTGCACGGGACAATCCTGGCAGAAATGCCTTTTGTCGGTACGAGGCCTATGTACCGAAGGCAAGGCATGTGTCGACGACTTCTTAATGCAGTTGAAAATGTATGTAGTAAGTTTTCGAATTTTCAGCAGCATTAAATTATTAAGAAATTAATCATATTTTACATTTCAGTATGTTGTATGTGTTGGGTTTTATGTCTTGCATTCTTATTCGGTGTGAAGAGAAGATGGCGATGCAAGTAGAGGGTTCAAAGCGAAAGATCAAAAAGAAGTAGAAACAGTCAGCAGGAGCAGTAGAGAGAAATGGATAGTTGACCGTGCGGTCGACTATCACCTTTTCGGGTCGATGGTTTGGGAGTTGCGGTCGACCGTAACTATGTGCGGTTGATCGTCGGTGGCGCTAATGGATTTTTTGGATGCGGATTTGTTGATTCGATTAAAGCTCACTTCGTCTTTTGATTAGATCGTACAACTCTAATTGTATGTTTATTTCTTCAGTATACATCGGATGACTATTGTATCAAGATATCTAAACTAGGGTTTTGCTAGATCTATATAAATACAATGTAAACGGCTTCTAGAACGATATGATTCTATTGAGTGCCGAATAGAAGAAGATAATATTTCATCTGAGAGGGTGAGAGAGTTTCTCCATTGTAAATAGCTACCAAGTTCTAGCTAGGCTTTGAGAGAGGGTCGTTATGAGAATTTTAATATTCTTGTATCTTCTCTAGATGAAATAACATCTCGATTCTTTCTCCCCTGGATTAAGGTGAAAGCCCCAACCGGGCTAATTCTTGTGTACTTTGTGTGATTGGTGCGATCTAGTTTGCTTGGTGGTTTGTGTTGATTGTATCGAAGACTCAACAAGATCCTCAGTTCTTCTAACAAGTGGTATCAAAGCAATCATGTTCGTGGGTTTGTTCGAGTTTCTTAGAGAAGATGACAAATCAAAAGACGAAGATCAATCGGTTTGACGGTAAGATCAACTTCAAACTATGGAAGGTGGACATGTATGATGTTTTGGTTCAGAAGGACTTGCACCTTGCCTTAGAAGAGAAGAGCCAACCGACATGAAGCAGGAGAATTGGGATGAGATTTGTTTGAAGGCCTTAAGTTTAATCCGATTGCAATTAGCGGACAAAGTCAAGTGTAATATTCTTGAGGAGAAAGTGCGGCGAGTCTATGAACGAGACTCAAATCTGACTACTCGAGATCATCGTTGCTAGATCGGATGTATTGAAAGAGAAAACTGTTTAGGATCTCAATGAAGAAAGGTACCCATCTTCAAGATCATATTGTGGAGTTCAATAAGGTAACATCTGAACTGAAGGCGATTAATACTGATGATCTTAGCGAAGAGGATAAAGCTTTCAACTTGATTTATTCATTGCCAACTTCTTATGATCACTTGATAACTACCATGCTACATGAGAAATCAGCCAAGGAGACACTTATAGTAGCCGGGGTGATTAAGGGTCTGAAAGAAGATGACTAAGTAAGGAGACTCATAAAGGAGAGTCTATTTCTGTAGGGTGTTTTGCGGTGGATGGTGATACATCAATTGGAAGGGATGCAGCACACAAGGGTAAGATTCGTTGTCATTACTGTAAAGGATTTGGGCATTACAGGAGAGACTGTTGTAAGTGGTTAAATCAGAAGAGTGCTACTAGAGGAGGTGATCAAGCCAATAGTCATCACAACTGATTCAGGTAAATGAGGTAATCCTGATGACTTCGAACTATGTCTACTTGTTTCAAGTTCTTCATATGTGGATTCAAGTTGGTATCTTGATTCGGAAAGTTCCTCTCATGTTTGCTCCAAGAGGGAGATGTTTTCTACTTACAAGCTGTCAACAGGCTGTAGTGTGGGAACGGTTAGAAGGGTGAAGTAGTGGGTGAGGGAACAGTTGAATTGGAGACGGCAGATGGTAAAGGGTTCACACTAGAAGATTGCATGCATATTCCTTCGATGCAGCAGAATCGGATATCCTTCGGAACTCTTGATGCTCGTGGCTATAGGTTCACAGCTCGAGATGGAGTTTTGACGGTTTGGGATTGTCGTCGTAAGGTAATGAAGGGTAAGAGGGGGATTGAGTAGGGTCAACACAACTTCTACCGGCCTTGTGGGAGTAGGAAAACTTGGCCGAGTGTATGGAAGCCCATTGTTCTGAAAACATCATCTAGTAAGCCGTCACTAGAATTACCGAATCGAGACTGCATCGTTCGAATACCATTGGAAGGTGGAGAGAGCCTTGATGTAGATGGAGTTCGTGTGGAGGGTGGCACTTTCATGATTACATCTATAGGGGTGTGCCCTTTAGGGGGCATGCATTTAGAGGAAAACAGGTGGAGATTTGTTCAACTAGCAGAAGAATCCATAGAAACGTGTTGAGCGGACAAGAAAGGTCTAGAAGAGTTTTAAATCACACAAATATGGATTCATGCATATGCAATCCAAGGTGGAGATTGTTGGGTTTTATGTCTTGCATACGTATTCGGTATGAAGAGAAGATGGTGATACAAGTAGAGGGTTCGAAGCGAAAGATCAAAGAAAGAAAAACGGTCAGCAGCATCAGCAGCCAACAAAGACCTTCTCGGGTCAATGGTCTAGGAGTTGCGGTCGACTGTCCGCGGTGCTGATGAGTTTTTTGGGTGCGAGTTTGTTGATTCGATTGAAACCCACTTCGTCTTCTGATTAGATTGCACAATTCTAATTGTATATTTATCTTTTCAGTATACCTTAGATGGCTATTGTATCAAGATATCTAAACTAGGGTTTCTCTAGATCTATAAGTACAATGTAAACTGCTCCTAGAATGATATGATTCTATTGAGTGCCGAATAGGAGAAGAGAGTACTTCATCTGAGAGGGTGAGAGAGTTTCTCCATTGTAAACAGCAACCAAGTTCCAGTTAGGCTTGAGAGAGGGTCGTGGTGAGAATTGTAATATTCTTGTATCTTCTATAGTTGAAATAACATTTCGGTCCTTTTCCCCCGGATTAAGGCGAAAGTCCCAACCGGGACAATTTTTGGTGCTTTGTGTGATTGGTGCGATCTAGTTTGCTTGGTGGTTTGTATTGATTGTGTCGAAGACTCAACAAGATCCTCGGTTTTGCTTTCTTCCATAATTTATGAAAAGTTAATAATTGTGTAACATGTACTTGGTTATTTGTCCAGGAACATATTATTTTTTCTAGTTGACATCTATCAGCAATACTCATGACCTACAATATATTAAGAAGCATTCAATATATTTAATCATTTCAATGTTCATAGCTCCGTTTGGTTTTTTCATTATATACAGTCATGAATTTATTTCTTGTATCAGATGTTGCGTTCATTGCAAGTGGAAAAACTCGTCATTCCAGCCATACCTGATCTACTAGAAACATGGACAAAATCCTTTTCTTTCAAACCTCTGGAACCATCCCATACGGAAGAAATCAATAATTTGAGCCTGATGGTTTTTGCAGAAACAACTCTCTTGCAGAAGCCCATGTTCACTACAGTTCCAGTTGGAAAAGGTACCAGTGTTTTTTTGCCTCTGTGTTTTTAGTTTTTTTCTTCTCGTCGTGGTACGTAAAAACACTTTCTAGAGCGAATATATGCCCTCCATGAAGTTAACATACAAGTTTCCTCTTTGGTTTCGGTTTGTTGTTGATGTAGGACATGTTGATGATGGGGCGAGTTGTGAGAAAAAGACACCAGAAATGCATGAAGAACAGAGAACCTTTGGTGGCCAAACTAATTACAGAAATCAAAATGGAGGTAGGAAGGTAATTCACGAAGACCATGAACCACCAAGATCAGTTGGTGAACAAGTAAACACTGCTCCCCATTTTGGAAGCAGTAAAAGCACACTGGAAAGGCCTGAACTAGAGAGATGTGTTGGGGATAAGGTAAATACTACCACCCATTCTGGAAGCAATAAAAGTGCAAAGGAAGGGCCTGAACTACGAAGATCAGTCAGTGGTAAGATAAATACCAGAAACTGTTTAAGAGGCAAGAAAGGAACACAAGAAGCTCATGATGAACTTCCAATATCGATGAATGGTAAGATAACTACCAGAAGAAATTTTGGAGATGGAAAAGGCATACAGGGAAGCCATAAACTACCAACAGATGATCAGATAAGTACCAAAAATCATTATACCGGCAGAAAAAGCATGCAGGAAGGCCTTGAACTTCCAAGATCGACTGGTGATAAGGTAAACACAAGAAGCCTTGTTGGAGCTGGGAAAAGCATACAGAAAGGTCAGGATGTATCACAATCAATTGACGGTCAGATAAATTCAAGAAACCATTTTGGACTTGCGGCAAGCACACAGGAAGGCCCTGAATTTCCAATATTATCTGGGGATCAGATAAATGCAAGAAATCATTTTGGACATGGGAAAAGCATACAGGAAGGCAATGACGCAAGATCAACTGACGGTCGGATAAATACCAGAAATCCTTTCGCATGTGGACTAAACACTCATGAAGGCTTTAAATTTCCTAGAGCATTCGATGATCAAACAGATAGCAGAAGTCATTTTGAAGGTGGGAAAATCATGCAGGATGACCACGAACTGCCAAGATCAACTGATGATCAGATAAGTACCAGAAACCCTTTTGAATCTTGCAAAAACATTCATGAAGGCCTTCAACTATTCAGGGATCAAATAAGTACCGTAAGTATTTTTGGAGGTGGGAAAATCATGCAGAATGGTCCTGAGCTACCAAGATCATTTCTAAATCAGATAAATACCGGAAGCCCTTTTGGGCGTGAGTCAACCGCACAAGATGGCCATGAACTACCAAGACTATTCCGCGATCAGATACATACCAAATGGCACTCAAGTGCTGGGAAAAGCATACAGGAAGGCCATGAACTACCAAGATCATCTAGAGATCAGAAAAATATTGGAAGCCCTTTTGAGGGTGGAAGAAACATGCAAGAAGGCCATGAACTCTCAAGATTATTCGGTGATCAGACAAATCCATTGCATTTGGGTGGTGTCAGAATACAGGAAGGCTGTGGGCTACCAAGAGCGTTCGACAGTCAGATAAATGCCAGTCATTTTGGAAGTGCTCCAGATTGGTGGATCTATGGGCAAATTTTACAAGGACAGACTGATACTGTTCCGGATCCTTCCAGAATTACACTTCCAAGCATTTCGTCTCCTTTCCCGCGTACATTTCCGTCAAACCTCAGCTCACTCCCTCAAAATTTCACACCAACGCAGTCGATCAGTGCAGTTCTCGGTAATGATCCTCTGGGATTAGGTACTGACTCCTGTGCGGTGGATACTCACATGAACACATGGTCTCGAGGTTCTGATGAAGTGAGGGATCTCCAAATGGATGCTATAAGGTCCAGCCTTTCTTTTGACAACCTTCTTAGTTCATAGGCCATATCCTATCCCATCATCTTCAATTCGTTACTTTGTGCAGGTATCAGCATCTAGAAGCTGTTAGTTATCCTTTTGGTTTTAGTTTTTATTTCGGCATTCTGATCGATGATGTAGATTTGGAAGAGTGCATTAAACAGATTTAATATATGTTTGAGAGAACAATTATTTTTACAGTTTGTTTATTTTGAACTATATATCTTAGTTTATGAGCATCATCCATATTACTGTTTTTTCTTTTGTTGAAGAAAAGGTGAAATCTGGCCACCCTGTTTCATTAATAAGTGATTAATAAAACATACTCAGAGAACTGAGCCTACAACAATATCCTACAACCAGAACAAAATAACATAAACTCCACCCCGAACATGGGGGTGGGACAAAATACACATAAACTCCACCCCAAACATGGGGGGTGGGACAAAACAAACATCGAGTAGCCACATAGAGATACATCATATCCCCCAACAAGCCCTTGGGCAGTGGGTATCAGGGAGCCTAGAAACCGTGCTGTGCTGGCTGTCAATCGATCGTCGGTCCGATCTCGATCTCCTCATCATCAAACTCCTCTACCTGAAAAACACTTGCAATCCTTCTCCTGGGACCTGCCGCTGCCACATTAGCCCAAAAAAAAATGAAATGCATAATGTGAGTCAAATTGCCAGAAATACTATTGCAAGATCTACGAAAATAGAGATATCATCGATATTATTGTTAAAAGAAATATTGTAGCTTTATGATAACAGTGCAAGTCTTCTTTCTTGGACTAGATTGAAGTTGAATATGTGGTTGAGTTATATTTTAATAGGGGAATTGAAGAACACAAGTTCGAGTTCTTTCTAGAGATTGTTGAGGATGTTAAGAAGATACACTACGCAAATCCATCTTGATATCTTTGAGAAATTATGACGGTTTTGGTTGGTGAAGAACGGCGCCATTCTTTCTAAGACTAATCTACAGAAGCGTGGCCTAACCATTGACACTAAATGCTTAAGATGTAATAACGCTGAAGAAGATAGTAACCACATATTCTTTTCTTGTCCAAACGCTAGATTAACTTGGGAGGTGGTGTGCTTAGGTTTTGGGACCATCATCTGCCCAAGCTTGGTGACAGAGGTGTTTGTGCATTGGAGGGTCATTAAGGTTAGAAACGAGGATAGGGTTGTGTGGGATATTGTTGCAGCGGCGTCTCTTTGGGGCCTTTGGCTAGACCGCAATAAACCGTGATTTCATAATATCAACAATAGAATCTCTGTTATGATGCATAATATTTATTCTTATATTAATGCATGGGCTGATCAAACAGGTGTCAATAAGAGACTGAGAATGGAGGACGAGGATTAAGGAACTACAAGAGCTTCGGAGTGGGCCGATCGGCGTTGGTCTTCTCTTGTATCTGACTTGATGCATTTTGATTTTGGAGATTTTGGTGTAACTCTTAGTAAAGAGGTGTTACTTAGATATGGATGTCTTATTGTATCTTTGTATCTAGTACTACTTGTTTTATTAAATGCTCTTTAATGAACCGATGACGGGGTCATCTTTATTATATAAAAAAAAGAAAAAGAGAAGAAATTATGACGGTATAGTACATATTTTCTTACTGCAAGTTTAACGATTTAAATTATAATACAACTAGTAATATACACGTGCGTTGCACGTATTATTTTTAAAAAAAATTAAGTAAAAACTTGGATTTATACACGTGCGTTGCACGTATTATTTTTTTAAAAAAAATTAAGTAAAAACTTGGATTTACACGTGCGATGCATGTCTTAATAAATATGATTATATATTTTTAAAAGTAAATGTGAAGACTATAATGGGAGAGTTGGAGTTGCACGTGTGATGCACATAAGTAGGTAGATTTACAACTCCAACTCTTCCATTATAATAGTTATTATATATTATATTACTAGGTTTGCTCGTTGACACGTGCTTACGGCACGTCTTCGGAAGGCTAAATATAAAAAAAGTACACAAAGTTTTGGGCCAGTTTAAAAAAAGTACACTAAAGTTTTTTATTTAATAAAGGACACAATGTTTAATTTAACTCCATTGGGTTAGTTAGGCTAGAGTTTTAAAAAACCAATTTCATCATTCATTTGTGTTTTAAAAAACCACATTCATCTTTTATGTGTGTTCAAAAGAACATCACTTAACTAATTAGATGTTTAAAACCCACCCCCCCCCCCCCCCCCCCCCCGCGACGAACTAACCCAGTGGAGTTAAATTAAACATTGCGTCCTTTAAAAAAAAAAAAAAACTTTAGTGTACTTTTGTTAAACTGGCCCAAAACTTTGTGTATTTTGTATTTTTATATTTAGCCTCTTTGGAACGGTGCACCTTGTTTGATCATATATAATAGTTTTGGAGGTCCAGCAAATTAATTGAAGTAGCAAACACAGACCAAATAACATATTATATGATTTTTTTTGTTTTTTTGAATTGTTTTTAAAGTTTTTAATTTTTTAATTTTTTTTGTTTTATATTTTTTAAAATTTTTAAAATTTTAATTTTCTTAATTTTTTGAATGGAAGAGGGAGGGAGAGAGAAAGAGAGAGAAAAAAATAATTAAATAAATATAGGAGTTGTCTTGGGTGGGAGATTTGAATTTGAGGTTTGGGGGGAAACTTTTGGAGGGAAAAATATGTTTTGTGAGGTTGGATCTGAACCTTTGATTTTTGGGGAGGGTTGAAGGAGAGCCACTTGATAGCTTTTTTTGTGTTTTATTATATAGACTAGGTTTGCCCGTTGACACGTGCCTACGACACGTCTTCGAAACGGTGCACCTTTGTTTGATCATATAAAATAGTTTTGGAGGTCCAGCAAATTAATTGAAGTAGCAAATATAGAGCAAAAAACATATTATATGATTTTTTATTTTTTTTCGAATTATTTTTAAAGTTCTTAAATTTTTTAGTTTTTAAAATTTTTATTTAATTTTTTTTTATTTTCTTAATTTTTTTGAATAGAAGAGGGAGAGAGAGAGAGAGAAAGAAAAAAAAGTAATTAAATAAATATAGGAGTTGTTTTGGATGGGGATTTGAATTTGAGTTTTGGGGGAAACTTTTGGGGGGAAAATATGTTTTGTGAGGTTAAATCTGGGCCTTTGATTTTTGGGGGGATTGAAGGAGAACCACTTGATAGCTTTCTTTGTGTTTTATTATATAAACTAGGTTTGCCCGTTTACACGTGCCTACGGCACGTCTTCGGAATGGTGCACCTGGTTTGATTATATAAAACAATTTTGGAGGTCCAGCAAATTAATTGAAGTAGCAAACATATTATATGAGGAAGCAGTATATCTACCTTTAAGCTCAACCATTGCCTTTTTTATCATTAGCTTGAACTTACATATAGAGGCTCTCGATTCGGTGGAGGAGAGTCGCCGATACGGAGTCGCTTGATATCCGAGCTCGATTTGGTGGAGTCACCGATATGGAATCAGCAGCGGATCAGATATCGGCGACGACCTCTTGATTGAGGTTCGACATTGGATTTGGATTTGCTTTGAGATTTTCAAAATTCCAAAATTTCAAAATTATCAAATATTTGAATTTTAAATTTAAAATTTTTAAAATTTTGTTGAAATTTTCTATTTTTTAAATATAAAAAAATTAACTTTTTTAATTTTAAAAATCATTTAAAATTTTTTTTATTAACAAAAATTATAAAATTTTTTTATTTAAAAAAATTATAATTTTTTTTTGTAATTTTTTTATAATTTTTTATAATTTTTTGAATTTTTTGAATTTCTGAATTTTTTTGAAATTTTTTAGTTTTTTTTAAAAAAGTTTTTTAAATTTTTTGAATAAGAGAGAGAAAGAGAAAGTGAGAGAGAGAGATAGAAATAATTAAATATATAAAGGAGTTGTTTTGGGTGGGGGGATTTGAATTTGAGTTTTGGGGAAAAACTTTTGAGAGGGAAAATGTGTTTTGTGAGGTTAGATCTGGGCCTTTGATTTTGGGGGAATTGAAAGAGAGCCACTTGATACCTTTCTTTGTATTTTATTATATAGATAGATAGACTAGTAATATACATGTGCGAAGCACGTATTATTTATATAAAAAATAAAGTAAAAACTGTATGATTTACACGTGCGATGCATGTTTTAATAAATATGATTATATATGTTTAAAAGTAATTGTGAAGATTATAATAGGATAGTTGGAGTTGCACGTGCATTGCACTTAAGTAGGTAGATTTACAACTCCAACTCATCCATTATAATAGTTATTATATATCTATATAATAAAACACAAAGAAAGCTATCAAGTGGCTCTCCTTCAATTCCCCCAAAAATCGAAGGCCCAGATCTAACCTCACAAAACATATTTTTTCTCCCAAAAGTTTCTCCCCAAAACTCAAATTCAAA
The DNA here is from genome assembly GCA_017893485.1 of Hemerocallis citrina. NCBI lineage: Eukaryota > Viridiplantae > Streptophyta > Magnoliopsida > Asparagales > Asphodelaceae > Hemerocallis > Hemerocallis citrina. The sequence goes on from CM030368.1 coordinate 210,600,720, forward strand.
CCCCCCACCCAAAACAACTCCTATATTTATTTAATTTTTTTCTCTCTCTCTTTCCCTGCCTTTCATATTCAAAAAAATAAGAAAATAAAAATTTAAAAATTTTAAAAAATTAAAAATTAAAAAAACTAAACAAATTAAAAATTAAAAAACCTTTAAAATAATTCAAAAAATCAAAAAAAACCATATAATATATTTTTTCCTGGACCCCCAAAAGTTTCTCATATAATATGTTTGCTACTTCAATTAATTTGCTGGACCTCCAAAACTATTTTATATGATCAAACAAGATGCGCCGTTCCGAAGACGTGCCGTAGGCACGTGTCAACGGACAAACCTAGTTATATTATAGAAAGATGGATAAATAGATATATATCATAATTTACAAGTGCGATGCATATTTAATATATTTTTTAAAAAATGAAAGTAAAAAAACCTGACGTAGTGAGGACTCGAACCTGAGACCTCCTTCATATTAGTCATGCACGTGCAATGCACGTGTTGGTAGATTGACAAATGACACTCAGGTCTTCTCTCATGATAAGATTAGAGATTACATTGATACAATGCATTATCTATACACGCAGTACTAAGGTCTTCTCTAAGTTTTGCTAGGTGTTATAATACAGTTTATTAAAGGTCGCTAATCCCATTAGCGACTTCAAACATGCTTTTGTCGCTAATAGGAATAGCGGCAACAAAAATCCAAATATTTCAAAACATTAGCCGCTAATCGGCTAATGGGAATAATGAGCGTTAATAGTTTCGAAATTGACCCATAATCGCAAATATTCTGAAAAAGTGGTACGGCAAAAAATCATCAAAATCAGGGGTCCTTTTTGTCAAACTAACGGAATGAACTTTTTACAACCACCCCCCCTCCAATCTTTCTCATCTGCCCCTCTCCTCTTCCCCTTCATAAAAAAGTCCCCATTTCCCCCCAATTCCCCAAACCCTAACCCTAACACTAAATCAAGAAAACGATGAAGAAGTACGGCCTCAATCTCCGCATCCCTCCCGGTCAACAGCAGAAGCAGAAGTCAACGACAGCCTCGAAGCCGCCGCCGGCTTTCGCTTTCAAAGACGACGACGACGACGAAGATGACGTGGAGAGGGAGATTTCCCGCCAAGCCGTCAAAGCGAGAGCGCTTCAGAAGGTAAGAAAGTCATCATTTTTGGTTTCGGAGAAATTTGAATTACTTGCGAGAATATGGTTGATTTTGCAAATTTGCAAATTTGTAGGTGGAAGAGCAGCATAAGAAGGCATTGGAGGAGGATCCGTCGGTGTTTGATTACGATGGGGTTTACGATGAGATGAAGGACAAGATTGCGAGGCCGCGGGTGCAAGATAAGACTGAGAGGAAGGTATTAGATTCGTTGTTTATGCAATTTGTTTGGCCTTGTTTGCACATGGAGTAATGGTATTGCGTGTTTGCGATCATCGACCTCGTACTTAGGGGGCGAGTTAGGATTATTGAGAGAGAAATTAGATTGGAGTGGAGTTTGGAGAATTCTAGTTGTCTCAACTTTTAGGCAAAGATGACTAGAGTTATCAAGGGCTCCAAACAGATGAAAGTTATGATAACTTGAGATATGTAAGATGATCTCATATGGCTCTGGTTATTGACGTAAGTCCGATCTTGAATAGGGACTGATTGGATTTATTTGGAGTTGAGTTAACTGATGTGAGAGTAGATTTTGAATGAACTGAATTGTTTCAACATTTGAGCTGAGGTGAGATGATTTGAGTTAATTCCAAACTGGTGAGGAAGCACAGTAACAATTCCGTTTAAGGAATGATAGAGGAGTTATTGCAGCATACTCCTGTGTATCAATGATGTCTCTCTGTTGTTGAATTTGTGGAGTTGATGAAACTATTTGAAGCTTATGCATGAATTAAGAATCAAACTATTCGGAAATAGAATATGGTAGATGTATAAGTTTTCCCTGTGATTCATCTTGGTTGCAATGACGCTGGCTAGAGTTTTCCAACATCCCAATGAAGTCCGCTTCAAGTGAGAATCATACTTGGGTCTCCCACTCTGAAGTGGGAGGAGATGCCACTACATGCGCTTGGCACTCAAAATTTACTTGATTGTTAATATTATGGTTAATTGAGTACATCATATGAAATAGTTATAATTAAAAAAAAGAGTATAAAACAAGAAAAAAACAAGAAATCCTCAATTTGATAGGATTTCTTAATTGAGGTAATTCCTTTAGCACCTGGTCTGGACAGTTGAGGTGCTTGTGTTTGCACTAGAAGCATTTCTCCTGCTCACCTAACTTAAATACCTTCCTGGATATGGGGCAAGGCATCGGGTTGTTGGGCTTTGAACTTTATTGTGATGAGCGCATGAGTCGAGCGCTTGCCATTTAAACTCCAATTATGGATTATTATGCAAATGGAAAATTATATTGAAGGAATAATTTGTAAGGTGGGATAAATCTAAGAACCAAGAGTTAGTGTGGAGCATTAAGATACATGCTGCAAAATGGGTTTAGTTTTAATTTTTTTAGCACAATAAATCAGTTTGAGAAAGTTAGAGGTAGTTTTGATTGAGGACAAGGGAAATCGTTAGTGAAGTACATTGAAAGCTTGAAAGCTCAATAAAGCTAAAGAATCAATTGAAAACATTTCAATGCGTTGACATACATTTGCGATCCTTCTCCCTTGCATGAGCATATATGTTCAGAATTTCACACTTAATCGAGATTGCAATGCATTTTAAGCTAAAATTATTTTACACCTACGGGACAGGCAGAAGTGGTTGGAACCATAGATTTGTGTGCAGAAGGGATGATCTCACTGAGTGGATTTATGAAGTTATCAGTTGGACTTATTTTAAGTCATAATCGAGTACGTTATTTTCTTAAATAGGCTGGAACATTGAATTTAAAAGATGTGTATTATTACATAGAACTCATTTGCTCATGAAAGTGAACTATTGATGTGGGAATAGATGGAGTGTTGACATTTTGTTATCTTTTTTGATGACCTTGCGTTATTTTTTGTTTATAATTTAATCAAATAAAAGCTCAAATTGCCGATGCTTGTGAATACTGTTAAGTAAATTTAATCTACTGATCATAAATGGTGAGTGTGAACTTCCACGTTTCATTAAGAATAGTTTAACAAAACAACTTTAAAGAAACCTCCACAGAAATATCAAATTATAACGTGAAAGGCAAGTACACCCCATGATGTGAATATTTGCAAGTGTACAAAATCGCAACAAGTAGTATAGTTAAGTGAAAAAAGTGTCGAATCCACAAGGACTAATTATTTTACTGAGTACCGAATTTACTAGATTAACTACTATTTGGAAAATCGAAATTCAATAAAGAAAGCAACTAAATTAAATTAATCTAAAGAACTAACTAAATTAATTAAAAGGAGCGGAATATGAAAATTTGTTGTTTATTAATTGCAAAACTAATTATAGGCTTTTGATTTCACCTAGTTAATCACACAATTTATAAATTTATGTGAATAAAAAATTATTTTTCCAAGTTGTAGACCAAAATCCCCAAATTATTCAATGCTTTCTCTCGAACAACACCAAAAATATCTCCAACTAACAGTTTGTCATATCTCTATGCAAATTTAATTAATTGAAGACTCGTTAAGTTCTATGGATTTCTTTATAGTCACATCAATCGCGGTAAATTATCTCTAATTTCGCTCAATCAATGGTGTTTAATTTTATAGTTCTAAATCACAAATTACCTCTCGGTCTCTCCATGATCTAATAAATCATACAAAAGTTGGCCGAACAATTGTAAGCATTAAGACAAGGTTGTAAACGGCGTTAGGCGGTTGCGGTTTGGTCAAGGGGTGCTTAGCGCCTAGGGTGCCTAGGCGGTTGATTTTTTTTTGCCGATTTAGTTAATTTCAGCCCATATTCTTCAATCGTAAGTATAATTATGCAATGCAATTGCAAATATTCATCATGTTCTTGTGTAATATGTGTAATTAAAGAGTGTTTATGCATAAAAATAACTTTCTCGTGCAATTAATGTGTAAATATGTGCAATTAAAAAAAACAATTGTCCAATATGTGTAATATGTGCTATTTTAATGTGTAATAGGTGTAATATGTGCAATCGATCACCAATAATACTAAAAAAAAGTAAAAAACAATTTCACTACTATTAGAGATCCATACATAGTATATAATAGATTAATAGTAGTTTTCTTTTTTGTGTGTTATTTTATAGTAATTAAAATTTTAAAAAAAAGAAAACGCCTGGGCGTTGCGCCTGATCAGCGCCACGGATGCCTACTCAACAAGATGACTGCCTAATCGCATCCGAAGACCTAGACCACCGCCTATGGCAAAGGCGGTTCGTTCTCCTCTATTTGAGCGCCTAGGCATCCGAGGCGGTCGCCATTTAGAACACTGCATTAAGAACAAAAATCAAACACAACCATAGAAAAATAGAAAAATAATACGAAATTAAAATTGTGTTATCAAAATTAGGCTACATCAAAGCCCTAGGAAAAATAAAATTAGTTCATAATAAAATTGCAACTAATAAATACTGTCTTGGATTGCATAATAAAAATTAGAGATATAAAAGAGAGACAGAAAAGAACTGTTTTGTTAAAAAATTTCGCAAATCGAACCTTGATTTTTGTGCCCAACAGTTAAACCCCTGTCTTTGTCTCTCTCTGTTGCGTTGAATACTGAGCACCCCAACTGACCTCCTGTCATTTTCTGCTTCGAACGGTGTTGACGTGACGCCTAAGCGCTGACGTCAGCAGAGAGTATCTGCCTTTTTGTTGCTTCGAACGGCGCGAGCCAAAGCCTCTCCCACGTCACGCTCAGGTGTTTCTGCTGCTTCGTCTTGGAATCCTGCTCTAGCACAGAGAGACAACCCCTCTGTCTCTCTCTATTCTTATATATATAAATTTATTTATTTATTGAAGGTAGCCGTCGCTCTCCTTCTCTCGTTCAGCGTGCCTTCTCTTTGTCTCTTGCTGTTGTATTTATAGGAGCACGAAAGTGAGAATTAGGGTTTATTTTTGCAGAAAACCCCCACATCTTTATTTATTTCCTTATTTGATTTGATCTTTTATTTCTTGCCTCTTTTTCTTCTCTTTATTTTTCTTGAAATACGTGCTACACACAAAATAAAATCAGAAGTTAGGATTTTAAAAATAAAATTAAATAAATTAGTTTAAATTAATTAAACTAACTAATAATCACATTAGCTAAATTAAACCCTTTTAAATTTGTTTATTTCATTTTCACCTCTATTGGCAATTATAAATTTATATTTTGCTTTTCACATGGCCAAATTGTAAAATTTAAAATTCAACAAAACAATGAAAATTAATAAATCATTCTGTTTGTTTTGTTTGTTGATTTTTACCAAAATATTCACATTTTGCATAAAAAATCTTATTCCTTAAAAAATAATTAATTAACTGAATTTTATGGAAATAAGATAACTTATTAACATAATAGACGAATACAAGCAATTTTTATGGGTAAATGAGTACAAATATTTATATAAAAATTAGACACATCACCCCATTTAGCCTAGTACTTGACACCATAAAAAACAAAAATTGTATTCAGAAGCATGGAATGCAAGAGAAAATTCATGTGAGGTGTTAGGCACCAATATCTGGGTATACATCACCTACATATCATGCCCATCTCTTCTTGCAACTATCGAGTTGTTTTCACTGTCCATCCCAGCTTATCAGAGGTCGCACCCAAACCATTAAGGGGGTGTTTGGTTTGTTGGAGCTGCAAATTCCAGTTGCAGTTGCAAGTGAGAATTAAGTATTCTCTCCAAAACTTTTTGACCCATTTACCAAAATATCCCTTACTTTTCAACACGATCATTAATTTGTATATTATAATCCTCCTTTCCCTACAAAACATAAAGGCCATTTCAAATTTTGGAGGGAAAGGATGATTGTAAGTGTAACTTGCACTTGCGAGGAAACAAACACCTCCTAAATAATATGAGTAGATATAAAGCTAGGTACGATCCTTAGAAACTTTGCTAAAGATATGCCTCTTTTTTTCCCTACCAAATTGCCCTGTACTCCTGTAGGTTGTTGTTCCAGATGGCCCATGGGATTTAATCGTTCCTGACTAGCCCTGTACGTTGAATCTAGTGAAAATTTCATTCCTTTTATTCCTGCTGAAGGACAATACATGATAAGTTGTCCTCTAGTTGGTCCCATCATTTCAAAGAACACAATTTGTAAAACTTGTTTGTTTTCTTATAATTTGGTATCCTACTCAGTGTAGCATTATTCAAATATAACAAACAACTTGAAGGTCTTCACTGTTTGAAGTGATTTGGCCTTCTCGACACTAGACCTGGGAAGAGTTTCTTTAAGTACTTCATACACTTTTGTGTATATGTGCGCACTTCACTCCAATTTGGCAAATCCTTGTAATGTTTCTAACTTGGTAAATATGTAAAGTTTATAATATAATTTCTCGTCGCTCAAAGAAAAATCATACTGAATACAAGGTGCACTGCTCAAATATCTTTCCTGAATTGAGTAGGCTGACTATTTCCCATAACGATGATATCCCTCAAACAAGGCCTCCTTTACCTTAGTTAGCCTTGTTTGTTGCCTTAATTCATGTAAGTAAACAATTAAGTCTGCTATAATCTCATTTTGTGACTCATAAAACTTGAATCTTGATTCCACGATAATTTGTTTAGGCATTATCTTTGTCTACATTTCCCCCCTTCTGAGATTGTCTCTATAATTTTGTCGGATGCATTTGTTTGCTATACTAAACCCTAGTCCTACACTTCCAAATCAATTACACAACGAAGTGTTTAGCATCTGAAAGTCACAAGTCTAATTTGTTGATAATACCTTATAGCTCCTGTTATAGTTCAGAATACTCCAATAGTTCCTACATTTGTTTGTAGCTTAGTTTTCCTTAGAGGATCTATTAAAACCACTATGAATTTGGAACAGACTACAGGGTTTCAATTTCAGCCTTCTTACGGTTCTTGGATCTACACTTTATAATTCACCTAACACAATACTCTTTATTTATTTTAGAAAGCTCATCTTGACACAAACAGTTTTATGTTAAAATTTCACAGTACTGACAGTTCTCCTGCTGGTTGCTCTTAGATTCATGTACTTGCGGCTTGCGTTTCATGGTGAATTTTAATGCACTATGAATGCCAAACAACTTAATATGTCTGCATGAATTTTGAAGTTGTATAATGCGTAGAAGTGTTTAAGTAACTTCCTCACTCTAGTCCCCATGTCTCTCACTTTCTATCTTATAATTTAAACATAGTATGAGGTTACCTTAATCCTTTAGCTTCTTTCCGTGCTAGATTGTATTTTTTAAAGTTTCCATTGTTTCTGTGTTCTATTAACCTTAAGGTGCTCTAATTTGTTGAACTACTTTTTGATTCCTCAATTTTATTTAGCCGATAACCTATTGCACTTTTAGATTTTCCTAGAATTCCTTTGCTACATCATACATTAATGATTTTCACCTATTGCACTTTTTGATTTCCCTCGAATTTTATTTAGCCGGTAACCTATTGTTAATTTTGTTTCTATTCTGAAAAGTGTTAATATCCACCATATAGTGTTTTTTTATACCTTCAATTCATTCTAGTTCCATCATTAGTATTCCATAAGCAGGGCCGGCCCTGAGTTCCCGGGGGCCCGAGGCGAACTCCCAAAATGGGCTCCCCCATACAAAAAAAAACATGTACACAAAAATAGCTTGATCTACTACAGTTGTCATAAATTTGTCATCTAAACCCTAAATCTGTCATCTACCAAAAAAAAAAAAAAATCTGAATCAGATATTTGAATAAAAAACCTCATGATTAAGATTTAATCCTTAACAGATAAGCCCCAAGTCCCTAACATTCAACTAATTAACTAATTAAGTTAAACCCTAGCAAACACAAATACCTCCTAATTTGCGGAACTTCTCCACGGTGCGACACCGTTGGGAGCGACGAGCTGACGACGACCCCGCTGGGCGCGATCTCCACAGTGCGACACCGTTGGGCGCAATCTCCTTGAATGTTTTGATAATAAAGAAAAGGGGAAGAACTGAAGATGCGACAGCAAAGAGGAATTCCGAAATTTAGAACTAGGGTAAGGTTGGGTTTCGATTGGGTTGGGATTTGGGTAAACGAAAGAAGAGGTTTTATTTTAAAAGTGGGTTTTGGGTAATCGGGTTTAGGGTAAGGCCCGTAAGGGTTTCAGGTTTAAAATTGAATGTGGGTTTCTGGTTTGAGTTTATATTGATTTAAATGTGGATTTATTTTAAATCACCCAAATTTAAAGTCTAAAATTCAATTCAAGTTTTCAAGCCTAAACCCAAATATTTTTAAAATTTTTTTTAAAGGCTCAAATAATTATTTTTGGGGGCCCTTAATAACAGTATTTTTTTACGCGCAAAATACGTGCCTATATTTACAAGGGAGGTATAAATTTGGGGGCCCCTAAAATCGCAAAAACGCCGGGGCCTGAGGCGGCCGCCTCACCCGCCGGCCGCCTCACCCGCCTCAAGGGTTTGCCCGGCCTTGTCCATAAGTCATGTGTTGAAGTTCTTTATACTCTTCAATTATCTTGGCATACTTACATATCTGTTTCCCTATATTTTTCAAATTTTTACTTTTGTTTTGACTTCCGTCTATTGCTATAATATTTACTTTTATACTCGTGCAGTCAAAATATATTGAAACACTGATGCAAAAGGCAAAAGAGCGGGAACGTGAACACGAAATTATATACGAGAAGAAAATATTGAAGGAGAGAAGCAAAGAAGATCACCTGTTCGCCGACAAAGAAAAGTTCGTAACTAGTGCCTACAAGAAGCAGCTTGCAGAACGTGCAAAATGGCTGGAAGAAGAGAGGTTGCGTCAACTTCGGGAGGAGCAAGAAGATGTAAGTGAAATCACATTCTTTTTTTAAAAATTTGTGGTCACTATGATTATTATGCATTTCCACTATGTAGATAGAGTTGATTGTCATATGCTTGAGATATATGGCCTCTGACTATGATGATTTTTCCTCCAGTTTCTTTTTCCCTGTTCCACTATAATTGTGAAACTTTACAGTTAAGTTTGGTTCTTATTTTTAACATATGCTATCAATTATGCTGCAATCTTTGATAACTCATGAGTCATGACATCTTTCTACAGGTTACATAATATAGTATGAGTACATTGTCGGGTTTTACCCTAACATCTTGTCAGATTATATAGCTAGGATATAGTGAAATGCTTGATTAATTTTATATTTAGTAAGCAAATTAGTGGCTGTATGTGCCTAGAATAGGAATCACCTCCCTTGTGCGCAATGTTGGACTATGGGCTGATAATTAGTCCATGTTTTGTTCGAATGTTGAGAATATTTAGCAATTGAGACCCCTCCTTTATCGCCACATAAAGTACTTGATCTGGGACGATCTTTGCTACCATGTGTTCTACGCTGGAACAGTCCCACCTTCAGTTTGTTGGGCCGCTTCCATACAAAATGGTGAAATATTAGCTCAAATAGACTAGTTAGTAAGTTTGTTAGGCTACTTCCATGCAAAGTGGAGAAAGACTAGTTCAATTAGACTGGACAGCCTAATTTATAGGAAATGCCCACTATATCAATCTGGAGCCTATATATAGGTCCCTTGGAAGTACGAAGAAGGGGGAAGAAAGATTGAAAAACATCCAAGTTGTATTATTAACTTTTTTGTTATAAAAGTAAAAGCTTTTTACTTCCTTTCCACTTGCAATATTTTATTTTCTTCTAATACTCCATTATTGGGTTATCTTTTGGTCTTTAGAATGTGTGAGGAAACTACTCTTTCATATAGATCAAGTGTTGGTATCAGAGCAAGGCTCTTTGCTGCGGCAAATATTCGGGTGTATGGTGCTGACCAAGTTTGGATACCAGCAACCAATGAGTCTCTCTCCGTTCTGCAGCTCCATCGACGACCAGCAAGGAAGGCCAAAACATCACTAGGAGCCGAAGAAGTTACACCAGATTAGCCCGACCTCTCGGCTAGAGCTGATAGGCTGACCACACAATTAGAGATCGTTCTAAATTGGATGCAAGCTCAACCATCCTTGTTGGTGAAGATGGCAACGACCTTCCTCCTCCACGGGTTCAATTAACAACTTTGTAGGACAATACTCGGGATACCCATGCCATGAAGGAGGACGACGACCACGATAACCAAGATGATGCTAGCCTTCTATCATTCACAGAAGCACGGCCTCGACCTTTCAAAGTTGAAGCTAGGATTGATATCCCAACGTTCGATGGCACCATCGACGCAGGGAAGCTGGATTCTTGGGTCGATTAGCTAGGGACCTACTTCACACTCTACGGATTCAACAGCAGCGAGAAGGTTGCGTTCACACGACTGAAACTAACTAACCATGCATTGGCTTGGTGGAATGTGTTCTTGAAGACCAACAATGATAGAAAGGTAACCTGAAAAGAATTTACCTGTCTTTTACCCGATGGGGTATTCTCAGGATCGTTGGTTGCGTTGGCACAATCTAAAAGGCAACGACAAAACCAAACAGTGCAACAATACACTACAGAGTTTTGTCGATTAGCGTTAATGCTGGATATTGGCCTTGACAACAAAGACGTCTTCACCAAGGTTGTAGCTGGCTTGCATCGACAAATTCAGAACGAATTACGTTTATACCAAGCCACGAACGTCTCCAATGCCAGTAGCATTGCTATGGTCATAGAACAGAAGAATAAACCTGGTGGGCAAACGTACTCCTGATAACGGAAAAGAGAGGAGCGGTGGCAAACAGAATCCCAAGAAGCACTCTAAAAAATGTAGCTCATCCTCCTTTTTTAAATCAACCAGATTCTGTGAACATTGTAAAATCACAAGGATCGAGAAGGGGAAATGCTGGAAGATGCATCTAGCACCCTTCCCCACAAAAGGGAAAAAGAACAAAGGCAAACGCACAATGGCAGCAACAGTTTCCAACAACCACATTGAACTCGGACAGGTCGAAGGAGCGGACAAAAGTTGAATCTGATGGCAATGTCGAAGGAGAAAACCTCGAGTCCGCCGACCGTAGCCGATGAGAAGGAGTTGTTTACTGTGCAGATTCAAGTGAAGCAAGAGGTCATCGAGGCCATCATCGACACTGGCAGCCAAAAGAACTTGATCTCGTCAAGCTTGGTTAACAAGCTAGGACTTGAAACAATTCCACATCCACGACCGTGCCTGCTTGGATGGATCCAAAAGGACATGGAACTCAAGATTGACTGGCAAGGCAAATTCCATTTTGCCATCACCAGTCAGTACATTGACGAAGTAATATGCAAAGTGGTACCTTTGGATATTTGTCAAGTGATTTTTGGTAGTCCATATTTATGGGAGCGAGATGCTATTTACTACTGACGCGCTCAACGATACCAATTTGTGAACGATGGGAAGAAATACATTGTCAACAAAGATCGAGCAAGTCCAAAGGTGGATTTGGTGACTGCCTGCCAAGCGAGACAGATGGTAAATGCCTCTCAAAAGTTTGTTCTATTGATGGTCCGACCGGTAGAAATTGAGGTAAATATTTCAGTTTTAACGTTATCATGTAAAGAGTTGGATAGCGGGTTAAATGAACTACTCGACAAGTATGCGAGTTTGTTCACAGAACTAGATGGATTTCCACCAAACCGGGCAGTAGAGCATGAAATCCAACTCATCTCCGACTCGATATTGCCTTATATTTGTATGTATCGCAACTCAGTAATGGAGAATGAAGAGATCAAGCGGCAAGTGAATCAATTACTAGAAGCAGGCGTCATAAAACCAAGTAGTTCTCCCTGTGGCTCACCTATTGTGTTAGTACCGAAGAAAGATGGAGGGTAGCGCATGTGCGTAGAGTACCAAGCTCTGAACAAAATCATCATCAAGAACCGATACTCTTTCCCGCGTATCGATGATTTATTGGACCAATTAAGGAATGCAACGGTTTTCACTAAGCTCAATCTGAAATCCTGATATCACCAAGTTCGGATTCACAAGGACGACATATGGAAGACGACATTCAAGACACGACAAGGGTTATTTGAGTGGCTCGTAATGCCATTTGGTCTTTGCAGCGCCCCGACAACCTTCATGCGGCTCATGAAAGAGGTTCTTCGGCCCTTCATCGACCACTTTGTCATTGTATACCTTGATGACATCCGCATTGATAGTTGTTGCTGGAAGGAACACCTAGTGCACATACGAAAGGTGTTCGAAACCTTAGAACAATATCAATTGCGCCTAAATCGCAAGAAGTGCGAATTTGGTAAATATACCTTAATATATCTTGGGTTTGTAGTGGGTGACGGTGAGTTAAAAATCGACCCTGACAAGGTGAAGGTGATCACGGAATGACCACGTCCTCGCTTGGAGATAGAAGTCTGAAGCTTCATTGGAGCTTGTTAGTACCTTCGTAAGTTTATTCGAAAATTTTCTGTCATCGCTTCTAAACTCCATGCATTGCATAGGCCAATCAAATATTCGAATGGACGACAGAAAATGAGGACACGTTCCTCGTATTAAAAAGGAAGATCAAAGAGGTGCCGGTTCTCGCCTTGCCGAATCTACAAAAGCTGTTTGAGCTTGAAGCGGACACATCAGGATATGTCACGAGGCGGTTTTAATGCAGGAAATGCGACCCGTTGCATATCACTCAGAGATGTTTCATGGTGTTGCGAAGAACTACCCAACATACGACAGAGAGCTGTTTGCCCTACATCAAGCGGTGAAGCACTGGCGGGTTTACCTCCTCGATAAGGAGACGGTGGTGCATACTGACCACCAACCACTACTGTATCTGCACACACAGACCCGACTAGAACAAGCTAGACAAATCAATTGGACGACATATTTACTGCAATTCCACCTCGTGATCAAGTACAAGAAGGGCATTCACAACAAATTGGCAGACATGTTGGCACGACCATCGATAGCAACACTTTTCTTATTAGCATTCATGCAAGTGCAACCAACTTTCCATGAGGAGCATACTAACTGGTATGCCGAAGATCCTGACTTCCAAATGACGTTGGCAAATGTAAAGTTTGGAAGACCATCTGAGTTCGTGTTACGTGCTGGACTTCTTTACAAAGGGGCACTCCTATGCATACCTCGAGCTGGCGAATGGGCGAGATACATGAGGGAGGCACATACGTCGAAGGTAGTCGGTCACTTTGGAGTGACAGAGACCTTACACAATCTGCTCCGCTACATCTTTTTTGTAGCACATCTGAACTCGCCAATTGGAAGGTCGAATTGTACACCCCACTGCCTGTACCAACACGAACCATGATAGAGTATCTCTATGGATTTCTTGGGTGGCCTTCCAATGACGCGGCGAGGACATAACTACCTATTTGTAGTAGTCGATAGGTTCACAAAAATGGTGGTGCTCATGCCTTGCAAGAAGACATCACCGTGAAGAAGCGATGCGACTTTTCTTTGAAAACGTGTGGAAAATATTTGGGCTCCCCAACTCCATTATATCCGATCGAGACAACAAGTTTTTGAGTAAATTTTGGTGTGCCTTGTGGGCCAAGATGGATACCAAGTTAAAACGGAGTACCGCATTCCATCTTCAAACTGATGGTTAGAACGAAGTGGTTAATAGAACCGTCTTACACCTTCTTAGAGGATACAATGCGCGGCACCCCAAAACTTGGGATGAGAGCATCCTTTTCTTGCAGTTCGCCATTAACCATACCGCATATAGCTCAACAACCAAGTCACCATAAGAAGTTTGCTTGAGCTTCCTACTGCAAAGTCCTTTCGATTTGGAATTCACCATCGAGTCCACTTACAACCAACGAAAGGTGAAGGTGACAGGATACAAGCACAACAGTTTGTAGATCAGATCGGGAATGTACATAAGGAGGTAGAGCAACAACTGCAAAAGGCCCAACAAAAATACAAAGTGCGCCATGACCGACGCTATGTACATGGTAATTTTCAAGAGGGAGACCTTGTTTGGTTGCAGCTTGGCAAGGACCGGTTGCGGGGAGAAGGTAAAAAGCTTAAACCTATTCGCTATGGACCCTTCAAAAAAAATTTCGCATAATTGGAGACAATGCATGTCAACTGGAGTTACCAGTTTATATGGAGATGTACTCGGTAGTCAATGTCAAAAAATTGAAGCTCTTTGAACCATCCATGCTTTGATGACGTTCGCGACAAAATTTTACCTACGGTAGACTTAGTGAGAAAGCAGGAAGCCATATTAGTTAAGGATGCTCTCGTAGAGAAGAAGACAACTACCACCCGACGTGGCACAAAAGTCATTCTGGATTGGAAAAGAGGGTCAATGACCACGTGCAGCTAAATGGTTCTCACGGGAGACTAGGCAAGCTCAGTTTCTTGATCTCCAATTGTAGAACCAACAAGAGCTGGCTCTCCCTAATTAGGGGAGCCGTAATCTATGACGATCTTTGCTAACATGTGTTCTACGCAGGAAAAGTCCCACCTTTCACTTCCTTTCCACTTGCAATATTTCATTTTCTTCTCTGTTTCAATACTCCATTATTGGGTTATCTTTTGGTCTTTATAAAGTGTGGGAAACTACTCTTTCATATAGATCAGTACTCTAGTAACTTTTGCTATGAGCAGAACTTATTTGTTCCTTTTTATCTAATGTGGAACTCAACTTTACCATATAACAATAACGTGGAACTCAAAGTTGAGCTTCTATCAAGTTGGCCTTCTAAACAACAACAACAACAACAAAGCCTTTTTTCCCAACTAGTTGGGGTCGGCTATATGAATCATGGTTTTCCATTCTTCTCGGTTTAGCGCAATATCTTTTGTAAGGTCACAAGCTATCACATTTTTTTTCACCGCTTCCACCCAAGTTGCTTTACGTCTTCCTCTACCCCTAACTCTAGCCTCAATACTTATCAAATCGCTTTTTTTAACGGGGACACTATGTAACGCCCCATCCGTAACTCGTACGCACATAATTAACTAAATTCTAGCCACGCCCACCACAGGCTGCCTCAAAAGGGTGTCCGGACGGAAGGTAACCTTTCTCATTGGCTTTCCTAATATATCTCTCTTTCTCTCCTTTTGTACAGCCGGTATGGGATTTTATTCCCATGGTCAACCCGGTCAACCAAGACCAAACCAGCACACCCACATGCATGCATTTCTTTCATTCAATTATTATTTCTTCCTATGCCCCATAGGAAATCTCCTAGGGCCATCATCCATCAATATCCCATAGGATCATCTATAGGCACCATTTAACTCATCTCATCTCATCTCCTTTTTTCTTTCTTTTTCTCCACATCACCACCTCCTCTTTTTCTTTATTATTCTATATATACTATATATACTATACTATATACTAGTATATATACTCTCTAGAAATACGGGGTGTTACATTCACCCCCACTTAAGAATTCAGTGTCCTCGCTGAATACGGGACGTGCAATTTAGTACAGGATCTCCTTTCTAGTCGAATGTAGACTTGTCTCCTTAATTGCTGCCCACCAAGGGTCTTACGCATCTCATACACATATCGCTGCCCACCAAGGGTCTTATGTACCTCCTATCTACAAGCTCTACATTCGATGTCGAAAGTTGGCTCTGATACCATCTGTAACGCCCCGCACTCAACTCGTACGCACATAATTAACTAAATTCTAGCCACGCCCACCACAGGCTGCCTCAAAAGGGTGTCCGGACGGAAGGTAACCTTTCTCATTGGCTTTCCTAATATATATCTCTCTCCCTTTTTACGGCTGGTATGGGATTTTATTCCCATGGTCAACCCGGTCAACCAAGACCAAACCAGCACACCCACATTCTTGCATTTCTTTCATTCATTTATTATTTCTTCCTATGCCCCATAGGATATCTCCCAGGGCCATCATCCATCAATATCCCATAGGATAATCTATAGGCCACCATTTAACTCATCTCATCTCATCTCTTTTTTTCTTTCTTTTTCTCCACGTCACCACCTCTTCTCTTTTTCTTTATTATTCTATATATACTATACTATATACTAGTATATATACTCTCTAGAAATACGGGGTGTTACACACTACTAGGTCTACGTGCGACATGTCCAAACCACCTGAGGCGATTTTCTGTTAACTTATCTTGGATTGGAGCTACCTTAACCATGTCTCGTATATGCTCGTTTCTAATATATCATTGTTTTACCACACATCCATCTTAGCATCCTCATCTCCGCTACACTCATTTTTTGGACATGTTTCTTTGTTGCCCAACACTCGGCTCTAAACATCATTGCTGGCCTAACGGCCGTCCTATAATTTTTTTCTTTCAACTTCAAAGGTATACGTTGGTCATACAAAACACCACTGACACTTCACTTAAGACACTCTGCTTGGATTCTATGTATAACATCTTCACAAATCTCCCCATCTCTTTGTATAATCGAGCCTAAATATCGGAAACGGTCTCTTAGGTATTTCTTGGCCATCAAGCTTCACAATTTCCTCAGTTGTGTTCCGAATATCACTAAATTACACTCCATATACTCTGTTTTAGTTCTGCTTATCCTAAAGCCTCTACCTTCCAAAGTTTCTCTCCACAATTCGAATTTAGCATCGACTCCTGCTCTAGTCTCGCTTACTAAGACGATGTCATCGGCAAAAAGCATACACCAAGGCACCTCATCTTGTATTCCTCGCGTCAATTCATTCATAACCAAAGTAAAGAGGTGTCGGCTTAAAGCCGAACCTCGGTGTAAACCTACTGTAATAGAAAAATCACTGGTCTCTCCTATGCTTGTTCTAATTGTGGTTGTTGCCCCTTCATACATATTCTTAATTAGGGGTGGGCATCGGTCGGTATCTGACCTAATATGGACCATCCACCACCGATCCAAAGAAGATCGGTTTTTTAGTTTTCTCATCCACAACCAATCCGAGCCTTAATTGGATCGGTTTCCATCCAAGCCGATTAAGCTCGGTTTGGATTAAATTGGATGGTCGGTTTGGTGTGCTACTTTTCACCTCCAACATCATTCACAATTTCGTTGAAATTTAAAAGATCAACTTCAATCAAATTTAAGAAAAAACCTGCTATTTGTTGTTTATAAATGAATTTAAAATGAAGATTCATAAAACCACAAGTTACTAATGAATTTTACACAATTGTTTAAGATGACGTTTAAATGGGTGAGATAAATTGCTTTTTCACTACATACTTTTGTAATCTTAGTTTATTCTCATAAAAGAAACATCAATAACCATAGCTAATTGAATTTTAGGTACAATAAAAAAGATTTAGAAAATAATTTATGCTTGGCTTGATTAAAGTAACTACTAAATGTTACATCAACTTCATTAACCTATTAAGCTGAGCCACACTGTAAATCAAGCATTTCTCAATAACATAACACACATGATTATAGAGAATCAAAACATAGGTATAACAACCGCTCGATTTGTATTAAAGAAATTAAAGGAGACATTTGTATCTCCAAGAAAATGAGAAATGGTTGTGTATATTCAAGAAATTAAAGGAGAACTAGATTTTTTATGGACTAATGCATAGAGGTACGGTCGGTTCGGTTTCATCGGTTATTTGAAAGCTCCATTCAACAACCGATCCGGTCCAGTTGGTTATTGAAGATCCAGAACCGAACCAACCCAAACAACCAATTGGTTCGGTTAAAAACCGGTCGGTTCGGGTTGGATTGGTTCGGATTGGTCGGTTCGGATAATAGTTGTCCACCCCTATTCTTAATTACCTCAATATACCGAATAGTTACTCTTTTATTATTTAACATCCACCATACTATGTCTCTAGGAACTTTATCATATGCTTTTTCTAGATCTATAAAAATCATATGTAGATCTTTCTTATTCTTCTTATATTTTTTCATAAGTCTCCTCAGTACATAAATTGCTTCTATTGTTGACCTCCTAGGCATAAACCCAAACTGATTCTCCGATACTGTAGTTTCTAGTCTCAGTCTATGTTCGATCACCCTCCCAGTTTTTCATCGTATGACTCATTAATTTAATTCCTCGGTAGTTTGAGAAATTTTGTATATCTTCATTATTTTTTTATGTAGGTACTAAAATGCTTTCTCCATTCATCAGGCATCTTCTTAGTCCTTACAATTTTATTAAATAATTTTGTTAACCAACCCACTCCTACATCCCCAAGACACTTCTAAACTTCAATGGGTATATCATCCGGTCCTAAAGTTTTTTCTATTTTCATCATTCCAAGAACATTTCGAACCTCCGAGGTCCTAATTCTACGGAAAATCATATGCCTGATTTATTTATTTTCATGGGCTAGCCCATGAGGTTTAGCCAAGAGAAATTTGATTTTTTTTCTTTTCAAAATATGTGAAAAATTGTGGACAAGCTCACAAAATCTAGCCAAAATATTGAAGTTCATAATTTCAACAAATCAGTTGAAAACTGTGGACTACATAGCCCCCACAAAATATGGCCAAAACAATAAAATTCAGAATGGTCTCAAAATCGGAAAAAAAATTATGCACAACAAAATCTAGCTAAAACAATGAAATTTACAATTTCACAAAATTGGCCCAAATAGGCGACAAGTTTTAGCCAAAACAATAGTGATTTTTTTTTTTTGAAATTTGTGAAAAACTATTGACTATAGCGTGCAAAATTTGGCCAAAATATTGAAATTCAAAATTTTACCAAATCGGCCGAAATGGTGGATTGGCCCACATAGTTTGGCCAAAACAGTGTGGAATTCAGAATTTTCCAAAATTGACTGAAAAAGTTAATGCCCACAACTTTTTGCCCACAAATTTTAGCCAAAGTAGTGAAATTCAAGTTTTCTCGAAATATATTAAAGGCTGTGGATGATAACCTTCAGTGTTTAAAAAAGCAGTTAAAAAGCATTGGTTAAGCTGTAGATCACCGCTTGATGCTTAGGTGTTGCTTAGGCAAAGGCTTTTCCCTCGTTAAAAAGCTATGTATTTTTGTACTCGTTGTGGACCCGACCCGACCCAACATGATGTTCAATATTTCCTTTTTTCCTTCTCCTGAGATACCTTAGCCCCAAATGTCTGTTTTGTCTTCTCTTTTTTATTTTTTATTTTTTGATTTTTAATATTTATTTGTATTTAAACAAATTTTAATTTTTGAAAATAGCATAATGCTTTTTTTTCCCATCACTTAAGCAACGCGTATGCCACTTCAAGCAATATCGGAGGTCAACCATTTTTTTCTTTCTTTGAGCAGTTTTTGAAACCATGATATTCCTCAAAATCAATGAAATCCATAATTTCACCAAATTGGTCGAAAACTGTGCACTAGCCCACGAACTTGACCAAAATATTGAACTTCATAATCTTATCAAAATCTGCCAAAAATTGTGAATTAGTCAAAAAATTCTGCTAAAACAGTGATTCTGATTTCACAAAATTGGTTGAAAAATGTGGACTTATAGCTCATAATCTGGCGAAGACCGTGAAATTGATAATTTCTAAAAATCAATAGAATTTGTGGATTACAACCCATAAACTTTGGCAAAAACTATGAAATTCAGAATTTCACATAATTGGCTAAAACTGTGGACGATACCCCACAAATTCTATCCAAAACAATTAAATCCGGAATTATCGAAATATGTAATTAACTGTGAACTAAGAAAAAATTTAGCGAAAATTTGAAATTCAGGATTTCACAAAAATCTGTCGAAAATCTTGTACTAGCCAACAAAATTTAGCAAAATCTAGTGAAATTTAGAATTTCACCAAATCAAACGAAAGTTGTGGAAAGCCAATATAATTTGTCCCAAACAACGAAATTCAGAATTTTCTTAAAATCAGCTGAAAATGGTTTGATTACGACCCACAAAATCGGGCCGTAACAAATTATAACTAACAAAATCTGACCAAAACATTGAAATTTGGAAAATTTCAAAATCGGCCAATAACAGAAGACTATATAGCCCACAAAATCTGGGGAAAAAATTGTGAAATTTAGAATTTATCTGATGCGATCGAAAATGGTGAACACTCCACAAAATTGGGCAAAAACAGTGAAATTTAGAATTTCACAAATTAACTTAAAACGATGCATAGCCCACAAAATTTGACCAAAATTGTGTGATGCAGACTTTTTTAAAATAGGGCAAAATTTGACAATCTACAAAATCTGGAAGAAATGTGAAATTTGGAAATTATTAGAATCGGCCAAAAACGGTGAACAATTAGTAGTACACAAAATCGGGACAATACTGTGAAATTAGAATTGCACCAAACATGGTAAAACAATTTTATGTACTCCCTAAAATAGGACGAAAATTAGTGAAATTTAGAATTTATCTAAATCGGCCGAAAATGGTGAACTATAGCCCACAAAATCAGGCCAAAATAGTGAACTTCAAAATTCACCAAATCGGCTGAAAATGATGGACATCCCACAAAATGTGACAGAAACACTGCAATTTAGAATTGTTTAGAATCAGTCGAAAACTATTGACTAGCATATAAAATATGAGACGTTTTTACAATCGGCAAAACGGTGAACAAATAGTCCACAAAATTGGGCCAAAATTGTTTCATTCATAATGTTACCAAATCGTCTGAAAACGATGGACTGAAGACCATGAAATATGACAAAAACACTATTGTTCAATTTTCTTTCAAAACAAAAAAACGGCGGTCCCTACAAAGTCGAAAAAAGTTGTGAAATTCAAATTTATCAAAATTTATCAAAAGTTATAAGCCGATGCAATCTGGAAAAGGTTGTGAAATTTAAATTGGTCAACATTGTCCGAAAAAGGTGGACAATAGCCCACAAAGTTGGGCAAACAGTGATATCCAAATCGGTTGAAATGATGGACTATACCTCCCAAAACTTGACCGAAATACTAAAATTCAAAATTTCTTTAATCCATCGGAAATGTACTCACCAAATCCAACCAAAACAGTGAAATTCAGGATTTTTCAAAGTTTGCCAAAAACGGAAGACTATAGCTCCAAAAAATATTGTGAAATTCCTTTTTTGTTAAACCGAAAGTTTGTTTGATTACCTTAAGTTTGTTGTAAGATCTTTATGACCAACAATTGGCAACCTATTCTCCATTTGCATGTTGATCAAACTCATTAATCGTTTGAAAGATATTGCACATATTCCTCAAGACATCATCCAGTGTGAAGTTGCTACCTGGTTGAGATAAAAGTGTAGGATAGCGATACCATAGCAGGGTCAGCGCTGAATCGTTTTGCAATTTCTGCACTTAATTGAGCATAATTGTAAGTAGATGTCAAATTAATTGCATAATTATTATCCCTATTGTCTCCAACACTAATTATGAACTCCCTTCATCCTACCAACCAGAAACATAGATCACAAAATGCTAACTAGGTAAATTCTGAAATAAAACAAACTGTTTTCAGAGAGAAAAAAACAAAAAACGTAGAGAGAAACATAGAGAAAATGTAGAAAAACTAACCTTTGAAGGATTTGTAGGAACCCTAGAGAGAGAGAGAGAGAGAGAGAGAGAGAGAGAGAAGGAGAGAGAGAGAGAGAGCAAACAGAGAGAATTATACAGCAATCATAACAAGCCAAGTTAATTCAACAATCATCGCAATCATATGTTTTCGTCACATTTCTGCCAAACTATTATTCTGAAGAGTGATGCTAGTATGCTACCATGATAAAACCTGATGATCAGTAGTATGGCCCACAAAATCTAGAAAAATTGTGAAATTCAAAATTTATCATATCCATAAAAAATGGTGAAATTTAGAGTTTCATCAAATATGTTGAAAACAAATGGAGCCCACAAATTTCGACCAAAATTGTTAAATTCAAAATTTTCACAAACCGACCAAAAAATGGTGGACAATTCTCCACTAAATCGGGCCATCAAGTCTGGGAAAATTTGTAAAAGTCAGAATTATCAAAATTGGTCGATACGGTGAAGTCCACTAAATCGGCCTAAAACAACGAAAAATCAAAATTTCACCAAAGCGATTGACTGTAGCCCCAATATGACAAAAAATAGTGAAATTTAGAATTTTTCAAAATTGAAAAAAAAGGTGAACAATAGTAGTCAACAAAATTTGGACAAACAGTGAAATTTAGAATTTTACCAAATTAGCTGAAACGAGATACTTTAGCCACAAAATCTAACAAAATAATTGAAATTTAGATTTTTTTTAAAAATCAGTTAAAATGGTGGACTAGCCCACAAAATATAAGAAAAAATTTGTGAAATTTACAGTTTATGAGTATTAGCCGAAGACGGTGAACAATAGCCCACAAAATTGGGCTAAAATATGGACTATATAGTCCACAAAGTTTGACCAAAACAGTGAATTCTGATTTTTTATTCGAAACTTGCCGAAAATGGTGGACTATATATATAGCCCTAACAATCTAGAAAAAATTTGGAAATTCAAAATTTATCAAAATCTTCTTAAAACAGTGAACATAGCCCGCAAAGTCTAGCAAAGTCGTTCAGATTTTTACCAAATCGGTTGAAATGATGTGATACCCACAAAACTTAACCAAGATACTGAAATTCGGAATTGCTTAGAATCTGTTGAAAACGATGGACAAAATCCGACAAAATAAGGGAAATTCAGAATTTCAAAATTCGTCAAAAACAGAAGACAATTCTACAAAATATGGAAAAAATGTAAAATTCAGAATTTATCAGAACCAATGGAAAACAGTGAACAAATAGTCCACAAAATCCATCCAAAACAGCGAAATTCAAAATTACAACAAGTAGGTTGAAAACGATGGACAATAGCCTACAAAATCTTATCAAAATAGTGAAATTTGCGTTTTTTTTCAAAATTGGCCAAAAACATTAGACGATAGCCCATAAAACATGGAACTTTTTTTTGTGAAATCCAGAATTTATCATGATCGGCAGGTTTAATGAACAATACATAAAATCAAGTTAACAAATGACATTTAAAATTTCATGAAATTGGCTAAAAAACAATTGACTATAACCCATAAAATATGATCAAAATTCCTGAAATTTATAATTTCTTAAAATCAGCCGAAAAAGGTGAATAGCCCACAAAATCGGAGCGAAGTAGTGAAATTCAGAATTTCACCTAATTAGTTGAAACGATCTGACAAGAAAGGGAGAAAATAGTTTAATTCAGAATTTCAGCAAATCGATTAAAAAGACAAAATATGACCAAAATAGTGAGATTCAGATTTATCCAAAACTGCCCCAAAACGGTCGACTATAGCTTGAAAAGTCTGGAAAAGTTCGTGAAATTCAAAAAATTATTAAAATCGTCTGAAAACGGTGAGCTGCCTGCAAAGTCGGGAAAAATAGCGAGGTTCTGATTTTCACTAAATTGGCTGAAGATGAACTATAGCTCACAAAATCTTGCAAAAACAGTTTAATGTTTTCTCAAAATTGGTCGAATATCGTGGACAAATCTGGTTAGAACATTGGAAAAATTATTTTTCACCAAATTGGTCGAATAATATAAACTTATAGCCCACAAAATTTATGGCCAAGACAGTGAAATTGATAATTTTCTAAAAAATTACAAGTTTGCAACCCTTAAATTTTGGTTAAAATAATGAAATTCAGAATTTCACAAAATTGGCCGAAAACGTCGGGATTATAGCCCCCCCCCATATTTCACCAAAAATAATTAAATTTGGAATTTCTCAAAATATGTGAACAAATTTTGGTCAAAACAATGAAATTCATAATTTCACAAAATTGGCCGAAAACGTTGGACTATAGCCCCCATATTTCACCCAAAATAATTAAATTCGGAATTTCTCAAAATCTGTGAACAATTGTGAACTAAAGTCCGAAAAGTCTAGTCAAAATACTGAAATTCAGGACTCCACAAAAACAAAAACAGCGAAATCCAGAAGTTTACCAAATCGGTCGAAAATTGTGGACTTACCGATAAAATCTTTCCAAAACAGTGAAAATCCAGAATTTCTAAAAATTAGGTGAAAATGGTTGATTACAACCCCCCCCCCCCCCCCCCCACACACACACACAGAGAAAGAAATTCAGAATTTCCGAAAATTGGTGGCCGATAACGGTGGACTATAGCTAATAAACTTCAGCCAAAAGAGCGAAATTCAAAATTTCTTGAAGCATGTGATAATTTTGGATTATAGGCCATAAAATCTGGCCAAAACAGTAAAATTCAGAATCACCAAATGAGTAAAAAAATGTGGAGATAAAAAAGATGTCCTCTGACAGGTCTTTCCTGATTGCGCTTGGGTCGACGACACCACCATTGTTTGAGCAGATCGAAGAAATTTCGAACAGCAGGATCGGAATTTTCACATTTGTGGGCTAAAATTTCACCTTTGTGCTTTTTCAGCTCCTAGTTGGTTGCGGCTCATCCTTGCAACATTGTATTTGCTCTCTAGCCCAACTTATTGCTGTGATTAATTGATTATGCCATGAAGTCATAGCTGTCATTAACACTTCTCATATATCCTTCTTCATCACACTGCCACAATGAAATTGACCTCTTCGCTTGATGGCTTGCTCATGATCACTATATATTGTATTTGCTTTCTAGCCCAATTTATTGCTGTGATTAATTGATTGTGCCATGAAGTCATAGTTGTTGTTGACACTTTCTTCACATTTATCCTTCATCACACTGCCACAATGAAATTGACCGCTTCGCTTGATGGCTTGCTCATGATCACTATAACTTGTTGACGTGATGGCCTTGAAATACAGGGGTCCATTTACAGCTACTTGATGCAATCAACAATTAAATATAATTATGGGGTCTTTATTCATGTGGTTTTTTTTGTCTGTTGGTAGAAATTGCAAAATATGGTTTCGAGTTTATTGGATCTTTTTGTGATTACAGATTGAGTGGGAGGTAAATATAGTTTAGGGCACTTTGAATTTACCTAGTTTATTAATTAATTTATTTAATATTTTAATTTAAATGTCAGCTATCCAGTATATAGAAGATATTGGGTTTACATCCAATGTCCAACTGTAAAACATAGTAGCTTAAAGAATTAAGTGAAGTTTAGTTGATATAGGGTAGTATTAATAGTACTAAAGAAAGAAACTGTCTTTGTCTTTGGGGAGCTGGTGTTGTTGTGTGTGTGTGCTGGGTGTGGGGGGTTGATGTGATTATAATATAGGTTGAAGAGTCATTGTTTATGTTGGCTGAAAGAAATGCAACTTTTGACATTTCTGCTTTATTGTTTTCCATCTTTATATCTATAACTAATGAAGTGTGCATGAGCATTGCATGAACTCACGCTATTTATTTTTACCTCTTCTTAGATAATTATTACTAATTTATTTTTTTAACATTTAGGTATTTAATTTATTTTTATGTGCAACATTTGTTCATATTCATGTCAATTATGATTTGGACACTTAACTACCACCTTTGCTAACTGAATGTGGGTCATCATTTAAAAAAGAAAAAATAAATAAGAATGAATTTCACACAAACCAAATGTTGATATTTGAAATTTACACCCTTGCAACCATGGTGTTCTAAAAATTTGCCTAGGCGGCACATAGGTGCTAGGCAGCTCCCAGGCGACTCACCTACGCTCTGGGCCTTTTGAAAAATCGGTATGACAGTCTAGGCAGCTTAGGCGGACCCGGACCAAACCTAGTTTTTAACCCAGCCCGATCTGACCCGTAACAAATACCCTAATTTCCATATCTATGGACAACCCGCCCAATTCATCACCCAACTGCTGCGATTTATTAGGTAACAAGACAACCTACACCAACACCTTTGGTATATATCTAGTCCTAAGCATTGTTTAGTATATATCTGTTAGAATACAAGTGTAATTTTTCTCAAACCCTGCTAAAACTTCGAAGTTTTAGCTTAGTGGCAGAGCCTTTCACATAGTATCAACAACAACCCAGGTTTGAATCCCATCGGCTAGGCAATTTTAATGCAGATTTTAAAAAAAATTACTGCTGCGTATTGTCCAGATCTCGGCCGACAATTTGTTGAGCATTTATCTCGTTTCTTTGCCCCAAAAATAATTGGGCTCTCCACCTGAGGGGGCGTATTAGACTACAAGTGTAATTTTCTTCAACCTTTCTACAACTTCGAAGTTTTAACTTAATGGCAGGGACTTTCACAATATTCAACCCTTACCATTTTTAACATATTTATTAGGTAACATGACAACTTTGACCAACACCTTCACACAATTGTGTCCTTCAGGCTCTCTGAAGTTGATCCTACAGTAGCGAGGAGAAAAATCAATAGTAAGAATGGGGAGCAATACAGAGCAAGATAATGCACGGTGGAACAACAAAACAAAACCAAAAGATAAATAGGGGGCAAAAAAAAGGGCCTAACACCTAGTTGCCTAAGGTCTAGGTGCTAGGCCTCCTTCGGCTGGCTGACTATTGCCTAGCGACTTTTAGAACACTGGATTTTGTAACATTTAGATATTTAATTTATTTTTATGTGCAACATTTGTTCATATTCATGTCAATTATCATTTGGACACTAACTACCACCTTTGCTAACTGGATGTGGGTCATCATTTAAAAAAGAAAAAGAAAAAAAATGAATTTTACACCAACCAAATGCAGATATTTGAAATTTACACCCTTGCAACCACGGTCATATACAAGTAAAATCTTATATTAAACTCTACCAGGAGCATGAATCTTACTAATTTGGACTTAATCCAATCATGTTGGAATCAAATCCTATTTTAAATTGCATGTCTGTATAGTGAAAACAAATATAGTGATCCATAACAAATTGTGTAATATGGTGGCTTGTTTTGGAGGAAAATAAAAAACTCTGAAAATCACAGATTGTTTTGCTCCTACCAGCTGGAAGTCGGCTGTTGCATCAAAAGCCAAATTTCTGTTATCCAATAAAGGATTAAAAAAGATCTACCCAAATTTTATTTCATGTTGTTATAAAGACAGTTTTAATAATGTAATTTATATTTTCGTTCAAACTAGAATATACTGCATTTCTTTATTTTCAGTGATTTTGATTTAGAAACATCTGAAATTTAACTTGGCATGGCTTTCTGGATAGGATACTAATACTAGAAACCATGTAAGCGTGCCTGAACTTCATGACTCACTAACATACGACAGAAAAGCAAGGTGGAAACAAGGATAAAAGTATATGAGTATCAGGAATTGAAGTTTCTGTGACTGGTTTTTAAAACCTGGCAGTGACCTTGTAGGATGGTGCACATAATGTGAAATGGGGGCAGTAGGGATTAGGGACTGATGATTTGTCCTTGTTAACGTCAATATTAGTCTTATAAGTACCAGTAGGGGAATAAAAAACTAAAGCTAAATTTGCAAGTTAACGATTTGAAGTTACTAGTCTTAGGCTTTTGTATTGCTCCTGCTAACTCTGGCCTTGTATGTTTATTATTTGCTGCAATTTGATCCTTTTTTACATGCTTTACAACCAGGTCATACAGATTCAGATTGAATGATACAACATTTTACTCTGTAATAAATCTTGCTTAACTTACCATTTTCCTGTTCAGGTGACCAAGAAAAAGGATCTGAGCGAATTCTATTTTAGCTTAGAGAAGAACATAGCTTTTGGTGCTCAGTCAAAAAGCTCTATGAAGCCCTCAAAAAAAGAAGGTGAAGCAGCTGACGACACCCAAGAGAATACAATCAGGTCAAATGCCGAATCAACAGTGCCTCCTGCTCAAGAAGGGGGCAAGAGTCATGTCCAAAGTGAAACACATCCTCCTTCTGAGACTCAAGTTGGGAGCTCAGCATCCTCGACATTGGAAGTGGCTTCCGAAGTCGCTTCCCCAATAGAAAGAAACACAACTGAAGAGGCACCGCCGCCACCTCCGGCCCAAACAGCTGAATACAAGAGAAGTGAAGATGCACTTTCTGCAGCAAGGGAGCGTTATCTAGCTCGCAAAAGAACGAAAGAGCAGGCAGATCAAACAGCTGCTTCTGAGCAACAGGAGAGAAGTGACGATGCATTTGCTATAGCAAAGCAACTTCTGCTAGCCCGCAAGAAATCAAAAGGACAGTAGTAAAACTTACTCAATGTTGTATATTCATTTTTTCTTCTTCTTTCAAGTCCCAACTTATGCCAAATTATGTTACGTAGCTGCAGCAGGCTTTGCATGGATGAGTTGTTTTCGTGTCTATCTGTTCAAGTTAGCCAGTTCACATCAATTTCCATTATGTAACCTATTTTTAGTTTTCAGCTCTCATAATTTTGTAGTACCAAATTGTTATATCGGCTGAATCATTCTGTCTCCTTTCATTTTCTGTCATTTTGAATTACTGCAGAAGTTATGCATACCAAAGGAACTGCGCATATTAATTGTTTATGCATGGAGCTAATTCAGTAGACTTTGAGATAATCTCGTGTTTTCTTGTTTTGAATAAGGAGATATTCTTTTGTTTCGAACAACTAATTGCTTTGTTTTGTGTTAGAACCCTATTACTGTTGCTTATCTACACGAAACAGAACGTTGCCATATTTAGTGTCTACTGCTTAGTCTGCTTTCGGTACTGATTTCTATCGATGATGAATAAGCTTAGTGCAAGTAATTTCACAACATTTGGATGCTGTACTCACTGTATTGGTTTCTCGTGGAAAAATTGCAGGAAACCCTCTATTTTCAGGAAGAAAACAAAAAATGGCATACATTAGAGTCAGTTTTTATATTTTTTTTATATATTATTATTATTATTATTATTATTATTATTATTATTTATTTAAATTTTATTATAACAGAATTATCTCTGTAAACACTTAAATGAGAACTGAGGCAATGAAACATCGGTACCCTTTTATATAAGAGTAATGCTTTAGCCACTACCAATTTCACTACCATTTCCTTCACTACCTTAGGTGACATATTCCTATTGGAGAATTCTCCCACCTACTCTATCATCCCCTACCTATTGGAGTGTGCCACCTAAGGTAGTGAAGAGAAATGTAGTGAAATTGGTAGTGACTCTAGCATTACTCTTTATATAATTTGTTGTTTATCAAAAAAATTGAAAAAGTCTTGGCCCAAGAGTTAGAAAGACTGAACACCACAGCTGTTGGCCCAATAGGAGTCGGAACACCGGTCGGTGAGATTATGTTTAGTCACCGCATCATTCGGCGCTTCAAAAAAATTCAAAAAACCAAATTTGAGCCTCCGAATAGCGGAGAACAGTTACCTTGTTCTCACCGCGAGTAACCACATACTTACTCTCTATTTAGAAATTATTCGAGTGGGTACCCGCATAAACATATCTATGCAGCTCCCACCAAACCTGCCTGTTTCGTAAGTTTTATTATGGGAATATACCCATAGAAAAGCAGTGTGTTAATGTGTTGAATTATCCCTTCCTCCATGTTCCATGAGATAGCAGGAGGTGGCCGGAGGGTGGTGGATTCCGGCGAGGTTAATGAGAGAATAGGAATTTGTGTTTTTTCCAGTCTTCATCATCATATCAAGCCACCACGATGCTTGAGCTTCATTAAGATCGAAGGGGGGAATTTTGGTGAGATAATTTGTTACTATTTTGTTAATGTGTTTTTTTTTTTTTTTTTTTTGAATAAAAGATGACCCGTCATCGTCATCGTTTCATTAATGATGATTAACGAAATAAAGTAGTACAAAATAACAACCAAATGCAGGAGCATAATGCTCCATATAACATCCTCTTACAAAGTCCCATACAACAAATACCCTCTCTATTACAACCAATACATCAAAAGTAACACATTTTGTGATTTTGTTGTTCATCAATAAGAAAAAGAACATCATTGATGACTTTAGTCATCTTTTATCCAAAAAAAAAAAAAAAAAAAAAAAAAAACGCCGCAAAATTTGTTTCTACTGCTGAGTCTGCTTTCAGCACTGATTTCTTTCGATGAATAAACGTAGTGCAAGTAATTCCGCAACATTTGGGATAGCTGTATCTTCACTTGCTGTATCGGTGTATCTTTTCTAAATTGCATAAAACCCCCTATTATAAAAAATTATGGCATACGGTCATCAGTCCACAGGTGGTAATTTCTTTATTATCACTGTAATAAACACTCAAAAATTGAAACCGAGGCAATGAAACATTAGTACCCTTTTATCTAATTTGTTGTCGTTTATCAACCAGTAAAAAAAAGAAAAGAAAAAGAAGCCTACTACATGTTATTAATTTTTTAATTTTTTTGTTGTTGATCGTAAAGATGATCAAATGGCCATCATGTGTTTTTTTTGATAATAAGATGGCCTAGACCATCGTTTCATTAATAAGGATTAAAAAAACAAAGCATTATAATAAGCTAAAAGTACTGATAGGCTGTTAAGACAGCTGTACAAAATAAAGCATCAAATAGAAACATCGAAATAAAAGCTACAGATGGGCCATCATGTGTTCTTATTCATGAGATATAAAATGAAGGTACAACAAAAGCCAAAGCCCCCAAAAAAGAAAACAAAAAAAAAAACCAATTAATACATCTACATAGTATTAGAGCTAATAAAAGCAAACACACCTCATAAATGACACAAGATCTCACATCAATGCTACTTTACAAAACACAGCATCCATATTGCCACACTTCCTCATTTTGATATGCTCAGTTTAATTAAATTGCCCAATCACAACAAACCTAAACACAAACAAGTAAAAATAAACCTGTAGCATGCCATTACACATCACAAACTCTCATCATGCTCACTGTATTATTGCTCAGAAAAAAACTCCAAGGTACTATCTCCTTTACACACCCAACACTAGTAGCAGGATTATCTCTGTCCGTATCCCTAAAAAAAGAAGATCCAGTTGCTAATTCTCACCATCTCTTGCTGCCCTCTTCCACCACCAGCCAGTTGATAACAGTCACCCCATTCCAATCTCACAGAGCCCTCTTCGTTCTCTGCCATCGAATATACTCCCAGCCTCAATCTCTTCTTTGCCGACGCGCGTCCTGCCCAAAAAAGACTGGAAGCAAAAAAACCATCGCAACAACAGTTAGAAATCCCATAACAATCTATCTTCACTCTTAACCAAATTAGTTATTAAATCACCCGAAAGATCATGAACAGAAGAAGGCACAGAAACAATATTAAAACTCGCACAAATTACTTCCCTTAGCACATACATGGAATGTAATAAAGAGATGTTGTCTGACCCCTCCATCAGTGAGAATTCAATACATGGACTTAACCGAAAATTCTCATTCTCCCGATGGCTCCCATTTCCAGTCTAATGTCCTCGTTCTCTCGGTAGTGGTAATCCCACTGTGACTCACTAATTCTTTCAACTAATGAAGTTTCAATTCTAACTCATCATCGAAAGTGACTTCAAAATCTAACCTCAAATTCTCACCTCTAAGTACCTCGCTCACCAATGAAAATTTGTTTTTGACACACTCAAAAAGCGAGTATACACCATACATCGTAATTGTCCCCCCATTCCCAGTCCTACATAGTGTATTTGCATGCATCATGAGCCCCAACCTAGATATACTACGCCACACAAAGGAGGTTCTCTTAGAAACTGTTGTACCTCCCAATATATCTCACCTTCTTTCGCTTACGATAATAAGCAAACCATCCAGCCCATACAGCATTTGGCCTCTACTGCATGTTAATTTGGCTAGTAAAGTTGGTGATTTTGGTCACATGGCGTATATAGCATTAAAGTGAGGGAAACTATTTAGCAGATAATGCCACATAATGGTTTTAGTGTTTGCTTTGTAAGAAAGGTGCTTTACTTTAAAGACTCACCCTTGAACTGAAATGGCTTGATTAAGAAAAGAATGTGATCACTATCTTCGACACTACTGTTGCACCTGGGACAATTGGCGTCGATATGTAAACCTCGGTTAACCAAATTAGCTCTTGATAAAATCACATCATTCTTGACGAGCAATAGGAATACTCTAACCCTCATTGGTGCTTTAGTCTTCCAAATGATATTAGCGTCTTTGCACCTCAGCTCCCATCATTAAGGAATCTATACATCGATCTAACAGTGAAAGCTTTGGACCGGTCTAGATTCCAAACTCGCTCGTCCTCTCTCTGAGTGGAAATCCTACTGTTAAGCCTGATAAAGTTGTTAAGGTTTTCTAGCTGGTCAATGCTCTCCTGGATAAGATCCTCCAACACTTAAGAGTCTCAGAAAGTTATTGTTCCAGACATCCGCCACGGTCGAATCTATATTCAATGTAGCGCTTGCCGCACTGGGGAATAGACTGAGAAGGGTATTGTCGCCGAACCATTTGTCCTTCAGAATCTAGTGTCGATGTCGTTGGCGATTAAACACGTCGTATTAGCATTATAAGTTTCCCCCACCTTCGCCACCCCCTTCCACAAAAAGGATGCCTTTCCGTGTCGGCTTCTTCCCCCGAACCTAAACTTCTTCCTATTGCGATAGGCCGAGAATGATTTACACCACCAATAGTTTCGTCCAGCCATCATTTTCCACCACCACTTACTCAAAAGTGCCTGATTCATGTCTCTAATGCTCAAAATGCCCAATCCACCCGATTCCTTCATCTTACAAACCCTACCCCATCTCACCAAAGGGATTCCCCTGCCGGCTTCATCAGTACCTTTCCTTAGGAATCTCCTCCTCTCCTTGTCGATTTTATTGGATACCCACAGAGGCAGTTTGTAGATGGACATTAGGTAGATTGGCAGACTGCTTAAAACTGAGTTAATCAACGTGATTCTACCGCCCAACGAAAGAAAATGACCCTTCCATCCAACCAACCTCCTGTGAATCTTCTCCAACAACAGATTCCAATCCTCTCTGTTGAGCCCCCCGCTCCTAATGGGAACCCCGAGATAAATCAGAGGGAACTCACCTACCGCACATCAAAAAAGTCCTTTAATATTCTCTACTGACAGTGACAAACGATCGCTTAGTGGTAGGACACCTTTTGCTTAGATTGACCTTAAGCCCAGCCCACGCTTCGAAGCATTTAAGCGCCAACCTGATACCCATGATTTCCTCGATCGTCGTTGCACCGAACATTAACGTATCGTCAGCATATTGCAGGATGGAGATAGAGTCCGTAATTCCTTTAATGTTCACCCCCCAGATAATCCCTGCCTCTCTACCCCTCTTTATCATCTCTGCCAACCCATCCGCTACAATGGCAAATAGAATGGACGACAGTGGATCCCCTTCTCTGAGACCTCTGCGACATTTGATTTCTTTACCGGTAGCTCCGTTCATCTGGACAAAGGATTTTCCGCCTCTGACACATTTCATAATCCATTGAACCCATCTACCTCCGAATCCTTTAAGAACCAAAACTTCATGAACCGCCTCCCATTCGACTAAATCATACGCCTTTTTAAAGTCTAACTTTAATAAAAACCCATCAGTCTTCTCCTTACTCCCCCTATAAACTACCGCATGCGGCGATGCGACACTATCCATAATGTCCCTTCCTCTGATGAATCCACTTTGAGACTCCCACAACTTCGTTTAGATTAGGAGCCATCCTTTGTGCCGGAACCTTAGTAATAATCTTGAAAGAGCTGTTGAGTAAGCTTATCGGCCTCAAATTTTCAATTCTATGTATTTCACCCTTCTTTGGAATCAAAATGATATTGGCATAGTTGATCCTATCTAACTCAGCAGTTCCGTAAAAAAAACTCCTGAAAAATCCTTATTAGATCATTCTTAATGATCTTCCAGTAAATCCTGTAAAAGAAGATGGAAAATCCGTCAGGCCCTGGAGCCTTATCTTGACCTAATCCTTTAATCGCCTGGAGCACTTCCTCCTCAGTAAAGTTATGCTCTAATCTGTCGCTTCCGTCTATCCTGTAAGCTTCCCACATCTCCGCGCTCAACCGACATCTATTATCCTTGCAAGTTCCCAACATCTCCTTGAACTTAACATCGATATGCCTCCTAATAATCCCCTTGTCCTCGCTCCTATTGTTCCCGATCATCAACCCGTGAATGGAATTCGCTCTCTTTCTACTATTGGCCAACTTATGCAAGTATTTTGTATCGGCGTCTCTCTCTTTCAGCCACTGAGCTCTTGACCGCTGTCTCCAATAATGCTCCTCCATATCCCTATCTGTTGGATTTCAGCTTTGCATTTAGCCAACTCCTCACCCTCGTCAGCCTCTAGATCTCTATCCTCCTGTATCACCTCTAAAGCCTTCGCTTTATCTCCCAAATCGGTTTTTTTCCTCTTGATGT
Organism: Hemerocallis citrina; assembly: GCA_017893485.1. Classification (NCBI taxonomy): domain Eukaryota; kingdom Viridiplantae; phylum Streptophyta; class Magnoliopsida; order Asparagales; family Asphodelaceae; genus Hemerocallis; species Hemerocallis citrina. The sequence continues at coordinate 210,634,868 of CM030368.1, forward strand.
GACCAAATTCCTGTCTTGCCCAATCCTTCAGACTTTTACGAACTCTTCTTATTTTTTCGATCCACGTTCCCACCACTGACTCGTTGTTGGTATCGGCCTGCCATGACTCCTCAATAATCGTGCGACAATTGCTGTGTAACGTCCACGCCTTCTCAAATCGAAATGGATGAATCTTCACCCTATGCCCCTCTCCGTCCTCTAAGGCTAGAGGGACATGATCCGATGTGAATCTAGTCATGGACTTCATCCCCGCCAATGGAAACTCCTCCCATTCAGTTGACACAAAAATCCTATCCAACCTGGCCCATATTGGATTGGCTTGCATATTTGTCCATGTGAACCTTCTGTCCGCCGGCTCAATCTCCATTATCCCTAACTCGTCTATGGTCTCATTGAACATATCTCTATCGCGATTGCTCGCCCCTCTACCCCCGTGCTCGGATTAGAAACAGGTAATGTTGAAGTCTCCTCCAATAATACACAGCCTCGAACAACGACTTCTAATTTCCTTAATCTCATCCCACAATTGGCTGCGTCGTCTAGAATCATATGGTCCATAAACAGAGGTCACTATTTGGACCCAATTGTCCTTTCTACGTCTCAGTCTAACCGAGACTGTGAACGTTCCGCTGATTTCCTCTATAATCTCGAAAATGTCCCGATCCGCCCGTATAGCAATTCCCCCGGACAAACCGTTCGTTGCTTTAAACCTCCAGTCAAAGTTGGGCACACTCCTAAGACATTCGAAATTGGAAGCTATAAGGTAATCTAACCTAGTCTCTTGGAAAGCACAAATACCAGGTTTGCTTTTACCAATGGTATCATTGATCAGTCTAATCTTCGAATTTTGCCTCATCCCCCTAACGTTCCAAAGCCCTAATACCCGGACTTACTCTACTACTTGTAGCTTCCCTCTAATAATGTTGACTTGCTTTAATTGTTAAACTCTATTGGGCCCCATCGCTAGACCATATAAACTAGCGAAGTAGATAAGAGAATCATCGTTTAGGGTACTCAAAATAGATAAATAACTGTTATTCATACCTCCGCAGATTGATGCTGATTCCTTGATCTTTGAAGCTGCTTTGATAAGATCCTCCTCGCCAGGCCCCTTACCTCCCCACTTGTCAAACTGCCGCTTGCTCTTCCTTTTATATTCCATGTTCTTCTTATTGACACTTCCTAAAACTCCTGCCCCTTCTCTCTCCTCTCCTTGCTTCTCCCATGCGTCAGTTTCTGTTTCTGATACGCGGTTGTCCTCTCTAATATCGTCTAACATACTGATCCTCTCTTCAGTAGAGTGAATAGTATCCCCATGACTAACTACTTCTTGGCCTATGTCTTTGTGTGGACTTTGAATAAAACTCTTTGCATCTTTAACATGCGTGACATCATCAAACTGATTGAGGCCCACGTCGGAAGATAGATTAGAAGCATTCCCCTGACCCGTTACCCTTTTCGGCCCACAAGGCCCAAAATATTGCTTGTAATTAAATGTTGAATAACACCCTTAATAGATGCCTCTAGTTGTGTGCTGGACAATGAGAACACTCCCTCCTTTACTGTACCTATAGTCTCGGATGGTACAACAATAGGGTTTTTTAAAATTCCTTTACTCTTTGTCAACTCAGTGGTCTCTTCTAATTCATTGGAACTCAGCACCTTTAAAGCACCACTTATGCTCTGCAAGCAGTCCCCTCGCGCCTTCACCCTACCCTGCTTCGAAGTGCCTGTCAGTTCGCCGCTCACTTCCTGACTTTTGTACTCTTGAAAGCACTGTTCATGAACCGGGTTTCTTTCCCACTCATCTAACGGCTTGGACTTCACACAGGGATCTGACACTCCTGATCTTTTGTTATGGCCAACAATCGAAATGGACGGTCTGATGCTCTCCTCCACCTCATCATCCACATCATCGTCTTCAATCTCTGGCTCCCGCACATTTTCTTAACCGAACGACACGCTCTTCCTCACCTCTGTCTCCACTCTAACATGATAGATTTCCTGCTCAAAATCTACCTCAATCGTCGATGGAACGTCAATCTTGTTCTCGATTCCGACCTTGAGTCTAGTGTACATTCTTCTCGAGTGCAACTTCGTGTTGTTGTCAATGTCTAGGAGTACCCCCAAGCTTCGCACCAAGTTCTGAAAACCCGATCGCACCCAACAATGGAAGGGGAAGTTGAAAACCCTGATCCAAATGAACGGCATAGCGGCGACGTTGGTAACTCCAAAATGCCTCGTCCACCGTTTGAATGTGATATAGAAGTCTAGACCTTCCAACCCTATAAGGTCTAGCACTTCTTGAGCCTTCTCGTCGTTGTTGCAATGCACAAAGAACACGCTAGCACTAATCTGTTGTGGAACGAATATCCAATTCTCACTGGTCTTGGTCACTGCCGTGAGAATGTCAGCCACGTCTTGGGAAGATGGATTACCTGACTGAGCTTTAACTACCACCACGTTGCCATATCTTCGCTCAAATTCTACCATAATAGGGGTCAGGATGATCAAAGCTTTGATCATTTTCCTAGCTCCTGCTACACTTTCCTGTGTGAAGCTAGTCGTCGACGTCTTAGGCATCTTGGGGGGCTGAGTAACATTGTTGAGCTTGGGGTAGTCGGTGGAGATGTGGCAATTGCCTTTGCAGGAGTAACAGAGCCAATCATTGGGGCAGTTGAGAATTGAGTGACCTCGTTGCGCACATTTATGGCATTGCTGCCTCGTCGTGAGGCTTGCCGTCTCCGATGAGGTAGAGCTGATCCTTCTTGCGGAACCCCTCACCTCTCTTCGAGCTTTCTTGTTCTTCACTAGAATCCACTCTCCCTTATCTTCGTCAAGGTTCCTTGGCCTCTCTGTGGGACAAGAATACCCTCTATGGTGATCTCTATGCCTCCCCTCCTCTACCTTTTCAGCGCTGACTACCTCAGCGTATGATTTCCTCTTGCCCTCCGACGGTCTCTGGTAATGCTCCTCCCTCGTCGGTGAGATATTCCTGATTCTTTGTCCCCCGTGCCTCAGTTCCTCATGCTCTCTTCTCTCCCTAGACTGATCTCTATGATCAGTACGGGGAGCTCTCGACGAAAATCTAGACCGTTCTCGACTACCCTCTCCGACGTCTTTGCTTCCTCCATACCTCCTATAAACGCATTGGTCATTATCTTCTTCCCTACCACGCTTTGCCATGGAAGCTTGCCTATGAGAACCTGAAACTGGAGGGTGGTTGAAGTCGGAGGAAAACCTAGGGTTCCGAGTCTCTCTTGCTCCTTTCATTTTTAAAATTAATTTTGGTCAAATTTTTTATAAGTTATAATTTCAATAATTGTTGGAACCTGTATTCATGTATGGAAAAAATTCTATAATTAAAAGCATGCATTGCCTCCAAATTTTTTAAATAGTTGGCGACTGTAAGGATTGGAGAAAAGGAGACAATGGTGTAATCTTTCAACACTGTATTTTTCTTCCTTACCTGGAAGCTCTCCTTTTGTAGCACTGCTAGGATCTTTTACCTTCCAAATTATTAGGGCTACCCTTTTATGTGTCTTTTGGACCATTTAGGATCAAAACTTTTGACTGTGACCACGTTTAGTTTGAATAATGAGAGCATTTGTGGTTTATAAATTTGTCTCTGTTTTTGAGAAAAAAGAGAGAAACCTAAAGCTTTTTCTTAGGAGAAAAAGAACAAAGGAAAAAAACTGAAGCTGATCAATAAAATTTTCTTATGGTGGGCAACATTACTTTAATCACATTTACCTATGATATACAATATTCAAATGAAGTTAAAGAAATAAATTAAAGAGAATTGTTCGAAACTACAAGAGTTAAAATGTTGTAGACACTGGTTCTGATCTTACACCTATCCTATTTTTTTTTCTAACTCTGATTATCATACTAATTAAAAATAAATAATACTAGTAATTATTAACAAAAAATTAGCACTTTCTCCCCTATATTAAGTAATGAAAGTGGCCATGCATAAACTATACATACATATATATAGATAGTTGCTATAGTCAAATTACATTATATGTCTTTCTAGTATTTTAAAATATCTATCCTCCTTACATAAATACACAATAAATAATTAAATAATTGGATATGTCAGATTCTCATGATTCTGGGTATGATTAAAAAAACACATAGGAGACCAGAATATGATTGAGGAATGAAAGGGATTAGGAGATCTCTCGTGAATTGTGTACAGTAATATTTTTGAATTAATTAAGACTAATTATTCAAATTATTATATAATAATTATTGATTATTTAATTCATCTTTGAGCTTAATTGGTAAGCCCACTAAATGAATGAGAAGGTGGTGCACTGCTTTCCATGCAAAGCGCACGTTATCGACGACTGGTCGTCAACATGGAAATGGAATGGTCCATAACTAGCACAAGACAAGTCTTCTTTATCCAATGACCAAAATTTCCCCTAAAATGGGCAATGCACACTATATTATATTACAATATAACATATGAGTAACCCAATCTTTGTACCCAATACTTGAACGAACCCATCTTCTTTATATTCTATCACAGTTTAAAGATTTTATTATAATAGGATATGGTGAAAGTAAAAAATTCACACAATCGGCCTAAACGGTACACTAAAGCCACAAAATCTGGAAAAAATTTGTAAAATTCGGAGTTCATCAAAATGGACCCAAAACGGTGAATAATAGCCCAACAAAATGAGGCAAAAATAGTGAAATTCAAATTTTCATCAAATCGGCTGAAAACGATGGACTAGTCCACAAAATCCAAAAAAGAAACGACAAAGCAGTGGATGCGAGTACAATCTGCGGTCAGCAGATTCTTTTGGGACTAGCAACTTCTAGGTGGACGGTAGCTGCAGAGTGGGGCATCACATTATTAGCCCTTGTATCTTCTACTGTTTTTTTAGTTCGTTGCATCGATGTATCTTTGATTTTAGAGATGGTATTTGAGGATTATTGTAATTAGTTCTATTCTGTTTCTTTAATTACGCATTAATGAAGCGATGACAGGGTCATCTTTATTATCAAAAAAAAAAACCAAAAAAGAAAACAAGATTTGGAATTATTCAAAATCAGCCGAAAACGATGGACTATGCCCACAAAATTTGAAAATTTTTGTGCAACTCAGATATTACAAAAAATCGGCAGAAAACGGTGAACAGCTCACAAAATTATCAAAAATAGCAAAATTTAGAATTACACGAAATCGATTGAAAATGATGTACTATAGCACATAAAATATGACAAAAAAGTGAAATTCCGAAACTTCTCAAAATCGGCAGTTAATGCTGGACCTCACAAAATCTTGAAAATTGTGAAATTCAAAATTTATCAAAATTGGCAGAAAAAGGTGCACAAGCCCACAAAAATAAGGGTAAAACAGTAAAATTCAGAATTTCACAAAATTATCTCAAACGGCGAACTATAGCCCACAAAATCTAGGAGGATCTAGGAGGGGGGTGGGGGGGATGTAAAATTCCGAATTTATCAAAATCAGGAGAAAATGGTGAATAAGCCCACAAAAATCAGGGTAAAATAGTAAAATTCAATATTTCACAATATTAGCAGAAAATGTGATGAGGACAACAGTTCGCGACGATTCGAACGTTTATATAATCACAGACATCGTCTAGGATGGCTGTTCCATTAGCTTAGTTTTTTATTTCAGTACTTATATTTGTTTTTGGCAATTATAGCCATATGTAGTAGTTTTACAATTTGCGCCCTTTATTTTATGCATTAGAATATTTTAGAGATTTGTATTGAGCCTAAATATAGGCCTTGAGAATAATAAAAATAAATGTTATTATTGATTTAAAAAAAATATTGTGATTGAGTTTTGCTCCTCATTCATCTTTTTGTGTGAGACATTGAGATAAATTTTAAGGTTTGTGATAAACTCTAAAACTACTATACAAATCTCAAACCCTAACTCATACACAACCACCATCTCTTCTTATTCCTCCCTATCGAGCCCCGAACCCAACACCCCAGACTCCTTCCTCCATGTCGCCACTCCGACCCACCACCAACTGCCGCCCCGTTGACTCTCTCGTCGTGGTCGAAACACCCCACCACCAGTGTCGCACCACCTTCAAGACCCCGACGCCCCTTCCCTTCCTCTTGGCATTTCGTCCCGAAGCCCCACAACGCCTAACGCCTCCTCTCTTCCAGACTGGATGCCTCCCTACCTCCTCCACCACCCCGACGTCCCTTACCGCTGATCCTCATCTTCCGACGAACCCTAATCCCCAAATCCAACTCAGAGTCAAACCCTAACCCCTAATCCCTCGTCGCCACTTCCACCAGTCAACACCGCCGCCTCCCCTTGCTGTCGACACCACTGCAGCACCACCGCCACCTCCAGCTGGCCAGTTTTCCCCCCCTCACTGAGTTGCCGCTGCATCTCGTCTAACTGCTGGTTCCGTCATCGGCAGTACCACATCAACAACCTTCTTTCCGTCTCTACACGTTCTTCGAATACCCGGTAATCTCTTTCCACTTCTCAATTATTTGTGATACTGCTTTATCGTCTCTAGATTATTATCTGAATTTTCTATCGTCCACAAATATTGAGTGTGCATCTACGTGCTAATTAGAGTATGAATCGTTATTGAATATCTTACTTGCTAATCACACTTAAGTATAATTGTTGATTATTAGGCGTGAATTTTTAATTGGGCTTATTAAACTAATCTCATATCTTGAAAATCCATCAAATCAATTAATAGTTTAATTTCTAACTTAATCTGCATTACTTGTTGGTAAACTTGATCTTTTAATATTCTTGAAAATTCTCTAGTTAGGGTTAAGTTTACATCAAAATAATAGAATATATATAGCCCACAAAATATAAGGGGAAAATGTAATATTCAAAATTTATCAAAATCTGCCGAAAACGGTGAACAAAAAAAGCCCATAAAATCGCCAAAAACTGAAAAATTCATAATTTCACCAAATCGGTAGTTAACGATGTTCCACAATAGATAGATTTCCCTGTTGATCGGACAAGATCAGTACAGGATCTGACTGACATTGAGGATGCAAGCCCGAAGTCAATCAAACTGCACTTTCTTTTCCGAGATCTCGGCTTTCACAACTCTCTTTCCTTGATCATCGAAAGCATGGACATCCAGACTTACCTATAGCACAAAATCTAGCAAAAACAGTGAAATTCAAGATGTCTCAAAATCGTTTGAAAAATAGTGTGAAATTCAGAATTTCCCAAAATCAGCCGAAAAACACACAAAAACGGGATAAATTGGAGAAATTCAAATTTTCACAAAATCGGCTGAAAACGATATAGTATAGTCAACAAATCCGGCCAACACAATGAAATTCCAAATTTTTGAAAATCGGCCGAAAATGATGGAGTATATAGCACACAAAATCTAAACATTTGTGAAATTCGGCTGAAAATGATGAACTATATAGCCCATAAAATCAAACAAAAACATTCAAATTCAAAATTGCACCAAATCGGCTGAAAATGATGTAGCACACAAAATCTAACCAAAATAGTGAAATTTATAAATTCTACCATATAGCCACTATAAGTCTGGAAAATTTTCTGAAAATCAAAATTTATCAAAATTGGTTTAAAACGATTGAATAGTGCTAGGGAGGCAATAGGGCTGGTTCAGCCCAGGCCCAGCCCGGCCTGCCACCAAACCGTTCCAAACCGGATCCGAACCACATAGCGACCTGGGCTTGGCCAGGTTGCGACATCGCCAACCGGGCCAAGGTTTTTTGAATTTTTTTTGCTGCAAAAAATATATAAATTTACTCTCTTTCCAATGTAATAAATCTAAGTGTATATATATATATATATATATATATATATATATATATATATATATATAAGCAATGCTCCATTGCAAACTACTGAAGCCGTTAGTCCCAACAACAGCCTAGGTTATAACATAAGTCGTTGTTGAATCCAACAACAACGGCCTAGGTGTTTTTTACAATATTTGCATTTGCAATGGAGCATTGCTCTCTCTCTCTCTCTCTCATTTATATATACATATATATACACACTGCAAAATATGTATATATATGTATATATGCATATAGATATACGCTAAAATATTTCAAAATTTTATAAAAAAGAGTGGACATCAAAATTAATTGATTACTACCCACTACTCAATTTGCCAACTCTCACCCTAGCTATTTATAGTCAACACCACCTCACTTCTCACATCTCACCAATGTGGACTACTAGCTATTTATAGTCAACACCACCTCACTTCTCACATCTCACCAATGTGGACTACCAAGTTTTCAAAGTTTAAAATCCAAATACATTTAGTTACACATTGGTGAGATGAGAAAAGTGAGAATGTAGAGTTGGCTATAAATAGGGTGGGTGGGCTACTTGAGTAATGGGTAGTGAGCAATTAATTTTGTTGTTCACACCAATTTGATATAAAATTTGAAATATTAACCAACTTATTTAAAATAAAATAAAAACTTAAAACCTACTTAGGCCTGGCTCGGCTCCCAGGCTAGGGGGCTAGGGGCTTAGGGTCGGGTCAGGGTCTTTCCTTCCCCCACTCCAGCCCGGCCTACTATGACCTAAGTCTGGCCCGGTGGTTTTTGGCCCGGTCCGATTGCCACCCCTAACTATATAGCCCACAAAATTTGGACAAGGTGGCAAAATTAAAATCTTGAAATTGGCCAAAACCGATAGAAATCGCTTAGAAAAGTGGGCAAAAATAGTCATTCAACAAAAAAACTGTGTACTAACTCACGAAAGGTGTTGAAATATAGTAATTGTATATTCTGTTTCCTATTTTATAGGAAACAGATTCCCCAAATTTCTCATCTCCCCAATCTTCTCTTAATCTCTTTTCTTCTTCTCCAAGAATGTAATTCATATATATAGATGTATACAGTAAAAAAATAAACAAGAAAAATAAGAATTATTTTCCCCAAAATTATTTTCTTCATGGTATCAGAGCCTAATCAGATCTAGGCCAAGTGAAGAAGAAGAAGAGGAGGCTGATCACCTCCATCTTGATCTGATCCCGTTGTTGATCCCGTCACCGATCATCGACTCCGATCCCGTCAGATCCCGTCGCCGAAAACCCCAAAGAAGCCACCCCCGTCCTCCTCTTTCTCTCTCCCGACCAATTTCTCTCTCCCCGAGCAACTCCAACCCCCAACCACCTCCGGCGCTACCCGTCGACGCACACCTCCCCGTCGACTTCCCCATCTCCGGCGAGCCCCTTCTCGTCGATTCCGCTGCCCACCACCAGCGTCGAGCCCCCTCTTCCCTCTCTCGTCGAGCCCTCGCCCAGCCCAGATCGAAACCCCTGCTTGGCGTGGTCGGCAGGATACGAACCTGCGCGGGCAAAGCCCCGACGTCGAAGGCAAAGCCCCCCTGCTCCTCATCCACAGTCACCAACCCCGACGCCTTCCTCCCTCATTGCCATCATCACCGACTATTCCCCCGACAACAGCACCCTCGCTCGTCGCCAACCTCCTGCTCCTCATCAAGATCCAACCCCGATCGAAGCCCCACCGTCGACCACTCCTATCGCGCCGCTCGTCGATCGCCGACGACGTCGCCTTCGAACCCCCTTGCCCCTTGTTGCTGTGTTGCAATCTTTTTACTGTTGTTTGCCATTGGTGTTTGGAGATTCACTGTGGAGTTGCTGCTTGGGTGTTGGATTGTTGATGTTTTTTGCTTTTTGTTGGAGACTTTGAGCTGTTCTTGGCCAAGTTGTGTCGTTTGCTATTGGCTGCTGAAGATCAGATCCGTTGTTTTCTTGTGCCGCTACTATGGGACAAACTGATGGAGCTAAGAAGAATATTGGACTCGCCTCTACATTAGTTACAGCTGCAGGTAATGATGGTAAGGTATTTAATATTTCTATTTCTGTTATGAATAGTGCATAGATAATTGATTCGGGTGCTACCGACCATATGACTTTTGATTCTAGACAAGTTCAAAATTTTCAACCATCCACTAAATCAACTGTGTCCACTGCCAATGGTGATCCTGCCACTATTACTGGCGAGGGTACCATACACCTCACAAACAACCTAACCTTAGATACTGCCCTAGTTGTGCCATCCTTGAATTTCAACCTATTATATGTTGCTCAAATAACCACTGCCTTACATTGTATTGTAGTTTTTTGGCCTTCACATTGTGTGTTTAAGGATATTTGGACTCGCAAGACGATTGGTTATGGGATTAGACACGGGAAACTCTATTACCTAGATTTAGAATCTGAATGTTCGAGCAAGTTGACTCAAGCTCTAAGTGTGGAAGGATCCGAAGATGAGAAGAAGAAATCAGATATTTGGCTATGGCATCGACGTCTAGGGCATGCTTTTTTTGGTTATTTAAAGAAATTATTTTCAAGTTTATTTTTTAAGTTGGATATATCTGCCTTTCGGTGTGATGTGTGTAAACTCGCAAAAGGTCATCGTGTCTCTTTTCCTCCAAGTCCAAGTAGAAGCTCCCTTCCTTTTATGATTATTTATTCTGATGTTTGGGGTCCTTCCAAAACCACTGCATTTGGAGGAGCCAAATGGTTTGTGACCTTTATTGATGACTGTACCCGTATGACCTGGATCTGTTTGATGAAGTCGAAAAGTGAAGTTAGTGGTTTGTTTCAGAAATTTCACGAGCATGTTATGATTCAGTATAAATCACAGATTCAAGTTCTTAGGAGTGATAATGGCGGAGAGTACCTAAGTTCAAATCTGCAACAATATTTGGTAGAACACGGAATTGTTCATCAGACTACATGCTCGTATACACCTCAACAGAATGGGGTTGCAGAAAGGAAAAATAGACACTTGCTCGAAGTGGTCCGTGCTTCTCTCATCCAGGGAAATATGCCACTCATTTATTGGGGAGAAGCCCTTGCTTCTGCTGCATACTTAATCAACCGAGTTCCCTCTAAAATCCTAAACTTCCTCACACCATTTCAAGCATTAACTGAAGCTGTGAATGCACCAAAAGTCGTCAACTTGCCACCTCGTGTGTTTGGGTGTGTTGCATTTGTTCATCTCCATCAACATGAACGCAATAAGTTAACACCTCGAGCTATCCGCTGTGTTTTCGTGGGATATGCACAAAATAAGAAAGGGTATCGGTGCTATCACCCACCAACTCAAAAGATGTTTGTGACTATGGATGTTGTGTTCCATGAAGATGAGATGTATTTTTCCTCTGAGGTTGAACTTCAGGGGGAGTACCAAAATGAAGTTCAAACTCTTGCCTATGATGAAGTGGTTACTATTCAAACTGAACAATCAGATATAAGGGGAGAAAATCAGGATGTGAGTAATGACGATCACTCGAATGAAGACTTGGTTGAGGAAGAAAATTCAGATATAAGGGGGGAAAATCAGGATGTAAGTAATGACGATCACTCGAATGAAGACTTGGTTGAGAAAGAAATTTTCCACGAAGATCTGCAGTCAGTGCCGAACCTCCATGAAGATGAGCCATCTCCACCACCAGCACCATCTGAACCATCTCCACTACCAGTACCATCAGATTTATCTCTACTCCCAGCAGAACCCCAAAACTAATCGTCATCGCTGTCCGAAGCTCCAAGAAGAGAACTCCCAAACCGTACTACTAGAGGTATCCCAAAACTCACTTACGAGCCTAATCCCACTAGTAAAGTCAAGTATCCCATGAGTCATTATGTGTCCACTCATCGATTGTCTGAATCAAATAAGTCATTTGTGAATCAATTATCTGCTGTATCTATTCCTAACAGTGTGCAAGAAGCCCTTATTGATCTGCCAGCAGGAAAGAAGCCAGTAGGATGCAGATGGATTTATACAGTGAAGTATAAGTCTGATGGTTCAATAGAGCGATACAAAGCAAGGCTGGTTGCCAAAGGGTACACTCAAACGTATGGAATTGATTATGAAGATACATTCGCACCAGTGGCAAAATTCAGTACTGTTCGAGTCTTATTGACACTTGCTGCCAATCTTGACTGGCCGTTGGAGCAATTTGATGTGAAGAATGCATTTTTGTATGGGGAATTGACAGAAGAAGTCTATATGGATCTTCCGCCAGGGTCAAACAGACCAGTCCAACACAGCAACAAAGTATGTCGTCTGAAGAAAGCATTGTATGGATTGAAGCAGTCGCCAAGAGCCTGGTTTGGGAGATTTACAAACGCAATGAGGACATTCGGATACTATCAGAGTAATTCTGATCATACTCTATTCCTAAAAAGGAAAGAAGGTAAAATTACTGCTCTCATTATTTATGTTGATGATATGATAGTAACTGGAGATGATCCTGAGGAGATGAAGACATTAAAGAACTACTTGTCACAAGAGTTCGAAATGAAAGATCTTGGTCCTTTGAGATACTTCCTTGGTATTGAAGTTTCTCGCTCAAGAAAGGGGATATTTCTTTCTCAAAGAAAATATGCTCTGGATTTATTGAAGAAAACTGGAATGTTCGCTTGTCAACCGATTAGTACACCATTGGAAGAAGGACTGAAACTATGCAACGAAGCTGATCAAGTGCCTTGTGATAAGGAAAGATATCAGAGATTGGTTGGACGACTAATGTATCTTGCACATACACGGCCAAATTTGTCATATGCTTTAAGTGTGGTAAGTCAGTTCATACATACACCTCGGGAACAACATATGGACACGGTAATGAGAATTATGAGATACATTAAGTCAGCCCCAGGAAAAAGAGTCTTATTTGCGAAACATGGACACTTGAAGATTGAGGCATATACTGATGCTGATTGGGCAGGATCTACAATCGATAGGCGCTCCACTTCAGGATATTTCACCTTTGTTGGAGGAAATTTAGTTACATGGAGGAGCAAGAAGCAAAATGTTGTTGCACTCTCTAGTGCAGAGGCTGAGTATCGCGGAGTAGCTTTAAGTATAACAGAAGCTTTATGGCTGAAACTCCTGTTGCAGGACTTAGGCTATGGTCCAAAGAAACCTATGAAGGTGTATTGTGGCAGTCAAGCGGCGTGTAATGTTGCGGCTAATCCAGTTCAGCATGATAGGACGAAACATGTAGAGGTGGACAGATTCTTCATCAAAGAAAAATTAGATGAGAAAGTTATTGAGATATTCAAAGTGAAGTCAGAAGATCAACTCGCAGATATCCTAACCAAGGCTGTTTCGACTCGGCTCTTCTGGAAATTTGTTGACAAGTTGGGCATATTCGATATCTATGCACCAACTTGAGGGAGAGTGTTGAAATATAGTAATTGTATATTCTGTTTCCTATTATAGGAAACAGATTCCCCAAATCTCTCATCTCCCCAATCTTCTCTCGATCTCTTTTCTTCTTTTCCCAAGAATGTAATTCATATATATAGATGTATACAGTAAAGAAATAAACAAGAAGAATAAGAATTATTTTCCCCAAAATTATTTTCTTCAAAAGGTAACAAAAATATAGATATTTCAAAATTTACTCACTAAATATGCTCCTGCCCACCTTGGAATTTACTCGGTTAATATTCTATTCACCTAGCTTTTATGGAAACTGGAAGCATTCAAACGCCTTAATTCACTTTTATATGTCATGTTATATATTAGGCCAATTTCTGGGAGCAGAAATTGGCCTAATATTGACCTAGTCAGATCGTATTGGAGGGATGTTTGTGGTTGCTCACGTACCTATGGGCTTGAGGTGGCGTTGTGGAACTGTCGGGGGCGACGACAGCTCTCGTTGCGAGGTGGCGGTGATAGTTCTCGGTGGTCAAGCTAGGGGATGAGAACGAGGTCTCAGTCTGGACATGGATATGTCAGATTGTTGGATACCTGCGGAGTTTCTCGAATAACGCTTGAAGTGGACATTTGTGTCATTACTGGGGGCGGCGGCGGTTGTGGTTGCAATTGACGGCAAGGACAAACGGTGTACAAGTGAGGAAATAAGAGAGAATGAGCTCAAATTGGCACGAGGAACTTGTTGGGACGAGATCGGTCGAGCAGTAGAATTAGGTTTTATTGTATTATTTGTTTGTTGATTGGGGAATATGAATTCCATGACTCAGCTTGTTGGGTTTCAAGAACGTCATGAACCTTATTTTTTATTGTATGTTTTGTTAAATTCTGTTTAATGAAACGCAGAGGCCTTCAACCCACCGTTAATGATCAAAAATAATAATAAGCGGCCCTTTATTCCTTTGTTCTTTGAGTCCACAAGAAAGAAAGCCGTACACAGTTCCCTATTTTTTCAAAGAGATTTTTGGTATAAATTTTTTAGTTTTTTATTTTTCTTTTATGTTTTAATTTTGTGGGCCTTCTAGAAAGATATAAGTGAGGCCCACTTCTTTGATGATCCATGCATGATATCACACAATACAGTAAATCATGTTGCCGGGAATCAATCAACTTTTCCTTTTGGTATGATGAATGTTTCATGAAATCCTTTCTAACTGGAGTTTCAAATAATGAGGACCCTATTTTCATTGAAAGTCTATGCCAATATGGCATTAAGATAAACTTCGAAGTTATAAAAAGGTTGAGGAATATTGCACTTGTATTCTAACACGCTCTCTTAGGACTCAGATCGAGAACCCATTTTTTTATGGATCAAAAAACGAGATAAATGCCCCACAATTTGTGGGCTGAGACCTGCACAATATATATATATATATATATATATATATATATATATATATATATATATATATATATATATATAACCCTTCCGTGGTGTGCACTGTGTGCACTCGGCCTTCGGGCCTTCGTATCGATTCGAACCATTCATATTGACCTACACATTTAAATTAGTCTAAATTTATAAAATCAAGTCATTTGAAATTCATTTAGACGTGTAAATCAATGTGAACGGTTCGGATTAACCCTTTTCTAATGCAATGTATTTCATAATTTCTTTTGTAATTAAAAATGGATGAAAAATTCTACACATTTTTCACTGAAGTACAAAAAGCACAAGAGTATGTGATGCAAAAAGGAACATTAAGGAAAAAGATAAAGAAAAGAAAATAATCAACAAAAGACCACACAACAAAGCATTGTGAAATCTTCTTTTATTCAAATTATCTCTACTGTTAGGCGTGTGATTTCACCTACATTAACAATTCAACATACTTACCTCTGAACTCCTGCTGCTTCCAGTCTTCAATAAAATCCCAATGTAAACAAACTACATGTATTTAAAAAGAATTATAATCATGAATTTTCATTGCATTATATTCCAACAGTTCATAAAGAAGATTGAAAAATGGCCTTTAAATTTGCAAAGAAACTTATCAAGGCTTTGTTGTATTGTACCTACATGAGAATACAGAGGATTGCCTTTGTTGCTCACTCGTCAAGCACATGCAGTTCACTTTTCCACCTAAAAAAAGTTTGCCTTTGTTGAACCAATTTACCTCCTAAACAAGAAAAGAACATCACATTAAAAATATATATATATTCAAATTTTTTTAAAGAAATTGTATGCATACTTTGGCAAATCTATGAGAGTGACTGCATAATCTTGCATAAACCCAATTATTCTTCCCACAACACACAGAAAAACATATACCATCCCTCAAAAAGACTTTCTCAAAATCATACACCTACCTTCCAATATACATACACCCCTTCACTCACCTCAGAGAGGCATTGACAACCTACCAACACTTCCACTTATCTCTCTGCCTCTCCCTCTCAAAAACAACCATCTCTTTCTCTTTCTCTCTCTTTCTCTTTCTCTTTCACTTCCGGATGAAACCCATCAAGAAAACCTTCCCACAACCACTACCTTAACTCCCAATCTTTCACCAACTGCCCTCCTAACTTACATCTCAACATCCATCACCAACCTCACTCGCTACAAGTATCACACCATCTCTTTAATTAAGATGAGAGCAGGAGGGTGCACAGTCCACCGAGCCCTCACCCCCGAGGCAGCATCCATCATAAAGCAGGCCATAGCGCTAGCACGCCGTCGTGGACATGCCCAAGTCACCCCTCTCCATGTGGCAACCACCATGCTCTCTTCCCCCACCGGTCTCCTCCGTTCATCCTGCCTACAATCCAACTCCCACCCACTCCAATGCAAAGCCCTCGAGCTTTGCTTCAACGTCGCTCTCAATCGCCTCCCGGCTTCCTCCTCCTCTCAGATCCTCGGTGGCACTCACCATCACCAGCTCCACCACCACCCTTCTTCTCTCTCCAATGCTCTTGTGGCTGCTTTCAAGCGCGCACAGGCCCACCAGAGGCGGGAGTCTATGGAGAGTCAACAACAACCGCTGCTCACAGTCAAGATTGAGCTCGAGCAACTTATCATCTCCATACTGGATGACCCTAGTGTAAGTAGGGTGATGAGGGAGGCTGGCTTCAACAGCACCCAAGTCAAATCCAATGTAGAGAAAGTTGTCTCTTCTTCTTCGGAAATAGCTCAAACTTGCAACCCTAATATTACCCCTACCGCTACCACTAACCCTAGCAAAGTTAACAAGCCAAGTAGGAATGAGGATGTGATAAGTATAGTGGAGGAGCTTGCAAGCGGGTGGAAGAAGAGCCTAGTGGTGGTAGGGGAGTGCCTAGAGTCGATCGAAGCGGTTGTAAGAGGTGTGATGGATAGGGTTGAGAAGGGTGAAGTCCCTGAGTTTTTGAGAAGCCTTCAGTTCATAACACTACCATTGATCTCTTTTAAGAGCTTAGGGAGGGAGGAGGTGGAGCAGAAGGTTGGGGAGTTGAAATGCTTAGTGAAGAATTGCTGTGAGGGACCCAGTGGAGCTGTGTTGTACTTAGGGGACCTCAAATGGGTTACTGAGTATAGGGCTAGCAGTGGGTTTGGAGAGAAGGGGAGAGGGTATAGTTACTACTGTCCAATAGAGCATGTGATTCTAGAGATTAGGAGCTTGGTTAATTGTGATAATGGTGTGATTAGTAATAATAATGGGGGGAAGTTTTGGGTTATGGGCATTGCTAATTACCCTACTTACATGAGGTGTAGGATAGGGAGCCCTCCATTGGAAGCTGTTTTGGGTCTTCATCCTCTCACCATTCCTTCTGGTAGCTTGGAACTGAGCCTCAACTGTGACAGGTAATATTCTTTCCACAAAAAATATACACAATTAGTTATTCTATTCATTAATTAATCATGATCATGCATGCATCTATTCTAGTACTTTTTTTTACATAATCACTTAAATTTATATTTAGGGTTTATTTTTTCCTTTAAAAAAGTAAAAACAAAAAAGAATTTTGTGTTGGGTCAATGGTTGCTTGCATAGATGGGTTTTTGTGTGATTCTCCATAGAAAGCTGGATTCATGAATTTTAATGTGAAAAAATAAGAAAAGAAAATTGCAGCTTGTGTTATCAACTTTTCTCTCCTTTTTTTCCTTCTTTCTTCCCTTCTTTTTAACATAATACTACAATTAAACCATTGGATTTGGTTCTTCGAAACATTGAGATAAACAATACTAAACTTGTTAGAAGTGTTACACTTTTATTGCTTTCCCCCACTTTAAAGTTAATTGATAAAATTGGAAAATAGGTCCTAAAATTTATGCTCTCTCTTTATTCCTTTTGTCAGTGATTCACAAAGCATGTACAAAAGCAAGACAAGGGGTGATGGACCTAGAGCTAGCTGGCCTTTGTTAGATGAAGATGGTGCAAGGAATCAACTCACTTGTTGTGGTGATTGTTCTCTCAAATTCGAGACCGAGGCTCGATATCTTCATAAAGTTTCTAGCAGTAGCCAAAGATCAATGATCGCCTCGACTTTACCTTCATGGCTTCAACAATACAAGGACGAGAGCGAGCAAGCAACTAGCAGTGATAAGGTACTTAAGAAACTTATCAATTATAATTCATTCTCTTAACTATAGACTACAGGATAATTTACTACGAACTTTCTCTTATCTTCTAATCTTCTTTCTCTCTTTCTAGGAGGCTATACAACATCTCTGTAAGAAGTGGAACTCTACATGCAACTCAACCCACAAGAACCAACCCTACTCTTCAGAGATCACCCTCCATTTCTCTTCAGTTGTGTCTCCAACTTCTTCCTCCATTTCTTCCTATGGCTCGCAGCGCACTCTCCAACACCACCTCTGTATGCCAGAAACTGTGAATGAACAACTCGGATTCTACTACCAGGGTAATCAAAGACTAAATCTACCCAGTAACCCTAACTCGACTTCTTCTAGTGACACCATGGAAATGGAATACGTCCCCAAGTTTAAGGAGTTGAATGCTGAGAACCTAAAGATTCTGTGCAATGCATTGGAGAAGAAGGTCACATGGCAGAAGGCCATCATCCCTGAGATTGCGAGCACTATTTTGCAGTGTAGATCAGGGATGAGGAGGAGGAAAGAGAGGTCAAAAATGATAATGAACAAAGAAGATACATGGATGTTCTTCCAAGGTGGTGATGTGGAAGGCAAAGAGAAGATAGCCAGGGAGCTAGCAAGCCTCGTCTTTGGTTCTTATACAAGATTCATTTCAGTTGAACTCAGGAGCTTCCCATCTACCAGGTCTGATTCTACTGATGATTGCCTTCGAAACAAAAGGCCAAGATTAGAAGCAAGCCATAACTATTTGGAGAGATTCTTTGAAGCAGTCCAAGAGAACCCACATCGTGTATTCCTAGTGGAAGATGTGGAGCAAGTGGATTCACACTCACAGATGGGTATTAAGACTGCAATGGAGAAGGGGAGATTTCAGAGTTATAATGGAGAGGAAGTTAATATTGCTGATGCCATCATCATCTTAAGCTGCGAGTGCTTAGATTCAAGATCAAGGGCGTGTTCTCCACCGGTTAAACAGAAATTGGAGAGTGAAGATGTGAAGGTCCAAGAAGGTGAGACAGAGAATATGGATTCTGGTGTATGTTTCGATTTGAATCTTAGTGTTGCTGATGAAGATAATATTACAGAGGTATGTTCCTTGGATGATGCAGGTTTCCTTGAATCGGTAGATAGAACTTTCTTTTTTAAGTTACCAGAAGACTTGTAATCTTTGTTGTTTGATAAGATTGGTGGTTTCTTGATTTCCATGCTAAATCCTTTAATTCTTTTTTTTTTTTAAAGCCTTTCCTTTTCTGTAAATTTTGAAATGAAAGAATAGAAGAGTTTGGTGGCATATTTGACACTTGCAGTACTATAAAATAATTTTACATTTAGGTTGTAATCATCATTATGGCAAGAGCCTGTTGCATTATTTAATTATTTATTTTTCATTGACATGCCAATATTTGCTTAAAAAGCTTAATGTTTCTATTATATCTATGGCTTTGTACTGTAGCAAAAAAATAAAATAAAAATAATAATAATAGATAAAATTTCTATGGCTCTGTATATTTGAAATAACAATATGATGTTTGGGATCATGATTAGATGATGAATGTGCATAGTTCATTCATAAATTTGCTACTGTATATTGCGAAAGGTTTATCTTTTTTGTTTTTAATTTGCTTCCTTAGAAATACTCATTTGCATTCAAATGTGAGCTAAATATATTTTAATTACACAAATTTAGCAGCGGTTTGGTATCCTTCTAGAGCCACTCTGGTCAACAGTGCATGCATGATCAGTCTTTGTTTAAAGAATTATCTCATGCATGCAGATATGAACAGAAAATATAGTTAATTTAATTATAGGTTGTCCCTCATTAGATATTTTGGTAAAATGCATGTCTTTTTTATAATAATTAAAAAAATTGAGTAAAAGGTGGCAAATGAAATGCCCCAAATTTATAAACTAAAGATTTAGAGAGAAAAAAGATGCACTAGAAATAGCATGCAAGACAACAGAATATATCAAGGAAGAAAATGGTTACTGAAAGGACTAGAGCAGAGAAACATGCAGATTATATATTTGAAGGAAAAATGTCAGGTAAGTATAACCCTTACCTTCCTATGTAGGGCTCTTTTTCTGATCATATCTGAAATGCCAGTCCCATCAGTCAAGATGTTGAACTAAGCTGATCAGGATATCCACAAGCACTGCACACTAACAAGAAAAAGGTCAGGGAATTGGCTTCTACTGCGCCTGGTGAAGCCCTCCAACGCTCAAGTCAGTAGTCAGGAAAATTGAGAAAGATGATGGAGGAAATAGCATACCTTTCCGCTGCCTGCCAACCAACGCCTTTCTCCATCTCCTTTTCTATGATGACGATGATGCACAATATACCATGACAGAATAAATGCGAGGGAAGATAATCTTTGTAACCTGTACTAACAAAAACAATAGGAAATCATATCAGTACTAAGCTTAAACTATTGCTACACGCAAAGAAGCTTAATTCATATAATCCTCTAAATCTCTTATATTACATGTGGAAAATGAATAATCTACATTTGATGTAGCTGAATTTGTTATCGCTGAGCAACTCTGATTAGTAATAAAAAATTTACAACAGAGTTTAGTAGAAAAGATGCAGTCGAACAAATTATTGTACAGCTATAAATCATAAGTAGCATGCATCTTCGCATTGTGCAAACTAATCGCTATATCTTGTCCGTGCAATCCTGATATTCATATTGCCGGTCCTAGGTCCTAGGTTCTAAGATGTGAATTTAGGTTAATAGAAATAATTTACATAGCTCGTTTAACTAATAATAAAATAAGCGTGTGCACCCATATTTTACAACATCATAAAATCACCAAAAAAGCTTCTAAAGAATTCGGAGAAAAAAAAGACTGATACAGAAGTTGCAAATTAGAATGGAAGAGTTGGAATTATTACAAGAGCAAGGAGATCTATCGGCATATTTAAACGACGAACTCAGGTCAGGCAGACACGAAATCTACCAGATCGAGCAGATGGAAGAAATGTATTGGAAGCAACGTTCCAGAATACAGTGGCTTAAAGAGGGGGATGCAAATACAAAGTTCTTCCATAAGACGGCAAATGAGAGGAAGAGGCACAACAAAATCAAAGGGTTGAGTATTGAGGGAGTTTGGACGGAAAACGAAGATTTAATAAGGAGGCATTTAAACGTTCAATTCAAGAATCTACTAGGATGTCGGGCGGTCAATAGATGTACACTAAGCCCAGATATGTGGGAGTCCTCAAGGTTAGACGGGAGCGTAGGTATCGAAGGAGAGTTCACAGAAGAGGAAGTTTGCGAAGCAATAAAGGACTTAGGGCAGGAGAAAGCGTCGGGTCCTGACGGATTTCTGTTGTTTTTTTATAGAATGTTCTGAGACATCATTAAGTCGGATTTCATGAATATCCTGAAAGAAGTCTACGAAGGGACAACGCCATTAGAGAGGCTAAACTACGCTAACATCATCTTGATTTCCAAGAAGAAAGAGGTTAAAACGATTGACGATCTAAGACCAATTAGCCTTATTAACGGGTCGTTCAAGATTATAACAAAGGTTTTAGCACGTAGACTTGCGCCTCATCTAAAGGATGTGGTGGGGGAGGAGCAGAGTGGATTCATCAAGAGGAGAGACATCATGGATTGCATTGCTTCGGCTTACGAAGTGGTGTATAGAGGATACAAAGATAAATCGGACGGGTTTGTCCTAAAGCTCGATTTTCAAAAAGCATACGATTCGGTTGAGTGGGATGCGGTAGATGAGGCTCTATCCTTGAAAGGGTTTGGATCAAAATGGAGACTGTGGATGCAAATGTGTTCAAAGGGCGGAAAATCCAACGTCCAGGCTAATGGACGGAGTAGCAAAGAAATTAGGTGTCATAAAGGGTTAAGACAAGGCGACCCGCTGTCGTCAATGCTGTTTACCATTGTCGCCGACGGGCTAGCAGAAATGGTCAAAAGAGGGAGAGCCGGAGGATCAATTGGAGGATTAGCGGTTAAGGGCATAACCGAGTCAATCTCTATTCTTCAATACGCGGACGATACTCTGATGGTCGGGAAAGCTACGGAAGAGGAAGCAACAGCTTTGGGGATTCTAATCAAATGCTTTCAAGCATGGTCAGGGATGAAGATCAACGCGGTCAAAAGTAGCGTCATTGCTATTTGCGAGGGGAATCCATCCACAATAGAGACTATTGGGTCTAAATTAGGGTGCACAGTAGGTGCGTTTCCAGTGATTTATTTGGGGTCCACATTGAGGCCGGGTTCGATGACTCAAGATGATTGGAACCATCTTATTGAAAAAATTGGTAAAAGATTGGCCGGTTGGAAAGGAAAGTTTCTCTCTCTGGGTAGTAGATTGACGATGATTAACTCGGTGCTAAGCTGCATTCCAATTTATATGATGTCCACGTACGAGCTTCCGAAATGGGTCATTCACAAAATCGATAGAATGAGGAAGAGACTCTTGTGGAAAGGCACGGGTGAGAATGGCAAGGGGGTACACCTTATTCAATGGGGCAGGGTGTGTAAGAGTAAGGAGTTCGGGGGCTTGGGTGTTTAAGATCTTAGAGCAATGAATACGGCTTTGCTTAGCAAGTGGTGGTGGAAGATGAGGAATAAGAAGAAACTATGGTGGAGTAAGTCATTTGATTCCTATAAGAAGAGGAAAAAAGTCAAATTTGGGGGAGTAATTGGGAGAGGGAAAGGTTCATCCATTTGGAAGGGTATAGCAAAAGTGGGGACGATTTACCACGACAATACCATTTGTAGGATCAGCAATGGGAAGAAAACAAGATTTTGAAAAGACAAATGGTGCGGTAGCAACACTCTTATCAGCCTCTTTCCAGAGGCAGCGGCAGCAGCCTTAAACAGAGACTCCCTGGTAGCGGACGTTTGGCGAAATAAAACGTTAACCATAGATGTTCATGGTAATTTAAATCAGGAAACGTTTGATCAGTTGCGGAACCTGAATTGTTTCATTACGAGGGAAGGACTTTACTCAAATGAGACAGAAGATGAAAGAGTGTGGAATCTAAACTCAAGTGCAACATTTACGGTTGGGTCTTTGTATAAGTGGTTGAACGACGGGGGTATAAGGAATAACGACTTTGTTCTGCTGCATAAAATTTTGTCACCTCATGATTGGAACGTTATCACAGGTGGAAAGAAAAGAGTGCGCCTGGGAGATCAAGAGTAAAGCACAGTCGGGGATCAGGAGTGCTAGCAAGTCGACAGAGTGGGCCTACTTTTGTCGATGTCTGGTTTAGTTATGTTCAGATGTTTAATCTTTGATGTTCTTCTTTAGGTTATTTTGGGGACTAAGTTAATTGTAATATTGCTATCGATGTACTTTGTTTCGTTAATTTATCGTTAATGAAGCGATGACAGTAGTCATCTTTTATCACAAAAAAAAAATATCACCAAAAAAATTAATTTCAAAATTAGAAACAGAAAAAAGAAAAACTAAAATATTTACATGGATGTATGAGACTATCTCCTATCAAGCCATACGGAAACAAAATTAAGGGGGGAAATCATTTATGTGGAAGTAGGCATTTGTATTGCAGATTATTTAATCTTCAAATTTTTTGATTGAATCCACCATCTTAAAGTCATGGCATGCATATGTTTCAACACTGACTAAATATATTTAAGGAAATAAGATAAGATTAGATACACAAAATGATGCAAGACCCACAATTAAAAACTTTTAAAGTATTCGGCAACTGCCTTGGTGCAAATCCTTAGTGGACAAAGTAAAAGTATGTTCACTTTTCATAAATATCCCTGACCCATATCATTTTAATTACTGATGTTTTTTTTTGTTGAAATATTGACCTAATCCACTAACTTGGCGATTTTTTTCCCAAAATGACCTTTTTTTTGAAAGTTTTTCCCGAACTGCCCTATTTTTTTCCCCTAAACGACCCACTCGCTTTTTGAAAAAGCTTCAAAAAACGAGTTTGGTTAAAAATAACTCGCTTTTTCAGAAAGCGAGTGTGAAACTTTTAATTTTCGAGATGTTAGACTCGCTTTTTGAAAAAGCGAGTTATTTTTAACCAAACTCGCTTTTTCAAAAAGCACGCTTGGTTATTTTGATAAATACTTTAGAAAGTGGGTCATCTTGGTAAATGCTTTTAGAAAGTGGGTTAGTTTGGTAAATAATTTCAGAAAGTGGGTCATTTTGGTAACAAGTTATTTCTATATCACATTGTCACTTCATCTTCTTTAGACTACTATATATGAAATCGTTTGTCAGGACTTTCTATATCACATTATAACTTCATCATCTTTGGTCATGATTTTATAAAGTTAGCAACTGTTTAGCAGTAGTCGAGAATATACATAACTTGACATTATTTCAGTATACACATAAATGGTGTGTATTAAGTTGTCGAGAATGAGCCCATAGATACTCCCAATTCCCGGTATACACATAATTGACTTTTGACCTATCAATCATATGCGCTGAGTTCTTGCGCCAAAAGTCTCACACCCGCTTTCTGAAAAAGCGATGGTGGTTAAAAGGGTCCATAATTTTTTTTTGTATTTCACATTGGCGGAAATGACCAAGTTACCCCTTCTTTCATATAACCAGATTATCACCTTAGGGGTAAAAGGGTCATGCGGTAGTGAGGGACGGATGTTCTCTCACTTTCACAATTTTTTTTTATTTATAAACTTTATATATTTAATATATATTATTTATATTTAAAGTATTAAATCCACCGAGAGAGAGAAGATCTTCATACATAAAGTTATTTATATTTATAAAGTTAGCAATTGTTTAGCAGTAGTCGAGGATATACATAACTTGATATTATTTCAGTATACACATAATTGGTATGTTTTAAGTTGTCGAGAATGGGTCCATAGATACTCCCAATCAATCTTAGCTTTTGGCCTATCAATCATATGCGCTGGATTCTTGTGTCAAAAATTCTTCTATTAAAAGGGTTGTTGTAACTTCGTCCATAGCTGCTGTTATACTGTCACGCCCCGCTTCCCAAAATACGGAAATACGGGCGCAAGACTAAGGCCCAGTTAATGGTGCAAACACACCATTCATGAGCTGTACAAGTAAACTCAATAACAGAATAATAAAACAATCCACGCAGGCATGTAAATCACAATTTGATAATGAAAGTTCATGACATTGTCTATAAATAACCAACAACTGAGAAATACAAATAATTACGGGTCAAACAAGTCCGGATTATAATAAAGAGTTTCATGAAATAAAACACAAACTAATATAATAACATGATAAATTATAAGTCTAAAACACTTGATCTGCGACACCTTCTAGTAATTCTCCGTTTGGCCCTACAAGTATATTATAACAAAAGAAAAGAAAAGGAAAACAAGAAGACGCCCGTTAATACAAGTTACGGACCGCAAGGGGGTACAACTTAAGAAAAACAGATGTAAAACAAAACAACAGAAAAAATTAGGAAAAGAGTAAGGAATCGATAGTCATGAAATAGGAACAAAATTGCAACATGTAAACATGATATGAACAAAGCAATATGGAACAGGTGACATATAAAACAAGTAATCAAGTAAACAAGAATCGAGTCAATTACAATTAATAGGCTGATTGTGGGATAGTAAATTGGGGGTTACTTGATTTAGAAGAGAGATTTAGGGATTAATTGTTGGATCTGGTCAACAATAGAGTTTGGGTTTGGATTAGCGAATCAAGACCCAATAGGAGGTGGGCTTGGTCCACGGGCTCAAAACAATTTGATTATTTAATTAGAGAATTGGGCTTATACTAATTAATTTAAATTTCTGGGCTTATACTAGTTTTGAAAGCCCGAGTTTATTTTTTCCCAACAAAGAAGAATTTTCTCTTTAAAACTCGGGCTTTCAAAACAAGTGCAAGAAAAAATAAACTCGGGCTTTTAAATATATAAAGTTTATAAATAAAAAAAAATTGTGAAAGTGAGAGACGGATGAACTTCATCCGTCCCTCACTACCGCATGACCCTTTTACCCCTAAGATGATAATCTGGTTATATGAAGGAAGTGGTAACTTGGTCATTTCCGCCAATGTGAAATACAAAAAAAATTATGGACCCTTTTAACCACCCTCGCTTTTTCAGAAAGCGAGTGTAAGACTTTTGGCGCAAGAACTCAGCGCATATGATTGATAGGTCAAAAGCCAATTATGTGTATACCGGAAATTGGAAGTATCTATGGGCTCATTCTCGACAACTTAAAATACACCAATTATGTGCATACTGAAATAATGTCAAGTTATGTATATCCTCGACTACTGCTAAACAGTTACTAACTTTATAAAATCATGACCAAAGAAGATGAAGTGACAATGTGATATAGAAAGTCCTGACAAACGATTTTATATATAGTCTAAAGAAGATGAAGTGACAATATGATATAAAAGAACTTGTTACCAAAATGACCCACTTTCTGAAATTAGTTACCAAACTAACCCACTTTCTAAAAGTATTTACCAAGATGACCCACTTTCGAAAGTATTTATCAAAATAACCAAGCACGCTTTTTGAAAAAACGAGTTTGGTTAAAAATAACTCGCTTTTTCAAAAAGCGAGTCTAACATTTCAAAAAGAGTAATGCTTTAGCCACTACCAATTTCACTACCATTTCCTTCACTACCTTAGGTGGCATACTCCTATTGGAGAGTTCTCCCACCTACTATATCATCCCCTACCTATTGGAGTGTGCCACCTAAGGTAGTGAAGAGAAATGTAGTGAAATTGGTAGTGGCTCTAGCATTACTCTTTCAAAAATTAAAAGTTTCACACTCGCTTTCTAAAAAAGCGAGTTATTTTTAACCAAACTCGTTTTTTCAAAAAGCGAGTGGGTCGTTTAGGGAACCAAAAAAAAATAGGACAGTTCGGGAAAAACATTCAAAAAAGGGTCATTTTGGGAAAAATTCCAACTTGGCCCCCTAGTTCATACATAATCAAGTTCAAATTCAAGCTATGAAAATCTCATATGGAAAATATGCTATAAATTTCATTGAACTCATAAGGAGAAACCATAAATGAATCGATCTAACATGAGGGTAAGCTGATGAGGACATCCTCATTTCATAATATTCAATTAAAATTAAGCGGGGTTGTACTTCCATCATCTTGAGCTTAGGTAGCCAGAAATTACTTCATAGGTAAACTTAATGTATTAATTGGTAGAGGAAAAAAAACTGCCACTAATGGTAAAGGGCACTCAGGGCACTAATTCCTTACTGTACATCCATCAACTTGAACCCCATAATGGGATTTACAACGACAAAGTCGAAACCTAATTATGAAAAAGGGCACAGATGTTCCCCAATAGAGAATATATGCATATATAAGAAATATATTTTGTCAATATGTAGAGAAGGCTCATATGTATTGACTAGAGGATACCACCTAGCCTTGTTTGATTGGGGAATGAGAGTGGCTGCCAAGACCACAAGCACTTAATATTACAATCATGTCATAGAGACTCAAACTTACAGGGAGGGAGTGACAAATAGAATGAAAGCATGAGGTGCAATGTCACTAGTATTAGATTGGAAAGAACATAAAGTAGGATTTAAGGTATGATTCAAAACTTAAGGGCTCTGCAAAGGTGGAGGCACTTTAGAAGGCAACAACACAATTAACTTCCTTAAGAAATATCAAATGAGAAAACTACTTCCTTAGTTACCCCTATTTCTCCAATCAACTTTCCTTTATACACACTTGGATACAACCTTGTCTTCTATGTCCGTATAGGTTCTGTACTCTTAGAATTAAGACAAATATCACATAAATAAGTAATATATCACAGTTTCAAGAGCTTGTTAATGTGATAACTTAAATATGGGATGTTTGTATTAGCATAGTCATATAAGGTATAAAAATATGAGCTTAGAAACATGGGCATATTTTACAATGTGCAGTTTGAAACAAGTGTGTACAAACACAAAGTTTGTTTCAAATTAAGGGCAGATAAACAATTTTACTTACTCAAAATGGCACTACTTTTCATGCATGGTGATGCTGTTTAAAAAGGAATCCCTTTTACTTGCTTTAGATTTCATAACCCAACATTCCCTCCTCTTGAGGAAAAGAAGTAGTGGGAGGTTTACAAAGAGACTAGTACAAAATAAAAGATAGGCATCTAGTCTTTAGACCTTAAAGTGATTAGCTTTAGAATCCTGAAAAGATAATCTTCTCTACCTTCCAACACCTCAATCAAATATCCAAGTGTAAGTAGAGAATTTGTCGTGTTTGGCTTTGTTAAAAAGATTAGGGTTTTTGAAAATTAGTGGATATGTGAAACACAAAGCAAGGGGGGAAATTACTCACCTCTCACATGCCTATCCATTCTTTTGATATCCCAACATTAATATATTCTCCCTCACTTTCCGGCCACCTCTTTCTCTCACTTCTTTTTAATCTACAAAAAGGGGAAGCCTTATTCAGATCACTTTCCACTTTGAATTACTTCCCTTGTTATAAATCTCCCTACTTTTTTCTCACTGAAGCCCCTTTTGTTTCTCATGTACTTAACGCACATATATGCATGATAATCAATCAAAAAAAAAACTACTGCAGTGACAAAATAATTATCAAAAGAGATACAAAAAATATATGCATATAAATAAAATTTTACAAAATGAGGAGGCTTATGTCATGATCTAAAAAGTTCATATAGAAATAATCTCAAGAAAATGAGGGAAACATTTTCCCAGTAAAGAGGAAGAATATTAACTTATAATTATGTTTTGAGAGGAATTTACTCCAATAATAAATTCAAAACTTGATGGGTATTACGAAATTTTGTTCCAAGAGGAATTTACTCTCATAACATTTTCAACACGTGAAGCATCTTTCAAGCGCAGAATAAATTAGAGGACTATAAAAGTACAGGAAAAGAAAAACAAATTGCAGGCAGATTAACTCAACTCATTTTTGTATGTTTTTGTTTTGTCCTTCACTTGTTGAGAGGAAGTGTTCTTTAGTGACATTTGTTTCATTACTTTTTTTAAGTGAAACAAGGTGTGAATTTTCCACGTATTACTCAAAGGAACGAAAAAAAAAGAAATCCCCTAACTGATAGTTGAAGTAAGGAGATACACAGATATATTTTTTCCAGGAAGACTAAAATACCCTCGATATCATGAATGTACTGTCCCAAAATACTCTTGTTACTGCTGCTGTATGTTTCCTAGAAAACTGTATCACATTCTCTTAGTACTTTGGGGCACGATGGAACAAATCCTAATTGTGATCCCTAAAGAAGCATGTTCAACACAGGTATACACCTTTGCATGTGCAACTCAATGTATATCATTTTACAACATAAAATTAAATTTGTTCCAATCAGATTATCTTCATTCCACTAGTGTTGCAACCATCATCCTAATTGAGTAATTTAACTTTAATTGATTAAAACAAATTTCAGTTTGCAATCCACAAAAATATTTTTTCAAGAAAAAGGTGAACTATAGTCACCTAGTTTGGTTAAAGATATTCAAAATGTTTCCCAATAGGGGGCTACAAACATGCATTTGAAGTTATACCCCTCAAAACAGAAAATGCAATTATCTACAGTCTTGATTCTTGAAAGAAAACTCCTGTGATCAACAACATTATTCGAACTCAGGTTTGCCCCTCATCAACTGCCATACAATGAAAACCAAGGACTGGATTGAAACACCCCCATCTCTATTTATACCCCAACCACGATAGTGGAGATATGTTAAACACCCACCAACTCAATTTATACACAATGGGATTTACACATTACAGCATGATATCTTAATAGATCGTAAGTTGGTAAGTTGGCAATAGAATTCCAAAACATATTTATACACAATGGGATTTACACATTACAGCATGATATCTTAATAGATCGTAAGTTGGTAAGTTGGCAATAGAAGAGGGCCATGGCGATTGGATTTGGGTTTCTAGGGTTTGAGGAGAATGCGAAGGGAGGAATGGTTTTTGACGTTGGAAGAGGACGGTGACATTATTATAATTAGTGGGGAGAGGGATTGTATAATCACAAATGGCTTGAAAGTTTCTACGGAGAATGTGAGAATTGCAAAGGCTTTTGGTATTTATACCTCAAAGCCTAGATTCCACCTAAATCCTCCAAATTCTCAATTCTACCAAAATCAATAACTTTTTGAATACACCGAGAATTGAATGGGGTCATTTAAAATCTCAATTGAATACACCGAGAATTGAATAGAATCACTTAAAGTCTCAATTGAATACACTGTGACTTTTATAAACTCCTTTAAAATCCTAATTGAATACACTAGGATTTTCACATTCTTTTAAATTCTTTTCAAATTCCAATCCAATACACCCCTATTTGTCAGATACATGTGTCCAGGTGTGTAGCCAAAACAATACATATCCAAAGAAGTGTCTATCATTCATAGGCTACTATCCATCTTCACATTATTATGAACCACTGAAGTATAAGATGCTTAATCATATGTACATCATACAGAGATATGCATTAAAGATACTATATATTTTCCTGCATTTCACAATAAAGCAGAACACACAAGATCACACTTGAAAATGTTCAACCTATGATCTCCTGGCATTCATCCTACTATTGAATAAGCCTTCAAATCCAGATGAGATTAGTTTCCTTACAGACGGAAAATTTCAGTTAATCACTCATGCAAGTGTGCAATATTTAACAGCCAATTTGGGTGTTGTGTCCCACTCCAGCCGAGATCAGATGCGTGTAATCATATAAGATCAGCGGCATCAGCCTCAATGAACAATAATTCCAAACTCTAAGCTTGAATAACATGTTCACACTGAAAATTCTCAATCTAAGCCGAATCTAACCTTTTTGTAATCAATTCACACTAATGATTGATCTCCCAAACCCTCATCACTAATGCAGCTCACCATAATGTAGTTTAGCGAAAGTGCAGACATGCATATTCCAAATATATATTCCTTGCAGATGATAATAAAATTGCAAGCTTCGAGGTATCTGCTGTGCCAAGACAATCCAGCTGAGACAGTAGAGCTTTCACCTATCTGATCTGATACTAGGGATATCTATTTGTTGGGCACGTCCAAGTTTCGTGATTATTTGGGATTTTGGTATTGCCTAGCTTAAATATAGAGGCAAGATAGTTTTCAATCGAGTTGATTTTAGGGCTAATTCAGTTCTTATAGTGAGATTAAACAAATATATATCCCCATATTCAAGTATTTAAGACAATCCTACAAGTCATTCTAATCAAACCACATTTTGTGAATGATTACATATACATGCTAAGAACTTTAATACAAAATTTATGAGAACTTAAACACACTATATAACACATTAAAGAATTATTGCATTATATTAAATTCATTAAAACCCAACACAACCAGTATCAATTATTAAAATGTTTAATACTAATTCTCCAAGGCTCCATTTGGCATTGCTTTTGAAGGATGCTTTTGGGTCCGAAAGCTCTTTTAGGCTTAAAACAAGTGTTCGGCAACTTAATTAAAAGTGTATTTAATCAAAAGTATTTTTTCTAAAACTACTATTTTTAGCATTTTTCGCAAAGCACTTAAAATGGTGTATTTAGCTTTTCAAAAAGTGCTTTTATTTACTAGGAAAATTTTAAAGTTAACATAATTCTTTCTAACAGTACTTGTAGGTACCAGCACTTTTTGTTACAACAATACCAGAACAATACCAAACAGAGCCTAAATTCTTTATGAAATAATAATAACTAATAAGTTCCCAGTATAAAAAATGATATTCCTAACCTTACCAATCAGTGCTGCCAATGTTGATACCAAAAACTGTCCAAAACTGAAATCAATATCTAGATCTCATACCTTGCCAAATTAATAATTCTAACTAGGTTTAACCATGTTTCCTTGTGATCGGTGGACCTTCATCAAGTGAATTAAAGAAATGAGGGGCAGTAAAGGAAATGAAAAGAAAGATATAGACTAGATCACATTTAGTAATAAAGGACACCACTTGCCTCCTACTCATGTTTGTTATCTATTTTAGTCTAGCATTAAGATCAAGGATCTAATGGGCAAAGAGACTAAACTGGCTATCACACTACCTATAAATCATAATGGTTTTGAAGGTGGTATGAAAGACAAAGCCTCGAGCTTTGGCCGGGATAAAAGTCAATGTCACTAAAGCGATTTTAATGTCAAAAGAAAGAAAGATAAAGGAAGAATGGCCTTGTATAATTAGACATGTTGAAAGAGAAACAAACTCATGAGACCAACCTAGCTATGATGTGAGAGGACAAATAAGCTTCAGATTGAATCTTCTAGCTTAAAAATTCCCTCCCATCTCAAATAAATGGAGGGCCAACTTATAGAGAGGGGCATTTATGGATTATACAATATATCTTTGGATAAATTTCACTTAACCACCCCCCAGTTAGATGGTTTGACACAAAACCCACATTCTTTTTGTGTCATCAATGAGTCACCCTATTTGAATTTTTCTAAAAAACCACCATCTACCATTATAACTCCAATAATTTTTGAGTGAAAAGACGCAAATACCCCCGTGTTAACTCTACACCTTCTTCAACTAAATCTGACCTAAAGTTGAGGCCATCAAGTCTGAGGAAAGCATCGACGGGAGGAGGAAGATGGTGAGGGCGATCATCACTCCGACACCCATTATGACTGAGTTCGAGGGTCGATTAAGCCAGTCTGTCATGCTGAAGATTCACATTGGTCATCCCTCGATAGAGGCTATCAAAGAACTTCTGTCTGAAGCGGTGCGGCCAAGCTCGAGATTGGATTGGGTAATCAAGAAAGTTAAAGAGGATTCCTTGATGGTTTATTGCAAAACGGAAGAAATCACGAGGGAGCTATTGGCCAGCGGGAGTCTTGAAGGGGAAGAATTTTACATCACCATGAGTCGGTGGTCGAGGAAAACGGGGGCCATGAGTACTGATTCGAGGTCGGCGGTGTGGGTTTGTATGTTTAACGTCCCACTACAGTGTTGGGTGAAATCGGGATTTCAAAATTTAGTCCATGGGTTTGGAGATCATATCAGCATCGATAGAGCCACGGCAACAATGGAAAGGAGAGAATTCGCGAGGATCCAAATAGGAGTTCAAGACAAGAATCTGATTCCATCGGGGATCATAGCGCAATTTGACGATGAAATATACGAGATTAAAATTCTCGTAGAACGGAAAAAAGTGGTTTCCTTCAGAGCCTCGCCGGAGCCAGATGCATTGAACTCTGAAATTGAAGTTAGATCAGTTCGAAAAGTAGAAGACGAAGGTGAAGCGTTGGATCTAGACACAATTCATCTGGACCGTCATATGGTCTTTCAAAGAGCTAGTGCCCAATATCCGTTGGATCTGGCGAAGACTAATCCAGCCCGTCCAAAGCAGCATACAGCATTCGGTGGGGGAGCAAGGGATTTGGATGGCGCAGGGACCAATAGTGTGACAGCTGTCAAAGCAAAGCTTCATTCGGAAGGGACTTCGAAGAAACGTCCAGCGGCGCTACGAGGTTCTGTTCATGATGTGACACGTCAATCTTCGACAGTTCAAACCAACTCAGGGGGGGCCACGAAAAAACAGCTTGACGCTATCAACATGTCGAATGCGGATTTTAGGGTGGCGGTTGAAAATGCAGTCAGAGGGATTACTGAGAGTTTTATAAGTAGAGGCCCAGGCCCATTTCAGTCTGTGGACGGGCCTAGCCTTCTTGGGCTTTCTACTCCAAAAACTATTATTGAACTTGGACAGTCATCAGGGGTGAACAGGGGGCGACAGCTTCTGGAAGAAGGCGATTGTGAACTAGGAGAGTTCAAACAGGTCCTTGACGATGTTGGCTCCGTTGGCGAGGAATTCGCAGTCGAGGAGGAAGGTGGGCACAGGGAGGGTAAGGAGATCTGTGATGCCTCGGAAAAAGAAAGTGAGATGTTGGGGACGCGGGATTACAGGATGAAAGAATCGGCGCTCTAGAAGGAGTTGGCAGTCAGTACTCAGACTCAGAGGGAGAGTTCGAGAGTAGAGTAAAGGCGCTCACTCCGGGAGCAGACGATAGTATAGATGCAGACGATGGGGAGAGAGTTACGGATGAGGTAAAAAGGAAGAGCAAGAGATAAATGGACCGTTGGGGGGCAAAGGACCCTAGCGAGGAGGATCTGATTAGAGCGGCAGCTAAGGCGAGAAAGACAACATCTGCGTGTGGAGGTATGTACTCAATTTTGAATTTCATTTCAGATGATAATCTTATTTTTTACGCGTGTATTCTGGGTTTTGGATATGGGCTCGTCCTACAAGGACCAACTTAAGAGAGTTAATATTATTAGAGAAAAGGCATACAGACTCGCATTACCTTAGTGGTGACTAGGGCTGTAGGGGTAGATTTTCCATTAGTTTTTATCCATGTGTTACAACTTTTGGAATGTAAGGGGGAAGAGATCTAAGGCCAAGGCTAGATTAGTTAATGACACCATTTAGAGGATCAAACCAAAAATATGCGCGCTCATTGAAACGAAGATAGTCGACCCTAAGGCCGCTGACTTTCAGGGTCTATCCTTGCTTAGAGACTTTGAATGGAGATTCAAGACATCAGTTGGTATGTCGGGTGGGATTGCGATGGGGGTAGATTCCAAGTTTTTTGATGTTATTCAAGAGCACGTGGGGATTTTCTTGGTGACCGTTAGGATTAGGCGTAAAAGGGATGGTTGGGAGCATTTGGTCACTGCAGTTTGCAGTCCTTGCAACTCTGATCGCAGAGAGGAATTTTGGGACGAAATTCAATCTATTCGTAACTCATGGAGGGGGGCCATGGGTCATCGGGGGGGATTTCAATCTAACAAGATTTAGAGACGAACATAGAGGGAGGGGTCCGGAAGAAAGAGACAGACAGCGGTTTAACCAGACCATTAACGACCTTAATCTCATCGACATCCTAGGGAATGACAAAAGATTTACCTGGTCTAACATGCAGGCTAATCCGACTTTGGCAAAGTTAGATCGTATACTGGTGTCAACGGATTGGGATGACCTTTTCCCATTGGCGTCGGTGAGATCAGCTCCTAGAGGAACTTCAGATCACATTCCTCTTATCTTGGAAGGGGAAAGAGAGTCAAGAGGTCAATCAAGACAATTTAGGTTTGAGAAAGCTTGGTCTTTCAATACGAATCTAAGGAAAATAGTCCAGACGTCATGGGAAGATCCGATCTCGGCTGGAGATGCGATATCGATCTGGATTCGCAAACTCAGAAAGCTAAGAAAATGCCTTCGAACTTGGGCAAGGAAAGAAAATTAGGAGAACAGGACAAGAAAAGAGTGGCTGGTAAGAAGGGCACAAGCACTGGAAACCATTGAGGAAGTTAGAGTCTTGCAACAGGCAGAATTCCGATAGCTAACTTCCTGTAGAGAAGAACTACCCCTTATTGGGAAAAGGAAGGAATGCTACTGGAAACAGAGATCCAGGATTCAGTGGTTGAGGGAGGGGGATGCGAACACGGCCTTCTTTCACAAGGTTGCTAACGGGAGAAAGCATCAGAACCCTATAGGGGGATTAATGGTAGGGAAAGTGTGGACAGAAGACAGCTCGGTAATAAGAAGTCATATAGATGCCTCGTTCAAAGATTTATTAGGAAGGAAAAGAAGGATTAGGTGCCAACTAGATTGCGAAATGTGGGGCGAGTCAAGAATCGATGGTTGCGAGAGCTTGGAGGGTCCCTTCAGTGAAAAGGAAATCTTGACGGCTATCAAGAGCCTGGGGCAGGATAAGGCACCGGGGCTAGATGGATTTCCCATCTTCTTCTACAAATGCTACTGGCCCATCATCAGGAAGGACTTCATACAGATATTCCAAGAGGTACACGACCAGGAAACTCAGATTGAGAGGTTAAACTATGCAAATGTTGTGCTCATCCCGAAAAAGTCGGATGTTCTGAGGATTTCGGACCTACGACCGATTAGTCTTCTAAATGGGTCGTTCAAAATCATCTCCAAAGTATTGGCTGGTAGACTATCTCCACACCTAGCAGACATAGTAGATGCGTCTCAAAGCGGATTCGTTAAGGGAAGGGACATATTGGATAGTATTGCGTCAGCTCATGAATTGGTCTTCCGAGGCAACCAAGATAAAATAGATGGTTTCCTGCTTAAACTAGATTTCGAAAAGGCTTACGATACGGTGGAATGGGACAGTGTGGACGAGGCATTCCACCTTAAAGGGTTCAGGGATAAATGGAGGAGATGGATGAAGATGTGTGTGAGGAACGGAAAATCGTTTATCCAGGTTAACGGAGAGAGTGGGTCGGAAATAAGATGCAAGAGGGGCCTCAGACAGGGAGATCCACTGTCGCCGCTTATTTTTCAATCATAGCTGACGGACTGACTGAGATAAATAAAAGAGGACTAGAAAGGGGTATAATCAAACTATCAAAGGGGTCAAAGTGAAAGGGATAACGGTACCACTAACTATCCTCCAGTACGCAGACGATACCCTTTTATTCGGGGTTTCCAAAGGGGAGGAAATCTTGGCTATAAGGATTCTTCTCAGATGCTTTGAGTACTGGTCGGGACTCGCGGTCAACCTACAAAAAAGTTGTGTGGTGAGACTGAGCGATAACCAAGCGAATTCGATGGAGGTCATCTCCTCCTTGATTGGGTGTGGGCAGGGGGAATATCCGATGCGGTACCTGGGAACGCCCATTAGACCGGGTAAAATGAGAAAAGAGGATTGGGAACCATTAATAGAAAAAATTGAGAAGAAACTTGAAGGGTGGAAAGGAAAATTTCTCTCAGTAGGAGGTAGGATTACTCTAATCAATTCGGTTCTTAGTAGCCTGCCAACTTATCTCATGTCCATATATGAAATCCCTTCCTGGGTGATTAAAAGAATTGATAGGTGCAGGCGGAATTTCCTATGGAAAGGAAACGGGGATGGAAAGGGGATCCACCTGATGAAATGGGATCGGGTGTGCATGAAGAAAGAGTATGGAGGGTTGGGGATCGTCAATCTAAGAGATATGAATAAGGCACTTCTCTCCAAATGGTGGTGGAAAATTCATAAACAAAGAAAATCGTGGTGGAGTAATTCATTCATGAGATATAGAAGGCGGAAAATCTACAGATTTGGTGGAAGGAGTAGACAAGGCAAGACATCATTTTTATGGAAAGGGATAGAAAAAATGGGAGAAACTTTCCCTGCTAACACGAGAAGCAAAATAGGAAATGGGAAGAACACTAGATTCTGAAAGGATAAATGGTGTGGGGAAAACACGTTTCAAACTCTTTTTCCAGACCTAGCAAACAGTGCTGAAACGGTGGACGAACTGGTCAACGAAAGATGGAGGAATGGAAGTTGGACACTTCTAGATGAAAATACGCTAACAAATAGGGGACTGCATCAACAGGGAGAGTTGGAAACGTTACTAAGAGGAGCAGATCGGCCAATTAGAGGGGCAATTGATGATAGACAGTGGATTAGAGGTAAAGTGAGGACTTTCACGGTGTCGTCAATGTATGGCGTCCTTAACGACGGGGGCATCAGAAACAATCACGCCAACATCATATGGAAATCGCAAGTTCCGACCAAGATCAAAGCTTTTTCATGGCTGGTTCTCCACAATGCGATTTTGACCAAAACTAACCTAAGAAAGCGTAATATCATGATAGACCTTACATGTCAACAGTGTAATCTTGAAGAGGAGGACACTAACCATCTATTCATTCACTGCCCTAGAGCTGCTTTAGTTTGGGAAGTTTTTGGGTTAGGGTTCCACACGGTAGAGACGCCGCAGAATATACTTGATCTATGGGGAGCCTGGAGAAATAAGAATATTAGGAAAGAACATAAAAAATTATGGGACATTACCGTCGAGGTGATTTTGTGGTCTTTATGGAGGGATAGGAACGACATTTGCTTTCACAATATTAGATGTCAATTTCATATTTTACTGCGCAAAATTGTTGTCCTTATACATGATTGGGCAGGTAATACAGGATCCAGGAAGAGGGGCAGAGTCAAGGGGGATGAGTGACGGAGGGGGGCTGGGAAGCAGTTATCCTTTGACTACAGGTTTTGGAATCGATCAGGGAGGAGATAGCTGTGAGCCGGGAACCGATTTATCTTTTTGTTGCCTTAGGGCATGTTATGTTTTGATTATCAGAGATGTTTGGATAATTTGGACTTGTTGTAGTTAGTGCCAAAGAGCACAGTTTGTAGTTTTAGATGTTGTAAGAATGGTGTTGTAATCCCGTTAATCGATCATTAATGAGATTGGTGACTTCGGTCACTTTTTATTCAAAAAAAAACTAAATCTGACCTGAAACCCGTTAACATTCCACCTTCTTCTCCAACCAAATCAAACCCGAAACCCATTAACCCTCCACCTATTTCTCCAACCAAATCAAATCCAAAACCCATTAAGTATCCACCTTCTTCTCCAACCAAATCAAATCTAAAACCCATCAAGTATCCACCTTCTTCTCCAACCAAATCAAATCCGAAACCCCTAAGCTCTCATCCTCTGTCTCCAACCAAATCAAATCAAAAACCCATTATTCTCATCCTCCTCCAATAAAATCAAATTCGAAACCCCTTACTCTCATCCTCCTGCAACAAAATCAATCCAAAACCCATTAACCCTCCACCTTATTCTCCAAACAAATCAAATAAAAAACTTATTAACTCTCGTCCTCCTTCTCCAATCAAATCGAACCGGAAACTCATTTACTCTCCACCTTCTTCAACCAAATCAAATCAGAAACCCACTAACTCTCCGTCTTCTTCTGCAACCAAATCAAATCCAAAACCTAATAAGGTAATAGAGTTAATCAGGGGTATTTTGGACAAGAAAAATGACCAATCAATCATGTGACATCACATTAATAATTTAAATGTGAGAAGGTGGTTTATTGATTAACGGTACTAACATAGGGTGGGTCTTTGATGACGGAAAAAGAATATGCGGGTTTTGTGTCGAACCACAAAAACTAGGGGTGGTTAAGTGAAATTTATTCTATATCTTTCTCAATAAGGATTCACTGTCTTTTAGAGATAATGGTGCTTCTTGTTGGTACTTGCCTTTCCCTCTTTACAAAGTGTTGCTAATCTTTTTTAGGTTGCAAGACTAGTGATTTTGACAAGGATAGAACTGCTCTTATTATATAAATAGTCATAAGGTAAGGCAACTTTAAACAAATATTTTACGTAGGTGTTTGTTGTTTGCTCGTGCACTACATATGTGTTGTGGTTGTGGATGAACTCAATATGTAACGTGGAGGCGTTGTGGTTGTGGATGAACTCAATATGTAACGTGGAGGCCATGTGACAGGCTACATATTCTAGCATCTCAAAATAATCTCATACTCAGAAATTTCATTGAAATTTCAATTTCCTCGGACATTCAAAAGACATGATTTTTTTAAAGTAAGAACATAAAATATATTAACTAAACAAGACAGGTAAATATGGAACAAGCAAGCTATAATGGGCTTAAAACAGTATATCCAGAATGACAATGCAGAAAGTAAAGGGCTTAAAACAAAATTAAAGAATGCAAATTTGTTAGGATACAAGATATACTAGCAGTTTCGAAGTGAAAATTCCAAGGTACATAGAGGCTTCACAGGATTCAAGAACATACGAAGATATTTAATAATTGTCAACATTCAATAGATTGTATACTTTAAATTACTGATTATAGCACGCCTTTTTCACTTAAAAAGTGAGAAAGAAACAAGAAACTACAGGAAAAATAAGCTAAACACACACCTGTGCACACAGATGCAGTTCAATGATATCAAAGACTACTGAGATGTACATATATACTCCAGTTCAACAATTGTCTTAGCATTTAAATATTGAAGTCTAGATCATTGTACCAAACGATAACATTTTTAGACTTTAGATGCAGAAGATATTAAACGGTTTTGCTTTAAAACAAATACAAAAAAAAGGTAAACTATGACTCCAAATAAACCCTGCATTAGTACAAATTAACCATCGTATGTGCAGCACCCAATTGGAATTAAATTGCAGTTTACTAGAGTATGTAATTATTTTGATAGTTACAGCCTTACAGGACTCTTTAGTAAACTGCAGCTCAGGGGAAGGCAAAGAGGAAAGAACAGAACCAGCCACAGGAATCAAAGGTAAGGGGTCCCTAGTTCACCTTTTGAAAATCCATTTGCCAAAATTTATACCCTTAAAACTAGGCTAACTAGCCAAAAATAGGATCCTGACAACCTCAAACAAGCAACAACCTGAGGACTACATAGCTAAAGGAAACATAGATAAAAATTTCAATTATTTGTATTAACTTTTATGGGCAGTTTCCTGTTTCCTGCACAATATAAATGATTTATGAAAATAGATGAACAATGCTGTTTCGGAGTTTTGGATTACAAACAAAATCAGAAACCCGTTCTTAAATCAACTATATGGATATGATCTTCTGTTGCAATAATCAGAATGATGGTCCTGATTTCTGAATGCTGAAAGAGCAGCATACTGGTGCATCTATATAACTCGGAGAAACTGGCAATGGTTCAATAATAGTAAGAGGCTAAGAGCAAAAGGATGAGCAAGTTAGACTGCAGACAGAACATAACCCACCAAAGAAACCAACTTCTGAAAATAAGGAAGCCAACATAGTATCTATTTTTCGGAAAGGAGGTTGATTGGAACCCCTACTTAACTATTAAAAGATTTACCGCCAGACACTACTTAT
The DNA here is from genome assembly GCA_017893485.1 of Hemerocallis citrina. Taxonomy (NCBI): domain Eukaryota; kingdom Viridiplantae; phylum Streptophyta; class Magnoliopsida; order Asparagales; family Asphodelaceae; genus Hemerocallis; species Hemerocallis citrina. The sequence continues at coordinate 210,675,335 of CM030368.1, forward strand.
CTATTATAAACATATGTCTACTGACCAAGCCCATAAAGATGATCTGAGAATCATGGCAGTAAGCTATTTTGGGATCCAAAGAAGCGTGACACTGTAGTTAATTGTATACATGCGCTAGAGACCAGATGTATGGGGAATCCGAAGTATACCATTATCATGAATAAGAGAACAATGTATGCTTGAGCATAGGAAAAAGGGAAGGTAGGTAGGTTGAAGATTTCAAACACTATCATACGATAACAGATTGAGAGAATTTAAGAGTAAACTCCCCAAAATTGACAGATGGAACACATTCCATCTCTGAACCACTGGCATGAGATTTAAAATCACTACTGTACTAAATGGTAGAACATACGGTCTACGATAATACCTAACCTGAGATGTAATTCAGATGTCTGACACAACCAAATCACTAAAAAGGGAGAATTAACCAAAAGAAATACTAAAGTGATTTTTTGTGTGTTGAAACTTCAGCTGGTGATATCTTATAACCATTTAAAACATTGAAACAGTAACAATATGTTTCCTAAGACAGTCAGTTTTGCCCTCTAATCATCTGATTTTAAATGAATTTTAACTAATATTTAAAAAATTTGAATTTGTTCTTCCCATTGGTGAACAAAAACTAAGTTTACAAACCATGAAAAAAATATACACTACCTAAAAGAAAGAAGAAAGAAAAATTTTCCACAAAACTGAGATTTTGACAAGTAAATATGTCAAGGTGACTCTTACTGTATCTCCAAAATAGGGTCATATTATCATATAAGTTCCTCCAATTCGGCCACGGAATGTCTTGAACCAACCACCAGAATCAAAATGTGGTGCTTTACCATTTTGTCAATAGACTCAGTACCCTCTTCTAGTTATAGAAAAAAGGTTCATATAATGTTGAACTCTCAAAAAATGGTGCCATTTGATCGGTTTTGCCCAATTACTTTATACCATCATATTTTATTTTATTTTATTTTTTATATGAAGACTAGTAATTTACACGTGCGATGCACGTCTTAATAAATATAGTTTTTTTTAAAAGTAAAAATTCAGACTTAGTTTGGGTTTGAACTTAAGACCTCCTTTATAATAGCTTTCTCCTATTATAATATTAGAGATTAGAGATTTACACGTACGATACATGTCTTAATAAATATAGTTTTTTAAAAAAATAAAAATTCAGAAGTAGTCTGGATTTGAACCTAAAACCTCCTTTATATTAGTTATATAAGTGTGTTGCACATGTTGGTAGATTGACAAATGACATTAAGGCCTTCTCCCATTGTAATATTAGAGATTAACATTTACTTTAAAAATCCCCAAACAGATAATTTACAAACTTTGCCAATAAAACATTATAAACCAGATCTAATTAACAGAAATTTATTTAACTGACTGGGAAAAGACTCAATATATAGATGAATGTCATCCATACATAAGCATAAGACTGGCATCCTAAATTTCCTCAATTTTATCTAAATGGTACGGGCAATCGAAAGCATGTGGCAAACCAGAAAATTGTTTGATAATATGAATTAGCACATTGCATTTATATGTTTCATTGCTCACACCGCTTTATTCCTTCACTTTCAATCACATGGAAAAAGTTTCTTTACCAATTTTTTTTATTCTATCAAAAAAAAATAATTTTTTTATTTTCTGAGGGAAGATCACAGTTCTCTAGCAGCACTGTTAGCTCTCAACACAATTTAACATAATTTTCAGGTTACAATAAAGTATTCTCTTTATAACAACTTATGAACTAGAACAAATATTGAATAAATTTAATGAAATAGTGGTATGGTACTATATTAAGGATCAGATAAACCATTCCATCTGAAGTTTTATAAAACAGCAAATATGTAACAAACAGAAAGAATTCAATCATTAAAAAAGTTAATGAAATAGTAGTATGGTACTATATTAAGGATCAGATAAATCATTCCATCTGAAGTTTTATAAAACAGCAAATATGTAACAAACAGAAAGAATTCAATCATTAAAAAAGTTAGCAACAAATATCAGAGAAAGATCCACCCGTATCTTCCAAATCAAACCTTAAACATTTCAGCAAAAGCCTACCTATTCTAAATCTTAACTTCTTAAAGTTTCAAATACAGGCAGAAGATATAGATTAGATGCACTTCATGCAAGTTTCCATTATTTTTCCAACAAATGATTACAGTAGCAAAACAACCAAAAATGATTTCTGTTTTTTAAGCAAAGATGGTACTGTAATTTTTAAGTTCGAAAGTTTTTACAGCTTTATAGGGAACAAGTACTCTTTTTGTTCATTAGCCATCAAAGGTAACATGCACCTCCCCTCTTTACTGTGAGTCTATAACAAGACAAGCTGCCACTACTGTCCTTAGCTAAAGCCCACCAAAAGAGGCAGGAAGAAAGAACCCACAGGCATCTGCAAAAGAATAATCAAGCATGGAGACAAAGTTTCCACACAACAAGCTTTCGCAGACTTTGAGAAAGGGAAGAATGCATGCAATTTTTATTTCTTTTTTTTTAGCCCAAGGGTCTCCATCAAACTAGCACTTTTCCTTTTCATTCAAATGAGAATTCCTGCATGGAAGTAAGGGAATTCTCGGATCTGGTACAGATTGATTGCAGTCTTATCCAATCATAAATAAACCTCATAAGCTATAACCTGTAGTGTCTCCATCATTTGGAAGTGATGATTGAAGGATCCAAGGAGATGGGGCTTTACATTTGTTTATGTTATGATGCTTCAGTTCTAGGAGAAAGCCAGCGGTGGCACAAATCCCATGTGTTCTTTTCCTTTGATTTTTCTTCTTTTAAGTTCGCACTCTTTTCTTGTTACAAGTTGGAGAGAAAGAAAAGGACCAGTCAAAATGGATGAAGGTACAACAAGACTGCCATGTTGGAAGAGAGTAGAGATTTTGGTGGGCTTAATGGAAATTGGAAAACAAGTTGAAGACTGGGGACTTGTATAAAATTTTCTTATAAAATATTACAGCAACAAGTAATGACCATTGAGTTGTTTCTCACAACCACTCACACTCTAACTACTATTCTCTCACTCTTCTCTCTCTTTAGTTCTACTTTTCTTCCACACCTCTTAACTATTTCATCTCCACATCTATTTATAATACCTCCTACCTATTACGTAGCAAACTCTCACAAGCTACACTACACTATTGTGTTAGGTAGCCACATTATTTTGACTAACGCCTTAAATGTTTATCACATTTTTCATGAGATTTTTTTTTCAAAATGACCCATTTTTCGAAAATATTTATCAAACTGACCCACTTTTGAAACTAATCACCAAACTGGGTTAGTTTAGGTTTCGAAAGTGAGTCATTTTGGAAAAAAAACTGTTTTTCATGAACCCCCTTCATTTTTATTGTTTCACCGAAGTTTGACTACTTTCAACATGCCATGCATAAAGGCATGAGAGAGAAAACCCCCTCATTTTTATTGTTTCACCAAAGAAGTTTGACTACTTTCAACATGCCATGCATAAAGGCATGAGAGAGAGAGAGAGAGAGAGAGAGAGAGAGAGAGAGAGAGAGAGAGAGATGATTCAGCAAAGACGACTGATTTTGATGATTGTAGGATCGTTATCGTTAAGGCATTTTGAAGACAGGCTTCTTTAGGTTTCTTTTATCATGTGCATTATTGATCACCTACAAAAACAGTTTCCCATACTATGTAATAAGATTAGGTTACATATCATGCCTACAAATGATTATAAGGGAAGAAAAAAACATTACAGAAATCACTGTTCCAAGCCAAATGGTTAGTGATTGAGAAAAGGAATGTACTAGTTCATGGCTTCAATCCCAAAGATTTCGTGTGGGGCTCTCATGAAGGCTGGACCATTGGCCTTTTTATAGTAAAGGCTTGGCAGGTTTATTAGTTCAGGGCCAACATAACAATTAGAGTTCTTTAGACTGTGTTCTAGATTAAGCTTGCGTTCCACATAAGTTAATGAATTGATTATTCTAATGATATCCAATAGCTTAAGATCTATAATTAACCAATTTATCCAATGATTTGGTCTGCCTATGTTACCGAATCTTTCACCTCTTTTTTCATGCAACAATTATTTTTGTTCCTGGTGCAGTTGTGGATACAGAGGTATAATTTTGAACATGGGAAATAAGGTGGAGACTAACTAGCACAGGCATACCACTAGCCCCAAAAAAAAAACTCTAATAAGCAAATGGTAAATTTGACAATATAAAAACCAAAAATCTTCGGTCAGAAATGGAATTCAAAACTTTCAATGTGTGCTAAAGCTTACAAACTAATAAAGCATAAAGCAATCCTGAAATCATTAATCACAAACATACAAAATGCATAACTAATAAGAGTGTTTAGCCAGGTTATTTCTGCACTACCAATCTAATGTAATGATTTGCTGATATGTTAAAACACAATAGCTTGGAGTAAATACCTTGGATAAAATAAATAAATAAATAAACAAGGAACTTCTAAGCATTGACGACGACCAAAAGCCAGTGCAAGGAGGATCCTTTCGCACAGAAAGGTGTGCAATGAGGAGAGGTAATATCTTTGAAAATTTGACTTCTCATGTCACGAAACATTTTTAAGAACCAAGTTCATGATGATAGACCTGCAGGAATGTGTTGTTCACCAGAAATTAGTGCCAATATTCTAGAACACATTAGGCAGATATATGAAAACTGATTAGAAAACAAGAGCTGATTACTGCTCATTCAGACAAAGTTTTATGTATTTTTTAGTCCTACACTCCTGCTCGTATGTGGTCTTTCAGGCTCTGCATAGCCAGTTTATTTTCTCGTAATTTTATCCGCAACAGAGCATCTATTGCATCAGTCAATTCCCATACTGAATCTACTTGGTGTCCAAAAAGTTTTGTTACTTCTTCAAAAACTATTGAGCTTGAACTCCATATCCTCTACAGAAAGGGACAAACAAACTGCATCAGTGCATCTTCCTATGCCTATGATTAACACGCAATCTACAAACTGAGGGAATGAAGGTCATTCAGGACTAGTGATCAATGTCAAACGAGAAGATATATTTTTCCCTCAAAAAAAAAAGAAAAAAAGAAGAAAAAATTGGATATACTGCCTAAGTATCACTCAAATATCTTGTCAAGGAATGCACCTTGTATTCTTATTATTCAAATACCAGGGGTCATAGGCTTATAGCACAGTTTTTTTCTCAAAAACAAAGAAAGAAAGAAAATACACACTTTTTTAGAAAACCAGGGTATAGAGAAAACGCAAAGTGAAATGCGGCATCACCATTTTTCTTTATAAATTGCAACTAGTCAAAATGAAATGAAATCTAATATTCTTCTCATATCGATCATTTAACTTATGTGCCTTAGACTCTATGCTGCATACCGAAACCTAGAACCTCCATCATTGGTGATTCCACGTTGAAGCTTGAAGGTCAAGCAAATCAAAGTGTTCAGCATCGAAGAGAGGGAAGGTCAAGCTTGAAGGACATTAGGTTACCAATGAGGAAGGTTCTTCACAAATTCATATAAGTTCATCAATATGAATTAGTTCTTGTCTACCTTCAGTCCTTCAGTATATAAAGCTCTTGACAACTTGCATTAATATTGAAGAGATAAGATCCTCCTATTCCACACTGCAAATATTGCAGTTGATATTTCCCTATATTACCATGGAGGTAGGTTAGCTTTGGCTGAACCATGTATATCATGGTGTGTTTGTGTTACATTCTTTCTTACAGGACTGATATGCATTCAATCATTCAATTTGGTTCTATGATAGCTTTTGGATCAAGTTCAGCAATGATGAAATGTTTAAACCCTAATAGATGGCATAAAAGCCCCAAGTTTACTATACAAGCAAGGTATCCAATTCTCAGCCAAAAAAAAAGAAAAAGAGCAGAGTGTTGAATAGGCCAACGTTGCACTACTAAAACTCCAATGATGAAAATCTTAGGGCCACAAAATGCTACAAGCAACAACAGGCCAACATTGCAATAATAGCAATAGTGGGAGGTGAAAAACCATAATAAGTCTGATAAGATCATAGCTATAACCAAATGACGTTCAGTGTTAAGTTTGAGAGTAGGAGCTCCAGATGGTCGAAAATGATATTATGAAAACAACATGTGCAAAGTAATGATCAAGGTTATATATACCAGATGTTAGTGTCATGTAAACCAAAGAAATTTATGTTGAATGGTGGATGTAGAGAACATATCAAGAAGTACAAATGTGCGGGTATCATGTCAAGCAAAAGTATATCGTAAATATGTAAATACACTCCAGATAACTCTTACACTCATCATATGGCATTACTATCATCCAAAACTAATAATAATCCAAATATATGGATGCTTGCAAAATAAAATTAAGGAGCATATTTAAGCACTAAAAACTAACTCAGAACTGAGATATATTTTCATTATAATAACTCTGTATTCAGATAATAGCATGCCATAGCATAGCAATTAACAAGTCCTACAACTGAGGGCAGGCCCTGGGCCTGTACGACCTGTGCGAGGCCCACTAATGAGGAGGCCCCCATCAGATATAATTAATAGAAATTTTATTCCAATTATAGCACAAAAGTTAATATGTTCGAGTGGTTAAGGGAATAGATTTTAAATCTAATGGGCGCAGGTTCGTACCTTGTTGTCGATGTTTTCTTTTTCCAATATATGTGTGTGTGTGTGTGTGTGTTCTTTTATATAAATTTTTTATGATTTCTATGTTTCTTTCATTAATTGTTGAGATTATATATATATTTAGTTTTAAAGAAAGTTTTTTAATGATTTCTATGTTCTTGCTTTCGTTTATTATTGAGATTGACTTAATATGCGAAGCTTTTTTTAATCGTGTATTTCATGCGTTGCAAGAATATGAAGATCTTTAACCACATTTATACTATTTCATCTTAATTGAGACAACCAATTCAAGGTATCGATTAAGTCGTCCCTGGTATTAGAGCCTCCAATGATATAAATTTTGAAATATATTTTTCAAATGAATTCATATAAAATTTCTAAGATATAAAATGTACCATACTCATATTTTTCAACTGAATTCGTGTATATATAATGATTTCTATGTTGTTGCTTTCGTTAATTATTGAGATTGACTTAATATATGAAGCTTTTTTTAATCGTGTATTTCATGCGTTGCAAGAATATGAAGATCTTTAACCACATTTATACTATTTCATCTTAACTGAGACGACTAATTCAAGATATAGATTAAGTCGTCCGTAGTATTGCAGCCTCCAATGATATAAATTTTGAAATATATTTTTCAAATGAATTCATATAAAATTTCTAAGATATAGAATGTACTATACTCATATTTTTCAACTGAATTCGTGTGTGTGTGTGTGTGTCTATATATGTGTGTGTGTGTGTGTGTGATATCAAAATCAAAATAAAGTAAAATTAGTATTAGAATATTTAAAGAAGGCCCATTTTTTTCTTTCCGCACAAGGCCCTATAAATCTCAGGACCACCTTGCTCAGAAAATCATTTCTAATTCAACAACTGACTAAATCTTCACAATATATTACAGTTTCTGGTAAGACCACGTTCCAAACCTGATAGCCAACTTAATTTAAGCCAAATATTCATTTTCTCAAACCCAATATATGTCAATGTCAAGCAACACTCTAAACCGGCTGAATGATAAATATCAGCCAATGGGTCGACTGGATTGATAGATATCAGCTGACATATAGTCAAGACATGTGATTATTTTACACAACCATTGCTGGATCTGCGTGTGCATGCAAGGAGCCAGTTGTAGGCTAAAGAGTTGAAATTAATTGGTTGAAGAAATCCATGAAGTTCTAACAGTTTATGTATATTGGTTTGTTAAGCAAATGCAGCTTTATGGTTTGGAGTGTGTTGCTTCAAGACGAAAATGCACATGAAGACTATCCTCAAGTACAAAGGTCGCAATTTGGCTTCAAGTAAAGGAATCTAAATGTTAGTTTCTATGTAACTTCAAGAGATTTGGAGAGACGTAGTATAAATAAAGTGTGAAATGGTTTGCAAAGAAATTGCACACACTCACAAAAAAAAGGGGAAAAAAGAAAGAAGAAGAAAAGGTTCCAACTAAGGCAGAGGCATAAAAGCTCTAGTTTCAATTGAGACGAATGGAAATCAAGACATGGCGGATAAGAGTTCAGAAGGCTCATTGGAAATACAATCTCATGATAGAAGTGTCTGTGTTACAGAGTTGGTCAACCAGATCAAAGATTTGAGTACGGATGTTCACGGTTGGGTTGGGTGGGTTTTGAGAAAATTTCAGCCAAAACCCAAAATTGCAGGCGGGTTTTCAAGAGTAATAGAACCCACCCTTTCGGACTTTAGTCCGTTAGGCTGGAGTTTCGGGTTTATGCATGACGTATACACAGGTATTTTCTACAATAATCTTTTATCTGAGTTTATGCATATTCATACTTATGCCTTACAAAAGATATTGCGCTAAACCGAGCAGAATGGAAAACCAAGATTCATGTAGCCGATTCGAACTAGTTGGGAAAAAGGCTCGTCGTGTGTTGTTGTGTGCCATTAAGTACTAATATGCACTACAAAATGTAGCTGGTCTGGTTCCTATCAAATCAATCTGGTTCCCATTAAATCAATCTGGTTCCTATGATGGTATATTATATTCACGTACTAGATTTGCCCGTGGCCACGTGCCTACGACACGTCTTCAGAACGATACAACATATGAAAAGCCTTGTAAACAGTAAATCAACAATAATGTAGCTGAAGTTTGAATAGTATGACAATAATTAGTTGTAAATAAAAGTCCATGTTTTCATTACTATATGGTGAAAAATAATTATAAATTGGGGTATAAAAGTCCATGTTTCTATATATATATATATATATATATATATGTATATATATATATATATATATATATATATAGAGAGAGAGAGAGAGAGAGAGATAATTAAATAATAAATGAGTTGTTTTGGGGAGAATTTGAATTTGAGTTTTAGTTTTGGAGGGGGAAAAATGTATTTTGTGAGGTTAGATCTGGGCCTTTGATTTTGGGGGGATTGAAGGAGAGCCACTTGATAGCTTTCTTTGTGTTTTATTATATAGATACTAAAACAAGAATACATGATATCATACAAGTATGTTTAGATACACATTGTTGTTGTTATATCAAATCAAATTTATAATGATGGTATATTATATTCACGTATACTAAAACAAGAATACATGATATCATACAAGTATGTTTAGATACACATTGTTGTTGTTGTTGTTGTTGTTGTTGTTGTCGATCCCAACTAGTTGGGAAAAAGGAATGTAGCTTTGATTCCAATTTGCTAGATTAGTTTGGTTCCTATCAAATCAAATTTATAATGATGGTATATTATATTCACGTATACTAAAACAAGAATACATGATATCATACAAGTATGTTTAGATACACACAATGTTTATAAACATATACGGGCAGGTTCTCTAAACCCTATATTTTTAGGTTGGGCATGAGCAGGTTCGTGCTTGAACCCGCATGGTGAACACCCCTAAATTGGAGCAATCGCTAGTAATTATCTAACATGGCTCAGATCATACCATATTGGGACCATCAAAAGATTATGAATCAAACAACATACCAAGTTATATTAACAGCTAGTTGCTGAGTACACTGCTGGCTAGTTGTAGTAGGACGGGTAAACTTATCAATAAAATGAACTACTAACAATAGATTTCATACTACTTTAAGAGATAACTATTAAGAAGGAAAAAAAAAACTCAAGTACTCCACAAAAGTTCTGAAGAAGCATTCATGACCTAGAGATACAAATCAAGGTAAACATTTTTGTCTGTACTTCACTTATAAACCTATAATCCAGAATGGAAGTTTCTGCTCCCAAGATTGTACTTGACTTGTAAATATTGTCACATAAAATCATAATTACCTACGATTACAAGAAAATTAAGTAGTCCATATTTTAAACTCTGTGTGTGCGCATTTCTACTTCATGTTTCTCAAATTATTTGGAGCTCTAGATTTACAATTGAAATAATGATCTACCATATGTTCAATAGAATTTTAAACGAGATTCAATGATAAAGTGTATAGTATAACAAAAGGTCCATATATGTTTAGCATTCACAATGATGATTTAACAAAGGACTATTGCCAACCTATACTAAAAACTAGAGAAATACTAAAACCCAAACATAATATATTACAATTATTAGGGAATGCAGCTAAATCAATGATATATATTAGACATTAACCATTATTAATCCTTCATAACTTTCTAATTAGTTCGACTAGAAAAGGTGAAGACTGGAAGGGAAATAGAGCAAAGATCATAACAAATGGTTTGATAATCTGCTGTGAAGGTGCAGCATAGGAAAAAATAGGAGATAATTAGAAAGACATAATGTTACTTTTCCACCTAAATATAATGCCCCTCTCCTAAGAGCATCCACTATAGTTTGGTAAAAACTCAAAGGTTAGCATTTGAGTTGGAAAAAACCCCCACTATCGTTCGCTAAAAACCCAAATTTTAGAATAGAAGCAAACAGTCGTTCGCTAAACATAGAAGCTGTGATAGAAGAAATGCTAAATATAGAAGACGGAAGAAGATGAGCCGTTTGAGGAAAAATATCGGACGGACGGAAGATGATGCTCTCTCCGTTAGGGCTGTTCATACTTTGGTTAAAACCGATTACCGAACCGAACCGAACCGAAATTTGTCAATTTGGTTCGGTTTTTCGGTTTTTCGGTTCGGTTTTGACCCGAACCGAAGTTTTTATAGAGAGTTCGGTTCGGTTTTTGGTTGGCTTTTGAATAAACCGAACCGAAACAAAAACCGAAGTTTTTGGTTGGATTTATATTTTGAGTCAAAACCTAACCGAAAAGAAATTGTTTAAGGAATTAGTTGATTAACACATACAACGCACGTGTTTTTCCCATTGATAACAATTTCTGGTTTTGTTTACTTTGAATTTGTACCCTTTGATGTGAGAGTTGCTGATACACATCTGGTTTGAAGTTATGTGGACTAACAATTAATATAGTTCTCATTTTGCAGTATGAACTTGTTACATTTATTTTACCAGTAAAAAGTAAAAAACTTCTTACATTTATTTTTCTTAACATTTTTTTTCTTTCTTTCTTTCTAGTTCGGTTAGTTCGGTTATTAACCGAACCGAACCGATAAAATTCGGTTCGGTTTAAACCGAACTTGTAGAGTTTCGGTTCGGATTTCGGTTCCAGTTTTACCAAACCGAAAAGTTCGGTTCGGTTCGGTTTTTTTCGGTTCGGTTCGGTTTTGAACCGATGAACACCCCTACTCTCCGTCGATTAATTTGTAAAAAAAACGAAAAAATGAGAGACGGATGAAGAAGCTCCGCCTCTCTTTTTTTTTTTGAATTAAAAGTATTCAGAATTTTCTTTTCCAAAAAATTACGAAAATGTCATTCAAATATTACGAAAATGCCATTAATTAATTACGAAATTGCCATTAAAAAAATCGGAGAGAAGATCTTCTTCCGTTCGAGCACTTCTGCCAATTTGCTTCATTTAATTATTACGAAAATGTCATGGGATAATTACGTAATGCCATTTTAAATTTTAAAAATGATAATAACAATAGACGGAGGAAGAAGCTCCGTCTGATTTTTAAATTATTAAGAAGTATTAGCAGTATTAATAATAAAATTCATCTCAGTAAAAAGTGAAAATTTGAAATCACACATCGAGATGCTGCAACTAGGGCTAACTATAGACAATGGGTCATGCAATTTACATAATATGCACAAGGCAAATCAGGGGAAATCAAAGCTTACAATCCTGTGCATGCTCAACATATGTTGTTTCTTCAGTCATACCTTTGACATCTCATGTTTAGAATGTAAGATAATGAGATTTAAGGATAGAATATATTCCATTCCTTGGAGTTGGTTTTGCAGTATCGAGAACATGAAAAAGCCCACAAGTTCGTTTAAGAATAAACCATTCCTTATCAACAAATCTCATTTCTTTCGAAGTATCCTACTCTAGCAGTGAATGACTGTTTTCTTTTAAGGTTCACATTCTGCTGTGTTAACCCTACTCAAATCCTAAAATTTTGGGCCTCAAGGTCCCTGACCCCCACTTTGCTCGGCTTCCCATTCCCCAACCATGGCCTTCAACTTATAATGCTTGATAGTCAAAAGTGAAAGCGAAAAGATCAACCAAGCCAATGGCTGTTCAGTTGAGCACGTTCTTCGCTTTCTTCCCAATCAAGACTTAACTAATCCAATATAAGTTGATGTTAGTGACACTTGGTCACCAATGGTGATGAAACTCACTATATTGTACCTTCTCTAATTTAAGAACAACATCTAGAATCCTCGTAATCTAGGTTTCCATATATCTCATCTCATTTATGATGGACTAATTTACAAGCATATGTTGCCACTTTGCACGGTTCAGGGAATAAGTGTGATAAAGTGGTTTATCATACTTGTCCTTCAAAAAATTGAAGGAAGCCCCATAAGTTTCACCAAACAAGAATGGTTTTTTAATCTTCTCTACCCACTGTGTGAACTCATAACAATGGAAGGCTCGGTTTGAAGATTCATTTGTAGGTTGCCACTTTGGAAGTAAACTCTCGCAGTGGTTGTCCACACTTCGCCTTTCAGATTTGAGAAGTTTCAAAATCAATGTACATAATAAGACTCCATTAATGTCTTTCAAAATTAAGAATCCAAGGTCTCTTATTTATTTCCTCATACACACTACACACACCTCGTAATCAAACTACCCTCTACTTTGTAGAAATATCCTTTCTATAGGAAGTGTTAACAATCCTGATCAACTCGACAAACAAGCCAACTCTACATAAATAAAAGAATAAAAGGACAAGTATAGTGGAATCTTGGGAAAACCTGAGCTGGTTTAAGTCTAATTCTTCCCTCGAGCAACCATTACCTTTCCTATCAGTAGTCTAATTTCTAATTGATCTCCTCAAAAAGATCAACCATTCTTATGAAGGCAACCTAGATGAAGGAAGTATTGGATTGGTGAATTCATAATGTGCAACTGGAAATAGTTTCCACCAAAGGGATTTGTGGTCCACCTTTATTGTAAAGGTGATGACCTTAATGCCATATCAAATTTAAAAGCAACGGAGACAACATTTATAGTAATGACTTGTGTGATCTCACTCTCGGTGAACAGCATTGTGCCATCAACATATTTGAGATCAACAATGGTGTTGGATATTTTGGTTCTTCCAAGCCCATGAAGTTGTAATTTTGTAAATTTTGGTGAGTCCATCAACAACTAGCCGAATACCATCAGGTTTAGATACTATCCTTGCCTTACAACCTTGCATTTAGCGAAAACATGGATTGTCATTACATTAGCGATAATAGAAACCTTTGTCCTCCAACCATGACTTGATCCAACTGCTCCCCCTTGTTCGGAAACCTCTACCAGGCTCACCCATTCGACTATCATACCGTTCGGAATTGTTATGGTATTATCTTTCTCTTTTCTACTCTCTCTCCATATAACTGCTAAAATATAATTGACTTAACTAGCTTCGTAATTGTTGTTTCCATGTCATCTTTGGTAATATGTGCAGAAAGACATGAATTCTACAAAGGGAGACATTCACATACATTCTCATAATACGCACAATAGTCCACATGGATTAACACTACCTGATCTATGCAAACCCAATCAGTCAAACACTAAACAGATCACTATAAGATTTAATTTCTTTCTCGGGACAAATGATAAGAACAATATTACGCCAGGCAAAGGTTTGTGGTTAGCACCGCAATTGCTTACATGGAATGTCACATTTAATGACGTCAAGCGTGTTTTTTCTCACTTCGGTCATGTTCCCATTCAACTTCATTTGAATCCATCTTATTTAACAATCGAGTTATTCTTCCGCTCCTACTCACAGCATGAATACATCACGAAGAAGAAAAAAACATTCCTTTGCAGCGCTCATTACCTTCACCTACAGCGACCCACTACACCATCTAAAATCAGAAAAATGACCTAAGTTCGGAAGCTGCCAATAAAGCTCCCATCTTTTTAGGAATTCCAACCCTATAATTCCTAAAACTGAACGTATCCATATGAATCGAACAGTATACCTATAACCAGTGAAGATCCAATACTTTTTCTCATTAACTTCAGATACAAATTAGGGTTTCAATTCAAATCAAGAAAACACAAACAAGGGTTTCGATAACAAGAAAAATGATATTAAAAAAAATTGAATCAACGCACTGAATAATCCATGGAATTAAACAAGAAGATGAGAAATTACCATAGAATGTTAGGATCGCAAAACCCTGAGCTCTGATCGTCGCAAAAGCGGGATGAGAAATTTAGGGTTTGGAAATGAGGATTTCAGATGAGAATAACGAAATTGGGGGAAAACAGAGGCCGAATTACGAATTGAAGCGGGACTCGACCGATTTGAAGGGTTCTGTGTTGGGCAGGGCCCACGTAAGGGATATTTTGCATATTAGCTACTAATGAAGATCTTATTTATTTTGTTTTCTAATGAAATATTAATTTGCATATATTATCCTTAAAATTTTGGAGTTAGTTTATATAAGTAGACTTTCGTTAACTGCATGATGGAGAGTTATAAATTCTAGATGGGGTGTATGGCATCATGGTGATTTCTGTGCAACTTACTTTAGTCGAATTTAGGTGGAAGTAGTCCACCGCAGGGAGTTAGAAATGATTTTGTATTTACGGTTAGGAAACTTATAAAATTACTTTTAAATAAGATCTTTATTAGTACTTCAGACCATACTACTTTCTTAACGTTAACGATGGCTAAGGACCAAAAGTCTCCTTCGTGAACAACAACAATCGATTGTTCCCTCCATGTACCAAGAACGCTGAAATGATGGTCGACATGTGACAATCAAATCATGGATTTCTTTTCGGAAAGATGAAAGCTTCTTTTCAGTCAAGAAGTGGTATAGTGGCATGCGACGGATGGCTACACATATATCCTATGAGGAAGAAGGGGAGAAAAGGGATCTGGAATCCCATAAGAAAGTTCTTTGACAATATCTAAGTGGCAGTCGGCGTCCTGGCAATTTCAATGATGTAGATGATCAAAAGATTTTACAGTGATATAATCTAATGTAAGAGGAGTGGCATCCCAATTTAAACACAATCTTTTATAAACATTTTAAATATTTTTCAGTCTGTAAGAAACTAGCAAGTAACTTGTGCAATATATTGTCAACTCCAAGGGGTAGTAGAGCGTTGAAATCATAGCTTTGTGGATTTCATTTATGAAATAGCTATACCAATATGTGAAGCAACATCTTTTCTTTCCATATCATCTAAATTGTATTGTTTCTCCAACAATGTTCACAAAGAATAACAACAATAAGAACGGAGTTTCTTCTTAAAGCCGAAAATGGGGTTGCATATATATGCAAAAAAACTTTGAAGGAAGGTTCCCTCTATTAACAATTAACAAGCAAGCTCCCATCTTCCTCCTCTTTGTTCTACCCATGGAGCTTCTTGAACTTTAAATGAGAGGGTGTGGGCAAACGGAGATGGTTCAACTCATTCATCCTCACGAGCCTTGCCCTGTCCCACCTCCCACTACTGAGCTTGTACCACCTCTTCGACAACACCTTCATCTCCACCCAGACCTGAGGCAGACAGTCGCCATAGAAGCCCACCAAATCAGCACAAACGGTCGTCGTCCCCTAGACGAAGCGCGGAAGAGCTCAGAAGATATCTGCAGCCTCAGAATAGGCCTCATAGACACCTCCATCGTCGAGATCATTATGACTTTCGTCATCGTCATCATCACTCAACCTCTCCATCTAAAGGACAGGCCCATAGAGGGGTCCTTCTACAAGCCGGGTTTGGCCTAAAAGAACCCCCCCCCCCCCAACCAAGGGACCATCGGTAGTTGGACAGTGGTAGAAGAAAGATTGAAGAAGAGAGAAACACAATCCCTCCCTCCCCTGCAAAAAAATAAAATAAAATAAAATAAAATAAAATTTCTCTTCACCAACGTCACGTTCATAATCAGAAATAGGGATCACTCATCAGTCCAACAGTAACAAACTACGCAAAATCCCAACTTCAAGTCTCCCACATTCTCCCACTTACAACTTTCCAATTTCACATGACAATCACAACACTGACCAACAAACTCCTCACCATTCCACTACCCCCCCCCCCCCCCCCCTCATCTCAATCAACCACAAGCTATCAATATGATGCAACAAGGCCCTTTAACTGAGCTTTCCCCAGTGGCTACCAGGGCTCCAGAAGGGAGTCCAGCCTCGCCAGCTAGAGTGGCACCCACAACGGATGTCACTTTGCACTGAACTTCTCCGACAGAGGAAAAGTAGGTGAGAGTGGAGAGCAAAACAACGAGAAAGGCAAATAAGAAGATGATGAACTCTAATAGAGTATAAAAAACCTACCGAGAAGGGGGAAAAAAGCCAGTTCCTTGCTTCAATTGTGGCAACTTAAGCCATATTCGGGTTGATTGAACGAAGTACGGTGCTTAAAATGTTTAAAGTGAGGACACATGTCCTATATTTGCACTAAAATATCTTCCAACTCCGAAGATGAGAAAAAAAGAAGTGCTAAGGGGAGATCACCGGAGAATCCAACTCATATCAAACTGATCAGTAGCCACCCAATTGCCAAACAAGAAGAACAATAGCTACGAAAATGGTGCGGGTTTGCTAGAACTAAATTAGGTAGACCATCGGAAAAGCATCTTTTGGAAGCCCTTAATGCTAAGTGGCCAATGAGGGGTCACCGAGAGTGGGTGGCCAAGAAAATTTGTCACCTACAATTCTTAATCCCCTTCGCTTTGTCGAAGAAGCTTGTTGATGTGATAATTATGGATGTTTTGGATTTCAGATACTTTATAGCCCAATTTTCGGCATGAACTTCTAATTTTGGTTCTGAATTACCTCAAGGGGATGATTATTGGATATGGATCCATAACATTCCCCTCCACTGTTGGAGGAAAGAGGCAATTCAAGAAATCATCATGGCATTCGGGACGATGGTATCAATAGATCCCAAGACAGTCAAGCAATCGAATTTAGTGTCTACTAGGGTGCTCATTTGAAGCCCTAATATTGATCTCATGCATAGATTTGCTAAATTCTATACTTATGAAAATGTTTATCTGATACGGTTCATCCTATAGACGACAATGCCTATTGAGGAGGCCCAACCGACAACCACCCCTAAGCCTCTAACCCTAAACTCACCTAAAGATGAATGCACTTACAAACATGTTGTTTCACCAGAGATTGATACTGCGATAGATGGCTCCCATGAATTTGACAAAGCTTACAGAAAGCTACTTCGAGTAATGTTAGGTGAACGACGGGAGCCATCGCCGCCGGGCACCAGAACCAAAGCACCCAAGGATTCAGATCTACCGTTGGATATCAACAACGGTCAAGATGGTTTGTAAAAAACAGTAAAACACTGCTATTTGCTATTGTCTGAATCGAATCTGAGTGTTTCTGAACGGGCACATGAGATTAAGGGCCAAACAAGAGGAGAGTCGACTGTAAGCAATATGTAGCAAAACAAAACATAACCATGGCCCACCACAGGGCATAGCCTCACCATAAGTTGGTACTCTTGGATCATAGGCAACCTAATATATACACCCATACTCATTCTTACCCCCTATGTGGGACTAAACTTAATTCTCTTCCTACTATGTTCAATTATACATTCAAACATTTCATCAAATACCTTATGAGTATGACATGTATGCACATAACTTGGGCTTCTGCCATGCAACCACCAATCTATAAGGCTCATATAATCTCTTAGGTCCACACAATCTAAGTCCACTAACAATTTGGGGGATTATAGGAAGGATGTGATTCAAGCGGAATAAGATTCCCTCGCAAAAATTGAACTGTTTGGTTTTATAGTACAAACCCCAAAATGAATAAACCTTGTATGTTTTAAATGAGTGTTTGTAGGAAAAATAAATGAAAAGAATGATATTCAAATGTATAAAGCATGATCAGTTGCTCGATGATTCTCACAAAGACCATGAATAGATTATGACGAAAAAATTTCCCCGGTCAGGGATATCATTACATTTAGATATCTAATAAGTCTTGATGTTTCTGAAAAACTCAATATGAGACTCATGGATGTGATGATAACATACCTATATGGTAACATAGACAGCAATATATATATATATATATATATATATATATATATATATATATATATATATATATATAGGAGAAGGTTCGGGTGAGAACCATGTCCTGGGGTGAGAACCTAAGGGCCTATCCCAGCCATTCATCTGTGTAATCTTAACGGTCAAGATTTTTTAAAATTAAACAATAAGATTAATTAATTTTTGCATTAAGATGTCAATCCCTTTAATTAAGGGATGGGGACCGCGTAATAAAAGGAATGAAAGATCACAGATTATTAGGCAACATATATTGCCTTTTTTATTTTATTTAAAAGGAATGTAGATCACAGATTATTAGGCAACATATATTGCCTTTTTTATTTTATTTTCAGCCGAACCACAATCTTCATCAGGATGAACAACATTTGTTCCTACGTACAATGTTGCTAAATATGAAATTTTTGTTGCTACGTACAATGCAGTTAGTTGCTATTCAAAAAATATTCAGTTGCTATATGGAAATTGACAGCATGTACAACATAAGTTTGCAAATTGATAAACAAACAATATATATATATATATATATATATATATATATATATATATATATATATATATATATATATATATATATTCCTGCTAAAATATGCACTAGTTGTATCTACTTACAATACAGTCAGTTGCTATATAGTGAACGAATTGGTGAAGGAACGAATTGGTGATAATTCTGCAGTTGCTATTAATTTGGGATACAAAATCTTCTCGAATAGCAACTGTAATAATTATAAATAGCAACTGTAATAATTATAAATAGCAACTGAAATAATTATACAGCAATACCTGACCACTTAAACAGCAACTGTAATAATTATAAATAGCAACTGTAATAAACAGTAACTGTAAGGAACGAAATGGTGAATGATTCTGCAGTTGCTATTAATTTGGGAAACAAAATCTTCTCCAATATTTTACGAGAATAAATTATTTCTCTCTCCAGTTTGACCAAATTTGCTTAACCGTCGCAAACAAAAAAAGGCAATTTATAATTATTCCTTTTATTACGCGGTCCCCATCCCTTAATTAAAGGGATTGACATCTTAATGCAAAAATTAATTAATCTTATTGTTTAATTTTTAAAAAATCTTGACCGTTAAGATTACACAGATGAATGGCTGGGATAGGCCCTTAGGTTCTCACCCCAGGGTTGGTTCTCACCCGAACCGACCCCTATATATATGAAAATCCCTGAAGGATTTAAGGCAAGTCTATAAATAGGCACTGTATTAGATTAAAACGAGCCCTATATGGACTAATACAATCCAGAAGAATGTGGTATAATATGCTCAGTGAGTATCTGTCTAGGGAAGGATATAAATTTGATCGGATCTCCTGAAAAGATTGAAAAAGCTAATAGCTTATCTTAATAACGAATTTGAGATGAAAGACTTGGGTGAAACAAAATTTAGTCTCGGCCTGCAAATCGAGGATAAAGCCAAATATGTCGAAAATATCCTCAAGAGATTGAATATGACTGATTGTCATCTACTGTAGCGCCCCGAAATTCCAATATAATATCTTAGAAATACGTGGCACAATTTCCAGCATCAACTTCAAATATAATATTAAACACAGTCCAAAAACACAGATAATTTTTATTTCAAACTTTTATTACAATAATCATTTACAAAACACAACGAAAATACAAAACACCTTGAATTACAAACTTTCTTTTTACAACACTTCTTTTACAAAATTTACACAAAAAATCTACTACATCAATTTATCTACAAGCATCCAAATTCCAAGCTCTAAGCAACAACAACCTGTAAAACATGAGGCTAGAGATGATCTCTAACCACCGAAACTAAAGGGGTCAGCCATAACGGTGTGAGTGACATAAAAACAAAACAACATAAATAAAACATTAAGCATGGAGTCATTAACAACATGTATTAATCGCAAGAATAAACGAAATGAGAAATACCAATAAGCTAGTAACGCATGAAAACATCAAGGAATATAAGATTGTCAATAGTAATATATGAAAACATCAAGTGAATCTAGACTAAGTGTCAGGTGTAGGAAAACAGGAAAATACAAGCATAAAACAAATTCCAGAAAATACAATTCTATATGCTGACTCTCTAATGCATACTTGTCGGATTCTATGCATTCCATAGTACATAGGTCCAGTGCAAGCCCTTAACGATCTACACTTTATAAGGATAACCCCTCGTTATGCAACTAGTCCTACTACGGTGATGGAAAACAAGATCCAGAATACTCCGCGAATAGGCACCACAACCCTCAACACGCAAGCATCATGTAAGATAGCTAAAAAACAACCGGAGGATCACCTCCCAACCCGTGTACCCCACGAATAGGCTTGCAAGGCCCTCGACGTGCAGATACACCAGGTACATTCCGTGAATAGGCCTGCTGATCCTCGACACGCGAATGCATCCTGCATGCTCCGTGAATAGGCCTGCAGACCCTCGACACGCGAACATACAAATGTCCTCTCGGGACATAACAACAAACAGTCCTGGAACGCATCCGTTGGACTAACAAAACCATGATCTATACTTACGTTTTCCAAGTTCTATCACATCCCCACTAGTGTCTGTCATTGAGTTGATTATTATTAAACCACAAAAATTCCCATCTCTAGAGTTAGTGTATCCTGCCGGACTTAAATACTCAACATCAACTGAACCAAGACCCCCCAGGTCTAACTCAACAATCTCAACTTGCCGGTTCACAGAACTCCCACTCAACTCCTAGAGATCTCAACAAGACCAAAATTCACCAATCCATCGTCAAAACGATCATAGGGAGAAACCTCTCCAATTAACAAAACCAAAATCTTTATAAAATTTCAGAATCCAAATCCAACAATAAAATATATTGAAAACATATATTTTGTAGAAACAATAATATTTAGAATAGTAAGTTATAGATCCAAAACATTTAAAGAATCAATCGTTTAAAGAACATCAGAATAACTCAAGAAAGCATCAGTAACAGTCGACTGTAAAAAGGTCATCAATCGACTGTCCAGAGCGAAAAAACAACATCTTTAAGAAAAATAAATTCTAAGTATTGACAGTTGACTGTAAAAGTCACCACTCGACTGTCCAGAGCGAAAAACCAATATCTTTAAGAAAATAGCTAAGTAGAGCAGAGACAGTCGACTGGAGAAATGGTTCAGTCGACTGTTCCGCACGAGATTTCAAGAAAAACGAGAAAACACAGCAACCAGGTAGCGACGGTCGACTGTCGAAAACATACCAGTCGACTGTCTCACCTACAGACTGCAGTTTGGATTGTGCATAATTCAACCAATACGAAGATTTACCATACAAAAACGAAATCTATCAAAAGTATATTTCTGATATGATCAAATACAACTTAAAGGATATACAAAGATCCATAAAAACCAATCAGAAACCACTTGAATTGATAAAACAACTTTTTGATGAACTTCTTCAAATTAAAAACAGGAACATGTGCATATATCAAAATTAGAGTTTTTTAAGAATCAGTCATATATCAAAATAACTTTTTTTTATATTCCAAAATATATCAATACCTAAATAAGTTGAGATATAGTCAAATCCTTTGAAAACGCATAAAACTCAATTTCTTCTTAAACAACAAAATACGATATGTATGAAAACCATTTGTGCATACTTGTGCACCAAAAGAACTTCACAAATCCATAAACTAAAATAACAAAATCTTCATATTTAAAACTTAGCAATCGAGTAAATCCAAATTCAAGTAAAATCTTTCACAAAATTACAAATCCCCAAATTTAATCAAAAATGTTTCAATCCCCAAATTTAGTCATCACAACTCAAATCCTCAAGACATGGTCTTTTAATCCATCACTCATTCTCAAAATTCCTAAAACTAAATCTCAATTATTCTCAATAGTTGATTCATAAACAAATTTATCCTTAACATGGCCAAGTTGCTTTCATCCAACTCACCAATAGCCCCAAAAATTTATCTTTAATCAATTAATGCATAACACCCATCATACTCAATCAAATCAGTAATAATCCAAAAGAAATAGTCTACTCACAATTAATATTAGGTTCTCCTACAGTCTAAAATCATCCACATGTAAATTCTACTCACAAATAACTAGGGTTCACAAAAGATCAAAATTTTAACTCATCCATTTATTCAATCCACCACATGTATTCATATCAAAAACCCTAGCATGCTTTCTACTAGATGAAACACCACATACAATATTCAAGGAACAAAACAAAACAACTTACAACATGCATAAAACAAAATAAAACAAAACAAGTCACTCACCTCATGGGAGAGATCAAACGAATATAACAAAGTAAGACGAAGAATCCTTCCTTTGCAAAGAATCTAATATCCCCTATTTAAATCTCCAAGAAAGTAAAAATAATAAAACCTTTTGTGTTGTACAGCGAAAGAAGGTTGCACTCCACCTTTTAAATAGGCCGGAATTGAAGAATTAGGGTTTTGGACACATTTGCAAAATAATCCTTTCAAAATATAACTTTACATAAATAGATCCCTATACTTAGAAAATTGATAAAACCAATTTAATTGAGATCTAAAAACAAAATGAACAATTTATTTCCAGTCGGCACTGTTTGAAAAGTCCAAAAAAACAGTTTTGCACTTTCATCCCTCAAAATGACAATTTTGCAAAAAGATCATTCTTTTCGTAATATTTACAAATAGGTCCAATAAATATCAGAAAAATCTAGAAAAATTACAAATAAATCCCAAACAATAAATAATGATTTTTCAAAAAATAATTTTGGCTTTTGAACTTCCCAAGAAAATATTTGCACGTGTTTTGCACGTGTAAAAAGATGAATCTTCAGAAAATATCTATTAAATCTCCAAAAAAATCATTTTAATTCATTCATAAATCGTTAAAAATAATATTTAAAAATACGGGGTACTACATCTACTCAGTACACCTATGGTAGTAAGGTCACTAGAAGTTGACCATGATCCATTTCTGCCGAAAGAAGAAAATGAAGATATATCGGGTCCTGAAGTACCATATTTGGATGCAATAGGTGCACTCATTTATTTAGCACAGTGCAGTAGATCTTGTTTTATATTATTCATATGAATGTGCTGATCTTGTTGGATATACACATGCTTGTTATTTATCTGATCCCCAAAAGGGGAGATCACAAACAAAATATTTTTTTTATACCAGTGGTGCAGCTATTTCATGGAGATAGTCAAATAAACCATTGCAGCAACATCGACCAATCATTTTGAGATACTGACACTTCGTGAAGCAAGTAGAGAATGTGTATGGTCAAGGTCTCTAGTTCGGCATATCAGGGGGAGTTGCGAACTCTCATAACTCACAAACAAACCTACAATCATTTATGAAGATAATGCAACATGTATAAAGCAAATTCAAGAATCCTTCATCAAAGGAGATAGGACGAAGCACATCTCTGATCTCACCAAAATTTTTCTTCACCCACCAGCATCAAAAAGAAAAGATGATTGATGTAAAGCAGATCAAGTTCTCAGAGAAACTTGCATATCTCTTCACAAATTTTCTCTCAAAGTCCAATTTTCAAAAGGCAGTACAAAAGTTTCGCATAAGAAGATTTCAACAGATAGACATATAAATGTATAGAACTAAATGTAATAATTTTTAGTGTTTTGAGGAGGACCAACCTGCAGATACTAGCATCCAAACTGAGGATGTTGATAGAGACATCCCGACGAATGTCTGCGCATTATACTTTCTTCCTTCGATAAGTTTTTTTCCCACTGAGTTTTTCCTTCGAAATATTTTTAATGGTGCAATGTAAGTCGCACCCACTTAGATTATTGAATAATCATATTCTTGAAAAATTATTTGTACTCTTTTTTTCTCTATAGATTTTTCCTAAATATGAGTTTTCTTTAAGAAAATATTTAACGAGACAATATTTTAGAAGTGGGCATCAAAGGGGGAGTGTTGTGAAATCATGACCACGTGGATGTCCATCTATTAAGGTGACGATCCACGCCCACATACTCAAGTGGCGGCCCAAACACATTACCAAAACCTAACTTTAACTCCCCCCTCCCTATATATATACTAGTAATATACATGTGTGATGCACGTATTATTTTTTTATAAAAAAAAAAGTAAAACAGTGATTTACACGTGCGATGCATGTCTTAATAAATATGATTATATATTTTTAAACTAAATGTAAAGACTATTATGGGAGAGTTGAAGTTGCGCGTTAGTAGGTAGATTTACAATTCCAACTTTTCCTTTAAAATAGTAGAGATTATATATTATATTAGAGATAGATAGGTAGTAATTTACATGTGTGATGCACATTTAATATATTAAAAAAAAATAAAGTAAAAAATCCGACGTAGTGAGGAATCGAACCTGAGACCTCCATCGTATTAGTTATGCACGTGCAATGCGCGCTTTAGTAGATTTACAAATGATACTAAGGTCTTCTCCCATTATAATATTAGAGATTAAAGATGTTATGAATAAAGAGCCATAACATTTTTAGATTCGGCTACACCTCTCTTTCTTTCTTTCTTTTGTAACTTTGTCATAAAAAAGTTAAAAGACAATTTAAAAATCAATTACGATTGATTTATTAACTTGGTGAAAAGTTAATATATATTCGTCCAAATTTAGTACTGCTATTTGCTCGCTTAAATATTTCGCAATCTATATAATAAAACACAAAGAATACCGATCAAGTGGCTCTCTTCAATAGTAAGGAAATCAATGGTCAAGATCTAAGCTCCCAAAAGACCCCCCCCCCCCCCCCACCCCACAAAAAAAAACTCCTTTGTTTATTTAATTATTTATCTCTCTCTCCTATTCAGATCAGCCAGCTCCCTTTATTCCCCAAATCAGATAGCTCTAATTTCTCTCTTTCTCTCTCCTATTCAGATTAGCTCCCTCTATTCCCCAAATCAAATAGCTCAAATTTCTCTCTCTCTCTCTCTCCCCCCTAGGGTTTTTAAACTGCTAACTCCAAATTCCTAAAACCATTTTCTTAAATCTTCGCTTCCATTCCATTGGTGAAGCCTCCATCGTCATCTCAAGCGCGAATCTAAAAGCAAATCCAAATCCAGTGTCGAACGTCAATTGAGAGGTCGTCCACAGCTGATTCCGTATCGGCGACTCCCCTTCACCAAATCGAGCGTGAATATCAAACGACTTCGTATCAGCAACTACCCTCCACCGAATTGAGAGCCTCTACATGTGATGTGGCGACTCTAATTTCATATCATTAACCGAATTTTCATTCTATTTTTTAATTTTGTGTGCGCAGAGGATTACTCAGTTTTTTGCTGACTCGAATTTTGTGTGTGCATGGGATCTAAGCTCAGAGAGGTATGATTGTTTTTTTTTTGTTTAAAAAATTTGAATTTTGTAATTTATTTGACGAGTTTTTTATTGGTTTTGATTTAAGGTGTACGCAAATGAGAGGTGGATTATTTGGTGGCCTAAATTTGGGCTTTCAAAGCATAGCAGGACAGATAAGCTGATCAGCAACCTAAAATTACTTGGCAAATATGCAACATTAATTTCTTTACCACAGGAGAATATACTATCGTGAAGTGTTCCCTTCACTGGTTATTAGAAACCATGGATAACATAACATATAAGAACTTTTAGTGTATGTTTGGATATATATGACTAGGATAACTGAAGTTTACAAGTGAAGGGTGCACACTCTCCACTCAAGAAAGACAGCTAAAGTAATTTTTTATTGATCCCTTTTGATTTTTTTTTTAATAAAGATGCAATGGGGAGACAAAGTGGAGATAAAAGAAATGATTAGCCTGGATTAGAGTTTTGAGAACTTCATGTATTACATTTTGGTTGAAATAATAATGAGAGGTATTTCAATTGCAAACTAGGTCTCAGACAAACAAATATTTAGATTATTGGTATTGTAGATACATTCACACCTGCAATTGGGTTACCATTGTTTTTAAATATGCTCATGGTGGTTATGGGAATAAAGTAAGCTCTATAAAACCTATATGATCATATCCTTACATAACTATTAAAAGCATCTAAAAGTGATGTTGAAATTAAAAAAACTCTATACAGTGTTTTTAACAAACTATATGCATTCAAGATAAATTTAAGGTAATAATTAAAAAGTTGATGGTTGAGCTTAAAAGTAGATATGTTGCTTCCTCATATAATATGTTTCCTACTCCAATTAATTTACGGGATTTCTAAAACTATTTTATATGCACTGTTCCGAAGACATGCTGTAGGCACGTGTTAACGGATAAACCTGCTTCCTCCATAAAAATCCACCAACTCATCACAGTAACTCCTGCACACAACCGTACTTCCATCGGTTCCGCCCAGTCACACTGTACGGCGTCAACTTCCCCAACCGGTAACCACTTCTCCCTCCTCTCCGTTTTAAAAAACTCATTCTCACTCTCACTTCAATACCTAATTCCAAATTTCTCCTCAAAATGCGCGCTCGAACCATTCTCCTCTGTTCTCTCGCTTTAATTTCTTCTTTCGCTCTCCTCCTCTTCCTATACAAGCACCTCTGCATCCTCTACCACCGCCGATTGAGAGTCGAACCCGCAACCTCGCCGGAGACGGCGCCGGACAAGCCGCCGGAGTCGGAGTCGGAGTCGGCGGCGGCGGAGCTGACGGTGGCCAGGTGGAGGTCGAGGGTCCTGTACACGATCAAGGAGGAGGAGAGGGAGGATGCAGATTCGGATCTTGAAAAGGGAATCGGGTTTGGATCCGATAAGGAGGAGCCGGTGCCGGATACGCCATTCTACACGCCGGCGTCGTCGCCGGCGCGGGAAAAGACTCAGGTGGTTAAATTTCATAAAACACAATGAACATTTATTTACAGATAACCCCATAAAGTTGTTCTCAGCACTAATGACTAATTTGTTTGATTGTTTTAGGTTTGTTAAGTCCCGCTTCAAAAAAAGATGAGGGGGTTATCCGAAAATTTGCTGATTTAGTTAGTTGTTACACGTGAAGTATATGTTGGGTTTATGAGTTGCATATTTTGTGTTCGATAAAAAGGTAAGGCAATTAAGTGAGAAGATGTTCGAAGTAGGAGAAGAACAAGTAAGCAGCAACAGTCAAATGTGGAGGAACACATTGACAGTCAATGTTGATGCTCTCTGACTTAGGGTCCGGGCATTGTGGATAACTGCCACTTTGGGTAGTCGACCAATGATGGCTGAAAATGCAGTTTGGAATTGGGCTTGGGTGATCTGTTTGAGCAAATCTTCTACTCCAAGTTAGATTATACGATTCATATTGTATAACTTTTTCTTTAGGATATATCAAACGGCTATTGTATTAAGATTACAATCTAGAGTTTCTTAATATCTCTATATATTATTGTGCTGGTCTTATTTGAGAGACAATATAGAGTACTTCATTATAAAGAGTAATAAGATAGTTCTCTATGTAAACAACATATTATGTTTCAACGTACCTGAGAGATAGATAAGTTTTTAGCGAGAGTGTTATATCATTTGTATTTTAATTTTTAATTGAATAATAATAATAATAATAATAAATGATGATAATAATATATATCTATATAATAAAACACAAAGAAAGCTATCAAGTGGCTCCCTTCAATCCCCCAAAAAATCAAAGGCTCAGATCTAACCTCACAAAACATATTTTCCCCCCCAAAAAGTTCTCCCCCAAAAACTCAAATTCAAATCCCCACCCAAAACAACTCCTATATTTATTTAATTATTTTTTTTTCTCTCTCTCCTTCTCTCCCTCCCTCTTCTATTCAAAAAAAGAATAAGAAAATAAAAATTTAAAAAATTTTAAAAAAATTAAAAAAAATTAAAAAACTAAAAAAATAAAAAAAAATTAAAAACATTAAAAATAATTCAAAAAAATCAAAAAAATCATATAATATGTTATTTGCTCTGTGTTGCTACTTCAATTAATTTGCTGGACCCCAAAACTATTTTATTTGATCAAACAAGGTGCACCGTTCCGAAGACGTGCCGTAGGCACGTGTCAACGGGCAAACCTAGTATATATATTCCCATGAATTTGGCATCGCCAGACCGAGATAAATATTCCCATGAATTTGGCATCGCCAGACCGAGATAAATATTTTGTGCTATGTATACTTTATTTATTTTTTCATTGAATCGGTTGCCGCGAAATTCAGCATCGAATTCTTAACAATATAGGAATTTGTTGAGGGTGCTAAATGGTAAAATGAGGAGTTAGTTGTAATTATTCAGACACTTTGAGATGACTGTGTGCTTTTATTTTTAGTGCTGTTGGTGAATAGTGTTTGATCTACATGTTTTTCCTTGTTTAGTTGGAGAGGGGTACAGAGAGGTGTGATGAGAAATTTAATGTGCTGTCCAAGAGAAGGACCGCAGTGTGCTTCCTTCCATGCATAGATTTCTTTGAATACAATATATATCCTTATTTTCTAGAGGCTTCTGTGCACTGGGCTGATGATGGTCTTTAATTATTCTTTTAGTTGTCCAGTTATGTTGCTGTGTTGGATCTACTATATTTTTGTTCTCTATTGAGTTTTGATCCTGTCTGTGTTGAGGATTTGTTTGTTGCTTCTATTCTTCTTTTCCTTGTGTTATCTTTGTCTATATAAAACTCTGTTCTGACTTTTGGTTTTAATGGATTGGCTGAAGCTTGTAGGCTTCAACTCTTTTGTAAAAAATATATATATATATAAATATATCCTTATTGCTGAGAGTAGGCTCTTCTCAGTTTGTACAATCATATAGTGCGTCACTTTATGGTTACTCAACAATCTATTTGCGAGCCCTCTTGAAGCATCTATAGTCGTTTGAACAAAAAAATTTGATTATTTGGCATTTAGAAATAAAAAATTTAGGTTGTAATTGTAGCTGGTTGAATTCAAAATTTTTTTTGACTAGTAAAAGGTAGGATTAGCCTACCTCAAAAATATATATTACTAATAAAAAGTTTGTAGCAGCTATTACAAAAATCTGGATGGAGGTTACAAAAAGATAAAGACCGAGTCACAGATGGGTCTAGGTTTGAGATAGCATGTAGTTGTATCGTAGAGAGGGCAGCGGACTATTGTCGTACTCCTCTACTAGACACAACATCATGATCTCATCCCCCTTCCCCATCTTAACAGCAGTGCTCGTAATCATCCTCCAAAACAGATAGCCCAAAAAACAGAAAAACATAATACATGAAGCCAGTATAAAAAGTCAGTCCAAAAGATGAAAAAGATCAGCACAAAACAGTCTAATCTTTCACAACCACTCGTCGATTAGGACGAACAACTCCCCACATCACTATCCATCCGATCTCCCCTAAACAGTGCTTGCTTGACCAAAGCATCCTGTACTCCTGCCGCTTCCAATTCCTCCATCATCTTTGCCTTCTTCCTCCCGCTGTCCATGCCATCTATCCAAGAACGAAAAGAGAAAATGACATTAGAGATAATCTCTTTTGTTTGCATAGCCTTTGAAGTAAAAATGTGTTGATTTCTAGCAAGCCACAAGTTCCAGCAAACTGAGATAGTTAACAGATGCCAAGTGAGTCGTGTATTATGATTCCCAAAGCACCATGTCGTGAAGCACTCGTGTAAATGATGGGGCAAAGTGTGGATATTAAGCATATCAGTGAAGTGTTTCCAGGTTGCGGCAGCAATTGGGCATTCAAAAAATATATGAAAGGTCGATTCGACAGGACATGCACAAGCTGTGCATGTAGTGTCGCCCGACCATCCCTTAGAGTGAAGGAATTCCTTCGAGTTAAGCTTGTTCCAACTCAGCAGCCATATGAACACTTTGCATTTGAGCGGTGCAGGCGATGTCCAAGTTGCAATGTAGTAAGGGGAACGAAGGCCAGCCATAATGAAGAAGTTATAAGCCGAACTGACAGTATAAGAAGAAGAAGTAGTCAGTGTCCATGATGGTAGGTCTTCAGAAGAAGAGGGCTGGAAATCCACGAGCAACTCTAGCAGGCGCCTTTTGTCCTCTCGCATTGAGTCAGTAAGAACACACTTTAGCCTCGGTTGCCAAGTCCATAAGCCATTTGACCAAGATCCCTGTGATGTGATGTCAGCTTCGGGGTTCCATGCCACTGCAGTGAGGGTCGGGAATAAGGAAGACACACTGGCTCCATGAATCCATTTGGACTTCCAAAAATTGATAAGTGTACCTTTGCCAAGGCTCCATCTGATGTTACAAAGAAATTGGTCTTTAAGCAGAAAAATTCCCTTCCAGAAGTTTGAGGCAGTAGAAGGGCATATGAATTGGTTTGGATCACTTCGTTGATAAAGGCTGCGGAGAGTTTGGCTTGGGAGGGAATCAGATGCCAGCAAATTCCACCACCACTTCATAAGGAGGGCTTCATTAAAGACCTTAATGTCTAGAATCCCCAGTCCTCCTTGCGTTTTTGGCTGACATATACGTGACCACTGCGCACTAGCAATGCCTCTGATATTAGCATCTGAACCACACCAGAAGAATCTACTTCGGATCTGATCAATTCTCCTAATGACCCAAAGTGGTAACTTAAAGAAAGAGGCATAATAAACCGGCAGGGCACTAAGCACAGAATTTATAAGAACCAACCTGCCCCCTCTTGAAAGCATTTTACCCTTCCACACTGATAGACGTCTCTGGATCTTATGGAGCAGTGGTTGCCAGTGTTGTTTGCTGAGCTTAGTTGAAGTGAGAGGCATACCAAGGTATTTGATGGGCAACTTCTCCTCTTTGAATTCAAAATTTGGGATTTTTTTTCAAGAAGAAAAGAAAAAACGAGATGGACGATAGATGCAATTTCGTCCCGTTTAATTTTTTTAAAAAAATTAATATGCTCTCTAATGGGGATATTTTTGTGTCCGCCGAAATTGCGGGCTAAATATGCATTGGAAAAAATTTGTTATTTCGTCCGACACATTTTAAAAAAATGTACGCATAACAATTTCTATAGACTTCATTCCATCTCGGCCCTTGAATCCAAAATTCACACAAATCCCAAAGCTAATACGCATGCATAACAAGTTCAATAGGACCCTTCAACTTTTGGCTAAAAAATTAACTGACGTGAGAACAAATCCCGTCTGATATATATATAATTTTAAATTTTTTTCATGTAAATTAACTGACGTGAGAACAAATTTTTTTCATGCGATTTTAGGGGCCCCAAATTTGTAATTTTCATGTAAATATAGGCACGTATTTTGCGCGTAAAAAATTGTTATTATGGGCCCCCAAAAATAATTATTTGAGCCTTTAATTTTTTTTTAAAAATTATTTGGATTTAGGCTTGAAGACTTGAATTGAATTTCAGACTTTAAATTTGGATAATTTAAAACATATATATATATATATATATATATATATATATATATAGGGGTCGGTTCGGGTAAGAACCAACCCTAGGGTGAGAACCTAAGGGATATATATATATATATATATATATATATATATATATATATATATATATATATATATATATATATATATATATATATATATAGGGGTCGGTTCGGGTGAGAACCAACCCTGGGGTGAGAACCTAAGGGCCTCTCCCAACCACTCATCAAATCATTTTGTATGGCTGAGATTATGCAAGTACATAATAAGGTAATAGATCATACTCTACAGAATTTTTTGTGTGTGTGACGGTTAAGGAAAATTGGGTCAAACTGGAGAGAGAAATAATTTATTCCCGTTTTTTGTGTGTGACGGTTAAGGAAAATTTAGTCAAACTGGAGAGAGAAATAATTTATAATCCCGTAAAATATTGGAGAAGATTTTGTATCCCAAATTAATAGCAACTGCAGAATCATTCACCAATTCGTTCCTTCACCAATTCGTTCACTATATAGCAACTGACTGTATTGTAAGTAGATACAACTAGTGCATATTTTAGCAAATATATATATATATATATATATATATATTGTTTGTTTATCAATTTGCAAACTTATGTTGTACATGCTGTCAGTATAGCAACTGACTGTATCAATATAGCAACTGAATGTTTTTTGAATAGCAACTAACTGCATTGTACGTAGCAACAAAAATTTCATATTTAGCAACATTGTACGTAGCAACAAATGTTGTTCATCCTGATGAAGATTGTGGTTCGGCTGAAAATAAAATAAAAAAGGCAATATATGTTGCCTAATAATCTGTGATCTTCATTCCTTTTAAATAAAATAAAAAAGGCAATATATGTTGCCTAATAATCTGTGATCTTTCATTCCTTTTATTACGCGGTCCCCAACGCTTAATTAAAGGGATTGACATCTTAATGCAAATATTAATTAATCTTATTGTTTAATTTTAAAAAATCTTGACCGTTAAGATTACGCAGATGAATGGCTGGGATAGGCCCTTAAGTTCTCACCCCAGGACATGGTTCTCACCCGAACCTTTCTCTCTCTCTCTCTCTCTCTCTCTTTCTCTCTCTCTCTCTCTCTCTCTCTCTATATATATATATATATATAGAGAGAGAGAGAGAGAGAGAGAGAGAGAGTAATGTGAGCTTCATATTTATATGAGAAATTTTCCTCATAAAAAGTATTTATACTCACTATGTGGGGCCCTTATGGAAGATCCATCCCATCCATCATTTTTATCATGTTAATAGATGTATGTGTAGAAAAAATCAAGTGGTTTGGAGGTCATTCACCCATGCATCATGTGGGTCCAATTCGTGGTTCGATTTGTATTAGTGTTGAAATCGTTCATTTTTCAACCACATGATGCATGAGTGAATGACCTCCAAACCACTTGATTTTTTCTAAACATACATCCATTAGTATTATAAACATGATGGGCGGAGTGGATCTTCCATAATGACCCACCAAGTGAGTATAATCACTTTGAATGAGGAAAATTTTCTCATACTCTATATGAGACTCACTTTTCTCATATATATATATATATATATATATATATATATATATATAGAGAGAGAGAGAGAGAGAGAGAGAGAGAGAGAGAGAGAGAGAGAGTAAGTCTATTAAGAGCTGGGAAGCTGAGATTCTTAACGAGAGCTGAGATTCTCAGCCGTTCGATTGCGATCTGATGGTCAAGATTTGATCCGGCTATCAATAGATATGTTCAAGGGCAAAACAGTCATTTCTCAACTCTCCTCAACATCATCTGAACTTACAATCTCCTGTTCTCTATCTTTCTCTCCTTTTACGAATCCGAACCCCCGCCCCAATCAAAAACCCTAGCTTCGATGAGAAATCTCACCCGTTCTCTCTCTCTCTTCGATGCGTCGCTGTATGTCTCCCATTCTCTCTCTCTCTTCGATGCGTCGCCCATCTCAGTTCCTGAGCATTTCGATGCTAGGGTTTTTTATTTGGGTCCATTTTAATGGCAAATGGAGTGTTGGGGTTTTAAGGGGTTTGGCTGCGTGATCTCTCTCTCTCTCTTCGATGCATCGCACATCTCTCCCGTTCTCTCTATCTCTTTCGAAGCTAGGGTTTTTGGGTTTTTGATTTTGGTCCATTGATGGGTGTGGCTGCTATCGAAACTCACCCATTCGAAACCCTAACTCCACCTTTCTTCTCCACCCCGACATCTTCGAATCAGGTATAATTTTGTGAATTTTTTTCCCAATTTTTTTTTTCAAATCCCTTATTTTGTAAATTAATTGCTTGCTTTTAAAATTAATTTGTCAGGTAATGTTTGCATCTCAAGAATAGTGTGTGGAACAAGATGATCGGCTACAATATGTTACCATTTATCCATTTTGGGGTTTGGTCTTTCTATATTTTAGGTTTGATTGTTGATAGTTCGATTGGTGGTGGTTCACGGTGTCAAACAAATCGATATCATTCTATTTTATGTTTGGTTTACTGTTAACCATGACTTTATTATGCTATAGTAGTCTACTGGTGGAATGATACCGAACATAAAATAGAATGATACCGATTTGTTTCACACCGTGAACCACCACCAATCGAACTATCAACAATCAAACCTAAAATATAGAAAGACCAAACCCCAAAATGGATAAATGGGATTCGAATACTTCCCTGACATATTGTAGCTGATCATCTTGTTCCACACACTATTGTTGAGATGCAAACATCACCTCCGACAATACCTTCTATGGATCAGGTCTATGTCATTAACCTACAATAACAACAAAAAGTAAAGAACCAAATTCAATGTCTTGTCAGCTCTAGTCATATAATTTTTTTACATATATTAAAAGAGATTCATTAAGTAAGTTACCCTCTTAAGAATTTGAAGTGCTATCTTGACCATATCATCAAATTTACTCTCCACCTACAATAGAACATTTTGTTATCAACTAGACAAAAAAGAGGACAAGAATACTAAAACGACAAAAAAGAACACATACCAAGTTGAAAACATAATGAGAGAACAAGTTGACACATTTTCCATACTTCTTCTCGGCTGAGTTCGCTACTATGATCGAAGCTATCTTTTAAACTTGTAACTCCACTTCAAAATTCCAAATATCCTTCATAGCATATACGAAGAATGCTTGATAACTTGATCGCTCTATCTTCAGAGCCAACACAAAAATTAACGAACCTGTAAATTTTGAACAACTTCGTTTATAAGTAAACATTAACCAAGACATTAGCAAAAGAGTGAAGTAATAAGTTAATTCTCCCAAGACATTAACCAAGACTCCACTTCTGATATTAGGAAATTTACAGTGCATGGGTTAGTCTCTCATCTCTTCTAGGCATTGATTATAACTAGTTGTAAAATTGACTTCTGGGTAGGGAATTTTTAAAGACACATGGACTAGAATGAAAAGAAATTATGAAGTTTATTAAATAAACCCAAAATTAATTAAATCAACATCATGCATGAAGAACCCTAAATTAATATTGAAATTTTACCTCAATCCACATTAGAGATGGAGATGGAGATCGTTTAGGGTTTCGAAGGTTGGGGGCGTCGGGATTGTTAAGATTGTTAATAAAAAAATTGTCTCGAATCTTTGATTTTTCTCGCAACTGGAAACAATAAACAAAACAAAGTAAAACAGAGTTACCGGTCTATGGGAAAGTCGCGCGGAACGCACTGCCCTAAGAGTTGATCCGAGGTCTTATGTGCAGACGTTTCTCAGATGCTCCTAGTGGTAAAACTCCCGGTATCACCGGTGTCTCGTTGTCGCACACAGCGTCGAGAGATCGACTCGAACTTTGTCCTTGCCCAGAACGGAAGTGGAAAAACCGAAAGTGGAAGCAGACAGAGAAGATGTGATCGGCCGGGAGGAAGAGTTTTTGAGGAGCAAATATTTTTCATTAGTCTTAAGGGAAGAGAAGATTATAGTATATATAGGATGATCCCACTCACAACGTGCACAAAAAAGGAAGGCCTAACGTTTAGGAGGAAATAGTCAAAAGGGGAAAAACAAATAGCAAAAGAAGTTTTGGGCCTCAAACTGAATCCGAAGAGCAAATCGGATCGGCATTCGTGTCCGCAGATGCGGGCGCGCACCCATGCCCATTACGCGCGCCGAACCGAACCGGGCCAAGCAGCGGCGGCGGCGCGCACCTGTGGCCCACGGGTTCCCCACACCACACAAGTCTTCAATGGAGTAAAGGATAGGTTGTAATATAAACACTCACATGACAAGTCCATTACCGATGTGGGACTAAAAGCAAACAATGAGGAGGTTGGTTTTGACCAAAATAGCCAACAATCCCCCCCCCCCAACCAAGATCCGAAGACAGAGATAACAAAAGAATAATGATGGAGAAGTTCTGGGCAAGAGTATACTATGCATAAATGAGATGGACTACAGCCTTGAATCTCACGTAGTGACTATTGTTTTTATTTGAAGAAGTGCTTGATGGACTATGCCTTGAATCAGACTTCTTGACTCTGATTCAGAAAATAGCACACATAGTACGTTAGAGGTTCTTGGGTCTATCGGGTGGCGCTTTTGAATGGCCATGCGCACTTTTTCCATATTCATGAGAGTTGTCTGGGAGCGCCCTGTCCCATAGTCGCGGCCTTCACAACCTCTCATATAGGTAAGTCCTCGAGGGGTTGGTGATCGGAGTCAACCCTACATAATTATGCTTGGACCTATTAAGAGTTTAGAACTCATCCTAACCAGATCACACCGGAACACTGTCACCATAGGGATGGGATATCATTGTACAGCCTCGTACAGCCACCTGGGCATTAATTTATGAGAATTTAATCTCTGAGTCAGTGTTCCATAATAGTCACCGAAGTCAAGCTTGTTTCTACCCATTGAACCGGCTTGTTAGGATCTCCAGTCAGACTCGGTTGGGTTGCCACTGCGGGTGACTTACTTATGGGCTTAACCCCATCCCCCTCGATGATTCTAGGATCAATGTCCTAGACAGAGCATTTGTCAAGTGGTCTGCAAGGTTCTTTTCTGACTTTATATAGTCAAGAACCACATATTTGCCTAATAGGCTCTTGATTGACTTGGAGCGCAGCTACAGGTGCCTGTTCATCTTAGCATTCACAGAATCATGCTTTAGTAGTTCTATAACAGATTTATTATCACAGTTTATGAAAATAGCAGGAACAAGAATATTAGCAACAGGTATATGCATAATCAAATTTCTAAGCCATTCAGCTTCTGTACAAGTAGTGTCCAAAGCTATCATTTCAGAGTCCATAGCACTTCTAGCTATAATAGTTTGTTCACATGAACCCCAGGAGATCGCAGCTCCTCCTAGGATAAAGACATATCCAGTTGTGGATTTCACATCATGTAAGTCAATTACCCAGTTTGCATCTGAGTAACCTTCTATGATATCAGAGTGTCTAGAATAATGAAGTTTATAATCTATTGTACCCTTAAGATATTTAAATACTCTTTCTAATGCTGACCAATGTGACCGGTTTGGGTTACTAGTATATCTACTAAGTTTCCCAACAGCAAATGCAATATCAGGTCTAGTTCTATTTGTTATATACATAAGAGATCCTATCATTTGAGAGTATCTATATTGTTCTACAGGTGAGCCTTCATTCTTCTTGAGAATGATACTATTATCAAAAGGAGTACGAGCAGGTATCTTATCAAAATACTCAAATTTCCTTAGCATTTTCTCAATAGAATGTACTAAGGAGAGAGTATAACCCTTCTTGGATTTGGATACTTGCATTCCTAGAATCAGGTTGGCTTCACCTAGGTCTTTCATATCAAACATGCTAGATAGATAATCTTTAGTATTATTTATCAACTCAAGTGTTGATCCTAAAATGAGGATGTCATCTACATACAAGCATAAAATGATACAACTTCCATCAAAGTTTTTAGAGTATATACATTTGTCATACTCATTTGGTAAGAAACCATATTCTAAAATCACTTTATCAAATTTGCTGTGCCATTGCTTGGGAGCTTGCTTTAGGCCATAAAGTGATTTTACTAATCTACAAACTTTCTTTTCTTGACCTTCAGCAATAAAACCTTCAGGTTGCTCAATGTAGATTTCTTCCTCTAGGTCTCCATTCAAAAAGGCTGTCTTTACATCCATTTGATGAATTATCAAGTCATGAATGGATGCTAATGCAAGAAGAGTTCTAATAGAGGCAATCCTAGCTACAGGAGAGTAGGTGTCAAAATAATCTAATCCCTTTTACTGGGTGAAACCTTTAGCTACTAATCTAGCTTTGTATTTCTCTATTGAACCGTCAGCTCTAAGTTTCTTTTTGAAGATCCACTTGCAACCTATGGGTTTACTACCTAAAGGCAGGTCTGCAAAATACCAAGTACTGTTCTCCATAATGGAGTTGTACTCATTGTTGATGGCTTCTTTCCAGAAAGGAGCATCAGGAGAAGAAGTTGCTTTTTCGTAAGTTGAGGGATCACCCTCTATCAAATAAGTGAAGAAACCTTTCCCTAAATTTCTTTCAATCCTACATCTTTTGCTTCTTCTAGGTTCTGAGTCTTGATCAGGTTGAGAGCTAGAAGGTTGGGAACTGGTAGAAGGAGACAGGGAATAACTGGAGGGGTTGGAAGAAATTCTATCTTTAAAAGGGAATATATTCTCAAAGTAACTGCATCTTTAGCTTCTATGATGGTATTGTTAGAGATTGCATTTACTTCAGAATGAGTCACTAGAAATCTATTAGCATTGCTATCTAAGGCATATCCTATGAACACGGCATCTACAGTCTTAGGTCCAATCTTTCTCTTTTTAGGTTCAGGGATTCCTACTTTTGCTAGACATCCCCAAACTTTGAGATAATGGACTCTAGGAGTTCTACCTTTCCATAATTCATAGGGAGTCGTATCCTTAGACTTACTAGGGATCCTGTTTAGGATGTAACATGCTGTCAATAAGGCTTCTCCCCATAAGTTATCAGGAGCACCTGAGCTGAGAAGCATGGCATTCACCATATCTAACAGAGTTCGATTCTTCCTTTCAGCAACTCCGTTGGACTGTGGTGAGTAAGGAGCAGTCACCTCATGAATTATTCCGTGTTCTTCACAGAAGTTAGTCATTTCGTTTGAGGTATACTCTCCGCCACGATCAGATCTAAGGATCTTAATCTTTTTCTCTAATTGGTTCTCAGCTTCGGATTTGTAAACCTTAAATCTATCTAGAACTTCATCTTTGGTTTTGAGAAGGTAGGTATAGCAATACTTTGAACAATCATCTATAAAGGTGACAAAGTATTTCCTACCGCCTCGGGTCAAAACCATATTTGAGTCACAAACATCACTATGAACTAGTTCTAGAGGATCAGAATTCTCTTTATAGATTTGAAAGGTTGTCTAGAATGTTTGGCTTGAACACAAATCTCACATTTGTGTTTATTATCTACAGGAGACTTGGGAATAAGAGTTAAGTTCATCATCCTTCTAAGAGAACCCAGATTCACATGACCGAGTCTACCATGCCAAATATTGGAAGATTCTATATTTGAAACAGCAGGAGAAGGATCTGACATTTTATTTATAGTACTGAGAATAAAAAGACCATCCTTTACATATCCTTTTCCAACAAAAGACTCATTCTTAGAAAATACAACTTTATTTGCTTCCATTACAATTTTGAAACCTGACGCTACAAGAAGGGAACCACTAACTAAGTTTCTCTTAACCGACGGCACATGAAGTACATCATGAAGAGGTAGATTTTTTCCTGATGTCATCTTCAGATCTATTCTTCCTCTTCCTACAATCTGTGCCGTTGATCCATCTCCTAGGGTTATGCCTCCTCCACATGATTCCTGATAGTTTGAAAAACAGGAGCGATCAAATGAAACATGAACATTAGCTCCAGAATCCAACCACCAGTCATCAGAATGGTAAGAAATATTAACAGAAGGTTGGTAAGTCACAGACCTGAAGGAACTAGAAGATCCATTCAGAATCATGTTGGCTTCTGGTTTGGTAGGGCATTTTCCCTTATAAGGAGTCTTGATTGGTTCCTTCTTCCTATGAAAATAATTGAAGGATGGATGGTTTGTTCTACCACACGCCAAACAAAACTTCTGTTGATCCTGAGTCTTACTGAAGTTTCTAGTCCTGTGGTTTTGCTGGTGTTGGCGGTTTTGGTGATTCTGGTGATGAGGCTGAAAGTTCTTTTTCTTGAAGGAGTTTTTCTTAGGTTTGTGAGGATTATAAGGTTTGGATTTGCCTTGGGTTGAAACTACAAGGTTTACCTTTGCTTTAGACTCATTTTTAGGGTTGGACCTAAGCCTAAGTTGATCTTCTGTTCTAATCTTCTTTAGGACTTGGGCAAAGGTAAGCTCACCTTGAGTATGAGTGAGTTCCTTCTTGACATCAGACCAAGAAGGAGAGAGCTTATCTATTAGGCAAGCTATCTTATACTCATTAGAAAATATTGTACCTTTGGCTTGAATATGCCTCACATATTCTTGGAATTCATGGATTTGGTCATTCATAGGTTTGTTATCTACCATGAAATACCTATTGAAAGCTGAAGAATTGAATCTTTCAATTCCAGCATCATCACAACCATATTCATCTTCTAAAGCATCCCAAAGTTCTTTAGCGTTTTTATATTCAAAGAATATGTCATAAAGAGAGTCTGTAACGCCCCGAATCCCAAATACACTGAATTCGAGATGTTCTACAGGATCTTTTCACTTTCTTTAGTACAATTTGACAAGGAAATTTAAACTTTTCACTTTACATCAGAGTTTACATCATATATTACACTTTTCATTTGCACAGCGGAAGTAAAATTTTACAACATTTACATAAATGTACAACAACATGGTAAAATCTTTATGCATCCATTCATCTTTAACATGTAATTTATCCTGCATACAAAACTATGGGTACGTCAGTTTATTCAACCGACGATAATTATACATGGCCATCCTCTCTATGCCAGAATCAGTATAACGATTCTCATTTCTTAACAAATCACAAACTTGTTCATATTCAAAAATAAAAGAAAAGAGGGAAATCTTAATGATGTCGTGTTGTGATTGTGCACTTAATCCTTAATGCAATTATTTAATTTACATGACACTAATGCACACTTGTTCGGATTCTATGCATCCCATACTACATAGGTCCGAGGGCAAGCCTCTTAATCGTTCTTCATTTTTGTAGGGTTCAATCCCTCGCCATGACTTAATCTACTACTGTAATTACGGTAAGTATCCTAGATATTTTCCGACCTACGAACTCATGTCTAGGCACTCTGGAGGGAACCCCATCGCTGACATGACTCATCATGCAGACATCCTGTGGTAATTCAGCTCTCACCATAGACATGACACCACCCGTAGTCTTCAAACATCCCACGAGCGTCGCCACTGGGACGGTACTCTGGAGTAGTATCCTCACCCAGACTCATCATGGGAATTCCTGGGATACGCTCTCGTCGCTACCCAATAGCCCTCATACTCAATGTTTTTCTCTTACTTTCATCACATCTCCACTATGTACTAGTCCTTAATAGAATCATGAATAAAAATTAAAGTTCTGGAGTTAGCCTCTCCACCAAACCGAACTTATTCATTCATTTCAATACATGACCAACCTTGGTCTTTCAATTCTCATTTTTCATTTCATTTCCATTGTCGGGGGAGACTTAGCTACTCCTTTGTTCAATTTCCAATTCGCGACTTCCACTTTGAGCAATTCTAACTCATGAATTCATTTTCATTGCCTCAGCATATCATGTTCTCAATTTTCATATTCATGTAATTCTTCATTCAAAGCATGACTCATTTCATGTGAATTTCTCAATTCAAACTATGATTCATATAAATTCATACAGCAATAGAAAGAGTTCATCAACATCAATCATAAAGTTCACAACTCTCGGCAGTACTCAAATGAAATCTCTGTCATATCAAAATCTACTCTGTACAGTCGACTTGGAAAAAGACCGGTCGACTTATACAGTCAATACAAGTTCTTCATAAACACTCGGGAGAGTCGACTGCTGCACATGGCCAGTCAACTGTCCCGCAACTTTTCATGTTCAAAAATGTTATCCACTT
Organism: Hemerocallis citrina; assembly: GCA_017893485.1. NCBI lineage: Eukaryota > Viridiplantae > Streptophyta > Magnoliopsida > Asparagales > Asphodelaceae > Hemerocallis > Hemerocallis citrina. The sequence goes on from CM030368.1 coordinate 210,716,986, forward strand.
GACAGTCGACTGTCAACAGATCAGTCGTCTGTCCTGGTCTCAACAGTACACATCCAGGTTCAGCTCAGTCGACTTGTTACTCGCATTAAGTCGACTGGGCAGATTCACATCTCCAATTAAGGGATTATCTTTCTTACAGTTCTTACATACACTTGCATCATGATGTCAATTTACAGTATACGTACGTTCATGTCTCATAAACACGAAATCTCTTAATTGTTCAGTAATATCGCAGTATGGAATTTCAAGTAACTAACACTGTCTTTTCTTCAAGGAAGTGTTTAAACATGCATTTATACTTATTTTTAACTTTCTTGCAGAGGTGAAAGCATTAAACTCAATCCATTACACTAGAATAACACAATGGAAAAATACTTCATTTCATGAAACTACTGGATTATTCATAATTTAAACAAAGCATAGGTCGACTGTTCATAACACCAGTCGACTGCCCAGATCATTCTTAGTTTTATTAATCATCGCTAGTTCTTTTTTTCCACATGCTCCTGGCTCCTCAGTCATGTATACCATGAAAAATATGAGTTTAGCCTTACTATTTCATTTTAATTATACACATTTATGTCATGAAACTTCTAACAAAATATGTAACAGATGTCTCGTACCAGTCGACTTATCCAAACGGCAGTCGACTGTACCGACCCAAACATCATTGTTTGCAGTGCTATTATTTCACAAATATTCTTCCACAATTATCATCATAAACATACTCAAGCAATTCTAGCACGTTTGAATTTACTTCTCATGAGCATAGTAACAATCATCACAAATATAGCATATTTTCTACTTTAGAAGTCCTGAGAAACACCCACCTTATTGACGAAGTAATCGAAGCTCAGAAAAGCTCCTTAATGCAATGCACCTTCCTTGTTCCTTGCCCCTTGCTCTTTGCCGAAGATCTCCGGATGATGATGCCCGGTCTCCACAAACAACACACACACCTCTCTCACAATAATAATCTCATAGAGTAATCTTAGTGTAAAGAACAATGGATGAGAGGGGGGTATTTATACACCAAAAGGAGTGAGATGGAAGGCCAGGATTTAGTAGACGGTTATAGGATCAAAGGCTAGGATTGACTAGGGGGTTGTGATAACCACCCACACTCCAAAATAACCACCCACAATCATGCCCACTTCTCTATCCAAAACCGGCCAAGATTTGTGCTTTATGCACATGTACATAGAGTGCACGTACACACACAAACCACCCTATAAAATTTTGTACATCAAATAACAAGTCTTTTTAAAAGAAAATGTTACACATACAAGTTGTAGAAAAATAGTAAAAGGGATTAAATCCATGGGCTTAAATTAATTGGGCCAAAATAATTATTTTAAAAGAAGGATAAGTAAATTAACATTTGGGCTTTGGTAAAAAAAATGCTTTATAGAAAACAATATTCTTATTCATCATGTTGAAAATAATAGCCAAAATATTACACGTGCACACCATGTGTAAAAGTAAATAATTTTTCATATGTTTGAAAAATCAGGGTATTACAGAGTCAGATAAGGCGCTTAGAATTCGATGAAAGCAGTGAAAGTCTATTTCCTTAGGGGTTTTAGGTTTTTGGGAACTAGAGGATTCCTTAGGAGTTTGAGAGGAAATAGGGGATTCGGAAACTTCTTTGGTAGACTCAGACTTGTCAGAATCAGTTGTGATGGGTGTGGATCCATCAATTGCTGAAAGCAGTCCTAAGGTGGTGAGCCAGAATTTCATCTGACTCTGCCACCTCTTGAAGTGGGTGCCATCAAACTTGGATGGCTTGGCAGAAGCAGTCTCTTCTTTCCCAGTCATGATAAATAATATAGCAGTCTAGAATCTGCAGGAATAATATTGTAGCTTTTCACTACAAGTGTCACAGGCTCTAGACAATAGTTTAATGATCTTGCTAATCATCCTTAACAAATCTTTAGTCTATTAAGTTTCGATTAACTTGGGTTAGCTGTATGGGCCGGTTCCCAGCTAGCGGTGGTCCGAAGACGCTTAAATACAGTGTCGCTTAGGGCTGTTTACACCCAGTTGACAGAAGGACCCTTTCGGCTTGTTCCCAAATTTATCTTTACTTTTTAGAACTTTAAATTTCTTTTAAAAGGAATTTGCAAGGTCAATGAACTGTTCCTTTTATCTAAATGGTTAAAGAATACCAAGTGATATCTAGCACCACAAATTAATAATAGCCTTGCTATTGCAGTGTAAGCAGTAATGCTACTTACTATATAAACCGACACTTAATTATACTAGCAAATTGCAAGTTAACAAATTTACAGTGAGAAGTATTCTAAAGCTTTGAGAATATTAAAATGAGTCTAGTAACACAACTGTTGGTGTCAACAAATATTGTGATTAACAATAGATCAATACTGTAAGAATATTAAGGCTACATATATTCTATAATGTGGAAATTTATAGTGATCTATCAATACTTCAATTCGTTAATAACAAGGTATGTGGTCTATAATTAATATGAACAACACTTTATGAAAAGGAAAATCTGTGTATATATATGTGCTAATTAACAATATATGCTTTATCTGATTTAATCAAAGAAAGTCTTCAATCAGGAACATACGACTGACTGCATATTGCTCCAAAAACAGGTGATTGTGATTTTGAATGCTAATTAACTGAGAGGTAAGATGATAACCTAGTAGGCTAAAAAGCAAGCACAAATTTATATAACCAGTTGAGCAAGATTATGGAGAATATAGAAGCAGCAGCACGGGGAGTTACTTTTAATCAGTATGGTTGCTTTTAATCAGTACGGGGAACATACTTTTAATCAGTATGGTTGCTTTTAATCCAAACTATGGTTGCTTAAGCAGCAGCCTCACAAAATAAACTGAGAAGTCAATACTATATGTGCTAATTTGTTAATAACAACACTTAATTTAATCAGTATATGTATGTGTGCTTAACAGATTAAAAAAATGCAAATTTGTTTATATGTGTTAAAATTAACCAATGCTAATCTAATCAGTGTTGAGAATTATTATTTTTCCAGTCGTTACTATATTTAATAACGTGTGTAATTACCAGAACAACAGCAAGAACAATTAACAAGGTATATCGTATCAACTCTTAGATTGTTATAAAAATTGTCTCGAATCTTTGATTTTTCTCGCAATTGGAAACAATAAACAAAACAAATTAAAACAGAGTTACCGGCCTATGGGGAAGTCGCGCGGAACGCACTGCCCTAAGAGTTGATCCGAGGTCTTATGTGCAGACGTTTCTCAGATGCTCCTAGTGGTAAAACCCGCGGTATCACCGGCGTCTCGTTGTCGCACACAACGTCGAGAGATTGACCCGAACTTTGTCCTTGCCCAGAACGGAAGTGGAAAAACTGAAAGTGGAAGCAGACAGAGAAGATGCGATCGGTCGGGAGGAAGAGTTTTTGAGGAGCAAATATTTTTCATTCGTTTTTTTCTAAGGGAAGAGGAGATTAGAGTATATAAATATAGGCTGATCCCACTCACAACGTTCACAAGAAGAAGACAGTAATTTTCGGATCTATATAACAGATCCAACGTTTTTGGAGGAATTAGTCAAAGGTAAAAAACAAATAGCAAAAGAAGTTTTGGGCCTCAAATCGAACCCTAAGAGCAAATCGGATCGGCATTCGTGTCCCCAGATGCGGGCACGCACCCATGCCCATTACGCGCGCCGAACCGAACCAAACCGGGCCGGGCGGCGGCGGCAGCGCACGCATGTGGCCCACGAGTTCCGCACACCACACAAGTCTTCAATGGAGTAAAGGATAGGTTGTAATATAAACACTCACATGACAAGTCCATTACCGATGTGGGACTAAAAGCAAACAATGAGGAGGTTGGTTTTGACCAAAATAGCCAACATCGGCGTATAGGGGATTTCGAAGGGCGGAGGCTTCAGGGGATTTCGAAGCCATCTAGGGTTTCGAAGCTCGAAGGGGGAGAGAGGGACGAGGCAGCAGGGGTTTTCGGAGGTTGAAGGGGGATTTTGGAAGTTGAAGGGAGATTTCGATGGTCGAAGGTCGAAGAGGGCTTCAGGAAACGGAGATGGGCGACCCGTTGAAGAGAGGGAGAGAGATGGGCGACGCGTCGAAGAGAGGGAGAGACCGGGAGAGATGAGGGAGAGCTGAGCGGTTTTTGGATTCGTCAAATAGAGAGAGAGAACGGGAGAGAGTAGCTGAAGAGAAAGAGATGAGCTGAGAAATGACTGTTTTGCCCTTCTACATATCAGTTGATGGTCGGATCAAATCTTGACCATCGGATCGCAATCGAACGGCTGAGAATCTCAGCTCTCGATAAGAATCTCAGCTTCCCAGCTCTTAATAGACTTACTATATATATATATATATATATATATATATATATATATATATATATATATATATATATATATATCAGAAATACGGGGTATTACCGTCAACAGACCGTAGTGTGAGAACATAGAGTGGTGAGATTTGTGAAGTAATGGGTGAGGGAACAGTTGAATTGGAGACTTCAGATGGTAAAGGGTTCACACTAGAAGAGGTCATGCATATTTCTTCGATACAATAGAATCTGATATCCTTGGGGACTCTTGATGCTCGTGGCTGTAGGTACAAAGCTCGAGATGAAGTTTTGACAGTTTGGAATAGTCGCTGTAAGGTAATGAAGAGTAAAAGAGGTATTTGGCAATCTCTACCAGCTTTGTGGGAGTATGAAAACTCGACCGAGTGTATGGAAGCTCATTGTTCCTAAAGCATCATCTAGTAAGCCATCCCTAGAATTACCAAATCGAGACTACAACGTTCGAATACCATTGGAAGGTGGAAAGAGCCTTGATGTAGGTGGAGTTCGTGTGGAGGGTGGCACCTCCATGATTACATCTACAGGGGTGTGCCCTTGAGTAGGGATGGCAAACGGGTCGAACGGGCCGGGCCGGGCCGAACCCGTTTGGGTTGGCCCGTGACTTGGGCGGGCTCGGGCCGGTTTGGCCACTTAGCCGGGCCGGGCCGGGCCGAGCCCAAACTTGATTTAGGCGACCCGCCCAACCCGTGAACCCTTTAGGGTTCAACCCGGGTCGGGTCGGGTCGACCCGCGGGTTGGCCCGTTTAGATAGGTAGGTTTTTTTTAAAAATATTTTTAGCTTAAAATAATAATAATAATAATACTAAGTAACTAATAATACTAATAAACATGAAAAATCGTAATAATAATAATAAGATTGAAAGAGTGAAATTGCCAAAAAAATTTGAAATATTATTCATATGAATTTAAGTTATACAATTTTCATAATTTCTAATGAAATGAAGAATTCAATTCACAAATAAGTTTTATACAATAACAAATTTCTTATATACAATTTTAATTTACTCCAATTTTTCTAATTTAACATAACAAGCAAAGATATAATACAATTCCTAACGTGTCGGTCGAGTTGCTATTACAAGCAAAGCAGCTATTGTTGTTGTTGTTGTTGTTGTTGTTTTTCCGGCGAGTTGCTCTCACTTATGGACGTTGATAGTGCTTTCCCTTGTGTCCTATCTTCAGCCTTCAGCCAGTCTTCTGTGCAAACGAGCATCTCTAACGAGTTCGGCTTCAAGCGATTCCTGTAATCAGTTAGAACCCTGCCACTTGAAGAAAATGCACTCTCAGAAGCAACTGTAGAGACAGGAGGAGTTAGTAAATCTTTAGCCATAATTGACAGAATACTAAAAGTGTGTTCATGGTCTTTCCACCATTGTAAAATATCTAGTGGAGAAGTAGATGGCTCAGAATCTTGTTGGTTATACCAATTTAATTCATTTGGTTGATTAGTCCTAGGTTTTTTTGATTGAATTTGTTCAAGTAAATTAAATGTTCTATCATCAAATTTACTTTTACCCTTACCTTTAGAAGTACCAGAAGAAGAACTAACTACAGAACTTGTACAACTAGAAGCAAAACGTCTATCATAATAATCATACAAGTTATTTAATGTAGATTCAAACTGAACTAAAAAAGTAGCGCAATCAATTACTAATTCTACATTTTTCCTAAGTAATGCAAAAAATATTTCACTCAAACTCTTCGTACTTTCTAATTTGATACGAGGATCCATAACGGTAGCAACACAAATCAACATAGGAGAAGGAAAATAATACTTCAAAATTTTTTTGTATGCAGGTTTTACAATCTCACCAACATTGATATCATTTAACATTTCGTTAAATGTTTGCATCATGCTAACTAATGAAATAAAAATGCTACTAGAAGTAGATTCATATGTTTTTGAAAATTTTAAAGTTGCGGTTTTAAAAGGTTCTAAAAATTTCAACAAAGATTCGGCTAAAAACCAATCAGTGGGAGTCATTTCAAAATTGTGCATATTTTTTGCGATACAAAAATCATTTACAACTGCTTTATATTCGGTAGCAACATTTAGTAAATCAAAAGTAGAATTCCATCGGTGTCTAACATCCTTCGAAAATCTTCTAAAAGGTACATTTTTAAGCCTACACCAAGCTTTCCATTCTTGTAATATGCTTGGACTTAATGCAATGAAATATACACAATTTCTAATTTTAATTATATATGGATCAGCTATTTTTAATGCATCTTGAACACATAAATTTATAATATGACATGCACATCTAACATGAAAAATATTGTCAGATGGAGGGTTTAATACGGATTTTAAAGTAGTAATTGCTACATTGTTGTTAGATGCATTATCAAAACTAATACACATAATTTTATCGCGAATATGAAAAACATCACAAATTTCTATAATACGATTTGCTATTTCAGCGCCACTATGGGGATACGGCAACGCCGCAAGTGATATGATTCTTTTTTGAAGAATCCAATCATTGTCGATCCAATGACAGGTTGTTCTCATCGTTGGAATATTGTTGACACCCGTCTAACAATCCGAAGTTAAACTAACTCTACAAGTTAAACTCCATAAAATTTCAATCAAAGCATCCTTCATTTCGATGTACATTTTAAAACAATCCGATTTGCAAATATTTCTAGGAATTCTTCTAAAATGAGGGTTTAAGGCCGTTTGGTTAAAATTTTCCAAGTCCCTACTCTCGGGATAGGAAAATGGTAACTCTTCCTTTATGACTAATCGGGCCATTTCCCGACGAACAAGATCGGGATCATAAGGGTGGCTATCAACTAGACCGATCCTAGGGTTGATTTTTTATTGGCCTTGTAGGTAAGCAAGAAGGTCTTTATGGTTATGTTGGATGTGTCTACTAATTGTACCGGTGCCGTCACCACTCTTAAATTTGTATATTTTACCACATGTTTTACAAACTTTCAAACCTATACCCGGAGTATATTCGTCCGGAATATAATCGTAAAACTTATGCCAATCACTAGTTTCTCATCTACTTTTCCTACTACTACGGGATTGTGTGGTCTCGGTTGGTTGTTGTTGTTGTTCTTCTTCTTCTAATTGTATGTCACCTACAACCTCGTTGTGTGTACCCCATTGTTGGGTAAGAAGATCATGGTATTCTTGGGCGGGCTCACTAGTTGGGACAGTTGGTGGCCTACGGGAAGAGGAGGAGGAATCTTGCCCACTACGACCGCTACCGCGTGATCTAGACATAATGTAGTAATGTACTAATGTATGTAAAAAAAAATACACAATGTAGGAACAGTGAATTATAAAAAAAATCTAAAAAACAAGAGGGTTGAGATAGAGAAGATCAAAAAACCGACAATAATTTTAACTACAACGCAAAAAAAAAAAAAAAATAACGAGAGAGGTATGAAATTTTGATACCGTTCACCGTGGAATACGCGTATGTAAAATAAACCGGGAAAATAAGAATAGAAATAGAACTAGAAAGAAGCGCTTCGCCGATTCCGCAATTGAAGAGTTGAGAAGAGCTTGAATGAGAATTGATGAGAGTTGAAGAGAGTTGAAGACGTTGAATTTTGATTTCGATACGATCGAAAATTGATCGTGTATATGCCTTGTTGTAGACTTGCTTGTTGAATACTACAATTGATGAAAAATTCCTTGGAAAAGATGTATAATAGTAGAGAGAGTAAGAGAGTAAGGTGTGAATTTTTAATGGGATTTTGAGGGATATTTATAGGCTAAAAATACCAAAAAAAAACCAAAAAAAACCAAAAAAAACAAAAAAAAAACGGTGAAGAGAGAGCCGTTGGCTCTCTCTGTTGAACAGTGCGCCCCCCCCCCCAACGGGCGACCCGCAGTTTCGAACGGTCGACCCGTAACGGGTCGAACGTTTGACCCGTACAAGTCCAACGGTTCGAAACCCGCGAGTCGACCCGCGGGTTGGCGGCGGGTTGGGCTTTTTACAACGGGTTCGTGGGCCGGGTTTAACGGGTTGAATTCGCGTTATTGACGACCCGGGTCGACCCATTATTGTTCACCGGGTTCGACCCGAACCCGCCAAACCTTTCACGAGCCGGGTCCAACGGGGGGGTCACGGGCGGGCCGTCGGTTGACCCAGACCATTTGCCATCCCTACCCTTGAGGGAGCATACAGCTGGAGGAAAACAGGTGGAGGTTTGTTCAACTAGCAGAAGAAGTCATAGAAACGTGTTGTTTACAAGGCAGAGAAGAAATATCTAGAAGAGTTTTAAATCACACAGGTATGTATTCATGCGTATACAATCCAAGGTGGAGATTGTTGGGTTTATGTCTTGTATACGATATTGGATACGAAGATGATAAGACGATGGAGGGATCGAGACGATTGGAAACAGGGTGGAGGCAAGAAGGAAATAGTCAGCGGCAACAGCAGAGGGAGGTTGCGGTTGACCGCAACTCAGATGCGGTCGACCGACCTCTATACAATGTCTTCCCGCAAGGAGGATAGCCAACCGTCTTGTTTGACAGCCGACCGTTTGCGGTGCTGATGGATTTTGGGCTTGAATCTGGCTGATTCGTGAAAAACCAACTTGCTCTTCATGTTAGATCGTGTAGTTCTTATCGTATAGTTATCTCTTTTGTAATATCCAATGGCTATTGTAACAAGATATCAACTTAGGGTTTTCTCTAGATCTATAAATACAATGTAAATGGCTCCTAGAACGATATGATTCTACTGACTGCCGAATAGAAGAAGAGAATAATTCATATGAGAGAGTGATAGAGTTTCTCCATTGTAAGCAATAACCATGTTCCAGTTAGGCTTGAAAGAGGGTCGTAGTAAGAATTGTAATATATTCTTGTATCTTCTCTAGTTGAAACAACATCTTGGTTCTTCCTCCCCCGAATTAAGGCGAAACCCCAATTGGGACAATTCTTGTGTGCTTTGTGTGATTGGTGCGATCTAGTTTTGATGGTGGTTTGTGTTGATTGTGTCGAAGACTCAAAAACACATGTAATACGTACTGCACATCAAATTGTAGGTTGAAATTATTTGAATACTAAACAGGGGAAAAACAAATACAGGAAATAAATTTATTTTTTTCTTTAATTAGGAAATAAATTTATAGATAGTAGTAGGGATGAAGACAAAGAAAATATGTATGACCCTGATTTTCTTCTAAAATGAAGCTATATGAATCTATGAACACGGGCTGCATCACAGTCGTGTTCTTGTGGTGCTGAAAGAAAGCAGCCAACGAGATTGAGGAGTAGCTTACAGTGGGATAAGATTATGATAACTTTAATTTGGGTAATTTGGAAAGAAAGAAATAGCATAATTTTCTTAAGAAGTCTACTAATATTATTCACTCTTGATTCTTTTTTTTTTGGGTCTCCTTTTGGTCAGAGATCATATCTCCTTCTAAGAAGGCAAAAGTAGATCTTTCTGCTTTTACAGGTGCTTGCAAGTCCTTCATCCCTACTTCCAATAGTGGAAATGTCAATGGTGATTCTTACTCTGATGTTGATGCTCATAAGGATCAACATCATGCTATTGCTACTGCTAATGTTGATGCTTCTGCTGCTGCTCCTAATGTTGATACTATTATTATTGAAGATGATGGTCAGGCTGATCTTCAGGATAATTCCCATGGTACTGCTTCTGAGTTCGGTGATGTACATCTGGAAGGTTTTGAGGATGATCCTATCTCTAACACTATTGCCTCTATCTCGAATATGACTAACCATAAGCAAAAGTACAGGTCCGGCCCTGGGGCAGAGCCCAAAGGGCGACCGGGCCTGACACCCAAAATTTGGGGCCTCACACAGTCTTTATCTGAAAACTTTTCAAATTTCTTTTTAGTTTAAAGTTTAAAAATAATTCTAAAGAGACTTCAAGAGTCCAAGTCTCCAACGGTAATTGTATTTAGGACCTTGGGTTGCTAATGATGATAGGTAATTATGGTTCTTGGTAATCATAAATGGAAATTTTTAAAAAAATATAGCTTATATAGCATCATTATTATTTTTTTATATTCAACTTTTATTTTATATTTTTTTCTAGTTCAAATCTAATTCTCTCATCCTCATCCAAGAAAGAATTCAGTCTCATTTGGAAGAAGTTACATAATTATTTCTCTTTCTCATCGCTGGACATCCCTTCACAAAACTCCAACAGCCTCCATGATCAACTTTTATTAGGTGTATTCAACTTTTCTTATTTTATATCATTTTGTTGAAACTATTGTTTGTCATGTTGCCTAGGAAGCAAGAATTCGGATAAGAAAGGACAAAAAAGAAAAAGATTAGAACAATTAACTTTATCAAAAAAATGAGCATTGGATAATGTTTTTGCTAATGTTTCAATTGCTCATAGAATATTGACTATATATGTGATTGTGGCATATGCTGAAAGAAATTTTTCTAAATTAAAAATGTTAAAATCATATTTATGATCGACTACGTCACAAGAGAGGTTAAAAGGATTAGCAATCTTATGTATTGAAAATGATTTGTTGAAAAAATTTGATTTGGAAAACATTATTGATGAATTTGCTTCTCAAACTGCCAGAAGAAGTCATTTTAAATTATGATTGATACATTTTATTTTGTTGTCATTTTTGTTTTGCTGCTGGAAATATTTTAGAGCCGTCAAGATACTTTTGAACCGGTAGACATATTTGTGTCCATTTATTATTATGTTTGTATGACGATTTTTTGAAGATTTGGAACTATTTTTATGTTTTCATATTATTTAAGTATTTATATATGACTATATTTCTGTAATAATTTTGAACATGTAAACTATTTTTATATATTAATGTATTTCAATTACTAAAAGAAGGGACTCATAACCTTCTTTCACCCCGGGGCTCTAAATTGTCAGAACCGGCCCATTACTGGGATTCTGCTAGTTCAATCCATGTAGGCTGCATACGAGGCAAACCAGATCAATGATGATGGGGAATATATTGTGATCTTAGATCCATAGTTTGTAGTACTTTTACTCTATCAGTCTGTCTTTAAACTTGGTTTTGATCCTCTACAGAGGATGGAATGTGTGTATCCCTTATGTTCTGTCTTCGGCCTAGTAGCCTGCTACTTGTTTCTAGTTTTTGTAATACTTTTTTGTTTTAATATATTTTGGCCGAAATCTTTCGAATCTATATTTATTATAAAAAATATGGATTTAGCCTATGTCGTAGAAAAGTTGGGCATCCAGGAAGTCGTAGTGGAAGACGACGCAGATGTTGGGGTTGCGGATGGTGAGGTTGAGTGCAAGGTTGTAGGAGAGGGTGGTTGGGGCGGTGAGGCTGATGCTGTTGTACGTTTTGAGACATTGTTGAGTAAAGCTTGCAAGAGATTTGGAACTTTGGGGATTTAGATGTGCAGGTCAATGGGAAGTTGATGATGCTTCCTTGGGAGGAGAGGTAGATGGGGAGCACCTTCTGTGAAAATGCTAGAGTGGGCTGGCATTGACCATGTTTTGGTTCCTATGTCGTAAAACATATGTATACATAATATATTCATTACATGGTATATTTGGAACAAAAAAAAACTGTTCATTTGATGACGCTTCAAACATGATCAAAAAGCATTCGAACAAGTTGATTTTTATTATTATTTTATATGCATAGATATGATGTCATGTAAACCAATGTGACTGATATAGATCATCCATTATAAGTTTTGTCGTGTGTACAATTATGTATTAGGTTCACTTTCCTCTTTGTAAATTCACGTTACTAATATTCTTATTGAGATGTTGTTGTAGTAGTAGAGGTAAAGACTTTAAACAGCGAGCAAGAGACATACTTCGATTAAAAGAGTTAGAAAAATCTGAAGTCATCACCACTCAATTAAATCTCAACTGCACATTTTCATCTACGTCGTCCAATGATTAAGAAAGACGAACGTGAACCACAACAAATGTATCACGATAGAGATAGCAATGGAATTCAATTAGATATCTCACATCCAACATAGAACTATTCAGTAGTTAATATTAACAGATTGAATTAATCAACAGATATTACAGCAGCCTAGACACAAACTAATGTTGAACCAAGCATCATACAGCAATACACTCCTACACAGGTTATCATTTCGAATTTCTGAGAACAATAACAGCTGAATCTGTTAGGTGGGGACTTATGACTCAAGAGCCTTATGACTCGAGACGTCGAGTTGAACTGTGGGAGGAATTGAAGAGCTTCAGGGGGTTCTGGGTAGGTCCGTGGGTGCTAGGTAAGGACTTTAACATCACTAAATTCATAGGTGAACATAGGGGCATAGGGCTAGTCCCCAGGATAAGAGCAGATTTAACGATATCATTGATGAGCTACAATTGGTAGAACTTCAACCTTCTGGTAGGCATTTCACGTGGACAAATATGCAGACCATTCCAATCCTGGCAAAATTGGATAGGATTCCTGTCTCCACAGATTGGGAAGATGCACATCCTCTGGCTACAGTGAAATCCCTAGTCAGATTCACTTCTGATCATGTCCCGCTCTATTTAGACTGTGGGACTGGTAGCAGATCGTACCATCGGCCTTTTCGTTTTGAGAAGGAATGGACGTGGCATCAAAACACCAGAAAATTAATCGAAGATAGCTGGAATTCTCCAGTTGTTGCAAGAGGAGCAACTGATGAGTGGATTCTCAAAATGAGACGTCTACGCAAATGCCTGAAGGAGTGGGCAAAGACTGAATTTGGCCAGGTGAGAAGGAAGACACAACTGCCAGGGGAACGTATACAAGAATTAGAGTTGTTGGAGGAAGGTAGAGACTTGACTGAGTCTGAACCAAGTTGTGTTGTCTAACTCTAGGATCGAGCTACAGCAAATTGGAGATATGGAAGAACTTTACAGAGACAAAGATCGAGGGTGTAATGGCTAGAAGAGGGGGACGCTAATACAAAATTCTTTCATAAAGTGGCTAATGGTAGGAGGCATCAGAATCATATTTCTGGTATATTAATTAATGATGTGTGGTGCGAGGAGGAAAGGGTGATTCGTCAACACATTGAAGACAACTTTAAGGATCGCCTAGGAAGTAAAAGAACGTCTAGGCTGAGCTTTTCGGCAGAAATGTGGAGTGACTCAAGAATAGACAAAAGTAACGATATTGAGGAGAGGTTCACAAAAGAGGAGGTCATCCAGGCTATCAAGAGACTTGGGCAGGATAAGGCACCATGCCGTTATGGTTTCCTCATTTTCTTCTACAAGTTGCATTGGAAGATTATTAAAAATGATTTCATGGACATCTTTCAAGAGGTGTTTCTGGGCACGACAGAGACTCAAAGGATAAATTATGCTAATGTTAACCTCCTCCCCAAAAAAACGGAGGTGCCGCGGGCAGCGGATCTGCGGCCGATTAGCCTGCTGTAGTTTCAAGATTATTACCAAGGTTTTGGCGAATAGATTTGCTCCACATTTGCCAGATGTTGTAGGGGAATCCAAAAGTGGTTTCGTCAAAGGGAGGAACATTATGGACAGCGTTGCAGCTGCACATGCAATCGTGTTTAGATGCCATACGACAAGACAGAGGGGTTCATGCTTAAAATTGACTTTCAGAAGGCTTACGATACGGTGTAATGGGGTTGTTTAGATGAAGTCCTCAGCCTTAAGGGGTTTGGGACCAAATGGAGAATGTGGATGAGAATGTGTGTCAGGGGTGGAAAATCTTTCATTCTTTTCAACAGTCAGTCGGGTAGAGAGATTAGGTGCGAGAGAGGGCTTAGACAAGGGAACCCGCTTTCCCCATTACTCTTCACTCTGGTGGAAGACAAATTAGCAGAATTGATTAGGAGAAGCAATGAGAATAAGGTTCTTAAGGGGCTAAAAATCAAAGGAGTTACTGACACGGTCAACATTCTTCAGTATGCGAATGACACCTTGATATTTGGAGCTGCATCTATGGAGGAGACGGCGAGTTTGGTTCTGGTTCTCTCATGTTTTGAGGTCCGGTCCGGTTTGAGTATTAACCGGAGTAGGAGAAATGTCATTCCATTTGGTCTAAGTGCGTCTTGTTCACTTACGGACATTAAGACGATCCTGGGTTGTCATATTGGAGAGTTCCAATTGAAGTACCTCGGCACGCCAATCAGACCGGGTGGACTGAGAAAGGAGGATTGGATGCCTCTGGTGAAAAAGGTGGAACGAAGATTGGCAGGATGGAAAGGGCGGTGCCTTTCTTTGGGAGGTAGAATTACTCTTATTAACTCGGTGCTGAGCTATCTTCCCATTTATACGATGTCTATCTATGAGTTCTTGAAATGGGTAATCCAGAGGATAGATAAGAGTAGGAGGAAGTTCCTATGGCAAGGAACGAGCGAGGAGAATAAAAGGTTACATCTGGTTAAATGGGGAAGAGTCTGTAATAGGAGGAAATTTGGGGGCTTAGGTATTTTGGATTTGAAAGACATGAATAAAGCATTATTGAGCAAATGGTGGTGGAAAATGCGGTGGAAGTGATATACATGGTGGTGCAAATCGTTCATGTTATACCGTAGGAGGAAAGTGTTTAGATTCGGGGGAAGAAGTGCTACGGGGAAAGTTTCTAGCCTATGGAAAGGGGTGGCGAAAGTTGGTGATATTTACCATGCTAATACTTCCTGTGAAGTGGCAAATGGCAAAGAAACGTGGTTCTGGAAAGACAAGTGGTGTGGCCAGAATACTATGAATCGTTGTTCCTAGAAGTCGCTGACATGGTTACTAATACTCACACATTAGTGGCAAAGGTGTGGAGAAACGGCATGCTTACCTTAGACAACTGTCCCAATCATGTTTGTCAAAAGTTGCTGAACTTAAACAGTTCATTCAAGAGGAACAAGAGGATAGGAGACTTTGGAACCTAGAGTCAAGTAGGAATTTTTCAGTGTCATCTTTGTACAAATGGCTTAATGACGGCGAAATTAGGTGCGGACGAGGCGAAACGATGTGGAAGTCTCTGGCTCCAATGAGAATTAAAGTATTTCTATGGTTGGTATCAAGGACGCAATTCTATCAAAAGCTAACCTTATCTTGCGGAACATTCCAATGGACGACAAATGCCCCACCCCAGATGCTTGACCGTAGCAGAAAATTCGGATCATATTCTTTTCTTCTGTCCTAGAGCTAGACTAACATGGGAAGTCATATGTTTAGGGTTAAGTTTAGTAGACTTTTCAACCTCTACTTTAGAGTGATGGGGGGAATGGAGAGTGACCAAGATTAGGAAAGAGAAGAGAGAGGCATGGGATATTTCTGTAGCGGCTACTTTATGGACCCTTTGGCTAGATCAAAATCACTTGTGCTTTCGTCAGATTAATAATAGATTCTCTGTGTTGATGCATAAAATATTTACTTCTATACATGCTTGGGCAGGTCTGGCGGGCACGAACAAGAGGATACGTTTGGAGGAGGAGGTGGACTAGCATATGGGAAGGAGTCACCTTCAGGAATTGGTTTTCCTTTATGTTTTCTCTATGTATTTTCTACTTCCTGCAGCTTGCTAGTGTATGATGTATGGTATTTTGGTATTTCATGTATTGGATCGATATAGATCTTGTACTAGGATGTTGTAGCATTGATGTATGTGGGCTATTTTGTACTCTGTTTCATTAACCTTTCATTAATGAAGCGATGGCGGGGTCACATTTTTATCCAAAAAAGAAAAGAAAGTAACAACTGAATCTCCTCCAAGAAACATAGCCATTGAACCTCCACTTGTTAACTAGGGGAACTTGCTTCGTACCCTTTTCATGTTTTCGGTATTTCCAACTCTGAGAAACATAATATCAATCAGACTAGCTCGATATACAATAACACTTGGGGGGAATTCTGCTTTCTGCTTTCAAATTTGATATCCTCCAAATCGAATCACCAAATACAACATGTAAGACCAATTCATCAGTCGCCTGAAAAACAGTGAACGTTGATACACTTATCAATGCAATGGTAGACTCAGGATTCAATTACGTGATCAGCAAACTCAGAAATGTCTTTTGTCAACTGCAGATACTGAATGACTTCGTTATGACGGAGTGCCAGTATCTTAACGGAGCGGATAATGAGAGAAGTTGGAATTTAGAGCCTAATGATTCATTCATAACTTTTTACCAAACTGACCCACTTTTGAAAGTATTACCAAAACGATCCACTCGCTATTTCAGATAGCGAGTTTGGATAAACTTCATCGCTATCTGTGATAGCGAGGTACGGTTATGTGTTTCAATAAAAACATCAAGTATAGACTCGCTATCTTAGATAGCGAGTGTGTTTGTACCATACTTGCTAATTGGGATATCGAGTGTGTTTGTACCACACTCGCTAACTGGGATAGCAAGTGTAAGGTCTTGAAGAAAAATTTCCCAATCGACACTTGCTATCTCAGTTAGCGAGTGCTTTTGTACTAAACTCACTAACTGAGATAGCGAGTATCGATTAGGGAATTTTTAAAGACTTGGTGTTTTGCTCTCCCTCACTTCTCTCTTTCATTCTCTCTCTAACTCCGAAAGAAACCCAAAATGAACAAGCCCTGGCCTCCCAAATTCGTTATTTCACCAACAAAATCTGTCCAAAATCTATTGAGATCCAATTCATCACTCACAACCCTTTCTACTCCCACTCTCAAAACCCTAAATTCATCATCGAATGGAAAGTGTGTCATTCGATGAAGTGATAGAGATCTGAGATAGCGAGTCTTTAAAAACTTCATCATTCGACACTTGCTATCTCAGTTAGCGAGTGTGGTATAAACACACTCGCTAACTGAGACAACGAGTCTAATCCCAAGGATTTTTAACTTCGTCCCCAATCTGCACTCGCTATCTCAGTCAGCGAGTGTGATAAAAAAGTATACGCTATCTGAGATAGCGAGTATAAACTTGCTATTTTATTCAAGACCATACATTCGCTATCTTAGTTAGCGAGTGTGGTACAAACACACTAACTATTTGTGATAGCGAGTTTGAACTTGGTAATTTATTTTCAAATTTTCTCCAAAGTGTGGAGAAACACATAACCATACACTCACCATCTCAGAAAGCCATGAGGTTTTAACCAAACCAGCTATCTGGGATAGCGAGTGGGTCATTTTGGTAAATACCTTCGAAAGTGGGTTAGTTTTGTAAATATTTTCAAAAAGTGGGTCATTTTAGTAACAAATTCGATACATTCACGGTGTTGTCTATGTACAAGTGGCTAAATGATGGAAGGATTAGAAACGAGAAATTCAATTCAATCTGGAGATCCGAAGCACTTTTGAAAGATTTTCTTTAGCTTGTTGCGAACGATATAATTCTTTCAAAAGTCAACCTTTGCAAACACAACGTGCAGTTGGACGTTAGGTGCCCGAGATGCCTGATTGAAGATGAGGACACTAATCACATTTTATTCACTTTTTTTAGGGCAAGGTTAGCTTGGGAAGTAGTGTGCTTAGGCTTTGGGGTATTTGAGTGTCCCAACTCGACATTGGAGATTTGGGGCCAGTAGAGAGCGATGGTAGTAGGAACGAGCTTAAAGAAGCTTAGAATATCTCTGCAGCTGCTACGTTACGGATTTATGGCTAGATCGTAACGAGTTGTATTTCGTAATCACAACAGTAGATTTTCGGTCATGATGCATAAAATTTTTGCGTTCATTCATGCTTGGGCTAGTCAAGAAAATACGAATAGTAGAATACGCACGGAGGAGGGGGTGTAGGCAGAACAAAAGTTGTGGTGGGGGACGGGCTAGAGCTGTGATTGTATCTGTGCAGTCTTTTGAGTGGTAGATGTAGTAGTAGTAGTAATAGTAGTAGTAATAGAGTCTAGATCTTTGTAATTATTCATTTCATTAATCCATCATTAATGAAGCGGTGACGCGGTCACCTTTATTCTATAAAAAAAGAGCAATTATATCTGTATATTATACTAATAGGAGAGAGAGTGTCAACCTCGCTCCTTTCTCTATTTTAAAATAAAGAAAGGAGAGCAAAAGGAGGAATTTACATTTATTAACATGTGCAGTATGCACATTTTCATTATTAAAAAAACCATATAAAAGCCTCAAACCTATAAATCTGGAACTCAATTACTAAAACTGTGTTTTGCTCATTAAGTGTTTGATAAAATGTCTATGTAGCACACAATGTGTTTGTGAAAAAATAGTTTTGAAAAATTGTGCTTAACTAAATCAATTGTATCTATGTATGGTGTATATATTAATTTTTGAAAGGGCAAAAACCAAAGTACCCCCCAACGTTTGGCCCGAATACAAAATGCCCATACAACGTTTGAAAAAGTACAATAAACTCATTCTTCCGTTAACTTAACCATTTTCATTAAGTTATAATTATTAAATTACTTTGTACCATTACCCTTTCATATTCAATCTCTTTCTTTCCTTTCTTCATTCTTTTTTTCTTCCTTAATTTTGTATGGGTTTTGTACTATACTCAATTTCATGTTCCATGAGTTACTACTCACTTCAATGGAAATAGGGAATGGTTGCCAAATACAGCAGGTTCTTTTGGAGTTGTGCTTGGTACCGACGTATTTCCCAAAAATAATCTCATTATATCAAACTATGAAGGGAACATTATCAGCATTCTTAAGAAAAATGATAATAATCGATGGAGATTATAAATGGAAGAGGATGACAACCATGTAATCTTGTAAAAGAAAGGGCAGTAATTTATCAGCCATCTAAATGTTAAAAGAAAAAAAAATTCAATATCAGGGTCCTTTGCAAAATAGCGGCCAAATATTAGTGCATGACAGAAAAAACTTCTATAGTTTAGCTCTAAAAAATAGGATATGTAGAGTCAGGACATCCACAATGAAGTACACACATGCTATTATTATTTCCTTAAATGAGATAATTTTCTTGAAAAACTAAACTGTGTTGTAAATGGGTGATCAGAATGTTAATTCAAAGTGTGACGCAATGTTTCCATTACTGGTTAGTTGATCTATGATCAAACCATACTACTGCAATCCATCTTATACCTCATGAATTTGACTCATATATTGTTTATTGTTTTAATTTCATAATTCAATTTCACATCCCCCGTGAAAACCTTAAAATATATAGCCTAACTACACGTGCATTTTGAATAACAACAATCAAGCCACAATCTCAAATCCTGGCTTTCATTTTAAAGGGAAACAACTATTTTTTAGGCACCTAATGCAACCTCCTGAGTTTTTTAGGCTTGGGAAATGTAGAGAAAGAACCAAGAATTAAGCCAAACATTTTGGGAAGTAATTCTTAGTGTGCAATCAAAAGTAAAATACTGCCTTCATATTTCAAGAACTGGTCAAACAATGGACGCAGCCATTTGTCATTTGTCCAAGATCACATGAACCAGGTTTTTAGCCCAAAGGTTTAATTGAAGAAAATTGAAAAGAGAGTTGAGATTCTTACCGTTGCCGACCTTGCCGACCCCACCTTGTCGAAATCTACCATTTTGCTGCCAAAGAAATCATGATGAAGAAAAAAGGAATAAAAGGAAGAACAAGAAAAAATTAAGGAAGAAAAAAAGGATTGAAGAAAGGGAAGAAAAAGATTGAATATGAAAGGGTAAGGGTACAAAAGTAATTTAATAATTATAACTTAACGGAAATGGTTAAGTTAACGGAAGAATGGGTTTATTGTACTTTTTCAAACGTTGTATGGGCATTTTGTATTCGGGCCAAACGTTGGGGGGGTACTTTGGCTTTTGCCCTTTTTGAAACTATAATTTACTACCTCATTTTATTTTTCAATTTCTAATTTGTGTTTTTTAAATCCTGAAATTTGAATTTGGGGAAGAGTACGGGTTGAAGATGAGGATGATTGTGGTATCGGGTCCAAGAATGATATTTGGTGAGGATGTAGGTGGTGGTGTGTAAGGTGAGGCGATCAGAGTAGTGAAGGGGATATTGGAGAAAGGAATGCCGCTGCGGTCGAAGACAGCTGAGACGCGAGATATGAGGGATAAGGCATCTGATAGGGTGTGATTTTGGGAGGGGGAGGGGAGGGAGGGGAGGGTTGAGATGAGGTGGATCAATGGCTGTGAGTTTCCGTTCAGGATGTATACAAATGCCGGACTGTTAATGTATTTTTTAGGGTAAATTTCACTAAACTATTCACTTGAAGAATTAATTTCTCTCAATTCTTTAACACTTTTTTAAAGATTCATATAATTTTATGAGTCCATTAAAATTACTTTAGACTATGCAATTTGCACAGGGTAACACTAGTTCATAAGTAACAAAACATGAAAACTTAATTCTCAATAAGTTACATACAAATGTAGGCCGATTGCCGGTAGAATTTATTGCTATAATTTATCCTTCAAACCAATAATGTTTTCTAAGAACATTTATTTATTATTTGGGTTTTTCCCATATCCACACCCGCAATCTTTGTTATTTCCATATTCACACCCGAAATCTTTATATTTCTATATTACCACCTCAAATAATTAGTAGGATGATTCAAAAAACACACATGATGATTAGAGTATTTTTTTGCTTTTATGTTTCTTTCTTCATTCTATAATTCTCTATTAAATCAATGAGAGAACCTTGCAACCCATTTCAATTCCGTAAATTTTCTTGCAAAACATATCGTAATAGCTATTCTCTTGCAAAACATTCTGTAAATTCTGTTGAGAAGAATTTTCTTCAAGTTCTTCTCAACAACAAATTTCGAGTTCTTATTTCTTTCATATATTTTGTGACAATTCGAAGGCTAAGAACTTAAATTACAGTATTTATTAAAAATAAACATTCATTAAAGGCGATATAGAGAAGATGAGTGAGGTGATAAATGCTTTCTTGAGAGATGCGATATAAGTGAAACATTAATGAAGAAATTGAAGAAGATGATTGAAGCGAAAAGAAGAGATTTAAATGAAGAATATTGTTGGATTGAGGTTAGTTTGATAATTAAAATATATTCTTGATGGATTAGAGTACAAAAAAAAGTGAACTATATAGAACCTTTCTAATTATGATGACCACATTGAGAAAGACAGTTTGATATATAAAATAAAATTAAAAAAAAAAATCATTTTTTTGTCCTTCCAAAATTTGATAGTTTGAACATATTTTTCAGAAACAAGAAATAGTTTTTTTAAATTTTTTGATAGAAAGGTGGCCTCGTCACCGCTTCATTAATCAAGAATTAACGAAACAAGTAATTCAAATAATAACATTTATCTGTTCCAAACGGAACAGTGAAGAACAAATACAACGCACAGTCTACATATCTAACTAGTCTCTCCCCTAACTAAACACGTAAACTTGACATTTGCACCATGTTATTTAAATTCCATCAAAAAATCAATTTGGAATTCAAACTTCATCGACTTAGCTCTCCGCCCCGAAGACTTCTTGATCATCCCCAAACGTTCACCAGGCAACAACCACATCTACCGTCTCTTACTGGCATATTTACGCCTCTCCACACGACGATGTCATCGTGTATCAGCTAAATCCCGCCACGACACCTTCTTTCGAATGCATCAAATCCAGCTTTCAACATCAGTCGTGTTTCTCAATCGGAAATGAGGACGTTTGCACTCGCCGATAAACAAAAAATAGTTAAAAGGTAGTTTTTCGTATTTAGCATTTTATTTTTCCTTTTCTTAATATTAAAGTTTGTTAGATATTGAACAAATTGAATGAGAAAACACGAACCGAAGAAGATGGTTAGCTTATAATGACTATTTGGACATTCTGTCTTATATCACCATAACAAATGCACCTTCATTCATTACTCCCACCACCGAAACCATCAAATGAATTGAAAGATGGTGTCTTCGTGCATGGCTTGCCATGTGCATATAACATATTGTACAAGTAACCTTGTTGCTCTTCACTCTAACTTATATTGTCGCCAACCCCTATTTATCGTTTGGACAGACTCTGAACAACTTGCCGCCGATCGAGTCCCAATGGTACCAAAAAACCCTAACACCCCTAACACTGCTTCCTCCTTCTTTGGCTATAGCGGCAATGGAGTAATTTTTTGATTCATCAAAACCGTGCTTGATATCTTCTTCTTTTGAGAATGTCATGATATTATAAATATACTTTTTATTGTTTTTACTTTGTTTAAAATTATTATTGTTTAACATTTTATTTGGTCTCCTCCAATAGCCGATTAATTTTTTAGAGTGCATATGATTATACACCATTAGGTTTACAGTGCTGTGCATGTGATTATGTGTTTTACATTGAAACAATTTAAATCCGAGAAAACGAACAAAATGGAAAATAAATATATATTCAACAGTATTCACCAACACAAAGAAAAGTTGTATAATAATTTTCTTCCAAAATAAAGTTTTATGAATATATAAACACAACATATCACATAGTTATTATGAGGAAAACATAATGTATGTATGATAGCATTATAGTAAAAATAATAAAAGCAAAACATATATATAATTGCATTTTACCAAATATCTTGCATAACTATTTCTTAAAGTTTATGCACTAAGCCTTCGTGTGCACCCGTGTGCACTCAGCCTTCCTGCATTCGTATCGAAGATCCGAACCGTTCACATTGATCTATACGTCTAAATTAGTCTAAATATGTAAAATCAAATTATTTAAAATTTATTTGCCCTCCCATCATATGACTATAAAAAACAACAATTTTCAGCCATGCAATTTTGTAATACTCAATGAATGGGCAAATGATTTTCAAATTATTTGATTTTACATATTTAGACTAATTTAGATGTGTAGACTTTCGGATCGTCGATACGAAGACGGGAAGGCCGAGTGCACACAAGGCCTAGTGTACAACGGAACAATTTTCTCTCTCTCTATATATACTAGTATTTTTCACGTGCGATGCACATTTTGATAAAGAGTTGGAGTTAAGCGTGTAATACACGTAAGTCAACAGTAATTAGCACGTGCGATGAATGCCTTAATTTTAAAAAATGGAGCTGAACGGGCGATACATGTATTTTTTTAAAATTAAGAAGAAAAAACATTGATGTGTACGTACGATGCACGTGTTGAAAAATAGATTTGGAGTTGCACGTGCAATGCACGTGTTTCTTTGGTGACAAAAGTGGTGTTTCTTTTGTGACAAAAAAATATTTAAAATTGTTTATTTGTGACAAACTCTTCCATTAAATTGTAAGTAAATATATTATATTATAGATAGATAAATCGATAGTAATTTACACTTGTGATGCATGTATAATATAAATATAAAAAAAATTAAAGTAATAAATCTGACATAGCGAGGACTCGAACCTGAGACCTCCTTTATATTAGTTATGCACGTGCGAGCACGTGTTGGTAGATTGACAAATGACACTAATTAGGTACTGTTCTTTTTCTCCTCTTATAAGCGAATCACCTCTTATAAGAGGTGGTCCACCTCTTTTTCCATAATTTTTAGCGTTTTTTTTTTCCTCTTATAAGCAATTTCTCCCAAAATCGCTTACAAGCCTAAATAGCTTCTAGTAGCATCTTTCAAATTCTTACAAGTTTTCTATCACTTAAAAAGTCTATATTACCTCGAAATTACTGATTTCCCCAGATCTTCCTTTCCACAACACCTAGTTGAAAATGGAAGGATTTCAAACCATCACCATTACTTCCAGTATCTTATTTGTTTTCTTCTTCGAATTGCAGTAAGCAAGTCAGCTGGCGCACTAGGTCCCTAATGGTCACGGACTGGACAAGGCGATTCATGTCTGGGAGAGATTCTAGCCAAATATGATCAAACCTAACATCGGAGGAACTAAAAACTTCTAAAAGTGAAGGGAAAAAAATCATCAGCCTGAAGAGTTTAGGTGCTTGTTGTTTCCCAAATATTCTTTCCTGCATCTTGTATTGCAGAAAATTATTGCCTACTTGTTATTAGTAAGCTTTTGTTGTCAGTATATGCTGATTTTTGTTGTTTTCTTTGGATGTAATAAAATGTTGAGTACTGTGTGCATGTCAATAGTGACCAATTCGAGTAGAATGAATGCTCATACCAGATAATGTATTATTTCAGTTTGTTTCAAAATTTCTTATTCTTTTATTATCTTGCAACTTTTTGGCATGATTATTTCTATGACGAGTCTCCATAACTCATAAGATAACATTTGTGTTCTACTCGTTTAGTGTGTGAAGCAAGGGTGCAAAGTGAAGAATTCTTCTTTTTCTCTTTTTTAGCCTTCCTATGATTTTCCCACACAAAGAAACATTGTCATAGCTTGTATGTGTTTTCATAATTACTTGCGTCGTGTCGCTCTAAATGATGAATTATTTCGATTGGCTGACGTTGAGAATGCGGTTCTCAATAGTGTGGAAGAGCATGAAGGCAACAATGACGAAGGTGAAGGCGGGGATGAAGATAACAGTGACATATTCAGGGCTTCAGAAGTGTTGGCTATGAAGAACGTACGTGATCAAATTGCTAATCAACTCTGGCGCAATTATTTGGGTTGATTTCTAGATTGTGTGTTTTTCTCTTTCTTTTTTTTTAAAAAAATTATTGTGTTTGTTAATTTTGAAGTTTGTGGAAGTTTTGCAATGTGTGCTAGACTTGTGTTATGTGGGTTTTTTTCGTTGAAAGAAGAATGACGATAATTATGGATTATGACCAAATTTGTCTACTTTGTGAAAAATGTGGTAGAATTGACGATTTACTTAATTTTAGATATGAAATGTTGGTATAAATAGAGAAATTATATAGTAAGGACAAAAATGTTTAAAAGTAGATGAAATGCTCTTTGTAAGAGGTGAAAAAAGAACAGAAATCTCTTATAAGAGATTATTTTTATATAAAAGAACACCTCAAAAAGAGGTTCTTAGAGTACATCTCTTATAAGAGGTAAGGCAAAAAAAAAAACAATACCTAAGACCTACCATTAGAGGTTAGAGATGAGATATATAAAATTCTTTCCTCAAGTAAATAAAAGCACGTGCGATATACGTGCTAATTGTCTAATTCCAATTTCCAAACCTGCAATTATTTGCAGAGACCTCGATCATCTTCTCTTTCTCCTCCATCTCCGATCTCCTCCTCTCTCCTCTCATCTCCTTCTTAAAACCCTAAACCTAGATTCTTCTTTGTTCCAGAATTGGATCTCTCCTACGCCATCTCGGAATCTCGTAGATCTTCGCATCTCCGTTTGAGGTCTTGATCTCTCCTTCTCTCTTTTTTAATTTTAATTTTTTCTGATTTTTTTTGTGTGTTTGTTACAATTTCCTAATTAGAAGGCGCAGTCAATGTAATTAGACATAACCCATAATCAAAGTTACTTAATTATTAACAATGAGGCATTGAGGCACATGATCACGTACCAAATATTGCATTTTATATATATACATTGGGAATCGGAATGCCCGATTCCATTGTACCCAGTAAACATCATTCTATGTCAAAGACGAACATATTTTGTTTCGAGTAAGTGACCCGAAAGCGATCCTCTCATTAGCTAGAAGTAAGTTGTAATTTGTTGGGCATAATTTGCACGTATGACTTGTTTTGTTTTATTGTTGAAAATGGTCCTTGTATATGCATAGGTTATCATCTACATTGTGGGATATGTAACATTATGAGTTCCCATTTTTGTTTCACATGTAAATGTCAAGAATATGAAATTAGGGTTTATGCAATGGCGGCTATGTTTTGCTTAAAGCATTTTATCATAAATATTCGAGATACCTAGCATACTTCTTCCAGACAGTATATATAGCCAATACCGACTTATCAGGCAAGACACTTTATAACGGGTTGATACCTGTTGTAAGGCCTAAAGGCCCACTACCCAATGATCCGACATTCATGACTTGACTCCGTATACAGCACATGTCCCTATACAACACAAATATATAATTATCTTGGAATATATATAATTGATGCCTATAACATCAACATCACATACCAAAGCGATCCTCATTCTTAAATACCTTGATCTTTGTTCAAAATCTTCACATTACCTTGACTCGCTTAAGTTGTAGCGTGTTGGGTATAACTTGCTTGTATGACTTGTTTTATTGTATGATTTAAATCGGTGCATAGGTGCATATACTATCACCTATGATGTGCATCTAATTCTACGTCCGTTCATGTTCTCATGTTAGATGGGAAGTTAATTTTTGATGCATCACTATGCAGGTTCTTTGGGTGAAGTGATGAATTTCTTATTGCGCTCAACAACTTCTGTAAGTAGAGATGTGCCAAGTGCTCCCGAAATGCTTCGCAGGGATTCGCTACCAATGCATAGACGAGCGTCTACATTGGAAGGCCTTATAGCTGAAGATCCATTTTCAAGATCCTCAAGCGAAAATGGTGATAGTGGTAGTGAGGAGACAGGTGATAAAAGTGGAGAGCCTGTCGATACAAATTCAGATAATCAAGTTCCCATGGGTAACCACTCCGATGTCGCCATGAGTAACCACTCCGATGTTGCAGAGGGTGAAGGGTGGATAACCATCCCATGCAGTATGTGCTATTACCAGTTAATTTATTTTATAATATATATATATATATATATAGAGAGAGAGAGAGAGAGAGAGAGAGAGTAATATTTCGTTGTACATATTTAGACTAATTTAGACATGTAGATCAATGTGAATGGTTCGGATTGCCGATACGAAGGCGGGAAGGTCGTGTGCACATGAGTGCACACGGAGGCCTAATGCACAACGGAACATTTCGATATGAAGGCGGGAAGGCCGAGTGCACATGCTGTGCACACGGAGGCCTAGTGTACAACGGAACATTTCTATCTATATATATAGTGGTACAAAATTGTATGGCTGAAAATTATTATTTTTTATAGTCACATGATGGATGGGCAAATGAATTTCAAATGATTTGATTTTAGATATTTAAACTAATTTAGATGTGTAGATCAATGTGAACGGTTCGGATCGTTGATACGAAGACGGGAAGGCCGAGTGCACACGGAGGGGTGGTGCACAATGGAAGATTTTCCTATATATATATATATATCTATATAATAAAACACAAAGAAAGTTATCAAGTGGCTCTCCTTCAATCCCCCAAAAATCAAAGGCCCAGATCTAATCTTACAAAATATATTCCCCCCCCCCCAAAGTTCCCCCCAAAACTCAAATTCAAATCTCCCACCCAAAACAACTCCTTTATATATATATATTTTTTTTTCTCTCTCTCCCTCCCTCCCTCTTCTATTAAAAAATTAAGAAAATATTTTTTTAAAAAAATTTAAAATATTAAAAAATTTAAAAAATTTAACAATTTAAAATTTTAAAAGCTTTAAAAATAATTCAAAAAAAAAAAACATATAATATGTTTTTTGCTCTATGTTTGCTACTTCAATTAATTTGCTGGACCTCCAAAACTATTTTTTATGATCAAACAAGGTGTACCGTTCCGAAGACGTGCCGTAGGTACGTGTCAACGGGCAAACCTAGTATATATACATAGAGCCATCTTCTGTTGCAAACGCTACTGTAGCGTTTGCAAACGTGCAAACGCCTTAACTCGTCATTGGCGATGACGGGTTAAGGCAAAACACATAACCCGTCATTGGCGATGACGGGTTATGTGTTTATATATGTGTGTGTGTGTGTGTGTGTGTGTGTGTGTGTGTGTGTGTGTGTGTGCAAGTAATGATAGGTTTGAGGTCCTAACTTCTCGATATGGTTTCTTCATAATTGTGCAATTTGACCTCCCAAGCCCAAATGAAACATAGCAACACCACTGGAAGAAGAGCAATTTACACAAACAAACGCTCAAACATATGTGGTTCTCTCTCTCAACCTACCTGTGTGTAACCCGGATAATCTTAAGAGTACTAGTGTAAGAAGACCTTAGAAATTTGTATCCTAACAGAAATACTCAAATAACCCCCAAGGCGTTCAAACATGTAGTTCATTGCTGTGCTCAACCGCCCAGATTGGATGGGTCGGTTCTGGTGTCCTTTTTTTATAGGCTAGGCTAGATGCAAGCGAAATCACTCTAATCCATGCTCTTAAATACCTGAAACAATTCTTTTATATGCCTGTACTAGCGCTTACTATGCTAACACATTAAATAGTACTCTGTGGATGTATATGATTAAAAGTTTTTGGAATTGGTACAAACAGGAAACCCCTCGAAAATATCTTCTCAAATAATTTTAGCACATTGGGGCATCGTTTTAGTTTTCTCAATCAAACACCAAAAACTTTGGCCAATCTGTAGTATCTGCTGATCAGAAACATTTAGCAATGTGGTGTCTTCCATGTCTACCGTTTTTTCTTCCCTTTCTTCATGTTTCACGTCTTCCTAGTTTTAGGAGTGGTCAATTGTACCATGTTTATTCAATGTGCACTCACTTCCGAAGTTTCTGAGAATTTTTTCCTGCTTTTGCTCGCAGAGGAACTTACTGAAGGATGGAAAGATGCATCGGATATACTTCAGTTGCGTTCTTTAGACCGTTCTTTCGTGTTCCCTGGTAATTGCATCTACTCGCTTAATTTTGACTTTTCTCCATAACTAGCGAATGGATGGGATACTTATCCATTTTCATTTCAGGCGAGCAGATACATTTACTGGTTTGTTTATCAGCTTCTAAGCAGGATACTGGTATTATGACTCCGTTTAAAGTTCCTGCTGTGATTTCGAAGAATGGTAAGAAGCACACAAAGAATTTGGCAAATATATCCAATTCTAGAAATGATGATGGTATTAATGATGTAAGTGAGAAACTGCTGATGTGATTACAGGAGAGAATGGTGAAACTATGTCAACTGCACATACTGATCATAAGGATGAGGATATCTCTACAACTGAATCCCTTCGTGTGGAAGACCATAAACAACAGACTGATAAATTGTTGGAAGGATTTAGAAATTCAAGTTTCTTTGTTAGAATTGCACAGTCAGACGAACCACTTTGGTCTAAGAGAAATGTAGTGCGTCTATCGTCAAGTGACTCTCAGAAAGCAGGATGCAACAACATTAATTTAAGAAAAACTTCACAGGATGATTTTCTTACTGCAGTTATAGATCGAGGTGGTCTTAATGGCAATGCATCTGGTGGAGTGGATAGAAATGCGGTCAGATGCTACTCGTTATGCTGTGGTGATATAGTGGTATGTTTTAACGAACTTGATGCTTTTAGTTTTAAGATGATTTGTAATGCAGACTTTATTTATTTTACTATATGTTAGTGTTACAAGATTTTTCAAATGCCCTTGACTGAAACAATATTCATGGAAGTGTGTATTTCATTTTAATTTATATGTTCTAGCATTTTAAACCCGGTATGACAATCTACTTGTACATTAAGCAGATGGGCACCTATAACAGTATATGTAATGGGTCACCTTTTTCTCAAAAAAAAAAAATTAAAAAAAAACATGGTAATCTACCATTTTCATAGCTTATAGCATTGATATATTGGAAGATGTTCGATAGCAAAGTCTTGAAATTTACTTTTTAGGAACATTTTTTCCTGTTAAATTTCAATGAAGAGTCATCAAGGTTTCTACTTTGCAGGTCTGTGTTTGTGTGTGAACTGAACATGATATTTAATTTTTCTTCCCGCATTACATTTTTTTTTGTTGAATATGATTAAGAACGATAGCAAACTTTCATTTCAAACAGACAACGATTTTGAAAAACCGAAAACCAGTACTAATATTTTATAAATATTTGTTGGAAGGATGCAGGTTCTTTTAGAAGTGAATGTTGCAAGTTGTAATATACGAAACCCTATTTTGGAGGTTCTTCAGTTTGAGAAGTATGAGGATCCAAATGCTGCACTAGAAAACGTACATGGTTTACATCCTAATCATGAGGATCCATATGGGGAGCTGCGTAATTGGTTGCTTCCATTGGATCGAACTCTCCCTCCACCACGTTCATTACTTCCTCCTTTAAGTCCGTCTTCAGGTTTAGGAGGTGCTACTCAAAGGTCAGTATCTGCAACAACTAATGCTACTGCTGGTGCTCAGATTTTCTCTTTCAGTCACCTCAGAAGTTATTCCATGCCTTCACTCCCTCAAGTAAGTGGGCCACCTTATCCTGCAACCAAACCTTCCTTTGACCTTGAAGATTATGATCACTTCGCACAAGAGAAGATGACAAGTCGAGATATAGGAAACAAAGGGATGTTATCATTTCGAGGTGTTCCTTTGGAGCCGCAACGATTTTCTCTTCACTGTGGTTTGGAAGGTATATATGTACCAGGAAGGAGATGGTGTAGAAAAATTGAAATCATCCAACCTATAGAAATCCATTGTTTTGCAGCTGAATGTGTGACAGAGGATCTTCTATGCGTTCAAGTAAAGGTATCAGTTTATCTGCATATTATTAACTATACAATGTAACCTATCATCTCGATTTCAGTTTTATTATGAAAATATTTCCTCAAGTTACTGTATAATGTTTGACCAAGCTCATTTTATTTTCTAGAACATTGCTCCAGCCCATTTGCCGGATATTATCATATTCTTGGATGCAATTGCTATTGTCATCGAGGAGGCATCTAAAGATGGTTTGCCTGTTTCCCTACCTATTGTGAGTATTGAGACAGGAGATGGTCATACCTTGCCAAATCTTCCCCTCAGGTTGGTTTAGTTAATTTTTTGCTTTTATAATAAATTTCTAATGATATTCCCCAAATTTCCTGCATTACTCTTTACTAGCCACTCGATTGCATTCAAGATGCATTTGGCGTGAGACTACGATAGGTACCAAATTATCCACTCATCCAAAGGATTTGTATACCTTTAATAACACATTAGATTACATATGGCTATAGCTGAATGCAAAACAATGAAGAAAATATGTAACTGACATCGAAAATCTGTTCTTTTGGCATGTTATTATAGTAATTGACAATGTATTGTTTCTGGTAACATTGACAAATCCAACATTGAAAGTTTGTTGTTTTATTTGCTTGCTGTATTAGATATACATATAGTGTTGATTGATCTGTATATTCTTATTAGGTAAAACTTAATTTCAATAGTATAATCTAAAAAAAAGCTTTAACTTTAACCAATTTGCACCGATTGGCTTGCTTTAGCAAATGTTAAGACAGTGACGAACACACTAAAACTAAGAAATGGTTAAAACACTTAAAATTGAACTTATTTCCACTTTAAATTGTCAAATTCATGTTAATGCTTGGTAAGGGCAAGTGAAGTATCCGTACTTGTTAATTTGTGTATTCTGACTTATAGAGAAGTAGTAGCTAAACTGATTGACTCGATGGTGATGCAAGCATGATATGATTGTAATTCTGGTAGAATCTCTTTTCAGTTAATTCTTTTCTATCCGTTTATACAGGAGAGGAGAGGAGCATTCTTTTGTTTTAAAACCAGCAATTACAGAAGGCATGAGTCTCAAGGGTCAAGAAGATAAAACACTTACGTCAAATGTGCACCTAACCAGGGATGGTGATAGGAGGGCGGGTTCTCAAAGTTGTAATCAGTATGCCATTTTAGTATCATGTCACTGCAATTACACCGGTATAACTCTGTAATTCTTCGTGACTTGTAACACTTGTAAATTATTTCTTTGTTTGAGTAGT
The DNA here is from genome assembly GCA_017893485.1 of Hemerocallis citrina. Classification (NCBI taxonomy): domain Eukaryota; kingdom Viridiplantae; phylum Streptophyta; class Magnoliopsida; order Asparagales; family Asphodelaceae; genus Hemerocallis; species Hemerocallis citrina. The sequence goes on from CM030368.1 coordinate 210,748,808, forward strand.
TGATATATCTCATGAGCCTTTTTTTTTTTTTTTGCTATAGAATCAAAACTATCTTTCAAGAAGCCAACAACTTGGCGACCACGTGTTGCTAGGGATCTCATGATTTGTCTAGCATCAGAAATCTCAGAACAAACTAGTGGACCTAATGGAAGAATCTCACAACTTCCAGTCCAGGTTATTACTTATCTCTTTTGATTGTCAGTAATTAATATTCTTCTTTTTTACCACAAATATGTTATCAAATGGATTCAATTGATGATATTTTTTAATGTCTCAGGTGCTTTCTCTTCAGGCATCAAATTTTACATCTGAAGATCTTACATTGACTATTCTTGCGCCTGTAGAATCTAGTCCGCCCCCTTCAGTTGTTCCCTTAAATTCTGATCCATCTTCTCCCAATACCCCGATTGTTGTTTTTCCTGAACTGATGAAGAGAGCAGGTGGCGTGAGGTTCAGTTCATCACCTTTAGAACCGGAAAATCATGAAGACAGTAATGGCAATGGGAAAAGATCAAATTCTCCTGGGCAACGTACAGATGCAACCTCTGACGGAATGTCCAGTTCTGATTCGGGCATTACTCATCTTTGGTTGCAGAGTGCTGTTCCTCTAGGGTAATGCTATGCAATATGTTTGCTTATGTACTAAGTAACCTTATTGAGATTATATAGGTTCTCATCTTACCTTGTTTTTTTTAATTATAAATATATCTTAGATGTGTTCCTGCTGGTTCAAGTGCCACGGTGAAGCTCGAGTTACTTCCCTTGACTGATGGAATAATTACACTCAATACTCTGGAAGTAGCTGTCAAAGAGAAAGGTATAATTTTTTCATAATTATGCTTCTTCTGAATTGATGGTCACTCTTTTATAAAAGTTTTGTATCCAAAGTTGAATGCAGTCTATTTACTTAAGGATTGCATGGATAAGTGAAGTTATTTGTGTGTCTATAGATACAAATTTAGATGGTCACCTGCACAATAATTAGGGCTGCAAACGAACCGACAGGGCCGGCCCTGAGTTCCCGGGAGTCCAAGGCAAAAGGCCCAAATAATTATTTTTGGGACCCCTAATTACAATTTTTTTTACGGATAAAATACGTGTCTATATTTATAAGGGGAATACAAATTTAGGTGCCGGCCCTGAATTCCCGGGGGTCCAAGGCGAAAGACCCAAATAATTATTTTTGGGGCCCCTAATTACAATATATATATTTTTTACGGATAAAATATGTGTCTATATTTATAAGGAGAATACAAATTTGGAGGCCCCAAAAAGTGCAAAAAATCGGGAGGCTTGAGGCGGCTGCCTCACCAGCCTCAAGGTGGGGGCCGGCCCTGCGAACCGAGCTACTCGGCTCGAGCTCGGTCAAAGCTCGGCTCGTGTCGAGCTCGAGCCAAGCCCGAGCTCGAAAGCAAGCTCGATAACGTAAACGAGCCAAGTCCGAGCCTGAAGCTATGCGGGTTGTTAAGCAGAAGCTCTCGAGTACGCGACTCGAACTCGGTCAAAGCTTAGCTCGTGTCGAGCTCGAGTTTAAAAGTGAGCTCGATAGCGTAAACGAGCCGAGCTCGAGTCTCAAGATAATCAGTTCGACTCGGCTCGTATTTTGCAGCCCTACCAATAATGAAATTGTTCCTGTCATCACTGGTCGAAACCTATATGAATGATTTTTCAATAATCATATTCTTTTTTGACGTTTAACAGGTCGAACGTATAGACCAGAGCAATCATTGAAAATTTATGCAACTTCCAGTATGTCGACCAGGATTGTTTAGGGAATTTCGACTCCATTACCATTCACTATTTTGCTAGCATATTTCAACTCCATTACCATTCCATATTGGCTGTGTACAATATGGACCGGTTGAGGCCTGTACAGAGAGAAATTTCAAGTCGTATAATAAATTTAAGGTGATGGCACATTTTGTTCGATGATCAAATCATGAACTGGACGATTATCAACTACGTGTGAACATTTCCTCGGCAATAGAGCTGTGCATTGAGTGTCGAAACTTGTTGCGAATGTAGAATGTAAATCATGATATTTATGTTCGATTACATGAATAAGAGAGCAGGTGAGGATTTAACTGCCATTAAAGTGATAGAAGGAAGTGGTTATTTTTTCTTGGTACCAGAATGATTGACATTCCAGGTTATTTTCTAAGTTTGTTTATTCATCGAATAATGTGAACTCGAGATTAGTGTTTGATTTTTGTAAAAATTGTGTGATATCTTAAAAGTTATGTAACCAAGTTGAAATTTCATGGTCATTTTTTTATTGTTATTACAGCTACAACAATATATGGACAGTTCAGTTTGGTCCTTCGTTCTAGTTGTTCATTGAATAATGTAAACATAAGGTTTCAAGAAACACAAGCTTGGGGGCTGCGACTAGGGTTTCGTCGCCCCTCTCCTGCCTCCGCAACCCCCCCCCCCCCCCCCCCCCCCCCCCCCCCCCCCCCCGGCGCACTTCTTCTCTACTCCAAATCTCATCCGTCTCTTTTCCTACATGTCTCTCGTCATCATCCTTACTTTTCACTACCTTATCGTTTTTTTCTATTCGCCGCGGCAATAGTCATGACCCGTGGGGTGGGTTGGATGGAGCGATCGCAGTAGCATAACCATTTTCATACCCAATCTCATAATACTGGTATTTATTTTATTGTGTTATAATAAGTATCACATCATAAACATATGCAGCTATTCTCATAATACCACATTTATCCATATCTTATGACGCAAATATAACATCTTATTATCATTTTCACTTAATCCCCAAACACAATCTGAGGCAACAACATATCACATCCCATAGCCGATAACTTGGGTAATAATCACCGCACCCCAAACACATAGTTTGAGTAATATCACATCACATCTCAAGCCGATAGCTTGGTTATTAATTTCACTTCAATCACTAATCATCTTCACTTCACTTTATTTCTCATTTCTATCAATCATTACCACTATTATATCCACTCACCCTGCGAATTATGCCAAGGCAGGTAGTTCCCACAATTTCCCCGTCGATCGGGGCCCACTCTGAGTTCGGAGTCGGGCGAGCTGAGGTTCGGCTTGGATTTGGGCGAGCCGCGGCGGTGGTGTTGGCGTGCGTTGCATCTTCGGTGGGGTTGAAGGTGCCGTGTTCGGACGCATCGCCGCCGGTTGTCGAGGAAGTGGGTTGTGTTGCCAGGGGCTGGCTTGGATAGTGTGGTGGCGTCGGGGCTGGAGGCAGGGGTGTTGTCATGCGTTGGCGTAGGGGAGGCGCTCGGCGAACATGGGGAGCAGTCGGTGCTGCCGTAGAGGCATGTGGGGAAGGACAGTGTGAGAGTTGCGCAGGGGGAAATGATTTTCGAATTTCGAAATTATTTTTTGAAATTCAAATTTGATTTGGGAGTGTTGTCGTAGGGGGAAAATTTGAATTTCAAATTGATATTTGAAATTCGAGTCAACGTTGAGGAGCCCCTAACATCCAAATATTTTTCCTAATATTCAAACTACAACCAATTTTCAATTAGCAACGAAATGTACTTCTTGTTGGTGTGAGGCGACGGTAGTCAGATAATTTTATAGTTTGGGCTCTACTTTGACCTAGTGAGGGGTGCCTAAGGTCTCTCCCATGTCAGGAGGTTTGGAGGAGGTGGTGGCATTTGTAGAGCAGTCAGGGGAGATGACAACCTTCGTTGCAAGGTGACAGTGAGAGTCAATGAGGGTCAAGCTAGGAGATGAGAACCAAGACTCAATCTGTACATGGAGTTGCCAGATTTATGGAGTATCTGCGGTGTCTCTCATATGGTGCTTGAAGTTGACGTATGAGTCACTGCTAGCGGCGATGGAGGTGTCCGTGCGAGCGACAGAAAGGATAAACTGCGTACAAGCGAGGGACTAAGAGAGAGAAAATGAGCTCAAATTGGCACGAGAAATTGATGATCTGAGGATTAGATTTCGTTGCATTTTTGTTTGTTGGTTGGGGTGTATGAGTTTCAGGATCCAGCCTGTTAGGATCTAAACTTCATAAGCTTTGTTTTTTGTTGTATGTTTTGTTAAATTCTTTTTAATGAAATGCGTCGTTTTTGTCTTTGAGAACTACGGCTTTAGTTGGCATTGATCCAAGATAGAACTTGATTATGGAAGGGGAATGTTATTGTTAAGTAAGGGCTAAGTCGTAGCCTGATATCGAACCTGAGATCTAGATTACGCTTTATCTATCCTCATGACTGGTCTCGAACCACAGACTTCAGACCTTCTTTATCCATTCCAATCATTTACCATCTGCTGCAACTCACTGGTTGGGAAAATATTCTTCCGAGGGAATAAATAGTAAGTGAAGTTTAGAGTGGTTTAGCAGTAGCAATCAAAGGAAAAGGACTGGTTAACTAGACTCACTATGGAATAGACACAAGTCACAAAATATTCATCTACTAGTACAGAAGAAATAAATGATAAGACTAACAATATTTTACTCTTTTATTGTATGAGATTTAGACTTCTTGTGATATTCTAATTCTACTATAAAATGTACATGACAAAAAAACAACTCTAGAATGGAATCTCCCAATACCAACCTAATAATGCACAGTTAGGTGGATCTGAAAAAATAAATTAAAAAGGAATTAAAAGTAGTCACATTTCTTAGCTTCGAGCACCTTGGCCATTTTGTCAAAATTTTCAGCTGTAGTCGTTGGCCAAATACTTATTGGATTTCGCTGGCAATTGCCAAAATATAGCTAACGAAAGATAATAATCTTTCGTCTGTTCGATCGGACGAAAGATTATTTTTCGTCCGAGAGATTTTTTTTCGCGCGTACTCATCGGACGAGGGATTATTTTCCGTCCCTTAATTATTTTTTTTTCCATTTGAAAAAACCAAAAGACACTACATTATCCCTCGTTCGTTCAGCTGTAGTCGTTGGCCAAATATTCAAAAGTTGGGTTTCGTTGATACAGTAGTCAGCTATATTTGGCAGACGAAGTGGCAATTGCCAAAATATAGCTAACGAAAGATAATCTTTCGTCCGTTCGATCGGACGAAAGATTATTTTTCGTCCAATAGTTTTTTTTTTCACGCGTACTCATCACACGAGAGATTATTTTCCGTCCCTTAATTTTTTTTTCCCATTTGAAAAAAAAAAAAAAAACCAACAGACCGTACATTATCCGTCGTCCGTTCATTCAGGCAGGGAAGAAATTGAATTTTTTTTGTGTGTGCAGATGTCACTATATGGCCATCAAAAGGGATTTTTTAAGGTTTCCTTTTTCAGGGTTTTTTTTTTTTGTTTTGTTTTTTTTTCCGGACGGAAAATAATTTACCGTCTGTCCTATTTAGATTTCGTAAAAGCCAAATTTTGACTAACAATCCTATTTCTATTCGCCAAATATTTAAAATTTGGATGTCAACGACTTCAGATGCTCTTATGGAATTCGGCTTAATTTAATATATATACACGTGTGATGTACGCTTTAATAATTTCAAAAAATAAAAATAAAATAAAAACTCTGACGTAAAGAGAATTTGAACTTGAAACTTTCTTTATATTAGTTATTTATATTAATTATTTAGGTGAGTTGCACATGTTGACAAAACATGTTATAAAATGACAAAATGATAAATGACACTAAAGCCTTCTCCCATTATAACATTATAACATTAGAGATACTTTCCTAAACAAAAGACTTGAACTGTACTTCACTCCACCCCCTCAACAAATCAATAATTCTCCACTAGACCCCATCCCCTCCCTTATTCTCCCCCTCCATAAAACAAACAACATTTAATTTACAAATTAACCCCAAAAGAAACTGAACAATTAATTACTCTCATTAGACGTCAACACTGCAAGTTGAGATCTGCTGAAACCGGATGACCGGCCCTGCCACCTTCGACTCCCCGGCGGATCGAGCCGGTGACCGATCGAACGACAAGTACGCTGGGCAATTCACAAACAGGTGGTAGTGACCGGACGTCCAGGTTCCCACCTTCCACCTAATCCTCCCGTCAATCTTCACAAACAAGAAGAAGTACCCATCCGCCTCGTCCTCGGTCAAGGCTTGCCCTAAGTAGGGCGCAATCGGAATTCCGGCACCTTGCACATAAGGTGACCACACATTCACATCGTTGTGACCTGCATGCATGCATGGCAGTATTTTCTCATTAATGAAACATGACACAGAAATATATATATATATATATATATATATATATATATATATATATATATATATATATATATATATATATATATATATATATGTAGTACTTAGGGCCGGCCCCACTGTTGAGGCCGGTGAGGCGGCCAACTCAGGCCTCCGGATAATTTGCCATTTTAGGGTCCCAAATTTGTACTCTCCTTGTAAATATATACATGTATTTTGCGCGTAAAAAATATTGTTATTAGGGGTCCAAAAATAAATATTTGGGCCTTTATTAGCATTACTCTTTTGTTTAAATTATTTAGTTTTGGACTTGATTGAATTTGAGGCTTTAAATTTGAGTGATTTAAAAACAAATTCACGTTTAAATCAATAAAAACTCAAATCCGAAACCCACATTTAAAACAAACTCTCTTTAGTTCTTTCTTCTCAGTTATTCGATGATATATATTTTACTTTGAACAATGTGTAAATTTTTTGTATATATGTTTTTTTTTTCTTTTTGTTTAATAAATATATGGGGTGCCCCATTTTGTGAGTTCGCCTCGGACCCCCGAGAACTCAGGGCCGGCCCTAATAGTACTGAAAAATATATATATGATCATTACCTTGGTAGAGAGGAGGGATCTGTGTGGGGAGGGTGATCTGCTGGGACTGGTAGGAGGCGTAGACATCCAAGCGATCGTAATAGATTCCGACACGATCGTTGGGATTCCGGGAAGAGATGGTGATCTGGATCTGGGAGGTGAGGAGGTTGGGTGGGGTGGAATTGGAACTTGAGAGGTTGAATTGTATGACGGTGGTGTCTTGTATGTAGAACTTCGGTTTGCTGGGGCGGAGGACGAGGTAGACGATGAGGATGATAAGGAGGACCATGAAGATGAAGATGCAGATGCAGGCGCAGGCTGCGCGGATGCGCTGTCCTCTGATGTGGTTGCCGTGGTCTTTGTCTTTCGACATGGTGGTGGTGGTTGTGGTGGTGGTGGTGGTGGTGGAGGAGTGAGAGAGTTTTAGAGGGGAATGAATGAATATATATGTATAAGGTGGGAAAGGAAAGGATATGATTAATTGAGTTGTGGGGGATAGTTAAGTCTATCTTATGTGTTTGTAGTGGTATAAATCTAAAAATTTCAGGTCAGATTAATGTACAATGGATATGTATATATCGAGTTTAATAGTCATAATAAGGAGTAAGTTGAAGTTGAAGTTGAAGTTCACAATAACCACGACACAATAAATTAGCAACAGGGCCGGCTCTGAGTTTTAGGGGACCGAGGCGAACTTCCAAAATGAGCTTCCATACAAAATTTATTTTTTAAAAGTTGTTATAAAATTTTATTTTATTTTATTTTATTTTTGGTACAATTCTTACAAACCAATATATATAAAGAAATAGATCAAAATGTAGAAATTTAAGAAAAAAGTCTCCATACAAATCCAAACTCAGTTATAAAAGCATTTGTAGTGGTTTAGTATATATGCATAATGTGCATATTTGGTAAAAAAGAACACTGCAGTCGTTTGCCAAATATGCATATTATGCATAAATCGCTACAGTAGGTTGCTATATATGAGAATCGAAATGAGAAATATGCATATATAAACGACGGAGCTTGAAGTGCCGTCGCAAAAAAAAAATTTAATGGTTACCTCGATAAAAAAAAAAATCGTAATTAAAAAATTAAAAATAACCCAACTCTTTCCGGAAAAGTCTTTAAAAAGTTTTTTTAATCAGAAAAAAACAAAAAAATAAAATTAAAATGTCCCTCTTTGTTGGACGGCACTTGATGTGCGTCTCTCCCTTTTTCTTTATTTTTTTTTCTTTTCCTCCGACGGTACTTGAAGTACCGTCGCACCATTTCAAATTTTTTAAAATTTTTTTTCCCTCTCCGACACAACATGATATGCCGTCCCATCTTTTTTTATTGTTTTTTAAATTTTTTTCCTCTCCGACGCAATATGAAGCACCATCTGTTATTATTTTAATTTAAAATGGTAAAATATAGCATTCTACGACTGTAGCGAAACAGTAGATTTCTATATGCATTTATCAATTTATGCATTTTTTACCATAAACGATTGTGGATGCTCTAATAAGTCAATCCAAGTACTAATTTTATAAACAAAAGTCCAAAAAATTAAATTTGGAGACCCCTAAAATCTTTACCGCAAAATATGTATATATAAATACAATGGAAAAAATACGGCTTATCTTTTGGCAAGACCGAATAAGGCTTTTCTATATAAACACTAAATTTTTTTGATATTTACAAAACAACACACTTATAACTTTTAAGTATTTGATATATTCCAAAAAATCACCTCACATGACTTTGGTAGTGTTCTTTTTTTGGCCTAAGAGGTAACATCTTATAAGAGATTTACATTAAGAGTCTCTTGTAAGAGCCTCTTTTTGAGGTGTTCTTTTTATATAAAAATAACCTCTTATAGGAGATTTCTTTTTTTTTTTTTCACCTCTTACAAGAGTCTATATTACCCCCAAAGTATAAAAATAGTGAGATGAATGACAAGAAAAGATAAGTTCAAATTACTAATATATAAACTAGTTTAATGGCAAGTTTACCCCAAAGTATAAACTGGTTTGTGGGTATTGAGTGGTGAAGGTCAGATTTTCTGTATAGCAATCAGTAGGAAAGATCCTGGCATTCGGTGCATACTGGAATTTGGATGATACTTGGTTGGAGGTTTGCGGAGAGGATGGTTGGAATTTATGTGCATTGAGTGGTACTCTTTTAATTGCATTTCCTGTAACTATTTAACTAGAGCAAAGAGCTTATAGTTAAGTTGATGGCTTTTTAGGGATTTAAGATTTTCTCTGAGTTTAAGGGAGAATCCTCATTGTCATTGTTGTGTCTGAGTTCTTCCAATACATAGAAGCTCAAGTTTAAGGGAGAGTCCTCGGTCCTCATAATTTTCCTGCTTTTCACGACTTTGTACAGTTTTGTATATGACCTGTGTCTCCAGAGTTATATATGATCTGTGTCTCCAGAGTTGAACAATTGTCCCATATGTTTGTTTGCTTATGATGTTGATGTTTTCTATACTTCCATTTCATGAGGACAAGATGAATGTGTATTGAGATAAATAAACTTGAAGTATAGATGAATGTTTTCTATACTTCCGTTTCTAACAATTATAATATAGACTTTGGGGTCAATATAGACTTTTTAAGTGATAGAAGTCTTATAAGAATTTGAAAGAGGCTACTAGAAGTCTTTTAGGCTTATAAGAGATTTTGAAAAAAATTACTTATAAGAGTTAAAAAAAGAACGCTAAAAAAACTCTTGTAAGAGGTGGACCACCTCGTACAAGAGGTAAATCTCTTATAAGAGGAGAAAAAGAACAATACCTTTGTGTTAAGTTTTGGATGAAAATGGGTCGAAATAACTATTTTATCCTTATCTTTTAATTTATTTGCTAACTCATTCTTTCAACTCTCTCTTTAGATAGATTTAGGGTTTTGAAGAAAATTTTCAGGGAGGAAAATAACAAATTGAAATGAAGTAGATGAGAAGATGAGTAGAAATTGAATGAATTTTAGTTTGAGTTTTATTGCGAAATTGGAAATGAGTAAATATGGTTGGGATGAGAAAATAAATATTTAAAGAGATAGAAGAACTTATTTTGTCATTTCAGAAACTTTTTTAGGAGTGTTCTATTAATTTAACGGGTTTAGTAACATTGAATTGTTTTTTTTGTTTTTTTTTTTTTGGAATATATTAAATACTTGTAGTTACCAAGTGTACTAATAGAAATATTAACAAAAACCCTTTCCAATAATCAAGAAAACCCAGTGTGTATATATACTAGATTTGCCCGTTGTCACGTGCCTACGGCACGTTTTCGGAACGGTGCATCTTATTTGATTACCAGGTTTGCCCGTTGACACGTGCCTACGGCACGTCTTCGAAACGGTGCACCTTGTTTGATCATAAAAAATAGTTTTGGAGGTCCAGCAAATTAATTGAAGTAGCAAACATAAAACAAAAAACATATTATATGTTTTTTTTTAATTATTTTAAAATTTTTAAAATTTTTAAAGTTTTTAAAGTTTTTAAATTTTTAAATTTTAAAATTTTTAAATTTCTAAATTTTTAAAATTTTTAAATTTTTAAAATTTTTAATATTTAAAAAAAATTATTTTCTTAATTTTTTAATATTATATAGAAGAGGGAGGGAGAGGGAGAGAAATTTTTTTTTATAATAAATATAGGAGTTGTTTTGGGTGGGAGATTTGAATTTGAGTTTTGGGGTGAACTTTTGGGGGGGAAATATGTTTTGTAAGGTTAGATCTGGGCCTTCGATTTTGGGGGGATTGAAAGAGAGCCACTTGATAGCTTTCTTTGTGTTTTATTATATAGATATGAAATAAGTTCGGAGGTCTAGCAAATTAATTGAAGTAGCAAACATAGAGCAAAAAACATATGATATGATTTTTTTGAATTATTTTTAAAGTTTTTAAAATTTTAAATTTTAAATTTTTTAAATATTTTAAAATTTTTATTTTCTTAATTTTATGAATAGTAGAGAGAGGGAGAGAGAGAGAGAAATAAATAAATAAATAAATAAATATAGGAGTTGTTTTAGGTGGGAGAATTGAATTTGAGTTTTGGGAGAAACTTTTGGGGGGAAAATATGTTTTGTAAGGTAAGATCTGAGCCTTTGATTTTTGGGGAAAAAATATGTTTTGTGAGAGTAGATCTGGTCCATTGATTTTGGGATAGATTGAATGTGAGCCACCTGATAGCTTTCTTTGTGTTTTATTATATATATATATATATATATATATATATATATATATATATATATATATATATATATAAGCAATACTCTGTTGCAAATGGGTCCCGTGTCTATTACAAATGGTCCCCCCCCCCCCCCCCCCCCCCCCCCCCCCCCCCCTCTTTTTTGAATATATCAAATACTTACAGTTACTTTAGAAATATGAAAACTAGTGTACTATTAGAAATATTAACAAAAACCCTTTCCAATAAACAAGAAAAAGTAGTGTGTATATATATGTATATATATATATATATATATATATATATATATATATATATATATATATATATATATATATATATATATATATATATATATATATATATATAAAAGCAATGCACCATTGCAAATGGATCCCGTACAAACGTGTATATAAATCATTTAAACCATTGTTGGAAACAATGACCTAAGTTCAAATTAAACGAAGTTGTTGTTCCGAACAACGACTTTAGTGGTTTGCAATGGAGAGTGATTTGCAATGGAGTATTGCTATATATATATATATATATATATATATATATATATATATATATATATATATATATATATATATATATATATATATTATAATGGGAGAAGATCTTAGTGTCATTTGTCAATCTACCAACACGTACATCAAACGTGCATAACTAATATGAATGTCTCAAGTTCGAGACCTTACTATGTCAGTGTTTTTACTTTAATTATTTTTATATTGAACATGCATCAAATGTGTAAATTATTATCCATCTATCTATCTATAATATAATATATTTACTTACTATTTATTGGAAAAGTTTGTCACAAATAAACAATTTTAAATATTTTTTTTTTGTCACAAAAGAAACATCACTTTTGTCACCAAACAAACAGGTGTATTGCACATGCAACTCCAAATCTATTTTCAACACGTGCATCGTACGTACACATCAATGTTTTTTCTTTTTAATTTTTTTAAAATACGTGTATCATCCGTTCAACTTCATTTTTTTTTATAATGACTTATGTGTATCGCACGTTTAACTCCAACTCTTTAGTAAAACGTAGATCGCACGTAAAAAATACTAGTATATACAGAGAGAGAGAAAGAGGGAGAGAGAGGAATTTAATCAGCAAGACGATTAATGCTGTGTTTAATTTGGTCAACGAGTCAATGTTTCTTCGTCTTCTTCTTCTTTGGGATCTAGCACCCTTTTTTTTAGGTCCGTGACGTACAGTGGGAGGGTGGGGCCCACACGAAAACGAGTGGTAGCAATCAGCTCATCTTTTTTGCATGTGGATGTTGAGATGTTACTATCAAAGAAAGGCCCCTCAGTGAAACACTGATAAAGCTTTTTTTTTCCTTTTATTTTTTTGTTATTTTTATAAAAAGATGACTATATCATCGCTACATTAAAGAGTAATTAACGAAACAGAAATGAAAATACAAAGTAAGTCCGAAGGCGAGCAATATCAAAGGTCAGCTTAAATTGAGTTACAGCCTGAACGAAACAAAATGCATCAAAATCCAGAAACATCCACTGAACCAAAGACTGCTAAGTAGTACTCCTCCCTCCCGTGAGCTACTCCTCTTCCAATCGCCTCTTCTTCCTGGCACTGAGCAGTCCTGTCCATTCAAAACAGCAGAATTGAATTTTATGCATCAGAAATGAAAGTCTATGATCAACGCTATTGAAACACACGTCGTTACGGTCTAGCCAAAGGTTCCACATGATTGATGTCACAAGTAAATCCCAATGTGTTCTTACTTCCTTTCTAATCATGTGTGATCTAATGTCTCCCCAGACCTCCGCACTAGAACCTGGACACTGAACTAACCCGAACGCTAGACCTAGTTTCCCCCATACCCATCTCGCTCTGATGCACTTAAAAAAAATATGATTCGTATCCTCTTCGTGAATTAGGCACCTATTACAAGTGACGCAGTCCAGAATGCCCCGTTTCCCCAAATTAACTTTCGACAGAATCACATCATTTTCTACTAACCACAAAAAGACTTTCACTTTAGAAGGGACGTTGATGCCCCAAATGACCGCCGCTATCTCGTTCCTTAATCCTCCGTCATTCAGCCTTTTATATAGTGAGGATACCGAGAACTTGCGATTTGCCTCCAATGACCACCATCTCTCGTCTTCTGGCTGTTGCGTGACACGTCCTTCTATGCGGATGAAATTGTTGACCAGTTGTAGTTGGAGAATAGATTCCTGTTCCAGAGTTTCCTTGACTTCTAATCTCAATATATTGTTCTTCCATACGTCGTAAACAAGTGTGTCAATGTTGATAACTACCTCTGCAGCTGCTGGGAACAGTCCCATTAACGAGTTACTGCCGCACCACTTGTCTTTCCAAAATCTTGTATTCTTACCGTGTTTAACCCTACAAAGGGTGTTGCTATGGAATACCTCGCCTGTCTTGTAAACCCCTTTCCAAAGGCATGATTTCCTACTTTGGATTCCCTTACCCCCGTATCTGAACTTCTTTCTTGCACGATAATTGGTTAGAGACTTACACCACCAATTATTACGTCGGATATCCAACTTCCACCACCACTTACTAAGGAGGGCAGTGTTCATGTCTCTGAGGTTGATGATGCCCAAACCGCCGAATTCTTTCCTTTTGCAGATCCTTCCCCAGCTGATGAGATGGATCCCTTTACCTCCATTGTTTGCGTCTTTCCACAAAAATCTCCTTCTACATTTGTCTATCTTGTGAATTACCCATACCGGTAATTCGTAAATAGACATGAGGTAGATCGGGATGCTGTTGTTGATAGAATTCAGCAACGTGATCCTGCTCCCCAGTGTTAAAATCTACCCTTCCAGCCGGCAAGTCTTTTCTCAATCCTATCAATTGGGAGTTGCCAGTCCTCCCTAATAAGCTTCCCTGGCCAAATCGGGATCCCTATGTATGTTAGTGGGAACTCTCCCTTAATGCATCCTAGCATTTGTTGAATCGATGTGATGGGAACAGAGCAAGTTTCACTAAGCTGGATGACACAGCTCTTATTAAAGTTTACCTTCATGCCCGACCATGCTTCGAAGCACTTCAAGACTGAGCCCATAGCTATGATATCCTCTTTTGATGCCGAGCCAAACAGTAAAGTGTCATCAGCGTATTGAAGGATCGAGATAGGGTCTGAAAATCCTTTGATTTTAATACCGAAATTCGCCATTTCCTTTCTGCCATTAGCTATCATTTTCGCGAGCCCGTCTGCTACGATAGCAAATAATAATGACGACAGCGGATCCCCTTGTCTCAGTCCTCTCTTGCATAGGATTTCTTTACCTTGTTCCCCGTTCACCATGGGAAATGATTTGCCTCCTCTAATGCACCGGAAAATCCATTTCCTCCACCTTTCGCTGAATACTTTCAGCAATAGTGCCTCATCGACTGACTCCTATTCAACCGAGTCGTAAGCCTTTTGAAAATCCACTTTAAAGAGAAAGCCATCCGTTTTTTCTTTGCAAGCTCTAAAGACAATTTCATGCGCCGAAGCAACGCTATCCATAATGTCACGTCCTTTAATAAATCCGCTCTGAGATTCCCCGATGATATCCTTTAAATGTGGCACCAGTCTATTAGCCAAAACCTTGGTAATGATCTTAAAGGAACCATTGAGTAAACTGATCGGTCTCAAATCTCCAACATCTCACCTCAGATTTCTTTGGGATCAGAGCAATATTCGCGTAGTTAAGTCTATCTAAATCTGCTTTCCCCTGATAAAAGTCTAGAACAATGCGCATAAAGTCTCCTTTGATGATTTTCCAATAAAGCTTGTAAAAGAATAAGGGAAATCCATCTGGGCCAGGCGCCTTATCCTGCCCTAGGTCGTTGATAGCAGAAACCACTTCTTCTTCGGTGAAGCTGCTTTCAATACTATCACTATCGTTAATCCTGGAATCCTCCCACATGTTCTGATTCAGCGAACATCTATGCTCTCTTCTCTTACCTAGCAACTCCTTAAAATTCTCATTGATGTGTAGCTTGATTCTATCCTCATTCTCGCACCAAACTCCATCCACCATCAGCCCAGAGATGTGGTTTTGATGCCTTCTTCCATTGGCAATCCTATGGAAATTTTTGGTGTTCGCATCCCCCTCCTGCAACCACTGAATTCTAGAGCGCTGCTTCCAATAATATTCCTCCATCTTTTGAACTTGAAGAATATCCTGTCTCTTGCTGTATAGCTCGTCAAATTCGCTCCCTATTAAGTCTCTTTCTTCTTCTATAAGTTCTAATTGCTCTATCATCTCCCCTATTTCTTCTTTGAGACTTTGGTTTTTGCCAAATTCTGATCTGGCCCAAAATTTCACCTTTATTCTTAGTATCCTAATCTTTTGAATCCAACAACCCATCGCTGAGTCAGGCTCTGTCGGCTCGTTCCAGCACTCCTCGATAATCTTCGGCATCCTTTCGCACAACGTCCATGACTTTTCCAATCTAAATTGATGTCTACGTCGTCTTTCTCCTACTCCGCAATCCAAGGAAAGTGGTGTGTGGTCTGAAGTGAATCTGATCATGGCTCTGGCCTTAGCTAATGGAAATTTGTCTTCCCACTCAGTGGACACTAAAATTCTGTCTAATTTAGCCAAAGTTGGGGCGGCTTGTAAGTTTGACCCAGTGAATTTCCTGTTCGTGGGATCAATTTCCACTAACTCTAGAGCATTGATAATCGCGTTAAACTGCTCCCTATCTCCCCTGGACGCTCCTCTACCGAGGTGTTCGTGTTGAAATCTTGTAATGTTGAAATCACCTCCCACCACCCAGGGACCTCTACATCTACCTCTAATGCTCCTAAGTTCGTCCCAGAACAGGCTCCTCTAGGCAGACTCATATGGACCGTAGACAGTAGTGACCGTATGAATCCAACTATCGGCACGTCGTCTTATTGTGATCGTAACCGAGAATAATCCCGCGATCTCGTCAGCAATCTCAAACAATCTAGGGTCTACCCCAATAGCTATGCCTCCTGAAAAACCTCTCGAAGGTTTGAACCTCCATTCAAAAGCTCATATTCCTTTAATGTTCTCAAACTACGCCGTGGACGGAGTTTCAACTCTAGTTTCCTGAAATGCACAGACTGAAGGCCTGTACCTAGTTATAGTATCACTAATGAGTCTCTTTTTTTATTTCTGTCTCATCCCTCTAACATTCCAAAATATGTATAACATAATTAACTATACCTTCGAACACCTATAATCTAGACTCCACTGCATTTCTCTACTAATCTATTTGGCTCTTACTCGCCCCTCTAATAATATTAACACTAAACAGTTGCTCCTCTCTATTGGAACTCATGGCTAGACCGTAAAGACTAGCAAAATATATAAGTGAATCGTCATTTAACAGATTTAAAACTGAGAAATCAGCAGAAGAGTTACCTGGACAGGCAGAAGTAGGCTCTTTAGTCTTTGCCAATCTTTGCCGCAAACACTGATAAAGCTTTGATGTTTACTGTACGCAGTTTAGCATTGTTTTAAGGAAGACATGGATTTATTAGCAGAAAGCTTGATGGCAATTAAACCAATAATGTTGGTAACAAAACCCTCATTTTGTGTATGGATGATCTTTACAAATAGTGGCTTTTGTGATTTGTTGAAAGCCATATATACAAGGCCGGCCCTGAATTCCCGGGGACGAAGGTAAAAGTCCCAAATAATTATTTTTTTGAACACCTAATTATAATATAATTTTTGTACGCGTGAACTTAGTGTCTATATTTACAAGAGAAATACTAATTTAAGGCCCCTAAAAGTCCAAAAAAAACGGGGGCCTAAGACAACCACCTCACCGACCTCAAGGTGGGGACCGTGGGGGCCGGCCCTGGCCATATATATACTTTCCCATGCTTAATGGGTCAGGATCTTTGTACGAATGCACAAACAGATTTTGGAAACTGAACCAATTATCAATCTTAGTACAAAAACATCTATATAATAAAACACAAAGAAAGCTATCAAGTGGCTCACCTTCAATTCCCCCAAAATCAAAGGCTTGGATCTAACCTCACAAAACACATTCTCTTCCAAAGTTTCAAACCCAAAAATCAAAAATTTCCCCCCAAAAAACTAAAAAAACTCATTACTTTATTACTATCTCTCTCTTCTCTCTTTACTTTTTCATATTTCTCTCTTTCTCTCTCTCCCCATCTCTCTCTCCCATTCTTTCTTTATTTACTTAGAAATTTAAATTTTAATATTTCAGGTTTGTAAATTTTCAGAATTTTGTGTTTTTTTTATTGCACATGCTATATTGAAAATAGCAAATATCTCTTCAACAGTTAAACTTCAAATTTTATTATTTTCTACACTTAAAGTCCTAAGAAGTTAGATTTTACACCCCTATTTATAATTATTTTTCAACATATACTAATGGAAACAGGAATTTTTATTTACAACTAATTATTGTCATACTATTCAAACTTGAGCTTCATTATTGTTGTTTTACTGTTTATAGGGCTTTTCGTGTTTTGTATCGTTCCGAAGACGTGCCGTAGGGACGTGCCCACAGGCAAATCTAGTTTACATATATATTACGATGACAAGTTTCTTGTAGTATTATATATATGTGACCAAAAACTGTTATATATATAAATTTTGATCATATATGTTTATAGGCATTCATATTGTCTTCATGAACTTCAACAAGATTGATCTCAAATCAAGATTTACGACGCATATTAATCAGAACAAAAAGACGACTTTTAGGAAGAGGGAAGACATTTAGAGAGCAAAAAGGTAGAAGGGTTTGGAGTCAAAGAAGAACAAAAACAAATGATGGGGATGAAAGAGCAAAGAAGAATAAGAATGTAGACCATATGTAATATCTAGGCAATAGAGAAAAGCCCACCGTCTATTTGTTATCCCTTTGTTCGAGTGGATTGAACATATACGTGTGATATCAATCGAAAGATTTTAGGGTTTGCACCTACCCACTTCATCATTGAATAATAGAATGCAAAAGGCAAGGGAACAAAAAGAAGAAGAAAAAAAAATGAATAGAAGATCGATGGTGAAGTGATGATAACAAAGTTGATGAGAATGAATCTCATAATAGGAGCTCATCTACCTAATGCTGATGCTGTTCTTTGATTACATAACAAATTAAATAGATAATAGTACATGCATGACATAATTCTCATTCATGTCAATCAATGGCAGCATGATCATGATAGTTATGCAAGTTTTTTTGAAGCAAAAGTAAGTAATGTCACCTGTCTCGTTAATGAACAGTTAATAAAACAAAGTAGTCCAAATTACAACACTACAACCACGACAATCTAACCCAAAAACTGAGCATTAATACATCTACAAGTGTTTGAACCACCAAACACTCGTACTGATACAAAAGCTCCGACACCCTCCGCCAAACCGCATTCAAGTCCTCGCGGAAGGAGGTACCAATAGATCTGGCTATTGCACTACTGCTCATTATTCATGCAAAGCCTCTTCCTAGCCCCTGTAGTACCTGCCCAAGCATTACTTAGAAACAAAATTTTATGCATCAACATACGAAAAGTACAGTTTATGTTACGAAAGCAACAATTATTTCTATCTAGCCACAGACTATATATTGGCCGCAACAGTAATATCCCACATGAGACATTCTTCTTTTCTAATATACTTTTGCCTCCAACTACCCCAAATGTCCTCAAAACTATTCGGTGTCTCAACCGTACCAAATATCATTTCCAACGTTTCTTAGGTAAGTCTCACCTTAGGACAAAAAAGGAAGATATGGTTAACATCCTCTTCCCCAGTGTTGCAGTGCGAGCACGTAACATCAATCGAAATGTTGCATTTCCTAATGTTAGATTTGGATAGAATAGCGTTATTTAGCACCAGCCAAAGGAGCACCCTAATCTTATGCGGGCATTTCGACCTCCAGATCCCACCATCATTAAGGAATTCGTACATAGACCTCACTGAGAATGTAGTACTAGCGCCAAGTTTTCATTCTCTAACATCCTCTTCTATCCTGCATGGGTCCCAAAATTCCTCCACCAATTTTTGAAGGTTCTGAAGTTGTCTCTAAAACTCCTGCGACGTCGTTCTCTCACTCTCCAATCTGTGGATTTCCTGTTCACACCCGTCTGCCACCAGTGCATCCATATTATCTAACTTCTCAGCCAATAACGGGAACAATGACTGAAAAGTGAGAGCTTCTGTAAGATGGTGAACCAAGGCTGCAGGGTAGAGATTTAAGATAAAAAGATGTCTGGTTCGAAGAAAAAACCCAAATGATAAATCAATGTCATCAGTGTCTGATACACTCCTAGTCCTAGTAGTATAGATGTTTATGGTTTTCATATAATGAGGATTCTAATTCTGTGTCGATAAAAAGAAGGGATGTGAACTAGCTAGACATACTCCTAACTAAGACAAAAGGTTCCAACTAGAGCACCGACATCTGCCTATATCGCCAACCACATAAATCAGTGATGGATAGCTGTAAATGTAAGCCACACATAGCGAAAGGTATTGGAACGAAAAGGAGGACCCTCGCATCAAAAGAACGGAAGAATAATTGAATTTGGTGCCCACTTGTACACAATGCCAACCTCCACCATCATCTTAGGCTACTCATTTGGAAGCTTCTCATTGACACCGGTGTCTGTCATTAGAAAGGTAAAGAGTCCGCGGTATCCTCTTCACGGCTATCTCTTTGATAACGGCTGTAGGTGCTGTTGATGTGTTTGTATGATGAATGATGGAGATGGTGGGAGGGTACGGTTGCTGTGCTTGTGCCGTTATTCAGCCTGCAGGGCTTGGGCCCAAAGATGGGGTCTCCCAGCGAGGAGAAGGCAGGAATCGACGGGTGATAAAAACCTGCCAGACTAGTTTCAGGTGGGTGTGCACGTACCGTAGAGGTAGTGTACGAAGCTAAACTGACGTACATGCAATTTAGTTGGACCGAGCTTATTTGTTGGCCCACCCTCTAGGGTTGTTGGAGGAATTTGTTGTTTGTACGGGTCATGTTGCTTCACGTATGTTTTACTTTCTGTCTGTCCCAGTTCTCTGGGTTTATATCGTTAATTTCTTATTAATGAAATAGGGTAACCAGATTTCACCTTTTCCCAAAAAAAAATATAAATAAAAAAATTTATAAAAAAAAAAACTACTGGAGGAACTCATGACAGCATGCTCTAAACACTTGTCTAACCTCACCGGAGCTCTTTATCTCACTGCCTTGTAAAATTTATTGGTATACTACAAAAACTCTACCACAGACATCAGAAGATTCTAAAAGAAAGCAACTCCTAAATGGGACAGAAAGAAACTCCTAATTTTTGGAAAAAGTAGTCCGATGAACAAATATCAATTTCACAAATCAGATTATACAAATTACTTTTAAGAGCACCTGAGGTTCAAAGTTGGATACATGAAGCTAGAAATTTTACCATATTATACATGTAGGATTAAGATTTCATCCACATTATACATCAATCATATATAAGAGTGACCTTGGCATCGACCCCTACTCACATTATCAATCAAATAAATAAAAAGACGATAAAGACGCGGATGAAGACGCTCAGTTTAGAGCTATCCTGAGAGAGGGTCTTTATTTCACTTTTATGTGCTTAATGTTTTTTTAGGGTTGTTGGCGAGTCTTTTATTTTACTTTGCTATGCTTGTTGTATTCTGATGTATGTGTGTGTGTGTGTGTTCAGGTTAAGTAAAGTAGGTTTGCATGCATAAACTCCTCCCAACAAAATGCTGATGTGTTATGTCAACTCACTCACTGCATCCTATCCTGTTTGAGGCTTTGAGCCCAAACTTTACGTACCCTACTCAATTATTAGCATTTTATCGAGTTCAAATTCAGATAGCTAATGCTTTTCAGTTCCATATCGTTCCATAAAACCGGTGGGATGATAACCTTTCTAGAGTCCAGGTAAACATACTTACAGGCTCCAACTTGGAACAAGTTGCTCAGTTTAACTTAGCTAGCTACCACAAATTAACAACGGTAGGTTGAAAAAACCCGCTCTTTTGATGGAACCTATATACAATTTCAGAAATTCTATGTGAAGTGAGTTTCCATATCTTCATATCAAAAAGACCCTCAGAATGCTTTATATAGTTTCTTCCTATGTCATCTAAACATTGCCATTCAAAGTAAGACTCATAGTATCCCCTGTTCAATACCGCACAGGAAATGACAGGAAGCAAAAGAAAGGAAGACATAAAAAAGGGGTTTGAAAGTTAAAGCTAATACAGGTTCCAGGAGTGAGTAGGCTATTTGTTTTGGGAGTGAGATTCGGAAGATTGTTATATATGTACATATATATATATATATATATATGGGGAAAAGGGGTATGAGCAACTTGCTGCATTTAGTAAATAAGCAATTGATGATATGACATACATGTGATTGGAAAATCATTAAAAGGATTAGTTGTCCAATGTATCACATGCATGCCACATGATCATTTGTTCATTTACTAAATGAGCAAATTGCTCATATCCCTTTTACCCTATATATACTAGTAATTTACACGTGCAATGCACATCTTAATAATTTCAAAAAATAAAAATAAACACGTATGATGCACGTTTTAATAATTTCGAAAAATAAAAATAAAAACTCTTACGTAGGGAGGGTTTGAACCGGAAACCTCCTTTATACTAGTATTAGACACGTGCTGTGCACGTGGGGAAAAATTGGAAGGAATGAAAAGGGCAAAAAAAAAATTTACCTACACTAGCGTTGCACGGGTTGGGTTAAGAACAAAGGCCTTCTCCCATTATAGTAGTAGATTAGGTAGATCAGATTAGATTAGATATTAGACAGATTAGAAAGATTAGATTAGATAGAGATATAGAGATAGTTATGCACGTGCATTACACGGGTTGGTAGAAGAACAAATTACACTAAGGCCTTCTCCCATTATAGTAGTAGAGATATATAAAATCATTAATCACCATAACTGAAACAGTAGCTAGGAATGAACTCAATGAAGCCTTGAGAATCGAAATCATAACCGAATCTCAAACCTTAAAATTTTCTTATCAATAAGAATGTGCTGAACGAGAACTGCAAAATGAGAAAGTATCGAAAACAATCTATCAACTATCTCAAATCTATCTCATAATCTATTTTCCATCATAGTTTCTACGCTCCCACGAATGCATGATTTGTTCACACAAGGATATTAACACGTACTGGACATTTCAGCCTTCAGCTAGGAGGGAATTCCATAAAGAAAAACTAATTAAAAGCTTATGAAAAACCAAACATTGAATGCCTAATTTTAGAACCAGTATATATAAATCAACCTATAAATAAGAGTGGCATTGACACACCCTCATCCACATTATCGATCATATAAATATCTCCAATAAACGTGATCAATATACACCAACTACACTAGCAATGGGTGCAATAGTCCAAGTTCACACACGAAGTTCGCAATGATTGTGAAGTTGGCGATCAGATTTCATCTTGGTTTCGATTTTTGTGTGGGTTTTGATTTTATTTTTTGAGTTTGAGAGGCGGAAAGAACTGAAGAGAAGTTTGGCAAGCAATATAACTTCGCAAGATCTGGCGATTAATTCTAAGATATCTATTTTGGCAAGTAGTTTTGTGAGTTCCGTTGGAGCACATTTTTCTCTTTACATCTGTTATTTTGACTAAAAATAAGAGATAACTAGTGTGGTTAGAAATGATATTACATTCATTTTAAAGTTATCTTCAAAGCTTTAAAAAAAATAAAATAAAATAAAATAAAATAAAATAGGTAGGATAGGAATTTAGATAACTATAGTTTGTTCACCTTTTGGTTACCTTTAACTCAAAAATATCAAAGTTAGAATAACTAGAGTTCTTTAAAAAATTAAATTTGTTCCCAAGCATAGCCTTACATCTACCTATCTCCACAATCCCAAGTGAAGTGTGAGTCTGCGGCTACGGCCTTATTAAAAAAACAGACTGAAGGAATACATATATAAAAAAAAACACCTCCATCTGTTTTCAGTTCGTCGTTCTATTCTTAAAAACAAAATTCAAAATACTGGAATGGACCTTTTTTCACCGAATTAATGTCTTTTTTTTTTGCTTCTTTTCCACCAAAGCATGTGAGCAACTAGTATCAAACAACATAATAAAAAAACTCACATCAAACAACGGAAGATTGCAACTATCCTCATCAATATGCCAATAGGCTTCTCGCAGGAATTTGGTGGCATTACCATGATAACGCCTACTAGTTTTCTCAAGATCATGCAATTCTAAGACAGGATTATCACAAACACACTCCTCAAGTCAGTATTTTCAGTACACTGTCTTTTTACTGGAGCAAAAACTTGGAAACTAATTCTTAGCTACATAAATCATCATAAACGTGTGCCGTTTCAAAATTTTCAAACAGAATGTGATGATTTGTTGGATTTCCAATTAAAAGCAGTTGTCATCAATATTTAGATACCAAAAAGAAAACAATAGTTGCAAGAACAACATAAAATTCTAGGAACAGTGGTTGTATGCAGTAGCAGTATAATATCCGAAATACTGTCGCATTTTTTACATCTGAAATAGCAGTAATCCCAAACTGTCAAAGAACTATTTCTCGACTAGATACAAAAGAAATACAAGCCAAACCTTCCCTTATACAACATAAGTCTAATGAGAATGATAACAGTCAATCCTACCAAGAGAAGCTGAGAAATCAGTCTCTAGCTAAGGGAGAAAATCAAGTCGTAATCTGTGTATGTATGTTGAAAGGATGGGGCACCAAGCATCCAACCTAGAAGCACAACAGTGAATAAGATAATAGTTTGTCATTTATTATAAAAATTATAGTTTTCCATATATATATATATACAGAGAGAGAGATTTTCCATTGCAAACGTGTTTGTTTGCATAGACCCATTACAAACTCGAGTTCCTTCTCTTCACTCAAGTGAGGAGAAGCGTATTTGGGGTTTTCACCCTCAAATAACTCTTCAGTTCCTTCACTCTCTTATTCACCGTCTTTTTGAACGAACAGTGAAAAAGTCGTTTGAAACAATGGCTACTGTTCGTTCAAAAAGACAAGATTTTAACAGAGAGCAAAAATCGTTGTTTCAAACAAAGACTTTTCATAACTTAGGTCGTTGTTTGAAACAACGGCTACTGTTCATTCATTCAAAAGACAGTGAGTGAAAGAGTGAAAAAGGTGAAGGAGTTATTTGGGAGTGAAAACCCAAAATTTCCCTCACCACTTAAGTGAGAGGAGGGGGAGGGGGGGGGGGGGGGGGGGGGGGGGGGGGGGGGTGTTCCTAGCCGTTGGATCATGATCAAGCTGATCCAATGGCTAAAACTCAAGTTTGCAACGGGTTTGTGCAAACAGACCCGTTTGCAATGGAAAATCTCTTTTATATCTCTACTACTATAATGGGAGAAGGTCTTTGTCCATAACCCAACCCGTGTAGCGCACGTGCAGATAAAAAAAATTTCCCCTTTTCATTCCCCCAATTTTTCCCCACATGCACAGCACGTGTATAATACTATTATAATGGGAGAGATGGGGTTGTAAACAGATAAACAATTTTTTATTCCTTAGTGTGTGTGTCAACACGCGCAGCGCACGTGTTGGTAGATTTTTTTTTGTCCTTTTCATTCCCCCTCCCCATTTTCTCCACGTGCATCGCCCGTGCATTACACTAGTATATATAGAGAGAGAGAGAGAACTGGAGCTGCACGCAGCGCAGGAAATTCCTGCACTAGCAGCTCCAGCATCCTCATATATAGAGAAAACTGGAGCTACACTGGCATAGTGCATCGCAGGAAATTCCTTTGTTAGTTTCTCCAACTAGCCACATCAATGAGAATTGCATTCTAAGTAGGTAACGTCAAAAGTTTCAACACCCTTAAACAGGTTCTGAAATTTAAATTTTTACATTACGAAGTATCGGCAGACAAATGACAAACATATGCTCTGTTTTCTGAAGCTCCTTTAGTAAGTAGGTTTTCCTATCTGCAAACACTCATAATCAGGACTTCATTGGGTGCTGGAGTAACTAACCAAACATTAAGAGGGTTAAACCCGTTAAGTAGGCTTTAGCAGCCATGATCACCACCTTGAAAACTCCATTTACGGGTCATGTTAAGGATGTATTAGCCGTCTGCTGTAACCTGCTCATATTTTGCTTACTCACTATTATACTTCGTGCAGAAATAAGTTGGCATGCATGTGTAGTTTAAGATTAAAGGTGATTTGCATCCTCAACTCTTCCCAACAAAATGCTAATGTCTTGCCATAATCATTGACATCTTATGTAGCTCAGATTCAGATAGCTAGTGCAGCAGCAACCGGTTGAGTACTAGCAGAGAATCAGACCCTCAAACAAAGGTTCGGTTCATATATAAATAATTTGGCATTTTGTGACCAGTTCCTGGCATTGCCATCTCTAGGCATGTTACATGCAAGCAAGTATTGTCATTTGGATCTTATCAGTAAAACAACTCCATCAATAACATAGTTTATAATGAATAAAATAACCCTATAATTTCTAATGTCAACAGCCTTTATAATCAGATTAACCTTTTACTAAGCAACAAAGTGGTCCATAAAACCAGTGGGGATCATAATCTTTTTGGAGTGCAGGTAAATAGACTCCAACTAAGAGCAAGGTGCTCTGTAACATTCCTGAAGGACCTAACTGAGCTAACTACCATGAACAATGATAGGTTCAGAAATGGATCCTTTGATGGAAAATATATACAACTTCAGAAATTCCATGTGAAGCAAGTCTCTACATCTTCATGTGAAAGGAATTTCAGAATGCGTTAGTTGCTTCCTATATATCATCTAAACAATTCCCTTCACGGTAAGCTTCAAAATATTATCCCCTGTTCATGCATTCCAAAGTTTCGATACCTCTATGATAGGAACAGGAAGCAAAGGAAGACATAGGAAAGGTCAAAAGTTAATACTCACTTGTCTTTGAGGACAATCAAACGAAAGTTCAAAAGATTTCAAATGAATATGGTTGATCCTTTCAACCTTCAAAGAGCTGAAGTTCACGAAATCATTGCTTTTATATAAGAAACGAAAGACACAAAATTGTGTGTGTGGTGAGGGAAGAGGGCAGCTGAGGGGACGGTTGCATATCACTAGGTTGATATGTTGTTAGTGGCTTATTCGAGTTGGGTAAGTGACTTATTCACAAGAATTTGGTCTTATAGGTAATATCTATTTATGTATGAGTTGGTTTTTATATAGATACAGGTTCCCTAGCGAGTAGCTTATTTACCTTGAGAGAGAGTTTGAATCAATCAGATGAAGTAGATTGTTGAAAACGTATATTTATAAACTAATGCCAAAAGAGCTTGGAATAACGCAGAGAAAACCACAACCAAAATCAGTTATGAAACAAGTCAAAACCTCAATATTTTTATTAATATGAAGATCTTGAGAGAAATTTGACAAATGAGAAAGTCTCTACTCCTTTCAACTGCCTGTCCTGAAAGCCTAAAAAAACAATCCACTATCTTAAATATATTTCGTCTATTTTCCATTTCCAATATACATCAAAGTTTGTCCCAAGAGTAGATAGTAAGTAGCTCAAGAGATAGTTTCTTTGCTCTCCCACAAGCATAATTTGTTAACACAAGGATATCAATATTGGACAATTAGAACTGAACTTTTTTATTTTCAGCCTTCAGCTAGGAGTGCATGCCATAAAGAGAAACAAGTTAAAGCTTGATGGAAACCAACTGCTTTAAATCAACCTATAAGAGTGGCTTCCACATTCTCATCAACATTATTATATAAATATCTCTAATAAACCACTGATATTAAAATTATTGACATCAAACAATCTAAGAAGAAAGAACACTATATGCGATTTAAGTATAGTTGCTAATTACATGCACAGAAGAGTAGCAGACTTACCACTCACTACAAACCCAACTCCACACATATGCACGCATAAACTGATAAACACGCCAAAATATGTTTAGCTTTCATAATGATCCATACTTATTAATACCACTCAGCAAATTATGAGAAACACACAAGCACATCAATAAAAACTAGCAATAGACTAATGATTTCTTCTGTTCTTACGTATGTTTTAGGAACGATTTAAAAGAAAATCTATGTGAGAATCTTTGAATTAATTCAACCATCTTATCTCAAAACTCTCTTTAAATAATTTGCAGTATATCACTGGTGCTTAAGCACTAGTCATATTCATCAAATCATCTCTCTCCTCATATGTCATCGTATCTCCAACACTTTTTAGTATTTATATTAAGTCTATTTTCTTTCAATATAGATTCAAAGAATACCCTCAAGCCACTTCTGTCTTTGTTTTCCATCAAACATAAGTTTTTATCATGTATTCACAATTACCTTGAACTTCTGACTAGAAAGACTTGGTTTTTGAATTAAGTAGTTGAGTGCTTAAATTCAGGAGGACAAAATGAAATAAATGGAATATAACTTGGACGGAGATATGAAACTACAATTTACTGGTAGTACCGAGAAGTAAATATTTTTGTTACCCTAGATGATGAGAATGCTGCTCATAGCATAATGCAGGATGGCTAAAATGAGTTGATTTTTAGAGTCTTATATGTTAAGGAAATAGTCTAAACTGAGGAAAATCATATAAGTCAGCCATGGCCCATGTTATATATCGTAATATTGAGCAATTAAGAAACATGTTAAAAAATCAATACCGCTGAAGCTTTAGAGGGATTAGTGGCAAATATTAAGATTAAAAAATACTGTATACTTGCACCTTGAGAAATTAGAGACAACTTTAATTGGTAATAAAATGAGGAATTGAGGTGGTTTTTATATATGTGCAAAAAATATTGAAAATAAAAGTGCAAAAACCCAATAATGGTGCTAACAAGGGAAGATCACAGTACTGAGTAGTCATCTGAGAAAAGGAGGACAGAGGTAAACCGAAATGACACGAATCAAGACAATTAGTTTGACAGAGACGACACTTGACAAGGTTGGTTGGAGGATAAGGATTTGTATGATAACCCCAAACATTTGGGATTAAGCATTGTAGGTGTTAGGCAACAGAGGTTATTACTATCATCCTATCCTCAAATTGTCAAGCCAAAGCAGTAGTCCGGAGTAATCAGCTCTTGAATTTATTAACTATTGACCAGCAACAACCTAAACAACTAGTTCTTGACACACACACACATACACAATGTAGTAGTTTTAAATCACACTACTCAACAACTATATAATCCCAATCATCTGATTGAATCATTTGTTTTATTAATAATTTTAACAAAGCTCATACTTACAAGTGACAATTTAAATTTGTAATTCTATACAACACAAATATGAGAGTCTGTGGGCAGGATGACAAGCCAAAACACAATAGTAACTTTGGCAGTTTATAGGTCATTCTACAGTAACTTATAGCCTACAATTTATAGACCTAAAAAGGTGGGGGTAATCTCAGATGGGCAACTAGTCAAACTCAAAAATCCTCCAGCACCCAAACTTAAGGGCACAGTTACTTGCACATGTGTGTATTTTTCTTAAATATGGCAATATTTAAAGAACCTAAAATTAGAAAATGATTTCAAGAACATAACTAATATGCATCAAGTGGGGGGATAGCATATCTTCTGTTATATAAATTTGTATGATGTGAATAATTTACGATAAGAATGTTAATTATAGATAATTTTGTCCTGACTCGTGACCATGCATGTCTGAGAAGACTGAATTTTGGTGGAGAAATCCTACATGTTAAACGTAAACAACTTCTGACCAAGGTAGTCAAAATCATGAGTAGTGCCAACTTGACGCTGTCCTAACTCCTAACTATTAATGAACTAATAAGTAATAACACTAACCAAAGGTGACAAATCGCTATCACAGTCGCTCAATTCAACACAAACCCACTCCTACAGTCCTACTACACTAGCATAGGGTGCAAAAGCTGACATGTCGACATACCACTAAACATGACTACCTCCACAATTTTTTTGCCCTTATGACAGTCTTACGTATGCGATACCGGCCGAACCCCTCAGTTTCGGTCCAGATTCAAGGATTTCCTACTATCGACCGAAACCCTCAGTTTCGATCCAGATTGAAGGATTCCCGGCTATCCTAATTCCCATGATTGGTTTAATCAGAACCGATGCATGGAAATTTAGGGCCGGAATTTTTATAAGGAATCAACTCAGAGCACATAGCTCAGTAGCTACTTAGCTCAGAACTCAAAACTCCCTATTAAGTCCCTAGAACTCACCCCTTCGGGGAGTATTTCTAGCTACTAATATTGTTTTTGTGCACAAAACCACTAGAAACAATCCACAATCAAGAACACAAAACAAAATGACACGGTTAACTACCACCCCTAAACCCAAATCCGTAATCATCATGCAGTACAAGATCCAAGATACTCACCTAAATCCATACTCACAGCCCAGCCTAAAATAATTATGGACTACATAAAGTCATCACCAATGAATTATGGAACCAACATCCCACCAATTTTGTGTTGCTCTAATTAAAAGAGCGGAACTAATAGCCCTAACTAAAGGTGAGCCAACCCCAACTCAATTGTTGAATTCATTGTAAACCTACTCCAACTACACTAATTTGAGGAGCGTAAAGCAGATGTAAAAATAGCACTAACTAGCTCTCCACATTTATCTCTGCAACATAGGCCATGGTTGGATACAGAGGTAAGTGGAGGTGGTTATTTGAGGTAACTCGTATACCTGCAGTTATCTAAATTAGAATTCGTTTGGATCATATTTTGAAGTTATGTTACCCCTATTTTTTTTTACCTCTAAAAGCTAAGATAACCGTAGGCATATGTAAAGTCCAATCCCACTAAATTTATTTATTAACCCAAAATGGAGGTAAACGTATAGGTTGGTTGCACTCCTCAACCTGTACTTTAAATTATCTTTGGGTTATTGGGTATCCTACCTTTGTATCCCAAGATTCCGAACAGAGATAAACTAACATAAAACAAAATAACACATAACTATCACCAATCACCAAACCCAAATCCAAAATTCATCAATTAAACATAAGATTCAAGAAACTCACCTACAGCCCGACATGGCACGGCTGTTTACCCCCCACCATCGCACCACTCGTCCCGTTCAACCCCACCCCAACCCCATCACACCACACCCTCAGCACGTGCCGCCTCAGCCTCCACCCCCCCTTCCTAAACCTCACAACCCCAAACACCCTCACCCCAAACCTCACCAACCTGCTCCCCTTCTCCTTCCCAATCCCGCTCGCCACGTCATTACCAACATACTCCCCGACCGCCACCATAGTCACCCCAACCTCCGTCACATTCCTAGTTGTCTGCTCAAACGGTGCCAGCGATGTCTCAGCGATGACGTCATCGTCGTAGACGACGCCGGTGGTGAGGGAGTCGTAGTAAGCGGTGAGCTTGTGGTTGGGGTTCGAGATCGAGAGGGTGAGCGCGAAGTTTGAGGAGAGTAAGTTGGAGGAGGTGAGGTTGAAAGAGGAGACGGCGAGGGAGGAGACGGAGAATTGGGGGACCTGGGGGCGGAGGACGAGCCAGACGATGAAGGTGACGGCGGCGACGGCGATGATGACGCCGACGACGAAGCCGATGAATCGGCGGATGAAGGGGCTAGGTTGACGGTTAGGGGGGTAGTAATTAGGGTTAGGGTTAGGGTTTTGGTAGTAATTAGGGTTAGGGTTAGGGTTGTAAGGAGGGGGGTACGGGTTGGGGTAAGGATAGGCTGTGACGGCGGAGGTGGCGGCGGGGTCGACGGAGGCAGGGTATCCGGTGACGGAGAAGGGTTTGGGGTGGGCGGGATCGGAGGAGGAAGACATCGAGAAGGTTCAAGAAGTGGGTTAAGTGAAATTGTCGATGAAGGAATTATTGTTGGCGAGATGAGGGGGATGTGGGATTTATTGATATTTATCAAAAAAAATAAAAAAAAATTACCACTAAGAGCACCTGTAGTCATTAAAGCATCTATAGTCGGTTTCGTTAAAAAATGGGTATGTAGCAATTTGTAAATAGGAAGTATCAAAAATGCTGCAGTCGTGTATACTATAAAATTAAATTGCTTTGACGAAACAAGATATATATATATAGAGGACGACCCATGATCTGTCGTCTCAGAATTAAAAAATTTTGAAATTTTGTGAAGGACGGCACACCGTCGTCCAACACAATTGAACTTTATTATTTTTTAAAATCTTTTTCTTCAAATCGAAGATATCTCCTTTTTGGTTTTTTTTTTTATTAATAATCCGGACGGGATATCATTTGAAGATCTGCGTTAAATTTTTAAAAAAATATTGTATAGGACGACACATGATCGGTCGTCTCAGAATTTTAAAAAAATAAAATTTTGTGAAGGACGGCACATGATGCGACATGCCGTCCAACACAACACATATGAACTTTTTTTGATTTTTTTTTTCTTTCTTCAAACATAAGATTATCTACCTTTTGGTATTTTTTTAATTAACTAGGTTTGCCCGTTGACACGTGCCTACGGTACGTTTTCGGAACGGTGCACCTTATTTAATCATATAAAATAGTTTTGGAGCTCCAGCAAATTAATTGAAGTAGCAAACATATTATATAAGAAACTTTTGGGGATCCAGCAAAAAAACATATTATATGAATTTTTTGAATTTTTTTTTATTTTTTGAATTACTTTTAAAGTTTTTTATTT
The DNA here is from genome assembly GCA_017893485.1 of Hemerocallis citrina. Taxonomy (NCBI): domain Eukaryota; kingdom Viridiplantae; phylum Streptophyta; class Magnoliopsida; order Asparagales; family Asphodelaceae; genus Hemerocallis; species Hemerocallis citrina. The sequence goes on from CM030368.1 coordinate 210,780,404, forward strand.
TTTTATTTTTTTAATTTTTTAATTTTTAATTTATTTTTTTTTTTTGAATTTTTATTCTCTTCAGTTTTTGAATAGAAGAGAGAGGGAGAGAGAGAGAGAGAGAAAAATAATTAAATAAATATAGGAGTTGTTTTGGGTGGGGGATTTGAATTTGAGTTTTAGGGGGGAACTTTTTGGAGGGAAAAATATGTTTTGTGAGGTTAGATCTGGACCTTTAATTTTTGAGGGAATTGAAGGTGAGCCACTTGATAGCTTTCTTTGTGTTTTATTATATAGATAATCCATATCCCGTCCAACCATTTACCCCAAAAAAAAAAACCAGATCAAATAACAAATCATCTTCCGCGCGACGTAAAAATGGTAAATCATATTCCGATTGCCAAAATATGGAGGAAAAAAAACTATATCCTCCCCCAAACTTGGCAGCTTACTATTCATAGCGAACCCGAAAAAAATGAGTATTTGGCCGACGATTGCAGATGATTTTTTGCCAAATTATCCATTTTTTGTATATTTGGCCAACAACTACAGATGCTCTTATAAGTTAGAATTTGGGGTTTTGACAAATAGGAATAAAAAATTTTGAAATGAGTTGTGATCGTTAAACCCAAAATTGGCTTTTGAGTATAAAAAGGAAACAGGAGGTTGATGATTTCCATCCCCGTTCATAAATTTTATATTTTTTAATTATTTCTCTCCTTTTTGAGCTAGGGATAGGATATCAGTTTCCTTTTTATTTTTTTATTTTTTTAAATTGTGACAGGATATCATTTTTCTTTTTATTTGTTTTTTTAAAAATAAATTAGATATCCCGTCTGAGGCGTTTTATTCTTTTTCTTTTTTACGAAACATCATTTACCGTCCTTACAAATTTTGGGAGAATCTAAGCAGCAGACGGCTAATCATATTCCAATTGTCAATTTTTGCAAAATTCTTTATCGTCTTTCAAATATGGCGAGTGACTATTCATCCAAACCAACAAAATTGAAAATAGGCAAACAAGTGCAACTCATTTTTTGACAATTTTTGTTTTTTTTGGAAAAATGGCCAGCGACTATAGATGCTCTTAGAGTTTTCTTGGTTTTAAAGTCTCGGGGAAAAAATTGTGATATTTTCTTCTTTATTTACTGCTCCACTAATTTCTAATCTATAATATTACAAAGGAAAAGTTGAAGCTGTCATTTGTAGACAACATGTAATTTGTAGAGATCCAACCATTCATTTTTAAGTGAGAGTTATATTAATCATTCATTTACTCAAATGTTGTTCATTATCATAATACCCTCAAAGTTCAAATTTATTTACGACATAATTATTTGCAAAAATGTCACTCATATCTAATCTCTAATCTCTAATATTATAATGGGAGAAGGTCTTAGTGTTATTTGTAAATATATCAACGTGTGTAATGCATGTACATAACTAATATGAATGAGGTTTTAGGTTCGAATCTAGGCTACGTCTGAGTTTTTACTACGCTACGTCTGAATTTTTACTTTAAAATATATATATATATATATATATATATATATATATATATATATATATATATACGTGCATCACACGTGTAAATTACTTGTATAAAATAAACGTTTGTGCCACAAAGTGTAATTTGTAAAGAGTATGTGTAATATCCTAAAATTTCATTTTTAATAAAAAAATTATTTTTCACGTGTTGTGCACGTGAAAATTTATTGCGTGTATTATTTATTTATTTTTATTTGTAAAATTTCATTTCAAGTATGAACAATTATTTTCCTTTATTTTTCTAAAAAAACATATTTCTAAAAGCCTAAAACACTAATTATTTGTTTTAGCCCGCTTCAATTAATTATCAATTTGGTTGTCTTGTCCCACGAGCCTAAGCTCACTAATTGTGAAGCCCACCAATTTAATAAATCAATTAAATGGTCACACTTGTCATGTAGAGACAAATAGTGAACATTTTGATTAATTAAAATTGTACAAACTTCTAAATTGGGGTACTAGGTGGCACGTGCAATGCAGGTAGTGTGCAATGCACACTCTTGGTGGCCGAATATGGGCAAGGAGAAGATGGAGAGCGTGTGTGTGTGTGCATGGGTGGTTACTTTGTGTGTGGGTGGTTGCTATAACTTCCACTCCTATCCTAGCCATTCATTCTATAACTATCTGATATGGCTAAAAATAGGATTAAATCGGGACCGTTCACATCGGACACGAATCTTAAAGCTCAGGGGTAAAACGGTAATTTCGCCTACAAACGGGTCTGAAATGGGAACTGGGTCTTTATTCAAAGCCCAATAACTCATGAACGGATCCACGTCAACTGGGTACGGGTTCCAACCCGCTGCACACCCGGTCCAGCAAGATACAATCAAGGTCCCTGATTAATCCTAATCAACGGCCCTGATTTACATCTATCTTTTCACTGGGAATTAGGAATTCAATTCCTTATCTGATTACTAGAAGAATATTCCTTATCTAATCACGGGGATTACATTCCTAATTTGATCCCTAAGACGCCTATAAATACCCCCCATCCATCTCCATTAAGAGGTAATCAGTATTTTCTCAATTTACGCTCTTTCTTAATCATTTCTGATTACTGACTTGAGCGTCGGAGGGTGCGTCGCCGGGATCCCCCCCGGTGTCTCGCACTTTTTGCAGGTTAACGGCGGGAGTCAACGATCAGTCAACGACGGGTCAGGTTTGGTTTCGCTATTCAGGTTTTTCCTCGAACTCACAAATTCTGTCTGTTTACCCCCACACCAGATTTAGCGGTAACAGATTGGCGCCGTCTGTGGGAACCATACGAATAGCAGCCCCTCCTCTTCCCGTTGGTCAGATCTTCTCCAGCCATACCTCCTAGGAAAGTAAGATCCAGAGGGTCCAACCGTGGACCCAACCCCGCCGATCAGCAAGAGGTAGTCCCCGTCCAACCCGCTCCGCAGCAGGGACAACCCCCGCTTCAAGTAGAGGACCCTCTTCAACAAGATCAGCCTCTCCCTCAGAATCAACAACCCCCCAAGGGTCCTTAGAATGCCGGTGCGGGGGGCTCCCGCATGAAGCAACCTCTCCACCGACGAGCTTCACCATGGCCAACAACGCCATCATCGGCCACCTCCTCGCCGAACCCATGCCGAGTTCTCCTCTACCGAGCTCCATCATCAAGCTCCATCTTCAAGAGCCGAGCTCGAACTCTACTCCAACTCCGGACGCCATGCCGAGCTCACACTCCGGAGCTCCGATTTCCGAGCACGCTCCTCGCCGAACCCATGCCGAGTTCTCTTCTACCGAGCTCCATCATCAAGCTCCATCTTCAAGAGCCGAGCTCGAACTCTACTCCAACTCCTCGCCATGCCGAGCTCACACTCCGGAGCTCCGATTTCCGAGCACGCTCCTCGCCGAAACCCATCGTTGCCGAGCTCTCTCTCTCTCCCTCAATCCGAGCTCTTCACTCCGCTCACCTCCGAAGCGGACCTCTTCTCAACGAGTTCGGAGCTCAAAACTCTCTCCAAGAGTTGCTCCTCAAACTCATCTCACAAACGGCTCTCTTCCAGAGCCGAGCTCTTCCCTCCGCTCGCCGCCGAAGCGGACCTCTTCTCAACGAGTTCGGAGCTCAAAACTCTCTCCAAGAGTTGCTCCTCAAACTCATCTTACAAACGGCTCTCTTCCAGAGCCGAGCTCTTCACTCCGCTCACCTCGGAGCGGACCTCTCCTCGACGAGTTCGGAGCGCACAACTCTCTCCTAGAGTTGCTCCGCAAACTTGTCTCCCAAACGGCTCTCTTCCAGAGCCGAGCTCTCCACTTCGCTCACCTCGGAGCGGACCTCTTCTCGACGAGTTCGGAGCGCACAACTCTCTCCTAGAGTTGCTCCGCAAACTTGTCTCCCAAACGGCTCTCTTCCAGAGCCGAGCTCTCCACTCCGCTCACCTCGGAGCGGACCTCTTATCGACGAGTTCGGAGCGCACAACTCTCTCCTAGAGTTGCTCCTCAAACTTGTCTCCCAAACGGCTCTCTTCCAGAGCCGAGCTCTTCACTCCGCTCACCTCGGAGCGGACCTCTCCTCGACGAGCTCAGAGCGCACAACTCTCTCCTAGAGTTGCTCCCCAAACTCTTCTCCCAAATGGCTCTCTTCCAGAGCCGAACTCTTTGCTCCGTCCACCTCCAAGGCGGACCTCTTCTCAACGAGTTCGGAGCTCACCACTCTCACCAAGAGCTCCTCCTCGCACTCGTCTCACAAACAGCTCTCTTCCAGAGCCGAGCTCTTCACTTTGGTCACCTCCGAAGCGGACCTCTTCTCAACGAGTTCGGAGCTCACAACTCTCTCCTAGAGTTGCTCCCCAAACTCTTCTCCCAAACGGCTCTCTTCCAGAGCCGAACTCTTTGCTCCGCCCACCTCTAAGGCGGACCTCTTCTGAACGAGTTCGGAGCTCACAACTCTCTTCTGGAGTTGCTCCCCAAACTTGTCTCACGAATGGCTCTCTTCCAGAGCCGAGCTCTTTGCCCCGCTCACCTCCAAGGCGGACCTCTTCTCAACGAGTTCGGAGTCCAGCTTCTTCTACATGGCTGCTCCCACAACTTGCTAAGCACCTCACGATGGTTCGGAGTCCAGCACTCGGCTCGACTCTTCTTCCTCGGCTCGCCCACAGACGAGCCGGAAGAAGATCGCCGTTCGAAATTGCTCCTGCAGCCGTTGAATGGATCGGAGTCCAACACTTGGCTCGATTCTACTTCGCAAGTTCGCTCCTAAGTGGACTAGAAGTAGCTCGCCATTCGAAACTGCTCCTGCATCCCTTAAACTAACCTCACAATGGTTCGGAGTCCAGCACTCGGCTCGACTCTTCTTCATCGGCTCGCCCACAGACGAGCCGGAAGTAGATCGCCGTTCGAAATTGCTCCTGCAGCCGTTGAATGGTACGGAGTCCAACACTTGGTTCGACCCTACTCCGCAAGCTCGCTCCTAAGCGAGCTAGGGGTAGTTCGTCATTCGAAATTGCTCCCACACCCCTTAAACTGACAATGGTTCCGGAGTCCAACACTTGGCTCGATTCTACTTCGCGAGCTCGCCCACAGACGAGCCGGAAGTAGATCGCCGTTCGAAATTGCTCCTACAGCCGTTGAATGGATCGGAGTCCAACACTTGGCTCGATTCTACTTCGCAAGTTCGCTCCTAAGCGGACTAGAAGTAGCTCGCCATTCGAAACTGCTCCTGCATCCCTCAAACTAACCTCACGATGGTCGGGGTCCTATGGCTCGACTTTACTTCACCAGCTCGTCCTTAAACGGGCCGGAGGAAGATGGCCATTCCGAACTGCCCCCACGACCATCCGAGCCGAGCTACCCATCTACCGAGAAGCAAAGTGGCGGAAAATGTGCCCCAAAATCCGTGCTCGGATCTACCGAACAAGATGCATCTACCGAGCGGCAAAGCAGATGAAGAGCAAGAAGAAAAAGAGGCTAACGGGTCAGGGTCGGATCCAATACCAACGGTCCGACCCATACCCTTCTTAGCTCCTTCATTCTTCTCCTTCTTCAGTCTTCCCGCCAAAAGTACCCAACACTTCTGCTCTTCTTCACTGTGCGAAAGAACGAGGCAGGGGAGAGAACCCGAATGCCTCTCCTCTCCTTCCTCTTCTCAGGGCCAAGCTCTTCGCTCCGCTCGCCTCCAAAGCGGAGCTCTTCTCAAGCGAGTTCGGAGCTAAAACTCTCTCCTAGAGTTGCTCCTCAAACTCCTCTTCCAGATGGCTCTTCTACAAATCGAGCTCTCCCCTCCGCTCGCCTCCAAAGCGGAGCTCTTCTCCAACAAATTCGGAGCTAAAACTCTCTCCTAGAGTTGCTCCTCAAACTCCTCGTCCAGATGGCTCTCCTAGAGCCGAGCTCTTCACTCCGCTCGCCTCCAAAGTGGACCTCTCCTCGAACAAGTTTGGAGCACAACTCTCTCCTAGAGTTCCCCCTCACACTTGCCTCACAAATAGCTCTCCTCCAGATCCGAGCTCTTTGCTCCGTTCGCCTCCGAAGCGGACCTCTTCTCAACAAGATCGGAGCTCACAACTCTCTCCTAGAGTTGCTCCTCAAACTTGTCTTCCAAATGGCTCTCTCCTAAAGCCAAACTCTTCGTTTTGCTCACCTCAAAGGATGGGTCTTCCCACGGCTCTTACAAGGGTCTTCCTGGCACAAGAGTTTTCCCAGCACAGCTTCTCCGCCCCTAGGAGTGGAGCTCCTCTTCCAAAATCCCCACGACCAAAACACTCATCAACTTCATGAAGACAAGGATGTTGCGGGGCTATTTTGACCACGAAGGAGGGTGAATCTTCGTCTCACTCCTAAAGAGAAGTTGTAGATCTTCGAATTAGCTTCGAAACAAGGGGTCGCACGCCCCGAGCCGACCTCCGTAGCACCGGGAACATCGAGAAGAACTCTGCAGGGAAAAATTCCAGTTCGGCCCTACTGCCGAGCGTTCGTGGAACCGACCCTGTTACGGGGAAAAAAAATCAAGCTCCGCACCAGCTGCCGAGCGTTCGTGGAACCGACCCCGTTACGGGGGAAAATTCCAGTTCGGCACCTACTGCCGAGCGTTCGTGGAACCGACCCTGTTACGGGGGGGAAAAATCAAGCTCCGCACCAGCTGCCGAGCGTTCGTGGAACCAACCCCGTTACGGGGGAAAATTCCAGTTCGGCACCTACTGCCGAGCGTTCGTGGAACCGACCCTGTTACGGGGGAAAAAAATCAAGCTCCGCACCAGCTGCCGAGTGTTCGTGGCACCGACCTCGTTATGGGGAAAAATTCCAGTTCGGCACCTACTGCCGAGCGTTCGTGGAACCGACCCTGTTACGGGGGAAAAAAATCAAGCTCCGCACCAGCTGCCGAGCGTTCGTGGAACCGATCCCGTTACGGGGGAAAATTCCAGTTCGGCACCCACTGCCGAGCGTTCGTGGAACCGACCCCGTTACGGGGGAAAAATCGGACCTCGGCTCCCCTTCGCCGAACGCTCTCATATACAAGCAACCAAACAAACAACACAAAAAGAAGAGGGGAGCTATAGGGTCGGGTTCAGACCCGTTAAGGATCCAAACCCAAACTCTCTCTCCCCTCCCATTCTTCTCCAACAAAGTTGCCGCCGATCCCAAGCAAAAAGCCAAAATACTCCTCAACTTCACGAAGACAAGAATGTTGCGGGGCTATTTCGACCGTGAAGGAGGGTGAATCTTCATCTCACTCCTAAAGAGAAGTTGTAGATCTTCGAATTAGCTTCGAAACAAGGGGTCGCACGCCCCGAGCTGACCTCCGTAGCACCGGGAATATCAAGAAGAACTATGCAGGGAAAATTTGAGTTCGGCACCCCCTGCCGAGCGTTCTTGACACCGACCTCGTTATGGGGGAAAAATTCGAGTTCGGCACCCGCTGCCGAGCATTCTTGACACCGACCGTTTTACGGGCTTGAGTTCGGCACCAGTTGAGTTCGGCACCCGCTGCCGAGCATTCTTGACACCGACCGTTTTACGGGCTTTAGTTCGGCACCAGTTGAGTTCGGCACCCGCTGCCGAGCATTCTTGACACCGACCGTTTTACGGGCTTGAGTTCGGCACAGTTGAGTTCGGCACCCGCTGCCGAGCATTCTTGACACCGACCGTTTTACGGGCTCGAGTTCGGCACCAGTTTTCGATGTTCCCGGTGCTACGGAGGTCGGCTCGGGGCGTGCGACCCCTTGTTTCGAAGCTAATTCGAAGATCTACAACTTCTCTTTAGGAGTGAGATGAAGATTCACCCTCCTTCACGGTCGAAATAGCCCCGCAACATTCTTGTCTTCGTGAAGTTGAGGAGTATTTTGGCTTTTTGCTTGGGATCGGCGGCAACTTTGTTGGAGAAGAATGGGAGGGGAGAGAGAGTTTGGGTTTGGATCCTTAACGGGTCTGAACCCGACCCTATAGCCCCCCTCTTCTTTTTGTGTTGTTTGTTTGGTTGCTTGTATATGAGAGCGTTCGGCGAAGGGGAGCCGAGGTCCGATTTTTTCCCCGTAACGGGGTCGGTTCCACGAACGCTCGGCAGTGGGTGCCGAACTGGAATTTTCCCCCGTAACGGGGTCGGTTCCACGAACGCTCGGCAGCTGGTGCGGAGCTTGATTTTTTTCCCCCGTAACAGGGTCGGTTCCACGAACGCTCGGCAGTAGGTGCCGAACTGGAATTTTTCCCCATAACGAGGTCGGTGCCACGAACGCTCGGCAGCTGGTGCGGAGCTTGATTTTTTTTCCCCCGTAACAGGGTCGGTTCCACGAACGCTCGGCAGTAGGTGCCGAACTGGAATTTTCCCCCGTAACGGGGTCGGTTCCACGAACGCTCGGCAGCTGGTGCGGAGCTTGATTTTTTTCCCCCGTAACAGGGTCGGTTCCACGAACGCTCGGCAGTAGGTGCCGAACTGGAATTTTTCCCCATAACGAGGTCGGTGCCACGAACGCTCGGCAGCTGGTGCGGAGCTTGATTTTTTCCCCCGTAACAGGGTCGGTTCCACGAACGCTCGGCAGTAGGTGCCGAACTGGAATTTTTCCCTGCAGAGTTCTTCTCGATGTTCCCGGTGCTACGGAGGTCGGCTCGGGGCGTGCGACCCCTTGTTTCGAAGCTAATTCGAAGATCTACAACTTCTCTTTAGGAGTGAGACGAAGATTCACCCTCCTTCGTGGTCAAAATAGCCCCGCAACATCCTTGTCTTCATGAAGTTGAGGAGTGTTTTGGTCGTGGGGATTTTGGAAGAGGAGCTCCACTCCTAGGGGCGGAGAAGCTGTGCTGGGAAAACTCTTGTGCCAGGAAGACCCTTGTAAGAGCCGTGGGAAGACCCATCCTTTGAGGTGAGCAAAACGAAGAGTTTGGCTTTAGGAGAGAGCCATTTGGAAGACAAGTTTGAGGAGCAACTCTAGGAGAGAGTTGTGAGCTCCGATCTTGTTGAGAGGAGGTCCGCTTCGGAGGCGAACGGAGCAAAGAGCTCGGATCTGGAGGAGAGCTATTTGTGAGGCAAGTGTGAGGGGGAACTCTAGGAGAGAGTTGTGCTCCAAACTTGTTCGAGGAGAGGTCCACCTTGGAGGCGAGCGGAGTGAAGAGCTCGGCTCTAGGAGAGCCATCTGGACGAGGAGTTTGAGGAGCAACTCTAGGAGAGAGTTTTAGCTCCGAATTTGTTGGAGAAGAGCTCCGCTTTGGAGGCGAGCGGAGGGGAGAGCTCGATTTGTAGAAGAGCCATCTGGAAGAGGAGTTTGAGGAGCAACTCTAGGAGAGAGTTTTAGCTCCGAACTCGCTTGAGAAGAGCTCCGCTTTGGAGGCGAGCGGAGCGAAGAGCTTGGCCCTGAGAAGAGGAAGGAGAGGAGAGGCATTCGGGTTCTCTCCCCTGCCTCGTTCTTTCGCACAGTGAAGAAGAGCAGAAGTGTTGGGTACTTTTGGCGGGAAGACTGAAGAAGGAGAAGAATGGAGGAGCTAAGAAGGGTATGGGTCGGACCGTTGGTATTGGATCCGACCCTGACCCGTTAGCCTCTTTTTCTTCTTGCTCTTCATCTGCTTTGCCGCTCGGTAGATGCATCTTGTTCGGTAGATCCGAGCACGGATTTTGGGGCACATTTTCCGCCACTTTGCTTCTCGGTAGATGGGTAGCTCGGCTCGGATGGTCGTGGGGGCAGTTCGGAATGGCCATCTTCCTCCGGCCCGTTTAAGGACGAGCTGGTGAAGTAAAGTTGAGCCATAGGACCCCGACCATCGTGAGGTTAGTTTGAGGGATGCAGGAGCAGTTTCGAATGGCGAGCTACTTCTAGTCCGCTTAGGAGCGAACTTGCGAAGTAGAATCGAGCCAAGTGTTGGACTCCGATCCATTCAACGGCTGTAGGAGCAATTTCGAACGGCGATCTACTTCCGGCTCGTCTGTGGGCGAGCTCGCGAAGTAGAATCGAGCCAAGTGTTGGACTCCGGAACCATTGTCAGTTTAAGGGGTGTGGGAGCAATTTCGAATGGCGAACTACCCCTAGCTCGCTTAGGAGCGAGCTTGCGGAGTAGGGTCGAACCAAGTGTTGGACTCCGTACCATTCAACGGCTGTGGGAGCATTTTCGAATGGCGAGCTACTTCTAGCTCGCTTAGGAGCGAGCTCGCGAAGTAGAATCGAGCCAAGTGTTGGACTCCGGAACCATTGTCAGTTTAAGGGGTGTGGGAGCAATTTCGAATGGCGAACTACCCCTAGCTCGCTTAGGAGCGAGCTTGCGGAGTAGGGTCGAACCAAGTGTTGGACTCCGTACCATTCAACGGCTGTGGGAGCATTTTCGAATGGCGAGCTACTTCTAGCTTGCTTAGGAGCGAGCTCGCGAAGTAGAATCGAGCCAAGTGTTGGACTCCGAACCATTGTGAAGTTAGTTTAAGGGATGCAGGAGTAGTTTCGAATGGCGAGCTACTTCTAGTCTGCTTAGGAGCGAACTTGCAAAGTAGAATCGAGCCAAGTGTTGGACTCCGACCAATTCAACGGCTGCAGGAGCAATTTCGAACGGCGATCTACTTCCGGCTGTCTGTGGGCGAGCCGAGTAAGAAGAGTCGAGCCGAGTGCTGGACTCCGAACCATTGTGAAGTGCTTAGCAAGTTGTGGGAGCAGCCATGTAGAAGAAGCTGGACTCCGAACTCGTTGAGAAGAGGTCCGCCTTGGAGGTGAGCGGAGCAAAGAGCTCGGCTCTGGAAGAGAGTCGTTTGTGAGACGAGTGCGAGGAGGAGCTCTTGGTGAGAGTTGTGAGCTCCGAACTCGTTGAGAAGAGGTCCGCCTTGGAGGTGGGCGGAGCAAAGAGTTCGGCTCTGGAAGAGGGCCGTTTGTGAGACGAGTGCGAGGAGGAGCTCTTGGTGAGAGTTGTGAGCTCCGAACTCGTTCAGAAGAGGTCCGCCTTGGAGGTGGGCGGAGCAAAGAGTTCGGCTCTGGAAGAGAGCCATTTGGAAGAAGAGTTTGGGGAGCAACTCTAAGAGAGAGTTGTGAGCTCCGAGCTCATCGAGGAGAGGTCCGCTTCGAGGTGAGCGGAGTGAAGAGTCCGGCTCTGGAAGAGAGCCGTTTGGGAGAAGAGTTTGGGGAGCAACTCTAGGAGAGAGTTGTGCGCTCCGAACTCGTCGAGGAGAGGTCCGCTCCGAGGTGAGCAGAGTGAAGAGCCCGGCTCTGGAAGAGAGCCGTTTAGGAGAAGAGTTTGAGGAGCAACTCTAGGAGAGAGTTGTGCGCTCCGAACTCGTCGAGGAGAGGTCCGCTCTGAGGTGAGCAGAGTGAAGAGCCCGGCTCTGGAAGAGAGCCGTTTGGGAGAAGAGTTTGGGGAGCAACTCTGAATGGCGAACCACTTCTAACCCGCTTAAGAGCAAGTTATTCGAAGCAGAATCGAACCAAGTGTTGGGCTCCGGAACCATCGGTAGAGTTTAGTGAGTTGCGGGAGGAGCCATGTAGAAAAAGCTGGACTCCGGAATCACCATTTAACGAGTCGTGACTCGGAGAGATTGAGATGAAGCAAGAGCAACAATTTCCAATGAAAAAACACAAAGTTTTATTGAAATAAACTAAGTGGCTGCTTCAATAGGGCGAGCCATTATTACATGCTATTGGCCGGGTTTCAAGCATCGGCCTTATTGAAAATCAAAATCCTACTTCTACGACAAGGTGAAGACCTCTTGGGAGGAGCTGGGAGGTTCTGAGTCTTGAAGCTCGCCGGGCCCTTCGGTTCGTTTGTTGGCTCCTCAGAGGGGAAGCTCGGCCCCCTCTCTTTGGATGAACTTGGTCAGGTGTCCCCGCTGTACGAGTTCTTCGATCTCCTCCTTGAGAGCCCGACATTCATCCGTGTCGTGGCCATGGTCCCTGTGAAAGCGGCACCACTTATCTTTGTCCCTCTTCTTACCAGGGGTATTCATTCTAGGGGGAGCGCGGAGTAGTCCTTCCTTGTCCACCTCCATAAGGACTTCTGATATATTAGCAATGAGGGGGGTGAACTTCTCAAAACGTGGAGTCGAACGGCGCTGGCCGTTACCATCCTTCTGGGATTTTTGGGATCCCTCTTCGCTTGTGCTCTTCCGTTTGTTCCCGGAAGATGTCTCCTCAAGAGTAGGGGGTTGAGAGCCTCTTCGACCCGAATGTACTTTTCACACCTGAGAAGGAGGTCGGCAAAGTTCTGTGGAGGCTTCTTAGCAAGAGAGGAACGAAGGCTGGAATTGAAGACGTTGGATTGGAAGGCGGCCATTGCGACAGATTGGTCGAGGGAGGCCATGGACCTGACCTCCGCAGTGAACCTCTTCACATAGTCTCTTAACTTCTCACCTTTCTCTTGCCTGAGCTGGAGGAGTGAGATGCTGGTCTTCTCCGTGCGCCTGCTACTCACGAAGTGGGTGATGAAGAGTGTTTCGAACTGCTCGAAGGAGAGTATGGAGGACGGGGCAAGGCGGGAGTACCATTCCCGAGCCGAGCCCTTGAGAGTAGCGGGGAATGTCTTGCACAGCAGGGCATCGGAAGCTTGGTGGATGAGCATGAGAGTCTTGAAGCTCTCAATGTGGTCAACGGGGTCAGTCTCCCCGGTGTAAGTCTCAAATTGTGGAGGTTTGAAGCCGAACGGCACAGGTGCATCCACAATGGTTCGGGAGAAAGGGGGTCGAGTAGGACGTAGGGTCCTCCCCCTAAGCTCTTCTTCTCGACCTATCTGACCTAGGCGCCTCTCTACCTCACGAAGACGGCGATACATGGCGTCGTCCCTCCGACAGTAATCAGCCGAGCCTCTAGACTCGTCTTCGTAGGAGGGAGAGGGAGAGCGAGGGCTACGACGATGGTAACTTCGGGAGCGACGAGGACTTGGGGTACGCCGGGAGTTGGTAGGAGCGGGACGAGGAGATGGGGACCGTCGGCGAGGGCTTCGGACTGGAGGAGGGGACGGGGCCTTCGGCTCATTAGGGTTTTGACGGAGGTTGAGTGCCTGTTGTACCATTGCTTGGAACTGCTGGAACTCGGCACGGGTGATGGGTGCCTCATTGTTCCGGGGCTGTTGCCGATCTGCGGGGGAGTGCCTCCTTCTGTAATGCTCGGGGGACTCCCTCCTTCCCCTTCGGACAGGGGATCTTCTGTAGTCTCGGCGGTGAGGGGATCGCTCACCCGGACGTTGTTGGCGGGAGGCTCCCTCTCGGGCCCGCTTCTCATCCAGACGGTAGCGTAGGTCCTCCACCTCCTGCCGATTTTGAGGATTGTGAGAGGCCGTGGAATCCGTAGAGGCATTGTGTATGGAGACGCGATCCTGATTGAGCAGTTACTTCATGCGGGAGCCCCCCACACCGGCATTTTGAAGACCGGTGGGACCCTTGGGGGGTTGCTGATTCTGAAGAGGAGGCTGATCTTGTTGAAGAGGGTCCTCCACTTGAAGCGGGGGTTGTCCCTGCTGCGGAGCGGGTTGGACGGGGACTACCTCTTGCTGATCGGCGGGGTTGGGTCCACGGTTGGACCCTCTGGACCTTGCTTTCCTCGGAGGCATGGCTGGAGAAGATCGGACCAACAGGAAGAGGGAAGGTTGCTATTCGTTTGTCTTCCCACAGACGGCGCTAATCTGTTACTGCTAAATCTGGTGTGGGGGTAAACAGATAGAATTTGTGAGTTCGAGGAAAAACCTGAATAGCGAAACCAAACCTGACCCGTCGTTGACTGATCGTTGACTGATCGTTGACTCCCGCCGTTAACCTGCAAAAAGTGCGAGACACCGGGGGGGATCCCGGCGACGCACCCTCCGACGCTCAAGTCAGTAATCAGAAATGATTAAGAAAGAGCGTAAATTGAGAAAATACTGATTACCTCTTAATGGAGATGGATGGGGGGTATTTATAGGCGTCTTAGGGATCAAATTAGGAATGTAATCCCCGTGATTAGATAAGGAATATTCTCCTAGTAATCAGATAAGGAATTGAATCCCTAATTCCCAGTGAAAAGATAGATGTAAATCAGGGCCGTTGATTAGGATTAATCAGGGACCTTGATTGTATCTTGCTGGACCGGGTGTGCAGCGGGTTGGAACCCGTACCCAGTTGACGTGGATCCGTTCATGAGTTATTGGGCTTTGAATAAAGACCCATTCCCATTTCAAACCCGTTTGTAGGCGAAATTACCGTTTTACCCCTGAGCTTTAAGATTCGTGTCCGATGTGAACGGTCCCGATTTAATCCTATTTTTAGCCATATCAAGTACCAAGAGTGGTATAGGGCTGATGTGGCAAAGCCCTTGGTAGTATTTGGAGCTGACATGGCTGATCATGGGGCTCCTGTGCCCTTGGGAGAACTGGATGGTCTGGGTTGTGCCAGGTCATCCCCATTCTTCGCCAGGCTGGTGGGACGGCCTATGGGGCCGTCATGGATCGGAGGCCGAGGGCCATTGAGGCTCGTCGGATACGAGAAGACCAGGTCTGTGGGGGTGAACTTGAGGCTCGGTGCCGACCCTGCAGCGGTCCGATGCCGAGCCAGATTGTTGTTTTTCTTATTTTTGAGCGAGAGCCATCCTGGGCCTTGGCTGGGCCCCAGGCCATTTTTACCCCACCACACAAGCCCCCCACTCATGCGGGGATGCGGGAGTTAGCCGTGGAGGAGTGTCTATGGTCGTGGAAATGGGATGGCGAATCGTTGGGCCTTCATGAGAAGAGAACCCTGGTGCTAGACCGAACCTCGAGCAGTCGAGGGATTATGGGCCGGCAAGGGTGATGGTGAGCCGTTGTGTCTTCCTGAGAAGAGTACCCTGGTGCTAGACCGAACCTCGAGCAGTCGAGGGATTCCAGGTCGGCAAGGGTGAGGGCGAGCCGTTATGTCCTCCTGAGAAGAGTACCCTGGTGCTAGACCAAACCTCGAGCAGTCGAGGGATTACAGGCCGGCAAGGGTGATGGCGAGCCGATGAATCTTCCTGAGAAGATTACCCCGGTGCTAGACAGAACCTCGAGCTGGCGAGGGTTTATGGGTCAGTAAGGGTGATGGCGAGCCGTTGAGCCTTCCTGAGAAGACTACCCTGGTGCTAGATCGAACCCCGAGCAGTCGAGGGATTACAGGTCGGCAAGGGTGATGGCGAGCCGATGAATCTTCCTGAGAAGATTACCCCGGTGCTAGACCGAACCTCGAGCTGGCGAGGGTTTATGGGTCAGTAAAGGTGATGGCGAGCCGTTGAGCCTTCATGAGAAGACTACCCTGGTGCTAGACCGAACCCCGAGCAGTCGAGGGATTACAGGTTGGCAAGGGTGATGGCGAGCCGATGGATCTTCCGAAGAAGATTACCCCGGTGCTAGACCGAACCTCGAGCTGGCGAGGGTTTATGGGTCAGTAAGGGTGATGGCGAGCCGTTGAGCCTTCCTGAGAAGACTACCCTGGTGCTAGACCGAACCTCGAGCAGTCGAGGGTTTATGGGTCAGTAAGGGTGATGGCAAGCCAATGGATCTTCCTGAGAAGATTACCCTGGTGCTAGACCGAACCTCGAGCTGGCGATGGCTTATGGGTCAGTAAGGGTGATGGCGAGCCGTGGTGCCTTAGAAGGTTTGAGCTGGGTGGCCCGTCGTCTTTGCGGAGCATCGAAGGCGCTCCGGGATCTGTGTAATGTTCCAATTTTTTAGGGGCATTAATGGCGCCGCCTAATAAATGCACGGCGCATGGACTTCCGTCGTTTGGCTTTTCCAATGTCATAATGGCAGGTCCATGGGGGAGGCTATAAATACCTCTCTCCCCACAGCGGGTTGGATCACAGCAAGGGTGGTCCATTGGCCATCAGTGGTGTCTGCCTCGGCGGACGCCTGCCTCTTGCAAAATTTTAACCCTGGTCGTGTCGGAGGGGTGGTTACTCTGTCGCCCGGATCTTCTCTTGGATCTGATGGCCCTGATACGGTAGCCAGATCTAGGGGAGATCAGGGCGAGAGGGGTAACGACCGAAATCCGGGTCGGGGGATAAGAAGCCTTGAAATGGTGGTGACTTTGCCGTCCGGATCCTTTTTCGGGTCAGACGGCCCTGACATGGTTGTTTGGCCCGAGAAAGATCAGGACGGGAGGGGTATCAACCGTATTCCGTAGGTGGGCCGACCTGTTTTCCGATAGGGTCCGAGGCGATGGTGGCTTTTCTCCCACCCTCGAACAGTTCGGGGTTTCGGCTGCCGAGGCCGTAAGCCCCGAGCTACTCGCGGGTGAGAGGGAGCCGACCGAGCCCTGGAGCCCGGGGCGCCTGTCGAAGGACGGCGCCTTAAATCTGAAGTAAAATATTTTCTCTGCCGAACGCTTCATCCGAACCGACCCCTGTGTCTGGCTGCCAGCCTGGCACTGGGTGTCGTCAGCAGCGCACGTTTTGAGGACGTGGCGCGATCTTCCAGGCGGCAGTTACACGTCAATCGGTGAACAGTAATGGCGGAAATCGAGGAGTCGTTTTCATCCTCTATAAATATTTCCCCCTCTCCCCCTATCGCCCACTTCTTTCTCGTTTCTTTCTTTTTCAAAAAATCTTTCAACACTTCAGCGCTCGTCCCCACAGTTTGCTGCACCAGGCTCGTTCTTCCGAAGCGACCCCAGGTTAGTTGGTAAGTCTGTTTAGTTTAGGCACAGATGGACAGGGTTCAGTCTGGCTCGTCAGCGTCGACGTCTAGGAGGGAAGTGAAACCCGCCTCCAAATTGACTTCGTGGGAGGAGCCCAAGCTTGAGGGGGAGTCTGCACATAATTTGGATCCTTCCGATTCGATCTCGTGGGAGGAGCCGGTAGGCGAGGAGGAACCGGTGTACAATGTGAAGCCGTTGCGATCTCGGAAGCCTTTTGTGGTGGAGAGCAGCGAATCTGAAGAGGGGAGCGGTAGTTCAGACGAAGTCCAGATTCTAGGGTTGGCTTCCGAAGAGGAGGGTGGCCCCGCAGGGGGTGAAGCCGAAGGGCCTCGAAATCCGACTGGCCTGGGGCGATTATCTACCCCCTCGCCCGAAAGAGCCAAGAAGAAGAGGGCTCCGAAGAAGAAGGGGCCGAGGGCCGGTGGCTCGAGCCAGGCGCCCGTCTTCCACAATTTAATGACAGGGTCGCCCGTACGACCGAAGCAGTTCCGTCGGTACCCTGACGACCTTTCCGACGAGGAGCTTTTTGGGGTCCAGCCTTCTTCGGCGAGCCGGAAGAGGGTGACGATGGACTCGCTACCGACCGCCTTGGAGGCCGGTGATCTGAAGGTTTTGCAGCTGGCGTATCACATAGGGTCCGGCTACGAGCTCATGATGCCGAGCTCTAATCTGCGCCCAACCGACCCCCTGTCTGCTTGGTATTGCGTCTTCCCAGTGGACGCCTTCATCTCGGGATTGAGGCTGCCAGTCCACCTGTTTGTTCGGGACGTATTGAATTGGGCGTCCTTGGCCCCGATGCAGTATGGGCCGAATTCTTGGAAGCAGATCATCTGCTTCGTGCTGATGTGCGAGAAGCAGAAGGTACCCCTACGGCTGAATGTGTTCCGAGCGATGTTGATGATCAGCTCGGCTGTTGAGGGTGTCTACTACATTTCGCCCCGGAGTAAGGGGAAGGTCGTCCACAGTCACCCGGACTCCATTAAGGATTGGAAGAAAAAATATCTGGTGATCCGGAGTGAGGAGCCCTGGGACATTCCCACTCGATGGAACCACTCCAAGCCGAGCTACAAAACGCCGAGGCCAAGGGACCTGACGGCCGAGGAGTGGGGGTTTGTTGAGCGCCTCCGTCTGTCGCATAGTATCAATTGGACGAAGGTGACGGAGGGTCATCTGGCGAGCGTCGGACTGAGCCCGGCCGTTCTGCGTATGTAGTTGTTCCTTTTCTCTCGATCTTTTAGTACTTTCTTGCTCATTGCTCTTAATGGACTCTTTTGCAGATATGGATGAAGCATCGATCAAGGCAAAGAGGCTCGCCATGAAGAAGGAGAAGGTCGAGAAGAAGGGGGACGTGACGAAGACGAGGGGGTCGTCCCAGGTGGTCTCTGAGGCTCCTGTTCAGCCGAGGGCCAAAAGGACTCGCTCGGAGACGGGCAAGGACGTGGCTGTTCAGGGCGGCCCGGACCAGGGCAAGGCCGCCGATTTTGATAAGGGGAAGGGCCCTCTGGTGGATCCGGAGGTAGAGGAGAGGCTTCGGCGACCGTGGATGCCGAGTTGGTCGATCCGCGAGGGAGACTGCCTGACCCGAGGGTGCCAGGCCGTCGAGGTGGCGAGTAAGCTGGCGACCCCCCGGAATCGTTCGGAGATGAAGGCCGAGACCCTGGAGGAGGCGTACACTCACCTTGCGCAGGCCAATGTGCTGGTAAGTATGCCGACCCTTCTTGCCTTGTAACCACTTTGTAGAGGAGGCTTTCTTAGTTGTGCTCGGTGACAGCAGGCGACCGTGCAGGGGGCCCATGTGAGGGGCCTTTACGAGGCGGCTTTGCAGAGGGAGCGGGACCGGGCTGACAAGGCCCTGCAGGAGATGAAGGAGATGAAGATAGAGCTCGAAGGCTCGCATAAGAGGGAGACGGAGATGAAGGCGGCCTTCGACGAGGAGAAGGAGGAATGGGCGAAGAAGATGGCGGCTCAGAAGAAGATGTTTGCGAAGGAGAAGGATGAGCTGACGGAGGCGGGTCAGCTCCTGGTGATCAAAGCCCAGGACGACTGTTATGCGAAGGCCCTCAGTCATGTGAGGCACTTCTACCCGACCGTCGACCTGTCCAACTTCGACTTCAACATGGAGATTGAGGGGACACCGAAGACCCCTAGCAAACAAGGGCCCGCTGATGATCCGGCTGCCGACCCCCCTGTGAACCCGGCCGACGCTGAGGTGGGAAAACAAGCTGTATAACTTTTGTCTTTCTTTTTCCCTCTCTCGATTGTATTTGCCTTCCGCGGACTGGCCACCGCATTTTTTGTAAGAAGCAACTCGATTTATAAAAAGAGAATTTTTGACTGGCTTATGTTTTGACCTCGGATATTTCCGAACCACCTTGCTTATGCGTTTTGAGTTGGCTGGTTCTCTTGTAGGTTGCGGCTCCCCTTCCCGAGGTGGACCCCCGTTTTTCCGACGTGGCGTGGCTCCGGAGCAAGGTTGAGGCCCTGGAGGCCACTTTGGTTCGGTACCGGAAGGGGGCCCATGACACTGATGCGGCCTTCAATTATTACAGGAATAAGTCTGAAGCCCTCAGTGAGGAGGCAAGCCGGCTGAGGAGGGCGATGGTGGATCAGGAGCTCGGGGGCATCGGACTCGGATATGCTATGTCGAGTTCCTCGGTGCAGAGGCCCTCCTCTGAGAAGCTACTTCGTGATGTGATAGTGGAGAAGGAGATGGAGATACACCGTTACAGGACGATGCTGGGTGTCTCGACATCTTCCTCGGGGGGTCGGCGAGCGGAGGGGGTTCCCTCTGCGCTGCTGCTGTTGGAGCGCATGCGACCTGTTGATGCCCAGAGCTCCGTGGCCGGTGCGTCTACTGTGGCTGAGCCAAAGGACCATGATGACAAGGAGAGAGTTCCAAGTCGTTCGGTCGGAGTGATCCCGCCTTTCGTCGGACCCGGGGGGCCTTAAGATGGCGGCTTCCTCCAGTTTTGAGATGAGTGGAGTTATCCTGTAACGGTCTTTGTTTGTCTTCTCAGAACCAAATAAAAGAGTATGAATAAAGAATTCTTTTTCTTCTTTGCTCTGGTTAGTAGTGTAGTGAATGATGGCAGAGGCGAGGTTCGGTTCCGTTGATCCGTGAGGGATCGACGCGGGGCCTTAGGAAGAGTCCCTGGTCTGGAGCCGGGTCGGACCTACCGAGACGTTGGGGACGATACCGGAGTGAGGACTCGGGTGCCGATCCCATCGTCCGGTACAGGTCGGGGCTGCCGAGGCATTTGGAGTTTTCCAAAAGGAGATTTCTTTCATACAAGATAGGGAGGATCGTCGAAGCGGCCCTTTACACATGAAAGTTTACACAAGATGTTATTTACATTAGCCAAGCTAGAACCTAGGTTCGCTCTTCCAGGAACTTCATTAGGTGCTCGGCGTTTCAGGGTCGGCTGATGAGCCGGCCGTCCATATCAGCCAGTCGGTATGTACCAGGGCGTACATCCTCGACTACGCGGTATGGGCCTTCCCAGTTGGGGGCCAATTTCCTCTTCTTGGTTGGATCCGAGACGGATAGTTTTCGTAGCACGAGGTCCCCCGCCTTGATGTTTGTGGGGCAGACCTTATTGTTATAAAACTTCTCGATCCGTTGTTGGTAGATGCTTCTCCGGATTGAAGACTTCTCTCGGACCTCGGCGATGAGGTCCAGGTTGGCCCTCAGGCCGGACGAATTGTTAGCTTCATCGAAGGCTATGATCCGGGGAGAAGGCAGGCCGACCTCGACGGGGATGACTGCCTCTGTCCCATAGGTCAGGTTGAACGGCGTTTCCCCCGTGGGGATCCTCTTGGTGGTTCGGTATGCCCATAGCACGCTAGGAAGTTCCTCAACCCACAGGCCTTTAGGGGAACTGTCGAGGTGTTTTTTGATGCCGTCGAGGATTTGCCTGTTCGCATTCTCCGCCTGGCCGTTGGACTGAGGGTGGCAAATAGCGGAGAAACGTTGCTGGATACCGATGTCTGCACAGAAAGCTTGGAAGTTCTGACCCTGGAATTGGGTTCCGTTGTCGGTGACGAGGACCCTAAGGATTCCGAACCGGCAAATGATGTTCTTCCAAAAGAACTGTTGTACTTGGCACTCAATGATGCTTGACAGGGGTTCGGCTTCGAGCCACTTGGTGAAGT
The DNA here is from genome assembly GCA_017893485.1 of Hemerocallis citrina. Classification (NCBI taxonomy): domain Eukaryota; kingdom Viridiplantae; phylum Streptophyta; class Magnoliopsida; order Asparagales; family Asphodelaceae; genus Hemerocallis; species Hemerocallis citrina. Next base: position 210,801,093 of record CM030368.1, read on the forward strand.
AGTCGATGGCGACTATCAAGAATTTCTTCTGCCCTACCGCTGGGGGGAAGGGCCCCACAAGGTCCATACCCCACATGGCGAACGGCGCAGGGCTCGCCAGGGAGCGGAGATTGGCTTGAGGAAGCCTCTTGATAAGGGAGAACCTTTGGCAGGGGTCGCACCTCTTGACTAAGTCTTGCGAGTCTTGGAGCATGGTCGGCCAATAGTACCCCTGATTCAGGGCCTTCCGAGCAAGTGTTCTGCTCCCCATGTGGCATCCGCCGATCCCCTTATGAAGGTCTTTGAGGGCGTAGCTGGCCTCGTCGCTGGTGAGACAGCGGAGGTATGGTTTGCCGCCGGCCAAGGTGTATGAGCGTTTGAAGAGGATGTCATCAATCATGACAAACCTTTCAGCTCGGACCCTGACTCGTCTGGCCTCGGCCCGGTCTTCAGGAAGCTCGGCACTGATTAAGAATCTTCGGATGGGAGTGGTCTAGTCGTCTGGGCTGGTACCGTCTTGCACACACATCGCCTCCGGCTCTGGGTCACTGATACTTGGCTTTAGGAGGATTTCTATAAGCACCGTCTGATCGAGACCCTCAAAGGAGGAAGAGGCGAGTTTGGACAACGCATCTGCTTGAGCGTTCTGCTCCCTAGGGACTCTGATAACCGTGGCGCAGCTGAAGGACGCCAGGAGTCGCCGGACTGCCGCCAAATACCTCACCATGCGATCATCGCGGGCTTCGTATTCTCCGGTGATCTGATTGACCACGAGCTGAGAATCGCTGAAGGCCCGGATTTGCTTGGCTCCGGCTCGGTGGGCGAGGGTCAATCCGGCGATCATGGCCTCGTATTCCGCCTCGTTGTTGGAGGCCGGAAAGTTGAGGCGGAGGGAGTATTGAAGTAGGAATTGGTCGGGGCCACGAAGGATGATGCCAGCCCCACTCCCCGTTTCGCATGATAAGCCATCGACAAAGACCTCCCAGGTCGGATCCGAACCTTCGACGCTGGGCTGCTCGGAGACGGTGCACTCGGTTATAAACTCGGCGAGAGCCTGGCCTTTAATGGCCACCCTCGGCTGATAGCTGATGTCGAACTGACTCAGCTCAATTGACCACTTGACTAAGCTGCCGGAGTTTTCGGGCTTGTGAAGGACAGTCTTTAGCGGCTGGTCAGTCAGTACTTGGACGGAGTGGGCCTGGAAGTAAGAACGAAGCTTCTGGGCCGCCATGACCAAAGCATAGGCCACCTTTTCTATCTTTGCGTACCTCGTCTCGGCTGGGAGTAGGACCTTGCTCACATAGTACAATGGCCTCTGAACCCCTTCCTCTTCTCGGACGAGGATGGCGCTGAGGGCGCTATCCGAGGCGGACAGGTAGAGCCAAAGCGGTTCGCCTGGCTCGGGCTTGCTGAGGAGAGGCGGGTTGGCGAGGTATTGCTTCAGCTGTTCGAAGGCTTCTTGTTGATGGGTACCCCACTCGAAGCCCCCTTTTCTGCGCAAGGCCTTGAAGAAGAGGAGAGACTTCTCCCCCGACTTGGAGAGGAAACGGCCGATTGCACCAACCGGCCCGTAAGCCTCTGAACCTCCTTGATATTCCGAGGCGGGGACATGTCAATAATGGCTTGGATTTTCTCGGGTTTTGCCTCGATGCCGCGTTGGCTGACGATGAACCCCAGGAATTTTCCAGTGGAGACGTCGAAGGCGCATTTAGCCGGATTGAGTCTCATGTTGTGACGCCGGAGGACACCGAAGGCTTCCTCGAGGTCGGCGACGTGGTCCGGCCCGGCCCAGCTCTTTACGAGCATGTCGTCGACATAGACTTCCACGTTGCGGCCGATCAGGTCTTTGAAGATTCTGTTGACGAGCCGCTGGTACGTGGCTCCGGTGTTTTTCAGCCCGAAGGGCATAATGCGGTAACAAAAAAGACCCTGGTCGGTGACGAACGAGGTCTTGGAGATGTCTGGTGGAAACATCCGGATCTGATTGTACCCCGAGAATGCGTCCATGAAGGACAGTAGCTCGTGCCCCGAGGTTGCGTCGATTAAAGCGTCGATGCGGGGGAGGGGGAAAGGATCTTTCGGACATGCTTTATTAAGATCCGTGAAGTCGATGCAGATCCGCCAGCCCCCTATTGCCTTCTTCACCATGACGACATTGGACAACCACTCGGGGTAGCTGACTTCCTGAATGAATCGAGCGGACAAGAGCTTGTCCACTTCTGTCTTCACAATTTGCTGCCTCTCCGGGGCGACTTTGCGCCTCTTCTGGACGACCGGCTTAGAGTCAGGGATGACGCTCAGCCGATGCATAATCAAGTCTTCGGAGATCCCGGGCATGTCGGAGGGCTTCCAAGCGAAGAGATCAACGTTGCGACGGATGTAGGCGATGATGCCTGTCTTCAAGTCCTCGGGGAGCGAGCGGCTCACTCGGAACCACTTCGATTCATCCTCGGTGTCGAACAGGACCTCCTCTAGTTCGTCGACAGGCTCGGGAGCTGGGCCGTCCCTCTCGGGTTCGAGTTCAACGGCGTCGAGAGGGAATACACCCCCTCCGACGGCGGTCATGTAGCACGACCGTGCTGCTTCTTGGCTACCTCGGACGACGCCGACCCCTCGGGGGGTGGGAAATTTAAGTTTCAGATGGTAAGCCGAAGGTACCGCTTGGAGGGAGCACAGTCCGGGTCGGCCGAGAATGGCATTGTAAGCCGCCTTGACGTTGACAACCATGAAATCCATTGACTCGGTCCTCTTGACAGGGGCCGATCCCGCGGTAACGTCGAGGGTAACAATCCCTTCTATCACGACAGGGACGCCGGAGAATCCATGTAAGGTGTATCCGGCCGGCTTGAGTTTGTCTCTAGGTAACTTGAGATTCTCGAAGGCTTCGAGGAAAAGAATATTAACCGAGCTGCCGTTATCGACGAGGATTCGGCGAACCTCACAATTAGTCATGTGGAGGCTAATGACGAGGGCATCGCAGTGGGGTAGGCGAACGCCTTCGAGGTCTTCTCCTGAGAAGGAGACTGGCATCGGTTGTAGCTTGGTCGAGGAGTTGTCTTGGACAGCATTCACCTCTCGGATGAAGGCTTTTCGGGAAGTATTTGATTCTCCTCCCATTGGCCCCCTGTGGACACAGTGCAAGATGAATGGCGTATCCGCGGCTCCCTCGGACTCGGGATCCCGGCCCTGGATGCGGTTCGGAGTAGGGTTCGGAGGCGAAAGCCTCCGGTTCCTAGCATCTTGCCGATCCCGTGGGACTTCTCGGGTGAATTCTCAGAGGTACCCTCGTGAGATGAGTTCCTCAATTTCGTCTTTCAGGGCCCGGCATTGGTCGGTTTCGTACCCATGATCTCTGTGGAAACGGCAGTAGAAACGTTGATCTCGCTTCTTGCTGTTATTAGGTCGGGGAGGTAGCCGGACAATGCCTTTGTCTTCGATTTCTAAGAGGATGGCGGACACGTTATGTGTCAAGGGAGTGTACCTTTCGAACCGGGGGATCGGCGGGACCTTATTCATGGCATCCGCGTCCCTCGGAGCCTTCTTTGATGGCTCGACTTCTTCGGTCTTCCGTTTTCCCTTTCCGGTGGGCTCCCTGGCATCTTCGGGGTTAAGGGCCTCTTCTGCCCTAATATATTTCTCGACCCTGTCGAGGAGGTCGGGAAAGTCGACGGGGGGTTTCTTCGCCAGAGAAGCCTTCAGCTGTCCATGACGGACGTTGTGCCGAAATGCCGCGGAGGCGACGCCTGGATCAAGGGAGGAGACCGACCTTGCCTCTGCGGTAAACCTCCGGACGAATACTCTGAGTGACTCCCCCTCCATCTGCCTGAGCCCAAGTAAAGAGGCGCTGGTCCTTTCGGCCTTCCGGCTAGTGACAAAGTGGGCAAGAAAATTGCCCTCCAGTTGGTCGAAGGAGTAAATGGAGCTGGGGGTGAGCTTCGAGAACCATTCACGAGCCGGACCCCGAAGGGTGGCAGGGAAGGCTCGGCACAGCAGGGGATCCGAGGCGCTGTGAATCATCATGAGGGTTTTGAAACCTCCCATGTGATCAGCAGGATCTCCCTCGCCGTCGTAGGTCTCGAATTGAGGTGGTCGGAAGTTCCCGGGTATTTTTGCTTGGAGGATGGGGGCGGAGAAGGGAGGACGGACAGGTCTGTACCCCTGAGCCGCTCCTTGGCCGCCGTCTCCTATGTGATTGAGGCGGTCCTCCATTTCTTGGAGGCGCCTTAGGAGTACGCCATCGTCCTCTGGCTGGATTGTTGAAGGGCGGGACACGCTGGCCTCGGCGTCCGACCCGGTTTGGGAATGGAGGGCTTCCTCCCTGGGGGCCCGTCGGAGAGCCCCAAGAATTTCCCTTCGGAAATCCTGGAACTCCTTGTGAGTGACGGGGGCTCCCTCGACCCTGTTTGGTCGGTATGAAGGTTGCCTTCCGACGCGGCTGAGCGCTGGCCTCCGTCCATCGGGCGGCGGTCTTGGATGGTTCGGGGCCGAGTTGGAAGCGGCCCTTCCCCTGCTGCGGCTAACCTGCCGGTTGATGATTATCCCCGTATGTTAGGCTGGACTGGACGGGTGACGCTCCTTTGGGACCCCTGATGGGGAGCCCCGTGTTTTGAAATGCGTGGCCCGGTGTTAGTAGTTGGTGGGGGCGAGTCCCGTCAGTTGACGGAGGTAGCAGCCCCCTTGCCCTTGGAGGCCATGAGAGTTCGGCTGCCGAGGTCCATTGATGGTCGGGCTCGGGTCGGCTTCTGAAGCAGTGTTCCCACAGACGGCGCCAACCTGATGCGGTTTATTTCTGGGAGACGTGTGGATGCACCAGGTGTGAGTTCGGACTCAATTTGTATTGAAGGAGAAAGCTGCTTGTCAGACGACCCTCGGCAGACCGAGCGGTACCTGCGACGGGCTTGAGGTGAGGTGGATGTCTGGGCTCGGATCAAAGGGCTCGTATCCGAGGTCTTGTGTACCTGCAGACAGTCCTGAAACACCGCGGTTTATCCCGGTGGCGGACCCTCCGACGATCTAGTCAGTCTCTGAGGGAGAGTAGCAATAATTAGGTGAATTTAGGTGGCCAAGATTGATTACCTGAAAAGGTGGGTGAGGGTCTGGTATTTATAGAGAATTCCAACCGGGTTTGGATCCGCTTGGGGGCCGGGTCTGAACCCGAAAGCCCATGGGCCTGACGTGGCAGAAGGCCCAGGTGGTTTAGGGCTGACGTGGCAGTACCAAGAGTGGTATAGGGCTGACGTGGCAAAGCCCTTGGTGGTATTTGGAGCTGACATGACTGATCATGGGGCTCCTGTGCCCTTGGGAGAACTGGATGGTCTGGGTTGTGCCAGGTCATCCCCATTCTTCGCCAGGCTGGTGGGACGGCCCATGGGGCCGTCATGGATCGGAGGCCGAGGGCCGTTGAGGCTCGTCGGATACGAGGAGACCAGGTCTGTGGGGGTGAACTTGAGGCTCGGTGCCGATCCTGCAGCGATCCGATGCCGAGCCAGATTGTTGTTTTTCTTATTTTTTAGCGAGAACCGTCCTGGGCCTTGGCTGGGCCCCAGGCCATTTTTACCCCACCACAATAGATGTAATGAAATTTTCCATACTATACATATCATGTGAAAATTAGAATAAATGAAAAAGAACGTCCTTTTGCATACAAATAGTCGAATGCATCGTGTGTTGATTAATTAGTAAAAATGGAAGTTTACTCACTTATAAAGTTGATTTTTGTGCTCTAACAATATCATAGTTATCAATGTGTAAGCAACACCATAGTAGCGAATTTTGTGGGAGAAATCATCTTTATTTATGACGAATTATGTATTAGTTTTCAAATGCCGAAATAGAGTTTATAAAATGCAAACTAAGGCTAAATACATGTTTTAAAGAGTGAAAAATACCTTTAAAAATACTGGTATTGTTAAATTAAAGGTAGTTTTATTCTGGACAAGTTACGTTTCAAAAAGAGAAGAAAAAGAACAAAAAAAATATTTTGAGAATTAAAAAACCCAGTATCACAGCCGACTGACCATATGTAACAGTCGACTGTCTTGGCCATTTGATTTCGAGTTTTAAAAATCATCGCAGAGCAGCCGACTGGTCATATGTGACAGTCGACTTCTCTGATTATTTTATTTTTGAGCTTTAGAACCTCACAGAACAGCCGACTGGCCATAGTTAACAGTCGACTGCCCTGAAGTGTGAAACTAAGTGAAATTGTGAAATGTGGAGTTGGTATGTTGCATTTTTATTATTGTGCATGATATTTTTGAGAAATTGAAATTAGTTGATATGACGAGTTATGAAGAGTATCATGAATGTGAATACATGAACACTATGCTTATGAAATGTGAATTGTGATTAATCATGAAAAGATCTTATGAGTATGAAAAGCTCGACATTGTAATTATGAGTTGAAATTGAGAATTAGGATATAGTCAAGTCTTATACCGGTAATGAAAGAATTATGAAATGATATTTGAAATGAGAAGACCAAGGTTGGGTCACATGAATTAAATAAATAAGACCGGTATAATGGGAGTGCTACATTCTAAGAGTTGATTTTTATTCATGATTCAATTAAACTAAGGACTTAAATACATAGTGAAGATGTGATGAAAGTAACAGAAAAACATTGAGTATGAGGGTCATTGGATTGGCGGCGTGAGAGTATTCACAGGATGTCCCATGATGAGTCATGATAGGGCGTGGATACTGCTCTAGAGTACCGTCCCGGTGGCGACGCTCGTGGGGTGTTTGACGACTGCGGGTGGTGTCATGTCTATGGTAGGAGCTGAATTACCACAGGATGCCTGCATGATGAGTCATGTGTCAGTGCGTTGGTGTCACGCCCCGCTTCCCAGAATACGGAAACACAGGCACGTAACTGAGGCCCAGCGAATGATGCGAATACATCATTCATAAGCTGCATATTTAACTCAACAACAATATGACAATATTAACCACGTAAGCATGTTAAATCACAATAAGATAACAAAGTACACGACATATTACATGACACAATACATGACATAACCAACAACTGGAAAAGAAACATAGTTACGGGTCAAACACGCCCGGATTACAACAAGAATTACATGAATAAAACATAAACCAAAATAACATGAAATTAAACAACACTAAAATCTCTGTTCAGCAATACCTTCGGGTAATTCTCCATATGGGCCTGCAAGTATATTATTACAAGGGAAGAGACAAAGAAGTACCCATTAATGCAAGTTACGGGCTGCAAGTGGTACAAGTTAACGGGACAATATAGAATAAAACAAAAACAGGAAAGAACAAGGAATCAAGAATCATATAATAAAGCAAATACAACATGCAATAGGATCAAGAGCAAGAACTCATGGAACAAATAGCATGCATGTAAACAAGTAAATAATCCATAGTAACATGTAACATGTGAACGAGTAAGCAAGTAAACGTGTTAACATAATCGAGTAACATGTAGACAAGTAAACAAGTCATCATAACCATGTAACATGTAAACGGATCATGCAAGTGTACGTGTCAATGTCATGTCTTTTATTAACCTAACTAGGTAGCACTTCATGCGTCCCATACCATATGGTTGCTACTCGCAATCAAGCGAACGTTTAGACTAGTGGTGGATTCTATAAGTCACGTACTCGGGAAACATATCCAGTCGAGTCAAGTCAAGTCAAGTCAAGTATATCTTGTATCAAGATACGTGCAATGTGGACATAGTGTAACGTAGCGTGAAACATAGAACATAAAATTTGCAAATTTACAATTTGCAACTTGCAAATTTGCGTCGGGGATCCACGAGCCCCCGTCCGAGTATGCTCTTCTATTTGCCCACTACTAAATCTTTTTCCCTTTATACCTCGACTTCTTATCTTTTTATTAATATCAAACATGAACAATAACTACATGCAACAAGGACGAGTAACATAACAAGAATAACATGACAGGATCGGGTATCAAGACTTATGCAATGCAGGAAAACATATCTCAGGATCTATAAAACATGTTGATGCGACTAATGGCATGTATAACACTTAATCAAGAATAAAATATATTATAACAACATGCAACCTAATAACAAGCAATTTATGCACAACATCATGTATAATTATAAGAGTATAAATATGTGTATCGTGTTCATGCAATGCATAGGGTGACAAAGTATTCGCATCTTGTACGAATACGGGATCGATGGATTATATTTAATACGAATAGAGTCAAAAATATACTTGCGGTATTTTGCAAAAAAAGCTTGTACTAGAACAAACGGATTGTACAAGAGACACTTGCCTGGTAGTTGATGACGATAAATTTAAGACAGAATAACGGGATCAGTATCCCGGGCAGCAGAACACATGCAAGATATTTGTGGCAGCCACGCCAAATCAGCAACTCTTAGAATAGCAACTCCAAATAGCAACTCCACAAAGCAGTAAACAGCAACCCCACTTCAACAACTCCGAACACCAACAATTCACTAATACAACAACCTAATCCCCACAACACCCAAAACAGCAACTATAATTCACTACAAATAGAATCTAATCTCCAACTCCAACTCAACACCAAACTCCAATATGATACCCAAACAGCAACAAAGTGATCCGACTCCTTCAATAACTCCAAGTCAGTAGACAGCAACCCCACTTCAACAGGATCTAATAAATACCCAAACTTCTCATTATTCACAGAAACACCCTCTTCAAACAAACACCACCACCACAATATAAAATCAACCCAAAATACCCACACAACAGTAATAGTCCCAATACTCCTCCTTTTTCTTCTTCACTTCAACATAGAGTGAGAGAGAGAGTGAGAGGGAGAGAGGGAGCGGGAAGAGGGAACAGCGACGGGGAAGAGTTCCACTTTGGCAATGGCGTCGAGGGTTCTCAAGGCTGGCGCGAGGTTGAAGACGGCAACAATGGCGGCAGCGAATGGACTTCGGTGCTGGCGACAATGGTTCGAGCAGAAGGAGGGCGGAGCGACGGGGTGAAGCGGCAACGAGGAAGAAGACAATGACAGTAATGGCGGTACAGAGACTGAGCGAGAGTGGAAGCAGCAACAGGCGGGATGCGAACGGCGAGGAGGAGGCAGAGGCTGACTAGGGAGGAGGTTGACGATGTAGTGGAATGGAGGACACCGGAGGGGTTCTCGGAGGTCGAGGCTGGCGGCAGGTTAGGGGAATGGTCGCGACGACTGATTGGAGCAATGGCGGAGGGCGAAGCGAGAGGTCGGGGCTTCAATGGTGGGGCTTGAGTGGCGTCGACGAGCTCGAGAGTGAAGCTCGATGGGTCTGGCGACGACGGAGCGACGGCGCGGCGCGCGACTGGAGGGGGAGCGGAGTAGTGGCGAGGTGATGTCGAGGCGGTGAGGAGGCGCTCGATTGTGGGGGAATTCAAGCGGAGGGGAGTGCGACGGTGGTGCTGACGTGAAGAAGACGAAGTGGAAGGAGGGAGGAGTTTGAGGTCTCTGCTTTTGGTTTATAACAGAGGAGGGGAGAGAGAATGAAATGGGAGAGAGGTATTAATATAATATAATAAGTAAAGTAATGGTGTGAGAGGTGGGGGAGTTACAAAAAGCATGGGGCAACGTGCAGGCAAAGTGGGGAAAGTTATAATACAGGACAGAAAGTGAGGTGTGGAGAAAAATATTGTATACGGGTAGGGGGTCTGTACAATTGTATGAGTTCTGGATTAGTGGGCTTGGGCTTCAAATGGTTTCAAAATATTTAAATAAAATATTTAGGAGGTTGGGCTAAATTTTGGGCTCGGATTAAAAGTATAATTAAATAATAAAAATCAAAACATAGAATTGGGCTTTAAATAACAATTAAACAATTGGGTTTCATATTGACCAATAATAAAATCAAAATACAACTTAGGCTCATATTAATAATTAATAAAATAAAAATACAAACTTAGGTTGGGCTCCAAAAATAGTTTAAATAATAAAATCAATTAGGAAAAATAGTTATAAGATGCTCATGCCAAAAGATCCCTCTTTATCGCCTTTATGAAATCGCTACATTCACTTTAATCAACCATTATTTTCTCCACAACCCCCCCCCCCCCCCCCCCACACACACACACACGCACACGCACGCACACCCGCCCACTTTTTCTTTCCTTTTAGAGCATTCACTATAGTTTGCTAATAAAAAGTAAAAATACGCATATTTTAGCAATGGCGTTCTCACTTTCATTCGCTTTACATTCGCATATTTTAGTTAAAATAAATACTCACTTTTTTGAAAAAGGTATGAACAGTTGACTGCTATATTTAGATGCAATATATAGCAATTGTCAAATGTAGAAGACAACAGATCTTCTTCCATCTCTCAATTTTTTTCAATATTAAAAGACGACATACGAAATATCTTCTTCCGTCTGTGAACATTTAATGAAGAAAAATTGAGAGCCGGAAGAAGATCTTCCGTATCTCAACTTTTATTATTTTAAAAAATTAATAAAATTGAGAGACGGAAGAAGATCTTTCGTCTATCTTCTTTTTATAATATTTTTTTTTCCTTTTTTTTAGTTAAAGGTCCATATAGATATAATGATTTTCTTTTTACAAAAATGTCACTCTCTATTTACGAAAATGCTATAATAAAAAAATAAAAATAAAAAAATTCTCGGGGGACGGAAGATCTTCTTCCATCCCACCACTTTTTGAAAACTTTTCTTTTTCATATTTACGAAAATGTCATTGCATATTTACAATTATGTAATAAAAAAAAAACAAAAATTAGACGGAAGATCATCTTCCATCTCTTCTATTTGTTAGCTTTAACGACTGCAGCGCTCTCCTACTATTGCTGTTTCCAAAATGCTACATATATGCATATTTTAGCATCAACGATAGTGGATGCTCGTATAGTTGTCGCATTCGCTATTCTTAAACTCCTCACTACCACTTTTATCGACATCTTCCTCCCTAAACTCACCATCGTCCTTATCATTTCCCCCAACATCCGATACCCCCATTACCTACCAACAACTTAAACCCGTTCCTTCCAATTCTCATCTCGTACATCTTTTCCTCACTGATATATCCTCCATGATTGCTACTGTCGCACCATAACCACCATGGTCATGCTTCCTCTTCTTTCCAAACAAAATAATTAATATTATATAGAGTCAATGAACAAAGTTAGGGGCGGAGGGAGTTAGAGACTAGGGGGGCAATTGGGACCCCAAAATTTTTGTAAGACCTCCTTATATAGACCAGATATTTTATTTGCCCCCCCCCCCCCCCCCAAAAAAAAATTTTGTTGGGACCCCAAGCCCAATTCACCTCGTAAGGCTTGAATAGTGGTATGAGATTTGGGCTAAAAAATAACAGTGGTGTTTATTATTTGATCTGTATGGTCCTTGAATAAGAAGTTAGTGTGTACACAAGTTACAAGTATATCTATTCGTTCGAGTTGTATATCTGAGCCTCTAGTATTATAATAGTGTAAATAGTACAGTAAAATTATTGATTAGCATTACTCTTACCAAATTTAGAGTATAGCTGTACAAGTGCCAAAATTACATGATACTAAGAATATGAATTCAAATATGTACTTTGATTATAATTTTATTTTGATCCAATTACTTTAATTTTTCAAAACAAAATAATGTAAGTAATTTTCGGCAACAATCATGTAGATGTCGGGAAAAAAATTGGGGACTCCCATTTTGATTTGTCTGGCTCCACCACTGAACAAATTTATGTTAGCTAAATTATAACTGTATTCCTGGTTGCAGAAATAATCGCATGCATAAAAGCAACCGTTTTTTTACATGATTGTTTTATTTGACAAAAAAAATTCAAAAAATATCTATGTCAGGCTAATAGTTAAGGATGATGAAAAGGTTGAATATGTTTTACAAAATAAGCACTACATGGGTGCATAGTCGGAAAAAAAAAACGTTTAGAATGTGACTCGTGCAATGTTTTGACAATTTTAGCAAAAATTAGCAGACGACAAAATCTACAAAATTTCAAAATAATCCAAATTGTTGATCTAGTCAGCTTAGTACGCAGTAGTCAATACGATCTAGTGGCCACTATTGTGCAAGCAGCACTATGATATGGTGGTCAGCCGTTATCGTTAAGAACGAAAAAAACAAAAGGGTAATGCTACACCTACTACCAAATCTATAAAACAAAAACCTGAACCAAAAAAAAAAAAAGAGTATAAATTGTGTAAAATAAACAGTAGAATTCAACAGAAAATCAATCTGGAACCAGGGTAATTTGCAAAATTTCCTCATTTCTTGATCAAGTGGCAAGTGCGTGTAATTCTAGCCCCTCGGAAAAAGGGCACACTAGTTAGGAAAAAATATCTCCCAACCCCACATTTACACTGTACAACTATTCGCACCAACATCCCCCCTTCCAAATCATCCCAACGTTCTCGCATCGGAAAGACATTCAACGGCCAGAATAAGTTCCTATAATAAAATTATATGCGCAACCTCCCATGGAACTGTTGGACCACAAGTTCGGGCTGAAAAGATCTGAGAGTCGAGTGGTGTCAAAAGAGGCCAAGAAACCCACCCATTGGACTCTCCATCTGTGCTGACGTGGCACCCGATATTTTTCCCCCAACCCCCCCTCTCTCTCTCCTCCTAAAAAAAAATGGAACGAAGCGGAGGAGAAAGAGAAGACGCCGATCAGACCGTCCATCCCAAAACGGACGGCTCGGAATCGACCGGAGCCTCACGTGAGCAGCACGTGATGCGGTGGGACCGTATTCTCCCGCGCCGCTCGCCGCTGCGAGTCCTCCTCGTCGAGCACGACGACGCCACCCGCCACGTCGTCACTGCGCTCCTCAGGAAATGCGGCTACCGAGGTGAGAACTTTTTTGCAATTTTTTGGTGATTTTTGGCAATTTTTTGGGGGTTGGATGTAATTATGTAATTGTTGATATTTTTGTGTGTGTGTTGGTGAAGTGGCGGGAGTGGGGGATGGGATGAAGGCGTGGGAGGTGATGAAGGAGAGGCGGCACGGGTTCGATTTGGTGCTGACGGAAGTGGCGACGGGGGCGTTGTCGGGGATTGGGTTGTTGAGCAGGATTATGGGGAGCGTGGAGTGCAAGAACATTCCTGTTGTTAGTAAGTCCGGAATTAGTTTCGTTTGATTAATTTTATGAAAAAGTTGTCGCTATTTTGAATGAATGAATTTATGTTGATAGTAAGTGGGATTGGTTTTTAGTTGATTAATTTACAAAAAAGAAGAAGTGAAAAGTGAATTTATGTGAATATTTTAGTTGGGGTGACAATACGATACAGACTTATGAGAACTCACACTTAAAAGCTAGCTATAAGAGAGTGAAGGAACTGAAATCTAAATCACTATAGACTAGCTCCCATATAGCTGATAATGGATAGCTCCAATGTGATAATAAGGATTTGTAACTTTCTACCACGCTTCTTTAATCTGATATCCCTTACAGCTACTTTCACTCTAGCGGCACTGACCCAATCCCTTTATTGGGTTGGGTAGTTATTTTAATTATGTCTCTAGGTAGCCAATTTTCGAGTGAACAAGGGAGTATGGACCCTGCCATGATACCACTGAAACAATTGAAACCGACTCAGGAGAACTCACCCCTAAAAGTTAAGTTTGCTATGAGAAGGAGGAACCCAAATTTGTATCTTTCCCCATATCAGCACTATATAGCCAATATGGGATAGCCCCTCATTTGAAAAATGGGATTGCAATCAGATTAGTTGCAGTTGCAGTTGCTAGTTGAAGACGGTACTAGGTTTATCTGTCAAGAAGACCAGAATTTTTCAGAAATGTAACTGGATCCTGTCCTTTGGTAGTCATTTTCCATTATTAGTTGGAAAATGAGGTCGGATGTATGGGGTACTGTAAGTGATCAAGGAGTGTGTCGTATGGGGAAAATCAATTACAATATGAGTTGAGATAGATATTGAGTTTTAAATCCCCTCATGATTAGTATCAGTTGTTGTGTCAACAATATAAATATTACAGAAAATTCTATAGAAGAAGAGTTATGTACTAGGAGAGAATGTGGGTTTGATTAGTTGATTCTCAGTGTTGTCAACAATTAAAAGGAACTTGTACAGGAGGAGAAATGGAAATCTCAGTCTACCCTATTACTCATTTTTACCCTTAAAAAGACCTTAAATCTTACAAAACAGTATCCTCTCTTCCATATGTTAATAAGTTTAATAACATTTTGAGTATTTAATATGATTGTCTGTTTTCAGTTAGTTTTGAATTTAATATCAAGAGATAGCTGATCTTATGATTTCTTTGTTGCTCTGCCTGTGTTAATTCACATAACTTAAGCCTGACAGTGTGCAAATGAAATCATCTGCAAAGTGGGTTTTCTTTTGCATGGCTTATTGACTTGTCATTTATGCATGTTGGCAACTGGAGAAATAGAACAATTTCATGTATTTGTCAGGGGCCAAAAGGATCTTATTAGTTATTACTATGAGACTAGTTCCATTGAACCTAGACATCTTCCAAAATATAGTAATGTCTAAAACAAATGAAACCATAATATTGTGTTGAGAAACATGGATACGGTAAATAAGGTACTTGTTTTATGATAAACAAATTCACCTGTAAATCTTATCCACCTAACAAACCTGTTCTAGGCAATGGGGAGATAATCCTCTTTCTTGATTTATTTGCATGTGCTATGCATGTATAAGTTTTCACCATCTTATGATTTTAGAAAATCACTCACCATGTCGAATTGTCTCTAATAAGAATTGTGGGTATTACAAAAAAAACAAAAAATATTTATTATTATTTTTTCTTTATTAATTTTCCTTTTTCAGTACTTACACATTTCTAATAATCTACTGAATTATGGCATTATGGTTGAATGGAGCTTTTATTCCACATTTTTCACTAGTGGTTGTCTTCGCACATCCTATATGGCTTCACACACATGATGTTGGCTTTAAACATGGAATTTGGGTTATAAGAGTATCGATAAGAAAAAGTTAACTTTAGTCATTAATCAACTATGTCGCTCTACCTATTTGGGACTTGTATTTAGTGTCTCTCATCCAGTACGAAGTTGTGCCTGAAGACTTAAAAATCAGAGAAACTATGTAGTGCATTATTGGAATCCACTAGATGCCTCAATGCACTGGTCAGAATCAGATATGATAGGACCACTATGTATAGGATGATATTTGGAAGAGATATCTTTGTTAATATGCAGGAGGACGTGTCACTGTGTATTTTCAAAAGCAGACAGTTTGTCGGATAGCTATTGAGACACGTAGGGTAGTATCACAGTCGTTATACGTAAATGGTATTTTAAATGAAATGATAGTGAATAAATAGATATTGAACCAATTTTTTCGGATTACTATGTTAACATAATGCATTGTCATTTATTCCCCATCTCTTCCCCCCTATACATTTTCCTCCTAGTACAGATGCCTAAAAGAAGGTTTTTGGCATAAGTGAAATAGTAACCCTATGGAAGAAGCTGAGTATGACTTGATTATAAAATTAATATCGGTAGGGTAGCTCCTAGGTGCTGTTAGAACTTAGAACACATTATGTGTATGGTTAAAAAATTATTTTTGTAATTTATTTTTATGTTATTTACTTTTACTGACTTAACATTTAAAATTTTATACTGTTGAAGTGAGAATATTGAGATGACAATAGAGTTGGAAATGTAAGCTGTTACAAAGTAGCTTCAAATTGACGGTAAGGTGCGAACAATTCATTTGAGATAGTTTGCCTTTGTGTAATATAGATTGATGAACACATTAGTGCAGAGCAACTGTAGGATTTTGGTTCGATTTAACAGTTAAGAATAGATGTGGATTGACAAAAAATGATTGAGCTTATATAGTAAAACGGATATGATAGTTGTTGTAGTGAATCTATATAAGAAAAGTTTTATTTAAAAAAGTGATCGTCTTTTTGTTGTTGTTGTTGTTGTTGTTGAAAGGAATTGTCTCTAATTTTTTGGTTAAGCCTTTGCTGTTGTTATTGTTGTTTCACCTTCTCTTTCTCTCTCTCTCTCTCTCTCTCTCATGCACCGTGTTTCCTTAATGCTTTCCCTTGCAGTGATGTCTTCTCATGACTCTGTCAATGTGGTACTTAAATGCATGCTTAAGGGTGCAGTTGATTTTCTGGTGAAACCGGTTAGAAAGAATGAGCTGCGGAATTTGTGGCAGCATGTTTGGAGGAGGCATCGCGTATGTTCTTTTGACTCGTGAACTTGAAAATTAATCTTTTCGTTTTTACATTTGTGTGAGTGATGTATTTGTTCATAATCTAGCCTGATGTATATTCTTGGTGCAGTCAAATAGGAATATAGATGGCTCAGACAACAATACTGCTAGCAATCAAATTAGTGCACATGCTGGAGGCAGGTCCAAGACCGGCGAGAATAGTGATGAAAGAAGTGATGCTCAGGTAAAAATGTGGTGTATACATTACATGTACTAATAAACGACATGTGTAAGTGTGCGTATTTTGGCATGTTCTAAAGTTAATAGTAAAGAGAAAACTGTACATATTCACTATAAAATAGATGTTAATGTCATGAAATGATGTGGCAAAATTTAATTAGAAAAGATCTCCTAGAAAAAAGTAGAGATATATTAATTAAGTAATTTAATTTTCAGTTCACTTAAATGCAACTTTTTTAAAGAAAAGTTTATGAAGTTTTTCATTAAACTTGTAATTTGATAGATATATATTTTTTTTTTGGAATTTTCTGAAATAAGCATAGATTTGGTGAACCTACACGTGATACATTGTGAAAAGTTAGAGACATAAGATATATGATTATTAGTTTATTACCTGTTTGTTATTTGGTGGTAATATCCTTTTTGACTGGTACGGACAGAGTTCAGGTAGTGCACAAGACCTTGAAGTTGAAAGCATGCAGAGGCAACAAGAAAGCCCTCGAGTTGAAGAGATGTGTACCAATGAGAGGGGAGCCAATCAAGAGCAATCTGATGAAGATATCGCATTGAGGGAAAGTGTGCCGAAGATGGACGATGATGAGAAAACTAGAGAATGTAAGCAATGTTTCAGTTTGACACTCTTAACTACATACATAGTGTAGAAAAGCAACTTCTTACTAGATTTTCCTTTGCAGGTAACCCTGTGGAAACTAAAGTTAATGCAGTTCCAACTCAAGATGCTCAAGATGTGTCTATTGCTAATACTAGCCAAAAAGAGATTGGTCCTTATACAATGCCTTCTGATAGGGAGGAAATTATGGATCCTAAATCATGTAGGCAGAAGAATGTTCCAAATACCTCCATACAAAACCTGGTTGTCTCTGTTGAGCCAATTTCTAATGGACAGTGCACTCCTGTTGTTTTGAAGAAGATTTCCCTTGTGGAAGATGGAAAAACAGCTAAGTCTTCTTATTCAAATGATCCATCGACAATTGGCACCTCTCCTTTTTGGGAGATTGCTTTAAGAAAAGATGGCTGTGTACAACCAGAGTTAAAAGAAAAGCATGTGTTAAAGCAATCTGTTGCATCGGCGTTTTCAAGGTATGTTATGACATATATTATGCATTTATTTATGTTGGTATCTTTGAAGTATCACTTTATATTTCCCTTAAACAGAAAGCAGTGATACATTTAAATTTTTCATCAGTTTCTTTTAAAGAAATGGAAACCCATCGCTCCTTATTTTTAGGGGAAGAATTTTCCTACTCATTTTGGCAGCACTGTAATTACAGATACTATAAATATGCCTATAGAGTATTTGTTATGCAGCTTATGCTTTAGAGTATTTCTCCTTGAAAACTTTAGAAGGATATAGCAACCTCAAAAAAAATTCTCTTCGACTTCTGCCTTACAATCAATCTATAACTTTTCTTTTGTTAATGTCTTTTTTTCATAATACAAAAATCATCACTCTCTTTAAAATACTAGTGCTGGATCAGTGTTGAAATGTACAATCTTGCAAATGGATTTCTCAGCTATTGAAACTGTAACGTTGTTTTTCTGCATTTGCAGCAAGGCAATGCACATGTTAGTATTGTTTCAATGACATAAGCAATGAATAATTGATTGTTCTGCTGCGCAAGCCTTCTGTTTTTTTTTTTCACAAACGGCAGGTTGATGACGTTTTAGTGTACAACATAATATGTAATTCTTATAGACCTTGTTGTTTTTCTTATGTTGCTTTTAATCCATTCATTTCTTCCTAACCCGCAGTCCTTTTAATTTTATATGCTTGCTCAGAATTTTAGTCTGACAATTTTTATACGTTGATTTCTTTTTCTTTTAGTCCATACATGTCCTCCGAATCACTATCTATACAATATATTATGCTAAAGCCACTTTGGGTCCAAAGATTTTTCTAATTTTTTCTTTTTAAAACAAAAAAATGAGAACAAATGTAGGAGGCAACCCCCCACTCTTTCCCCATCTAAAATTTGAACTGTAATCCTATCCCCTAATCAAACCTAAAAAATCGTGCAATATTGTATATGATGTTATTAGAAAAAAATTTCAAAATAGTTTTGCTGTTTTCTTTTCTTTTCTTTTTTAAAATTATGTGCAATATATTGCACAGGGTTATACTTTTATTATTAATCTTATATGCTCAAATAGGTTTGTTGTTAGAAGACGTTGGTTATGCTTCAGTGGGATATTGACGGTCTGCTCTGTCCTTGGAGCTTCCTTCATTTTTTAAAATCTTATATATTTAAGCACAAAAGGTCCTGATGTTTCTAAGTCCATGTTCTTTATTTATTTACTTTTTTGCAGGTATGGCGATAAGAGAATTCATACAAAATTCCATATGTCAATTTCTTCTGATTTATGTATCAAAACTAGAGATCTTGCCGATAAGTATCACTCCCCATCCAGCAGTCATGCCACTGATATTGAAAATACCACTCCCATATCACATAGAGAGAACATCTTGTCTTCTCATCCGGGTATTGAAGATGGAGGTGCAACTACAATGTTCTTCCAGGCCTCTTCCGATAATAACAAGGACAATCCTACTCTTCTTTCTCCACCAAAAGAGAATGACTGTGCTGGCCATTCTTCCACTATGGAAGCTTCTACTAGTCATCACCCTCAATTTGGTTATATGCCATTACCACTACCAATTGGAGCAATACCTTACCAGAACTTATGTGCAGGATATGGTGGTATGGTGCAGCCAGTATTTTATCCGGAGAATTTATTGGTAGCACAGAGTTCATCTGCACTTGAGAAGTCTTCGGTTCATTTTGTTCATCTTAATAATCATATTGTTAATCCTTTCCCATCTGTGGAATTTCACCACCATGAACAAACTGATGGTCAACTTCGCCACTGGGGACAAGCAAGTGACAAATCAGAACCAGGAAGTTCGAGAGAATTGGTGCGGAATCTGATGGAACAAGCTTATCAGAGTGGTTGTTGTAGTCAAGATATCTTAAAAGCTAGTGGAAGCAATGGTAGCGGTGAGAACAAAGATGGGGCTGGCAATACTGGAACTGTTCTAGAGAGTGGAAATGAGAGTGGGGTGCAATACTGTAGCAGGAAAAACTTGGATTGTGACCGTTCTCGTCGTGAAGCTGCCTTGATGAAATTTCGCTTGAAGCGGAAAGACAGATGCTTTGAGAAGAAGGTAATCAATAATTTGATCCTTTCATGCTGAGATATATCGATAGCATTCAATTTTTTCTGGTCAAAACAAATTTAGAAACCAAAATTTGTGGACGTCAATATTTAGGGCATGAAGAACAACGGGGCTTGCTGATTTCGTAGAGTTCCTACGTTTGAAGGGGAAGATGTAATTTTGATGGACAATTAAAGACAATATATAGGAACTATATTCCGTATGATTATGTAACATCTAAGAAGCGGATGATCACATATATATAGAGATAATTCAAAGTTGGTAGAACTATACAGATTATCGCTGTTTGATTTTGAAAATACGACTGATATTCCCTTTAAGCAGTGAAGTGACTAGTATAAATTACACTATGTGAATATTTTGGAAATATCGACTAACAAACATTTACATATAATATAAACTAACAAACATTTACATATAATATAAACCAGAAGATTTCTCATTAGGATGGAAACGTCGCACATATGAAATAATCAAATGTCCATGTTAAAGTTCGAATATATTTAGATGAGTAATGCTTCATCCACTACCAATTCCACTACCATTTTCTTCACTACTTAAGGTGGCACACTCCTATTGGAGAGTCCCCCCCTACTCTCTCTTTCCCCACCTATTAGAGTGTGCCGCCTAAGGCAGTGAAGAGAAATGTAGTGAAATTGGTTGTGGGTGTAGCATTACTCTATTCAGATAGTGTAATTTTTAGTTTTAATTATTTAATTATTCCACTTTGGTCAGAATTTAATCCAAGGATTATGGTTTAAAGTTTTAAACTTGTACCTTTTTAGTAGTATAGAAAATATGCATTGTTTTGCAATTAACTGTTTTGTTCTATTTGGCAGGTAAGATATTACAGTAGGAAAAAGCTTGCAGAGCAGCGACCGAGGATAAAAGGCCAATTTGTGCGGCAAAAAGTTCCAGATACCACAACTGAAGAGGAGAGCTGACACCAAACAGATAGCGTGTATAATATACATTGGATATAGCCACATATGTGGAAAAATAGGTAGTTGGTTACTTGGTTAGTGAGCATGTAATATCCCGGGGACTCCATCTAAACATGTATTCAAAGAGAACACTTCCTAGTGATCATGTACAATCAAAGCTTTGGTTTATATTTTTCTTCAAATAAAATGTTTTGACAAAAATTTGTGTTTTTAGGTTATTGCAGGATACGTATCAAGTAGAACTTAGAGTTTGCATGCTGGTGGCAGATCAATTTTCCTCCAGCCCTATACAGCAGTAAGTTTTGTTTCTTCTAAAAAATTATAATCTGACAAAGTTTGTCATGTTTATTTATTAGGAAACTTTTTGTATGTTGTGCTCTCCTTTTTGATACATCAGCTTAAAATTAGGTGTTAAATACTAATCTATGTTCATTTCTCAATGATTATGCATAACTATGACACAATGATGACTAATTATATGGAACCTACCTGAGAAGGGTTCTCAAACCACGATCATGACATATCTTATTATTTGTCATTGCACCTTCCATGCTTCTTTCTTTCTTCTGAATGTAACCCCTAGCTATTTGTTTGCTTGATCTTTTTAAGGCTGACTCATACTTCACTCTTATCATTGCATAGAAGGAACTCTTGTTAAGATTCAGAGATAATATCTGGCACCGTTCTAGACATACAGTGTGCATTCTCACTAGTGATAGTGCAGTTGGTAGGCATGTATAATAAAGATTAGAAACTAAAATCACCTTTACGAATTTATGTTGATGTAAGTAATCTTGTAAACTTAGCAGCCTTCAGGAGTACAGAGATTTAGATGTCAAGTTTGTTGGTACATTGCCAAAGTTGTCCAGTAAGGATGAACAGAGGTGTATTTATTGGCAACTTTATTTGTAAAATAGGTTCAGAAAGAGCTTTTGATTTCTAATGTGGAGATGATCTTGGAGAAGAATCGATACAAATACTTGCATGTGATTAAGTTGTGATGTGACCTGAACACCCTCAAATCTGTAGGCAAACTTCACAGGAAAAGGATCTAGGATTGAGAAGCTTAGAGCGTTGCTACTTATGACTAAATAATTTGAGTCTATTAGTAGTCTAACTAGTTATCGATTAAGAGTTGATTGTCAAGAGCAGTCGGCCAGCACTTTATCATGATTGAGTCTTAGTACGGGTCTATTAGATAGTTGACTAGTTGTTGGCCAGAACTGACCTAAGGTGATAAGATTTCGTTCAGACAAGTTGAGGATTCTCTATGGATATAGTTGGAGTGTCAAGTAATCAATTTTTAGTTAATCTGGTATAGTAAATATAGGGCAAGAACCTACACAGAGAGAGAGAGAGAGGTCTAAACCCTTCTCTTATATGCTTAGGATAGTTAGACTATGTGGCCTCTCTGCCTTCTTTTGTATGTAGGCAGTTAGACTATATCTGCTCTTCGCCGTCGTCACCCTAGGCCACTCCTAGTATCATCTTCCAACCTTCAGCCAACCTTAGAAATGGTTGAAGATCTTTTACGATGAGACTGACGAGGGTCCTCATCTTCTAATTACACCTGCACACACTCTCCAGAATCTTGTATATCTATTCATCTACGAAATTGAGATTGCATTGCCTCTTAAATTGCCATGACAATCTTTATGATTTTGTGATATTATGCTTCTTTTTTCCATTTATCTGAAACCCATTGCAATTTGCACCATCAGCCTTCTTAAATTTCTTATTACCATGGTTTCAAAAAACTGTAAAAAGCATCTTGTAAGCGACAGATTACCACTTAATGCTTAAGCATCACTTAAGCAATGCTTTTTTACCCAGGTAGTTTTTGTACCCATGTTAGACCTGACCCGACCCAACCTGAAAGTGAATATTTTATTTTCTCCTTCTCCTGACATACCCTAGCCTCCAAATGGATATTTTGAGGTTCCCTATATATATAGAGAGAGAGCGCTTTTTTGTTGTGCACCACTTTCACCACTTTGGCGTGCACTCACTCTATAGAGCCCTTTGAACAGCTCATCTTCTTCTACACGCCTATGGTTGTCTAACAATAAGAAATTAAGTAATTTGAAGTTCATTTGTCCATAATTTATATCATCACTAAATTGTATGGCCGAAAATTTCTAACAATATGATGGATGGGCAAATGAATCTCAAATTACTTGATTTCGTATTGTTAGGCAATCTTAGGTGGGTAGAACAAGATAAGTTGTTCGGATTTTTCATGAGGGCTCTACAGAATGAGTGCACGGAAGCTTACTTATATATATACATATATAACATATTTTAAATTTTAAAAATAGTAAAACGTTTTTTTATTGCTTTTTACTGCTCAAGTAAAATCTGAGGTCAAAATCGGAGGTCGACTGTTTTTTTAAACCATGCTTATTGCCACCAAATACAATGTTCGATCATCTTAGCTTACTGTGTAGTCATGCTTATTACCACCAAATAAAATGTCTAATCATCTTAGCCTACTGTGTAGTTTGTACAACTGAAATGATGCTCGTCTTCTTGCTCTCACTGCATGTGGAATTTTTTTTACCAAAATGACCCACTTTTTGAAAGAAATTACAAAACGGACCCACTTTCGAAAGTATTAACCAAAATGACCCACTCGCTATTTAGTTAGCGAGTTTGGTTAAAACCTCATCACATTTGAGATAACGAGTGTATGGTTATGTGTTTTTCCACAATTTGGAGAAAAATTGAAAAATATACCAAGTTCAGACTCGTTATCTCAGATAGCGAATGTGTTTGTACTACACTCGCTATCTTAGTTACCAAGTGTATAGCCTTGAAGAAAAATAGCAAGTTTATAATCGCTATCTATGACAGCGTGTGCTTTTGTATCACACTCGCTAACTGAGATAACGAGTGTAGATTGGGAAGGAAGTTAAAAATCCTTGGGCTTAGACTCGCTGTCTCAGTTAGCGAGTGTGTTTATACCACACGCTAATTGAGATAGCGAGTGTCGATTAGGGAAGTTTTTTAAAACTCGCTATCTCAGATCTCTCTCACTACATCGAAACACTCTCTTTCCCAAATCATACTTTTCAATCTATGATCGGGAATATTGAGCGATTTGGAATCTTCGATGATGGGTTTATTAGGGTTTTGAGAGTGGGAGTACAGAGGGTTGTGAGTGATGAATTGGATCTCAGTAGATTTTGGACGGATTTTACTGGTGAAATAACGAACTTGGGAGACCAGGGTTTGTTCGTTTTGGGTTTCTTTCGAATTAGAGAGAGAATGGAAAGGGAGAAGTGCGGGAGAGCGAAACAGTAAGTCTATAAAAACGTTTCCAATCGACACTCGCTATCTTAGTTAGCGAGTTCAATACAAAAGAACTCGCTAACTGAGATAGTGAGTGTTGATTGGGGATTTTTTCTTCAACACCTTACACTCGCTATCCCAGTTAGTGAGTGCGGTATAAACATATTCGCTATCTGAGATAGCGAGTGAGGGTAGATTGCAAAATTTTCTTTACAACCATAAACTCGCTATTTCAGATAGCGACTGTAGTATGAACACATTTGCTGTCTGAGATAGTGAGTATATACTTGATGTTTTTCTTCAAACACATAACCATACACTCACTATCTCAGATAGCGATGAAGTTTTAACCACACTCTTTATCTGAGATAGCGAGTTGGTCGTTTTGGTAAATATTTTCGAAAGTGGGTCAGTTTGGTAAGTACTTTCAAAAAGTGGGTCATTTTGGTAAAAAATTCCTGCATGTGTGACCTGAAATTCTCCCTTTAAAACCCAGGACCCACAAGAATTTAGTTTCACGAAGAACAGTAGAAAGATGAGACTGGCAAACTGGTTATTGTACTTGCCAGAATTTAGGTTTGACCAACCAGATGCTCCACTTTTGGAGAAGAAACATGCTTGTTAGATATGTTTGAACTGTGATTGTCCTTTTATGAATAAATCCTCTACTTTAACATATGGAAATGAGTAAAAGGGTACTATATACACATAAGATGGAACCCATTATATTACATAGATGTTCGATACATAGAACATCTCCCAAGTTGTTTGGATACTTTTTGATAATGTTCTAAGTGATCGCAAAACAAACAAGAAGATTTCAAAGGAGTTCTCTTTTGTATACATAAATCTTACGATGCGAATAACATCATGACCGGTGCCGATCGTCCATAATAAGTTCCATTATATGCTTACAACTACGCTTTGTCAGGAAATTTTTCTTCTTCATTCCTCAAATTGATAAAAGAAACAAACAGATGTGTTGTTTTTTCTCTTTGAAAATCTATTGTTTTGTTGTGGGTTATTATCATCATAGCATGCATCCATTAAAAGCTGTGATTGTACATTGGATGCCATTTTATTCATGGGAGATGGGACTGTCTTTTGTCTTGTGCACCTTTTCCTCATGTGCACCACCATAACTTGCTTGTAATTAGTCATTGGATTTATCTTCGGTACTATTTTGGATGTGCCTTTTCTCTGGATTTTAATATTTCTTTTCTTTGGTTAAAAGTACTACGTTTTGCAAGTGGTAGTGTTCATGAAGTTGCAGTATGAGTATTTGATAGAAATTATGGGAAGGCATGATATCTTTTATACTATAACTAGCACTTGTTACATGTTACTGTTATTTTGTTACCTGTTGCTGTTATTTAGCAATTGTGCAGTGCCTTTTCGTTTATCATTCATGTTTCTTCTTTCTTATGCCTGTTATTGGATGCACCGTCTAATTTTTTTAAGGAAAAAGTGGAATATGGCCACCCTGTTTCATTAATAAGAAATTAAAGAAACAAACTCAGAGTACTTGGCCAAGTTACAATCCACAGACAGAAAATAGAGCATACATGAAGGAGCATAATTTGTACAAACAACAAATCTTTTCAACAATCCTGGAGGGTGGGCTGACAACGTAATTTTGTTGTTATTTATTCTTTTGATGAATGTTTATAATGACTATAGGAAACATGTTTGTTTGTGTACAAGACTTTACATTTTCAGCTATAGTCGCTTTCAGAGTGTTCATGAAATGGATGTTTTGAATTAACTCTCATGAACTTACCTTTTTTATGTTTGACTGCTATGAACCATCTTTCGAATTTAAAAAAATTACCTTTCAAGACTTTAAAGAAACAACCCTTGCATTGTAAAGAACTACCAAAAACTTAGTTTATTATGTTTGACTCATCTTACTTATGTTCATCTACATTGTAAGAAAGGTTTCTCCAAATGAAAATGCATGCAATATTCTTAAAATGTCAAATGCCAAATTAAGTGCACGCATATAGATGAGTAAAATGAAACATTTCTTCTTTCTCTTTTTGCTAGGTAAAAAAAATAAAAATACGGTAAGCAACTACTGCCGTAAGTAAAGAGTCAGCGACTACAATGAACAAAAGATCTCGATCAGCTCCGGGTTACATTCTCTAAAGACATGTAAAGTGTAAAGTGAAACAATTAACTCAAGAATTGGCTACTTCATGTTCATTGTTCTTTTCGAAGAAAAGATAGAGTATGACCACCATGTTTTACTGAAGAGAAAATAACGAAACAACACAGAGACACCGTGTTTTACTAAAGAGAAAATAACAAAACAGAATAGAGAAACTAGGACAATACGAAGGAAGACTAAGCAAGTGAGTACAAAATCATCAACCTCCAACAACTCTAGAACGATATGCAATAAACCAAGCATGAAGTAAAGCATAGAAAAATATTGCAAGAATCCCCAACAGCCCTAGATGGTAGGATCTATGCGCTGGATCTTGTAGAGTTTATATGACACGATCAACACAAACCACCAAGCAAATAGATGATCACACCAAACACAAGGTACACAATTTTGTTCCGGTTGGGGCTTTCGCCTTAATCCGGGAGAGAATAAATCGAGATATTATTTAACAAGAGAAGATACGATAATATTACAATTCTCACCACGATCATCTCTCAAGCTTCGCCGAACAATACTAGTGGTTTACAATAAGAAAACCTCTCAAACTCTCTTTAATAAAGTATTCTTTCTCTCTTGGCTCTCAATGGAAGTTAATTATAATAATATATAGAGATTTAGAGAAACCCTACTTTAATATTTGATACAAGAGTCGGGCTGGAGTCTTGCGACTCTATCCGCTTACATCAAAAAAAATATTTGATACAAGAGCCGTTGAATATTTCTGAAGAGATAACCCTACGATAAGAGTCATATGATCTAATTTGAAGAGTACGTTAGGCTTCCACCAAATCACCCAGACCTGAACCTGAAAATTGCAACATCTGCGTGTGCAGTCGACTGCACTTGACCTCTTGCCAAGCCCGAGAAGGTGACAATCGACTGCCCCTCCTGGATCGTCAACTGCACTAGCTTTTGCTGTTGTTTCTTGCTTTCACTCCATCTCGATTCCTCCATCGCTTCATCGTCTTCTTAGTCTAGCTTAGTATGAAAGACATACCCGATGCCCCCCCCCCCCCCCCCCCCCCCCCCCCCCCACACACACACACAACCAAAAAAAGAAAAAATGGAAAGCATTATTGGGTCAAACCAAGCCTGAACGTTACCCAACCTTTCACTATTTCACACCCAACAATTTACTCTTTGAGAGGGACATTTCCACAGAACAATATAACATCCAAAAAGGCCCAATGCTCAACAAGCCTTTTCAAATTGCCCCCAAAGTCTACTGTAAGTACTACAATATGGGCCCACGAAATCAGTCTTCTCAGATGGACCCCATAATAAATTTTTTTTTTGCAAAAGTTAGCATCTAAAAGGAAGCATGCCTGACCGAAGTGTCACTATAAGAGCAATGTAACATTTCCCAGAACGACATCAGGTTTTCCAGTCAAACTGACCATTTTTTTTGCCCGTCTTTTTTGTTTCAGTACTAACACTGAAAAGTTATGAATGGAGTGAAATATCTCACACCAAGTGCACTTCATGCAAACTAGCCATGATGGTGTTCATGCTCATGTGGTTGCTAGGGTTTTGTTCACACAAAAAATGATCAAAATCATAGCCTAAGAATGCCTCTCATTATGCGGCCATTGCTAGGGATGGCAATAGGGCCAGGCGGGCCGGGCCGGGCCGGTCCGGTTCACAGTCAGCCGGGCTGGCACTGTACCTGGCTGGTTCGGTTCCGGTTCATTTCAAAAACCGGTCCGAGCTAATTAGGTTCCAATTGGGAAGGAGGTGAGCCCGGATCGATCCACCAGCCTGGTCCCCTGGTTCCGGGCTAAGGCGGGTCGGGTTGTTTTTTTATTTTTTTATTTTCCTCTCTCTTAACATAAAAAATAAAATAAACATGTAACATTGAAAAAATACCTCAGCGATCATTATTATTGTAAAAAGTTACAAATGTTGTTAACAGATATTTCATACTAATACAAACTATGAAATGAGAGGGCTGAGAGAATTGTTTGTAAGTTTTGGCATGAAGAAAATAGTTTGGAAGACTTTTCTATTTATATATATATATATATATTTTGTGTTTTCTAATTTACCATAAAAAAATTAGCCGTTCATAGATGTTGGGAAGAATAAAAACGATTCCCTAAGCTTAAATATTAAAAAAGTTTTAAAAAGGAAGGTCCAACGACTGGCACGCTAGGACGATCGTTGGGCCTGCTCAATTATAGTATGGGTCCTTAGCGGCCCGGTTCAAACCAGACCATTGTCCCAAACATCCTAAACTTGACCGGTCCGCCTAATTTATGCGGTACGGCCCGGGACTGGATCACTACAAAAGCAGTCCGGTTCGGTCCGAGCTACAAACCAGGCCGGTCCGGGTGGGTTTCGAACTGAACCGTGACCTGGTTGCCATCCCTAGCCATTGCTCATAGTCCTTGATAATACATAGTATGTACCAAGAGCTGTGTTGTTACTCGCACTGAAAACTGAGAGAAGATTGATACAGATAAGTTTTATCAATAATTAAAGCGACTAAATTGGAGAAAACTTTGTGTGGGTAACAATATAGCACATTAACCTGAGATTGCTAACAACTCTTTTACAGTGCTTATAAGTAGTTAAGCTTAGAGTTAAAAAGCATTAATTAGCATCAAC
The DNA here is from genome assembly GCA_017893485.1 of Hemerocallis citrina. Lineage (NCBI taxonomy): Eukaryota > Viridiplantae > Streptophyta > Magnoliopsida > Asparagales > Asphodelaceae > Hemerocallis > Hemerocallis citrina. The sequence goes on from CM030368.1 coordinate 210,829,695, forward strand.
ATTCCGAGTTCTCGATTTATAAAGCATTCTAATTGTAAAGTAAGAATCTCTGCTTTATTAATAAGACTAGTAATTTACACGTTCGATGCATGTCTTTATAAATATATATTTTTTATTAAAAAAATTCTGACGTTGTATGACATCAAACTTAAGATCTTCTATATATTAATTATGCATGTACATTGCACGTATATGTTTGGTTACAATGCACTTGTTTGTTTGGTTACAAATGTAGTTTGTTTGATGACAAACTCTCCCATTAAAATTAGCACTAGTATCAGACACGTGCACACGTGCACGTGGAAAAAAATTGAAGGATAATGAAAAGGGTAAGAAGAAAATAATTTCCAAACCGATCTACTTTCGAAAATATTTACAAAACAGGTCCACTTTTTAAAATATTTACCAAAGTTAGTCCATAATTAAAAAGAAAATAATTTTCAAACTGATCCACTTTCGAAAATATTTACCAAACAGGTCCACTTTCGAAAATATTTACCAAAGTAACGGGTTGGGTTACTGACTTGGGTTACTGACTAAGGGGCTCTCCCATTATAGTAGTAGAGATTGGTATAAATATCTGAAACTCGGATCCGACCCGGACCCGACTCGGACCCGGTATTGGACCGGAACGGACCCGGGCTATCGGGGTCCGGGTTCGCTCAAAGAGACCGGACCCAGACCCAGATCCGGATCCGGACCCGGACCCGGACCCGGACCCGTTAAACAAAACCCAAAAAATCAAAATAAAAATAAATATTCTATCCTCATCATTCCCCTCCTTCCTCCTCAATTCTAAATTTTTCCTTTCTAAACTCAAAATTCATGTCTTTTTCTTCTCTCCTCTATTCTAAATCCATCACTCGCCGCTTCCGCTCGCCGCTCACACTCTCTCCTACCCGAATGAATATGAATATTTTAATAGGACCCGGACTCGAATCTAGTCCTCACGGGTCCAGGTCCGGATCCAATTTTTGGATCCATAGGGAACCGGGTCCAGGTCCGGATAGTGAAGGACCCGATCCGACCCAATACCAATGCTAATTAAAATAGTAGAGATGTTCCAATTACGGTTTAATGTGTTTCACCATTATTTTTCGGTGTAACTTAGAGCGGGTTGCCTTTTATACTGCATGTACTATTATAACTCCAAGAAGTTATTTAAAACTGACTTGTTTTAAATATGAGAAATGCAACACATATATTGGTTTCTATCCCAAATATATATTGAGCTTGTCCTTCAGTGATTATTGAGTTTTTTCCATTTATCTTTTAGTGAGGAATGAACCCAATTGATTATCCAAAGACAAACCTAATGTAATTTTGGGATATAAACCAATGTCTGTGTAACATTCTCTTCGAATATACTGATGTGTGGGCAAAGCTTTGTTCTACTACTATATAATGTGACACAAATCTTTTGTCATCTTTGATTTTCTAGTGAATCATACAAGCTTGTGCAGATTATGTCACTTTAAGTACAATTAAGTTTGTATACTAATAATATTCTTTATTTCTGTTTTACTTCTTGTAAAACAATTAATTATTGTCTGTAACTTAACTGTTTTTATTGATTTATATATATTTTGATGGCTGGAGCCGTTTCGCTCTATCCGATATATAAAAAAAAAGTTTGTATACTAATACTGTATATATAGCATTACTCATAACTATATAAGACTTTAAAAAATATATGAAATGCAACATATTGTACTTCTATTATTTAAGGACACATCTACCATGCCAAGACTGAGAAAACAGCAACCGCACTCTTTTTTTAATAGTTTGGTATACAAAATTTTCTTCTAAAAGACAAAAAGACTTGTACAAAGTGATCTTATTAAATCATATTTTTTAATATTTTGTGAAGAAAATTAATTCAATAACATAAACTACTTTTTAATGTAAATAAAATAATGTATCTTCCTCTTCCAATGAATTAATGCATATATAAAGAAAATTATATAAACTTTTTATATGGAATAAACTCAAGCACATAGTCAATTTTAATCTTAATCTCACATGCATTATACTGCTCTAGGAGTTTATAGTCAAGTTTTTTTTTCTTCTATTTTTATTATATTAAATTCTGTTTAATATTTTTTTTCTTTTATGAAACGACAATATTTATCCAATAAATTTAATTACTAATCCCGGTCCAATAGCCGATTCAACCACACATCGGATTGATCATATATAATTTGTGGTTGGATAGAAAGCGCGCAACCCTTAATCACTTAGATGATCCGAACTGCAAATATTGGCTTTAATAATGAGCACACTAGGGGTGTAAAATGAACATGACGGTCTGTCGTCCGTCCGAGTCCGTCTCGAGAAATTGCCCGACCGTGGACCTTCTGATATGTTATACGAACCGATGTTGAACAAACTATAAAAATTTTGTGCGATCTGAACCGAGTCGGACATAAATCCGTTCGAGTAAAATTTCGATCCGAACTTGAACATATAATTGTCCGGTCCCGTCCTTTCTGATTTACATCCCTAGAGCACACAAGACAGCTTAATTATTTATGAGTGAGTACTTGACCAGCAAATAGTTGAAACAACAGATTTACAAGACCTGTATTATGATGGAACTCATTTGAAGCTTTGCCGCCGCAAAATAGGGAACCCATCTTACATATTGTCCAAATTTTGTGCTTCTTGCTTTTAACCCCAACAGTATTCAGTAATCATTAAAATTCCACTCATAAACCCATAATTATCACTAATTGATGGTTGTTAGATGTATTCATTTCTTCTGGCAATTTGCATGTCGAGTATTCTACAGATCGGCTGAGTTAGTTATTATTTAACGAGCTCTGTATATCCCCATTTATAAAAAGGGTAAAAGGGATATGAGCAACTTGCTGATTTAGTAAATGAGTAATTAATTATGTAGCTGATGCGGTTTGTTTCTGGGAGACGTATGGATGCACCAGGTGTGAGTTCTTACTCGATTTGTATTTGAAGGAGGAAGCTACTGATCAGACGACCCTCGGCTGGCCGAGCGGTACCGGTGGCAGGCTGGAGTGAGGCGAGGCTGGATGCTCGGCTCGGATCAGGGAGCTCGGATCCGAGGTCTGGTGTACCTGCAGACGGTCTAGGAACACCGGGGTTGGTCTCGGTGGCAGACCCTCCGACGATTTAGTTAGTCTCTGTGGGAGAGTAGCAGTAACTAGGGTTTTGTGGAAGAAAGATTGATCACCTGCAGACAGGGGGGAGGGTCTGGTATTTATAGGGGAAGCCAATCGGGTCCAGACCCGTTTGGGGTTGGGCCGGACCCGGTTACCCGAGTGGCTGAAGCGGTGGAAAGCCGGGCGGTATAGGGCTGACGTGGCAGACGCCGGAGCGGTTTCTGGGCTGACGTGGCAGAGCTCCGGGCGGTTTTCCGGTGCTGATGTGGCAGATCTGAAGGATCAGAAAGAGCGCGTATCCTGAGGGGATCCCGTGGCCCAGGATGGGCCACATTATTCCTGGCCCATATCACAAGCCCCACGCTCCTTTAGGGCTGGGTGATCCAGCCGTGTAGGAGTGACCTTTTGCCTCTGGGGGAAGAGCAGATGTTGGGGTAAGAAGTAGGATCAGTTGTTTCCCGAGGAGGCCAGGGGGTAGGAGGAAGGGACCCTTCGTTAGATTCCGCGCGGGAGGTCAAGTTTAGGAGAGAGGAGAGCCCAAGCGACGGTTGGGCCCAAGCGACGGTTGGTGGAGTTTTGGGTCGGCAGATGAGCCCTGTGGCTTGGTGGACGAGCTCCAAGGGTCGGCAGACGAGCCCTAGGGCTGGGTGGACGAGCTTCCCAGGGTCGGAGGGTCCACCCGCTAGTTGGAAGAGCGAGGGGACGCCGAGATCTCCTTGGGGGCTCGTTCTGTTCTGAGGGCCAAGGGTCGGCCGCCGAGCTCAGGGGGTCGATAGCCGAGCTCTTCGCTAGTTGGAAGAGCGAAGAGGAGGCGAGGTTTTCTTTTAGAGGGCCTAGGGTCGACAGCCGAGCTAAGGGGGTCGATAGCCGAGCTCTTCGCTAGTTGGAAGAGCGAAGGAGGCGAGGTTTTCTTTTGGAGGGCCTAGGGTCGACAGCCGAGCTAAGGGGGTCGATAGCCGAGCTCTTCGCTAGTTGGAAGAGCGAAGGAGGCGCGGTTTTCTTTTGGAGCTCGGTTCGTCGAGCGATATGGGTCGGCGGACGAGCTTCTTGGGCAAGAGGAGGGCTTAGAGGGGCTCGTGATTCCGTCCGAGCTCCGAGCCCTCCGTGGTATGGGGAGGGCCGATGGGGCTCGTGATCCCATCCGAGCTCTGAGCCCCTCCCAACATCTGAGGGCGTTTGGGGCTCGGGGTACCATCCGAGCGCCGAGCCCTTTGTGGTATGGGGAGGGCTGATGGGGCTCGTGATCCCATCCGAGCTCCGAGCCCCTCCCAACATCTGAGGGCGTTTGGGGCTCGGGGTACTATCCGAGCGCCGAGCCCCTTTCGAACCAGGGAGTGTAGTTGGGGCTCGTGATGCCATCCCAGCTCCGAGCATCGGCCCCTGCTGTGAAAAAATAGAAGAGGATTTATTTGGCTCGCGGTTTGATCCGAGCTCCGAGCCCCCACCGAGAAAGACGAAGGTGGTATGGCTCGCGCTTCGATCCGAGCGTCGACCCTTCTATAAAAAATAGAAGGGGAATTGGCTCGTGCTGCTATTCGAGCTCCGAGCCCCCACCGAGAAAGACGAAGGCGGTATGGTTCGTGCTTCGATCCGAGCGTCGACCCTTCTGTAATATAGAAGGGGAATTTTTGGCTCGTGCTGCTATCCGAGCTCCGAGCCCCCACCGAGAAAGATGAAGGCGGTATGGCTCGCGCTTCGATCCGAGCGTCGACCCTTCTGTAATATAGAAGGGAAATTTTTGGCTCGTGCTGCTATCCGAGCTCCGAGCCCCCACCGAGAAAGACGAAGGTGGTATGGCTCGAGCTTTGATCCGAGCGTCGACCCTTCTGTGAAAAATAGAAGGGGAATTGGCTCATGCTGCTATCCAAGAATTATTTTCTGAACAAGTCAAGAGAGCTCGGCCTAGAGGTTGCCCGTCTGAAGAAAGTCGTAGCCGACCGGGACTGGTGGGTAATCGAGACGGACTGGTCTGCCTCGGATGCCTCTAGCGGGCGCTCGGCATCGGAGTCTTTTCTTCGTGAGACCGTTGTAGAGAAGGAATTGGAGATTCGCCAGCTGAAGCTCATATTGGGTGCGGGTCTGATTGAAGAGGCGAGCAACTCGACCCCGGGGCGATCGCTGCCGTTTTCATTGGTTGAGGCCCAGCCGGATGATGCGGGGAGCTCGGTGGCGGGAGTGTCTTCCCTGGTCGGCCCAACCGAGCTGAGTTAGTTATTATTTAACGAGCTCTGTATTTCCCCATTTATAAAAAGGGTAAAAGGGATATGAGCAACTTGCTGATTTAGTAAATGAGTAATTGATTATGTGGCTGATGCGGTTTGTTTCTGGGAGACGTGTGGATGCACCAGGTGTGAGTTCTTACTCGATTTGTATTTGAAGGAGGAAGCTACTGATCAGACGACCCTCGGCTGGCCGAGCGGTACCGGTGGCAGGCTGGAGTGAGGCGAGGCTGGATGCTCGGCTCGGATCAGGGGGCTCGGATCCGAGGTCTGGTGTACCTGCAGACGGTCTAGGAAAATCGGGGTTGGTCCCGGTGGCAGACCCTCCGACGATCTAGTTAGTCTCTGTGGGAGAGTAGCAGTAACTAGGGTTTTGTGGAAGAAAGATTGATCACCTGCAGACAGGGGGGAGGGTCTGGTATTTATAGGGGAAGCCAATCGGATCCAGATCCGTTTGGGGCTGGACCGGACCCGCTTACCCGAGTGGTTGAAGCGGTGGAAAGCCGGGCGGTATAGGGCTGACGTGGCAGACGTCGAAGCGGTTTCCGGGCGGACGTGGCAGAGCTCCGGGCGATTTTCCGGTGCTGATGTGGCAGATCTGAAGGATCAGAAAGAGCGCGTATCCTGAGGGGATCCCGTGGCCCAGGATGGGCCACGTTATTCCTGGCCCATATCAGTGGCATACATGTGATACACTGGATAACTAATCCTTTTAAGAATTTTCCAATTACATGCATGCCACATCATCAATTGCTTATTTACTAAATGAGCAAGTTGCTCATACCCCTTTTTCCCTTTATAAAATACATTATTATAGGATAAAGCACGGATATAGCTGATGTTCAAGATCGACACATTCTTCTCAAAAGCATGATCCTATGGCAAAGCCTCTTTCCCTAACTTTCTGTTGGGTTTATGTCTTGCATACACATATTCAATAAGAAGACAATGACCGGTAGTTTCCTGTTGAAGAAGAAGAGAAGCATGCAAGCAACAAGCAGCAACCAGTAGTAGGAGACTGACAAATGACTGACACTTGGGCAGTCGACTGTTCAGACCCTTTAGTCTGGATCGAAGTAATTCAGTCGATCGTTGCTTTAAAAGTCGACCGTCGGGTGTAACCGTGTAGGTTTGCAATTTTAGGTATCGGGTCTTGCGGATTGTGTAAAGCCCAACTTCGTCTTCAAGTCAGTTAGTATGGCTCTCAATGCATGATTATCTCTTCAGTATACATCGAAGAGTTAGTGTAACAAGATATCAAATAAAGGTTTCCCTAAATATCTATATAATCGATGTAGCGGCTAAAAGAAAGACATGATTCTATTGAGTGCTGAATAGAAGAAGAGATTACTTCATCTGAGAGGTGAGAAATTCTCCATTATAAACAATTAGTTCTAGTTAGGTTTGAAAGAGAGGATCGTGGTGAGAATTGTAATATTCTTGTATCTTCTCTAGTTGAATAATATTTCGATTCTTCCTCCACCGGATTAAGATAAAAGCTCCAACTGGAACAATTCTTGTGTTCTTCATATGATCTATTATTTTGCTTGGTGATTTGTTTAATTGACTCGTCCTGTTCAAACTCAACCAATTCGATCCGGTCTTTTCTAGCACTTTTTGGAAAGAGTAAAGAAATATATCATATATCATTTCGACCTCTACAAGCTCTAGCAACATAAAACTCTTGAACGTTTGCATGTAATCCTGTTCAGCAGCTGTAATTTCAGACCTTTAGGTATAAACAGTTACTACAAAAAAAATGCCAAATCCAAGTGATAGATGTAAAGTTCAGATATGGTTAAGTGTGGGCCTCTTTGTGTCTTAGAATCCAAAAGGATTCCAGAATCCAGACAAATCTTTTGCACTCAACGAAAAAAAGGGGAGAGTCAAATCAGAGTCAATGTGGATGATGGTGGTACCAAAAAGAGTCAAAGCAAAACAAACGCACATAACATGACATACCTCTTCTCTTCAAAGAATCTACAATATCCCCTGAGTTGTCCTGTCTCTAAGATATTGCAACCTCAATTTTCAATTGAAGAAATACCATCTTATCCTTTAAAAAATAAAAAAATTGCAACTTTTTTCATGCCCACCTTCATTTGGCATTATTTTTGTATTAAACCTTGTGACTATCTTTCCGAAGAGTTTTTTTGATGAAACGGATAAGGTCTTGCAACCCCAGCCAACAGAATAATAATATATAAAATCTAAACCAAAAGTCAATTTTACAAGCCGTAAAATGAGAACTGATAACAGAGAAATAAAAAAGAAATACATGAGAGTACAATGAAGTAGCAACAAAAGAAATGCAAATCGTCGAGGCTAGGAAAACTCCATAACAGCCGGAAGCAAAAAGAAGCAGTCGATCAGCAAGCTGGAGCGCAGAAGGAGACCATCCGAGACAAAGCCAAAGCTTCAACGGCAACTCCCAACATGTAAATCCGAAGAGTTGATGACTTCAGAAATTATTAGTATAGGTAAAGAGCTATCTCTAGTCATTGCCTAAAAAGCCAAAATATTTAAAATTTGGCTCGAAAGTGATGTACTCGTTGGCTATTTTGCTAAATTTTGACTTTTGGTGAACAATTGTGAGTTGTATACGACAGACGATTTGGCTAAGTGGATAAAATAGTCCGACGAAACATATCTTAAAAAAATGGACGGTAAATTATTTACCGCCCCAGGACATTTTTAAAAAAAAACCAGACAAGGAATGATTCCCGTCTGAAATATTTTTTTAAAAAAAAGTTTGGAACGGTATATAATTTACCGTCCCTCACATTAAAAAACAAAAGAGAGCAAAGAACGGCATATCTTCTACCGTCCCAATGGTTTTCTTTTAAAAAATTAATTTATTAAATTATATATTTACCCATCGGACGACCCATCTTTTCCATCCCAGACAATTTAAAATTAATTATTTTTTTTTGAAGTTAGAGACGGTAAATTATTTGCTGTTTGACAAAGTTTATAGAAAAATTATTTTTGGGACGATACATGATTTTTCGTCCGTCCAATTAAATTAACAAAAAGCCAGAATTTGGCTAAATCGACCACAGATTGAACCACTCGTTTGCTACTGGCTTTATGCCAAATATGCAAAATTTGACTAAAACAACTACAAATGCTCTAACTCTCTAACTGGGGGATGTTTAGATCGGTAACATTTTACTAGATTATATGTTGCCAATGCTAAAGAAATCATGCATTAATGGCATAGGTGAAAAATGGAACTCGAAATCTTTATCAGAGCATCCACAGTCGTTTTTCTCATATGCTATAAAATGGCAGCTACAGTAATAGCAAATACAATCGATCGCTGCAGTCGTCGTTTGCTATATTGTTTCTCATTTTTTAGAAATAAGCGAGCGACGGTATATAATATACCATCTCATCGTTTAAAATAAATTAAAAAAAGTTAATTACTTATTAACTATTAAACTATATTAATTAACTAAATTAAATAATATAATAATAACTAAACCTAATTAATATACTATCTTAAACCTAATAACTACTCCTAATTATACATAATCAGCATTAATTGGATGCCCTTTTCACGGACGGGGTATCATACCCCGGCCGGGGTATGTATCCCCGTCCCACCAATTGTGTTTTTTTTTTCCTAATCGGCCAATCATGGACGTTCATTCATTTAAAAAAAAAATTAATCCATTTACAGACGGGGTATCATACCCCGTCCGGGGTATGTATCCCCGTCCGACCTATTTTAAAAAAAAAATGAAAATTATTGAGACGGGATATGATATTCCGTCTGAATCGATTAAAAAATTATTGATTCGGAGAGACGGGGTATCATACCCCGTCCTTTATAATTTGAGAAAGTTCATTTTGTTTCTCATATTTGAAAAATGAGAATAAAACGTTTGCCAAAAAATGACAAAATGAGAAACGATTGCAGCGCATCGTTTGCTATAATATGGCAAAATGGCAGATATAGAAAATGATTGTGGATGCTCTCAAAGAGCTTTTCTACTACACTAAATATGAACCACAGGGCCCAACCAAAAAAATGGTCTTACAATGGGTATCTAAACAATTTCCCAAAACTAAATGAAAAGACAACTCCACTCAAACAAGAGAGCAAAAAATTTGATTATTTCGAGCAAAACAGAACACTGCACAAGAACTTAAAGAAACCATTAAATCCATGCACCAATCACCATTAAATCCAAGCCCCCAAAAGCAGCAAAAGAGCAAAGAAAAGTAAAACCAGTTTTCGAGGCAACCCCTCTGCTTCAACTTTTGGTTGCATTAACTTACTACACTACACAACAAAATTCACACCAAACCCCTCCCCAAAAAACTTTTATTCATTTCCATCCTTCATCACATTATCATTATTTCATTCCATTTTTTTTTTTGTTTCCAAAGCATACAGGGGGCTTTCAAAGAAAGAAAATTCCAACAAAAGAACAAAAAGATTAAAACAAAATTACATTTCTTTCTTTCTTTTCGTTCTTTGACTACTACTACTGCATGCAATGCAAACTTATTTCAGAGAAAATTTATTTCCTACCCACTCTCCCCTTTATCTTCATTTTAAAACCCTTTAGATTTGGGTTTTATTTTTATTAGCAACAGAATGAAGAGAAGGGAGAGAGTGAGCATTTTAGTAGGTCCATTCTTGAGGGAGAAGGAGCTCTGGATTTTGATGGATTGATGGCAGCAGCTTCACTCCTCCATTTGCTTTTGCTTTGCTCTTCATTGATTTCTTGGGTTGCTCCACTTCCTTTGTGCTTCCTATAATTAAATTTTTGTAAAACATTAATTTGTGAATTAATTTTTTTTTTTTTTTTGGGAATCGAAGATGCATGTTTCATTAATAAGTTTGTTATAGTGAAAAATTAAGTTACCCATGTTAATGATTATGTATAACCCCTGTTAGGAAAGAGTTTTATTTTAAATTAAAAAAAAAATTCGAAGTTCATACTTGGTTGATATATTAATCATATCCAATAATTTGATAACTAGATTCGGGGAAAGTGCTCTAGGCGTATCGGAAAAAACGAGTAATGCAACATCTACTATTAAATCTACTACTTTTTTCTTTACTATATCTTAGGTAACACACTATTAATGAATGTTATTGTGAAATAGATAGTAGAAATATCCAATAGTAGTGTGTCAACCTAAAGACGGTAAAGAAAAATATAATAAATTTAATAGTAGGCGTATCATTACTTATACTTAATTCCATATAACTAACGTATAATATGAAATTCATTCTAAATAACAACTTTTGTTATCAAAATTTATTTCCATATAACTCACTCAAAAGTATTTATATGAAATTAAATATTTATAAGTGAGGTTTATAAAATTAAAATATTTGTTAGTGACCCATATGGAAAAAACCCAACAAATTAAGGCATGAGAGCACTTGGGCAGTAATCAAATTACCATGTATGGTCGGAAACTTAAATGAATGATTATGGTATATTCGATTGTCGCTAATTATAAAGAATGATAGCTACATGTTCACATAATGCATCTATTCGAAGCTAAAAACATGACTATTCAAAGCTACAAATGGAGGGATTCCCATAGGACTAAAATAGAAAGTGGTTCTATAAATAAAGAAACAAAAACAAATTTCTCAAATACTCATCCATAATGTTAATTTATTCTTTGAAAAATGAAGTTCTAAGCTATAGGCAAAAGAATGGTCCCATGAAAACGATATGCATTACATGTGTCTTTTTCTAATACATACGAAACCGTGTCTTTATTCTTATTATAAAGAGAACACATGCAATACATATATAAAACCGTGTAGTGGTCCACATATTCTACACCTACAAGCCTGCAATTCCAATTCTCCAATTATTATAATAATTGTAAATTATATGTATATATATATATATATATATATCTCTACTATATTAATGGAAGAGTTGGGTTCAAACAAATAAACATTTTTTTAATCCTTAGTGTGTGTATGTCAACACATGCGCTGCACGTGTTGGTAGTTTTTTTTCCTTTTCATTCCCCCTCCCCCATTTCCCCACGTACATGCACGTGCATTACACTAGTAATTCTAAATTGGCCTTTCAAAAATAGATTAATAAAAAAGAAAGCTACTATTGTCTCACCAAGTTCCAACATACTGGCAAAAAAGAAGACTAGAAAGCAAACAAGCAAACAAATAAAAAATTTACAAAAGACAATAAAAAATTTGCAAAATTCCACCACAAAAAACATACCATTCTTCTTATGCACTTCATTAACTCCAACCCTCGGAAGAAACACACCGGTTCCTCTGCACATTTTACCCGACCCGTTAACCCGTTCAAACCTCTGCAATGCTCTTATCCTGCTCTCCATCTACAAAACAAAAACAAAAACCAAATCCAAACCCCCATTAACCCAATATCACAAAATTCAAGCAACAAAAAAAGCCCTTACCTGAGCTTGAACCGGGTTGAACTGCTGAACCGGCCTAGACCCATGCAGATACCCACCATTCCCAAAGAGAGCTCCATTACCAACCGGGTACACCTCACGCCCGACTCCGAAACCCATCGGGTACAAACCCTACAAAAAGGACAAAACCGTAAATATCTTCTTCTCCTAAAAAGGCACAAATTAATACATCGAACAAATTGGCTGACCGTAGCCAAGTCTTACTAACTTTTAAATAATAAAGAACAAAATTATAAAATTTTGTAATACAAGAAAATAATATATCGATCAAATTGGCTGTGAAAATACCTCGGCGAGATCGGGAAGCGAGTTAACGGGTTGTCGGGTCGGCCAAATGGGTTTCGGGCTCGGGTTGGTTTCTAGTAGGCGAAAAGCGGCAAGCTGGTTGGCAAGAGCCTCAAGCTCAAGGTGGTGGGCCCCACTGTTGCTGCTGTTGCTGCTGCGGCGGCGGTGGTTGAAAGAGTAGTGGGGCCCAACGTCGGCGATGACGTCAGAGGGGAGCCAGAGCTCGCCGTCGTCCAAATTTGGCGAGAAGCTGGCGGCCATTGGAAGATTTTGAAGAGAGAGAAAGTTGAGGGGTTTTTTTTAAGAGAGAGAAAGTTGATTTGTGTGAGAGAGTAGTGTGAGAAGTGGGGGAGTGGAGGGGGTGGGGTCCGTTAAATAGGGGTGGAACTGGGCCTTGGGCCTTGGGCTTTGGGCCGTCTAAATTGCTTTGAGTCTCGTGTAGGAGGGTGATCGAGGGTGAGGGTTGTGACACGTAGGATGGTCACGTTTTAGAGTGGGGATTTGGGGGTGGATGGTGTGTGGGATACCGTTACCCCCCAACCAAAAAAATAATCCGCTTTTTGAAAGTATTTATCAAACTGACCCACTTTCAAAAGTACATATCAAACTGACTTATTCGCTATCTCAGATAATGGGTTTGGTGTAAAGTCTATCACTAGTTGAGATAACGAGTTTAGTTCTGTGGTTTTCTTCAACACTTTAATAAATCTTGCGAAGATGCAAAAGTTTAAAGACAAACTCGCAAGTTCATTTGAACTAGGCTCGCTATCTCAGATAGCGAGTATAGATGTATTCGTTTTTTCAAAAAAAAATTGAACTTGCAATTTCTATATGAAAATGTATATAATTAGCGAGTTCATTTGAACTAGACTCGCTATCTGAGAGCGTGTAGTTGTATTAATTTTTTAGAGAAATTTTGAAATGCAATTTCTACTTTGAAAATGTATATAATTACACTCGCTATCTGAGATAGCGTGTATTTGTATTTATTTTTTCAGAGAAATTTTAAACATACAATTTCTACTTGAAAATGTATATAACTACACTCGATATTTGAGATAGTGAGTTCATTTGAACTAGACTCGCTTTCTCATAATACGAGTGTAGTTGTATTCTTTTTTTCAGAGAAAATTTTATACATGCAAATTATTACGTGAATTGTATATAACTACACTCGCTATATAAGATAGCGAGTTCATTTGAACTAGACTTACTATCTCAGATAGTGAGTAGGACAGTTTAGTAATTAGTTTCAAAATTGGGTTAGTTTAGTAAATACTTTCGAAAAGTGGGTCATTTGGAAAAATTCGGGAATTTGGAGGAGTGGGTTGTGTTTTTAGATGGTTTTTTTGCACGTTAGAGCATGTGTAGTCGTTGAATGTAAAAATATGGATATATGGATAAATAGAAATAGGAATCGCAGTTTTGTTGCAGTCGTTTAAAGCTATATTTTAGCTTTCTATATTATAATAATAAGCGACGGCACATTAAGTACCGTCTGAGAAAAAAAATTATTAAAAAAATAATAAATTATGTGGGACGGTACTTGAAGTGCCGTCGGAGTGCGAAAATAAAAAATAATTTATTTTATTGGAGGGACGGCACATGAAGTGCCGTCGGAGAAGAAAAAAAAATCAAAAAAATCAAAAAAATCAAAAACGAAAGGACGGACGGCACATGAAGTGCCGTCCAAGAGCTGAGTGATTTTTTTTATAGACATTTTCCACTTTTCCGAAATTACAAAAACATTTCAATAATTACAAAAAAAATTCAAAAAATTACAAAAACAATTCAAAAATTGCAAAAGAAATTAAAAAATTGCAAAAACATTTTCAAAAATTGCAAAAAGAAATTAAAAAATACAAAACCCTCCGGACGGCACTTCAAGTGCCGTCCGAGGATTTGGGGGAGCGACGGGATTTTTTTAATGAAAAAAAAAAAAAAAAAAAAAACAAAGGACGGCACATGAAGTGTCGTCCGAGGGATTTGGGTGATTTTTTAATCGAAAAAAATTATAAAAAATCAAGCGACGACACTTGAAGTGCCGTCGCTCAAATATGGATAAAAGCTATATCAATTCTCAAATATAGCAATCTACTGTAGCAATTTATCGATAATATGGATATTTGGCAAGCGATTGCAGCGGTTTTTTAGCCAAATATCCATATTATCGATATATAGCAAACGACTACAGATGCTCTTAGGGTATATGTAGTCGGTTCAATCCAAATTTTGGTTATTTGACATATAAGAAAGAAATTTTTGGGTATTTGACTTATAAGAAAGAATTTTTTGGGTTTAAGCTCTGATGGTTCTAACCAAAATTTTGGATTTTCATAATATTGAATTGACCGACGAAAGATAATGGACCGTCCCACTTTTTTTTAAATTTAAAAATTGGACGGACGATGTATAATTTCTCGTCTTTTGAAAAAAAGAAAACTTTTAAATAAAAAAAACGTACGAGAAATCATTTTCCATTCGTTTATTTTTTATTTTTTAATTTGTGGGACGCGTAATTATTTTTATCGTCCCTCGATTTTTTTTGTTTAAATCGATCGGACGCGTATTCATAGTCATTTACCACCCCTCGTTTTTTTTTTGTTTAAATCGATCGGATGCGTAATCATTTACCGCCCCTCGTTTTTTTTTGTTTAAATCGATCGGACGCGTAATCATTTACCTTCTAATATTATAAAAAAAGTTGAAGCGACGAAAGATCATCTTTCGTCTGATTGAACGGATCAGCTATTTTTTCCAAATACCCATATCAGCTATCAAATATAGCAGCGTGTTGTTCATCCAAAATCTAAATTTTGAGTATATAGCCAACGACTACAACTCACTCTTTTCCATTTTTTCTAAATTTTGGCTATATAGCCAACTCGACTACAGATAATCTTAATCACTAGCTCATTTTTATTTCTGATTTATATGATTAGTCAAATTTTTGTACATAAAAGTGAATAATTGGTGAAATGAAAAATTACTCAATTTGAGGGTTTTTTTTTTTTTTTACTTTTTTTTTTTTAAATTTTTATATATAAAAGATGACTGTAGTCATCGTTTCATTAATGATAATTAAGGAAACAAAGTAGTACAACAACCAATATTACAAAGACACCTGCTAATCTGAAGTACAACATAACAAAATAAAATAGACAAACACCTAAGTAGACATAAAATGGAGTAACGAGACCATTTAGCCGAAACATCGGTATGGAGCTGGGCAGGACACCCCTAACCTGCTTGAGAGGATCACCTCTCCCTGCGCTCCTCCTTGACCAGTCTCCTTCGTTGTTTCGGATTCTCTTAGCCGCTTTCTGAGCACCTGTCCAATCATAAATCAGAACAAAAATTTTATCCATTGACTAAGAGAATCTACAATAACTGTTGTGAAAAATGAAATCATTTCTTTTTAGCCAAATGTTTTAAATTACTGCTCCCTTGACTACTCAATTTGTGGTTTAGTGTGCATTAGTGACTTTTCTAGAGGTATTTTGCTAAAAGCGATTATTAATTGGGAGTTATTATTACATGGAGAACTGCAACAGAAAGGAAAATGATTAAGGTTACATGGAGAAAACGCGGTTACATACTGTGTGCAGTGAGAAACCGATACTAATTAGTTGGCAAACATCAGAAATGACCGTGAAGTAAACGTGTAGGGTGTCCACGTGTCGAAAATCCTGTGCATGTTATTAGTGAAGACTGTATGCTTGGAATAAAAACTCATGTATGTCTAGCATTTTGCGTTGATATTTGGGGGTTTTGTACATTTAACTTATTTTTAATATATTTTTGCTGTGGCTGAAGTCTTTTAGACTCTATCCGTTCACGTCAAAAAGATATTTGGGGGTTTCGTTGTATGGAAATACAATAGATATTTAGCTATAAGAGTAATGTTATATCCACACTCAATTTAACTACATTTTTCTTCACTATTTTAGGTGGTACATTACAATAGATAGGAAAAGACAGAGTAGATGGAAAAACTCTTCAATAGAAGTATGTCATCTAAGATAGTAAACAAAATGGTAGTAAAATTTATAGTGAATGAAGCGTTACTATTAGCCGTCGAGGCAGGGAAAAGTGAGGTGGCAATTGTCACTAACCTAGGTGTACCTTCACGTGATGCGGAAGGCCCTTCGGTTTCAAGACTTTGCTTATTGTCTAAGTTGTTTTCATGTAATTAAATCTTTTGTTGTTATAGATATTCACTAAAATGTTGATCCATCTACCATGCAACAAGTAGGGGTGTAAATAAAACAGGAAGGTCCGTCGTCCGTTCGAGTCCGACTTGTAAAAAGGTTCAATTGTGGACCGTTCAAACTGTTATACGAATTGAACATGAACAAATTATTAGGTCCGATATTTTACCCAGCTCGAGTCGGACATAAGCCTGTGTGAGTATTATTGTAGTCTGATGCTTTACCGAACCGAGTCCGAACTATAAAATTTTTATCCGACCTGGATCGAGCCGAACATAAATCCGTTAGAGTAAAATTTCAGTCCGAAATTGAATATATGGCTGTTCGGTCCGGTCCGGTCCGGTTTACATCCCCAGCAACAGGGTAATAAGAGTCATTTTGTACGTTAATTAATAGTTTTTACATCTCCAAACTCTACTATTTTCTCTCCTGTATCACCACCATCACTACCATACCTGTGTTTTCTTTCTTCATGGCAACCACCATTAACTGCCTTCCTTCGCCAAACCCTAAAACCCTAATCCTCTTTTGTTTCTTTTCTACATTGCCACCACCATCAACCGCCTTCCTCCGTCAACTACCAACTGGGCAAATTTAAACATGTAAACTGTTTTTGTCTATTTACTGCAGTAAGTTCGACCAACAACAGAATTCTGAAAAAGATTGTAATATTATTAGCCAATAACGGACATGAATGAGAAATGACTCCCTTCTGCTGTAACTAGATGCAAAGGCATTGCCAGAGGAAGTTGGCGACGACGAAAATGCACGTGCACTGAGATACATCTAACATTTGACCTGCAGTTAAAAAGAAGAAGCAATGAAGGTCGTCTCTAACTAGAGTAATATGTAAAACTAGATTTAATAGTTCCTGAAATACAGAGGTAATACTCATCAATGGTCCACACATACCTTGCAGCATCTAGTAATTAGAGCGATGCAATTCGATTCCTTCTCTTCGAGGGTTCAACCCAGACTGCTCTTGCGTCGCATACAGCAGGGAAAGCTTCCTCAGCTTCTCAGAGAATGACTCTAATATCCCATTGGTTTGCTTTTGATGGCTCGATCATACAGGCGTTTTTCTTTGCAGCTTCTCTCTGAAATTTAAACTGTCAGAATTGGAGTATAGACGAATTTGATTCTTTTGATTAATCCTTGACAACAACGCTGAGCTGCATTTTTGAAGAATTACTTGAAATGACTCTTATGGGCAGTTTTTATAGGCTCTGCAACTAGACATCCAGCAATTCTGTGACTTGATCGAAATGAACAGGTAAACCTACACAAGAGAAGCAGAATTTTATGTCTGAATTCACCAACGTTGATGATATGAGTCTTATGGGAACAAACTGTTTTCTTCCCTCTTCGACTAAACCCTGGATTATATAGGCTAGATTGTTGGAAATCGGTTCCATTGTATTCTACTCATCAAGACGTATAAAATGATGTACTCACATGTTCAAAACGGGTTTCAAATGAATGAAATATTCGCCTCCGAAGTTAGCTTGTTAAAATGAAGAATTGGACTTTTGCTTGATATGTGACATTGAAATTAAGTTAGCCCCATATCGGAAAGGAGCAAAAATCAAATGAAGTTATAAGTTAAAAACTGAGCCAAAGGGTTTTGCCCTGAGGGGTATGAATGTTTTCTCCGAAGTGAGAACACACCCAACCTGGGCGTCGGTGTGAAACACACGCGCCCCCCCGGACCCGGGCTTAAACTTTTTTTTTCCTTCTTCCAAAAAACCAGTTCTGATTTTGTATACGAACAGTTGTAAATGTCATGACAGTTGCAAAAACCGCCAAGGGCTTACGGCTATAAATAGGACTGAATTCTCATCAAATTCGAGTCCGGTTTACATCTTCCCTACCACCCTGTATCAGTGCAAATATCACAAAACCCGCTGTCATATCCATTCTCGCTCGAGTCTCCATTATTCTAGTGTAAGTTAGTGGAGTTTTGACTGTTGTGTCTTAGGAGACGACTGCCGAATAACCTGTATATACCGTAGCAGTGGCAAAATAAACGTTTTAAGGACATTGTTTTCAATAAGCCTCAGCCTGTCTATTTCTCTTCACCATATTCAAAGTCGGAATTGAAGATAACTTATCTTCTTTCTGTGCTTTGTGTACATTGATATACGCTGTTTGTGAAACAGTTCCTTAATTCACAATTACCAAGGTTCGAATTAAAAATGTATTATCTTCTTTTTGTTCTTTGTTGACAATGAATTATACTGTTGTTGTAACAGTATAATTGTAATTAAATTCGAGTAGGAATTTAATCAATTTCTTTAATTAATTTTTCAATATAAAATTAATTTTTGTCTTCTTATTAAGGTTTAACATAGATTACCTTACAAAGTTTATGATTCAGCCGGTCTTCACAGTGAAACCAAGCTCTTTCTCCATCATCTTCGTCACTTCATTGACCTTAAAAAACAAGCTTTAAGTTATTTTGAACTTCAGTTAATCCAGTGGTGACATGAATTAGCACACAAATAAATTCCATTTGTAATAAAAAGACAAAGAAATGGCAGCAGGAATATGAAAAAACCTTGTACATTTTTCCTGGTGGATCACCATCTTCTAACACTAACATAATCCGATCACCATTGTCAATCTCAGAAGCCCCTTTTTTCATCGCGCCAACCCTGCATATTTGAGTTCAATAAACATATCAACAAGAACGTAATTCATACCGACACGCGGTCTCACATAGCATTCACATCAAAAGTAACATATTCCAGCTAAGAAAGTCTTTTGTACCCGGTAGTTTTATAAATTTCTCTACATGACTAATGAATTAAGCTCTCATGGGATTCAAATTTTTGGGCGAGGAAATGGAATGCAGTATGTTTCGAAATAAGTAATACTGCAACATTATACATGCTAACACTGTTATAAACTTTTATATATTGATGTTCTAAAATGAAATGTGTAATCATCCACATGGTTTCATGAAAGAGCGAATAGTTGAACCAAGTTACTAGCCCACAGCAGGTATGTACAAACATCTATAGTCGATCCTTTCGCTTAGAGGACTTGATTTTCATGTATCATTTCAGTTTCCCACGTAAATTCGTAAAACAGAACACAGCTAAACAAATCACCTTAAAAGGAAGCCCTTGATCATAGTCCTTATGACATGCCTTGCGACGAACCTTCTCATCCTGCTCAGCTCCACGAGCATGCATCATTCCGCACACCGAGCAAGTGTGTACCTAGCAGGAAATCAGATTGCCCCAGTTCTAAATGATACTGAGCATAACTTCTCTTTGCCGAGAATACACATATTGCACATGAAATTGAAGCAGAACAACCATTGAAGTTAGATGTGAGGGCATATATGCAAAAACATCAATGAAGCTATTTTTAAAAAAATGGCTTCGCCCGGGTTCGAACCGGAGACCTTCAGTGTGTTAGACTGACGTGATAACCAACTACACCACGAAACCATGTTGCCATTGATTTTTGAAATACATTAATAACAGATTAAATAACTTTTTGGGTCCTTTTTGCTCACCCTTTTTAAAGTTTAAACTCTGGCACTCCTTTCTCAGTTATAATAGTAAATACATTCAATCACAAAGTAAAAAAGTTATGGAACAAAATAAGAATGGTAAGTGATTACAACAAACTCTCACTTAAAACATATCATTTCTTAAGGAAACACAACGAACGACAACAAAAACAACTACTATTGCTACTTCACAATCTTCTCTAAAATCATAATAGAAGAATGAGATCGATTGACCCCTGATTCTTAAACTTGATTCTTGGTTATCTTCATGATCTCATCGGCAAGTAACCGAGCTACCACCTCCGGTGAGAACCTCTGTATCATATCCTCCCTAGCCTTCCTCCCTTTCCCCCTCCCTTCTTCCAGATTCCGCAACAAATGCTTCATCAACCTTCTCAACTCATCACTCGATGGCTCGGCCCAAAGATGGCCCGCAAACGGCCCATCCACTACCTCGCTCATTCTCTCCACGGGTAGTGGATACCCGTTCTCCTCAGTCAAGTACTCTGTCGGGCCGGACCAATACGTGCAGATCACGGGCAATTCCATTGCCATTGCCTCCACAATGGGCCTCCCCCAACCTTCACCCCTTGTAGGGAGTACAAAAGCATCCACTGCTTTGTAAAGCCTAGGTAGCTCTCTCTGCGGTACGTGCTTACCGATAACATGAACAGGAGCCCAACCATCTGTCGGCTCTTCTAAGCTCATTTCTTCGACAAATTTCAGAATTTTGTCACTGAAATCTCTGTCAGAGTGATAAGAACTAACCAGTAAGTACAACGCAACTCCATCCGAGCTCGAGAACTCCTCAAGATATGATTTCAGTAGTACATCCCACCCCTTCCGATACTCCCACTTGAACACACTAAGGAACACAAACTTGATGTCACTATTCGAGCTCAAACCTAGAACCAGATTGCCGTAACTATCGAGATCCAAAGCCTGATATTTTAACGGGTCAAAGAACTCCACATCGACGGGCTGAATGAGTTTCACCACCTTGGATTGATTAACTCCACTTTTAACAAATGTCGACACGTGAAACTCAGTAGGCACCCAAATTGCGTCCATGCGATTACAACGCTCAACGTGTTCCCGATTCACTCTATCCGTCTCAAACATGGTTCGCCCAACAACAAACAACGCGTCTCCGTACCCGGTTGGCGGGCAGAAAGAGGTCTGATACAGAGGTGGGAACCAAGCGCCAGGCTCACTATGACAAACCACAATAGTCTCATTTAGCCTACATTCTTGCCTAAATAGCTTTTCGGCTAAAGACCTGGACTCTCCGGGCAAACCCAACCAAAAAATGAAGGATTCCGAATCGCCATGGTGCTCAATTTGGAGAGTAATATTATGGGCATCGGCGTTGGAACTCAAAGATGTGATGTACGACCAGGCTTCGGAGCTGTAACCGCCCGGGGAGAGGAAAGGGGCCATCCATAGAACACATGGTGGGCGCGGCGAAATGGGCCGAGTGTAAGTTGGTGGGGGTGAAATGAGGGATATGATTTTTTGTAATGGATTGGGTTTGAGAGGGTGAGGATGGAATTTGAAGGGGAATGTGAGGAGGGGGATTGGGTTTAACGATTCGAGGGAGAGGGATAGGATTAGGGTTAGAAGAGCTGATGCCCATAGTAGGGTTGTTAGTGGTTTGCATTTGAATGGGGGTTGGTTTTGAAAATTAGGGTTTTGGGTTGGATTCATGTTAGGGTTTTAGGGTTAGGGTTAGGTTTTGGGGATTGGATGCAAATTTAGTGTTTGAGTTTTGGAGGGGGAAGGAACAAGGAGTGAATGAGGTTAGGGTTTTACAACTGAAATAACAGATATTCACTGTTAGAAGGACATGAAGGGTTTTCTCATTTAAGCCCCTGTTCTGTCATCTATTTCAATGGTGTTTCTCATTTTTTTAAGAAAATGTCATCTGCAGTAATAGAAAATAGAGATTATGTCTGCAGTGGAGGTTTGCTAAAATATTGCTAAAATTTGAGAAAGACGAGAATGTTGTTTCGTCCAGCTTTTGTTTTTTGTTTTTAAATTTTTTTTTTTTACAGTTACTTAATTAATGATTAGATACTAAAATTATAAAATAGGTTAATTAAATAAATTAAATAATAAAATATAACCTAACTCTTAATTAATTACACACTGAACCTAGTTTTACACTAAACTAATGGCCCTTCTTTGCTGGGCGGGACATGTTGTCCCGTCCAAGCAAAAAATGCTTGAAACGGGACAACATGTCTCATTTCAGCGTTTTTTTGATTTTTGATTTTTTTCCAGATGGTACATGTTGTACCGTCTGATCATTTATAAATAAAAAAAAATCAAACGAAACAACATAACTCGTCTGATCCCATTAAAAAAAAAAATTAAAAAAAAGGGACAGAACAACATGTTCCGTTCCCTATAATTTCGTTTCTAAAAAATGAGAAGCGACTGTAGCGAATTTGCCATTTTATTGCAAAATAGCAAACGACTGCATCACCTTGTTTCTCAAAAAATGAGAAATTGGCAAATATGGCAAACGATTGTGGATGCTCAAGCAGCATACATAAGAGCATTGATAGTCGATTTCCCAAATTTTAAAATTTTGAAAATTTTGTCAAAACAATGAGCTATACTAGTTTTCTATATATGAAAATTTTGAGTTTTGGAGGAATAGAGTGTTCTTCTATATTGAGAGGAGAAATAGGAATTGCCAAACTATAGCAATCGGAA
This sequence comes from Hemerocallis citrina, assembly GCA_017893485.1. Taxonomy (NCBI): domain Eukaryota; kingdom Viridiplantae; phylum Streptophyta; class Magnoliopsida; order Asparagales; family Asphodelaceae; genus Hemerocallis; species Hemerocallis citrina. The sequence continues at coordinate 210,852,241 of CM030368.1, forward strand.
GATCAAGTTTCGTCCGTGCACAAATTTTTCCGAAAAAATGATTGGACGCAATATGATTTTTCGTCCCACAATTTTTTTAAATAAAAAGTATCGGATGCTAATTGATTTTTCGTCCCACAATTTTTTCAGAATGATAAGTATCGGACGATGAATAATTTTTCGTAGGAAATTAAAAAAAAATAAAAAATCGGACGGGATATTTTATCCCGTCGGATACATATCTTCCAAATTTTTTTTAATAGAATTAATCTATAAAAATTATTATGAATGCATATTATGAATTAATTAAGAATTTTCCGTGAGAATCCCCCACTATTGATTGCTTGAGGCTAGCATTGGTATAAATACCCGAAATCCGGATCCGACCCGAATCCGGCGTTGGACCGGAACCGACCCGGCCTATCCGGGTCCGGGTCTGGGTCCTAAAATGGGACACGTTATACTTTTGAGTTCGGGTTCGGGTCCGCTCAAATGAGACCCGACCCGGATCCGTTAAAAAATCCAAAAAATCAACATAAAAATAAATATTCTATCGTCATCCCTCCCCCCTTCCTTCTCAATTCTAAATCTTCCTCTTCCAAACTCAAAACTCATGCATTTTTCTTCTCTCCTTTATTCTAAATCATCCACTCACCGCCTCCGCTCGCCGCTCACACTCCCACTCCTACCCGAACGGGTAGGAATATTTTAATAGGACCCGGACCCGGACCCGGAACCGGAACCGGTCCTCACGGGTCCGGGTCCGGGTCCAATTTTTGGACCTGTAGGGAACTGGGTAGTGCAGGATCCGATCCGACCTGACCCGATACCAATACTACTTGAGGCTAATACAATACCTTCTTCATAGAGCAAATCACTCATACATCAAGTTAAAAACATTAGGTGATGGTATTGATTCACATATTGTAGAAGTGGTAAGAAAAAGAATATAAAAAGGTTCATTGTTACAAACTGAAAGAACACAAGGTTACGCAATTTTAGTCTAAAATCTAAGTACAGGTTCATTAGATATGTTACATCACGGTATTTGTGCCGGTCTGAGCTAAAAAATGAACATGGGACCAACATGCGCTATCCTTTAATGAAACTTAGACGTCTTACTTCCTAAAAAATTACTAGAGGGTAATCTATGAAATCTTTTCATCCCCGAGGTTTCTCGCAGAATCTTCATAGTACAAGAGGCTTTCTGCCCTATGTATAATATAACAGTGAAGAAGATTCAATTTGTTAGTTTTTATTTTTTTTAAGGAAATAGGTAGAGTATGGACATCCTGTTTTATTAATAAGATGTTAACAAAACAAACATTGAGTACTTAGTAAATGTACCAGAACTACAAAACAGGAAATAAAATATAAGACCTCCAACTGACACCGTGATGTGGGGGTAACCATCCTCCTCGTACAGTTATGGGAAGAAGCCTCAAAGCGGTTGTGTCCATCACTATTTGTTCCACCAGAATGGCAGAATCTGGTTGTATGACAATTGCCTATGGAGGACGTGACATATCTTTTAAACGTGTCAAAGGCTTTAGCCACTCATTTCCAGAACCAGGATACTCTCAGCCTTACCCGGAAGCCCAAGTTTCTCTTCCCTTTTCCTTGTAGGTAAGACTGAATGAAGTCCTGCCTACCTTCACCGTCAGGGTGATACACTTTTTACCACCACTTGCAAAGAGAGCGAGGTTCATATCTCTCAGATCGACAATATTCAGCTCATCATGTTTCTTCTTCATGCATGCCTTCTCCCATTTGAAGATTCAATTTGTTAAAACAGTTAATACAATTTTCTTGAATTTTGTAACCCGAATTTCAGACCATTAACTGTCATCCTTTGATTTGTTGTCATGGATGGATCCTCATTCTTCTCTGTCGCAGAACAGAATCTGGTCATCCCTCTCTCCTCCCTCTAACTAACATAACTAACCAATGGCCTTCACCTTCCAAACCATTGAAGAGAACCCAACAAAGAAGAAGACTTTCGAGCACTTCTCTCTATCTCCCCTCCCTCATTTCCTCTCCAATTTCCCTCCATTGTCTCTTTGCATCCATTGTTGTTAAAGGAAGAGACGGAGGAGGGGAACTGGATTGGATTTGGGTTGGGATGGGTTTCGAGAACCACCTATCTGATACATTGCTTACTAAGTTATGGAATGTGCATCGGATAAGAAGAAAGTGATCATCATTGGTGGAGGGATCGTGGACACGCCCTCGCTGCTAGGATCCTACAAAAATTCGCCGATGTTTACCTTCTTACAAATTAGTGCATCTAGGGGTGTAAAATGAGCAGGACGGATTGTCGTCCGTCCGAGTCCGGCTCGAGAAATGGTCCGACCGTGGACCGTCCGAACTGTTATACGAACCGAACTCGAACAAATTATTAGGTCCGATTCGTTACTGAGCTCGAGCCGGACATAAGTCCATCCGAGTATTATTGCGGTCCGATGCTTTATCGAACCGAGTCCGAACTATGAAAATTTTGTCCGACCCAGACCGAGCCGGAGATAAGCCCGTCCGATTAAAATTTTTGTCCAAACTTGAACATATGGTTGTCCGATCCCGTTCGGTCCGATTTACAGCCCTAAGTGCATCTTACAGTTACAGTTTGGTGGTATGAAGTTGTTTTTTGTTCCTATTATTCTGGATATAGACCAAGTCTGCAGCAAGGTGACAATAAGAGCGTATTCTACTCTATGCTGGTACAAATTTTCTCAAGTAGTTGGTGTTTATTTTAGGAGAGTTTGTTATGCTTCTATGACTATAAAATAGAACAATCCGATGTAACCATTATTGTGTTTTCTTCAATAATACATTTCATTACTCTCCAATATCCACTTCCTGTTTAATAATTCTCTGTTGTCTATTTTGTTTTTTGGTATCAGAGCCAAGTTAAGGTTCTGTGTCATTTCACTCTTCTTGTCTATCAAGTGTGTCTTGTTGGAGAAGTTTGAAGCTCGGAAAGGGAATTATTTTCCTGCTAAATGGAGTTAATCAATGGAGGAAGCAACTCCAACACACAATATGGTGTCGAGAAGCTTGTAGGCACAAACTACAAGTATTGGCGAATATGTATGGAGGCTTATCTTCAAGGTCAAGATCTATGGGAACTAGTTTCTGTTTCTGTTGCACGTATCCCAGACGACACTCCTGACAATGCTGAACCACGAAGGAAATTGAAGATCAAATGTGGAAAGGCTTTGTTTGCTTTGAGAACATCTATTAGCAAGGAGTTCATTGATCATGTTCGTGATGTTAGTTCACCAAAAGAAGTATGGGAGACTCCTGAAAGGCTATTTTCCAAGAAGAACACAACAAGGTTGCAGTTCTTGGAAAATGAATTAGCAATGACGACACAAGGAGGTATGTCAATTTCAGAATATTTCTTACGGGTTAAGAACATTTGTGCTGAAATTTTAGAATTAGACAAGGATGAGAAAATTAGTGAAGCTCGGCTACGACGATTTCTAATTCGCGGTCTGCAGAAGGAATACTCACCCTTTATTACCTCAATTCAAGGATGGCCAAGTTAACCGTAGTTGAAGAATTAGAGAACTTGCTCTCTAATCAGGAGGCTTTGGCTAAACAATTGGCCAAGAATTCTTATTCAGAACCTGATGCTATTCTCTTCTCAAGAAGAAAATCGATTGAGAAAGATCCAGAAGAAGGCACAAATGCAAAGAAGTCATGAAATAGTCCACAAGGCAACATGCCCATTAAATGTTATAGATGCAGGAAGATTGGGCACATCAAAAGAAACTGTCGTGTGAGGCTCTCTAAAGTGAATGTTGTTTGTGAAGATGAAGAAGATGGCCAACTCAACTGGGAGCAATGCTTCACTACTGAAGCAATTAAAGGAAGAGACAACATGGTTCTTAAGCAAGCAACAGACCATGCATTAGTCAATTACATCGACTACAAAGAGGATTGGATCATTGATTCTGGTTGTTCACACCACGTAACCGTAATTGATTCATTATTTTCAGAGCTGCGTCAACATGATGGAGAACGAGTTATTATCACAGCTGACAACTCAACTTATCCAGTGATGAAAGAAGGAGTAGTGAAGATTGGTGCTGCTGATGCAAATATCAAGCTGAACGACGTCTATCATGTTCCAGGTTTGAAGAAAAATTTAGTTTCAGTTTCTCAAATTACTAATTCTGGAAAATATGTTATATTTGGCCCAAAAGATGTGAAAGTGCTTGATAATGTGAGAAACATTGTAGCTGATGTTGTTCTTGTTGGTGAGAAGAAAGATTCCTTATTTGTTATGTCGGTAGGGGAGGCATATATGAAGAATGTTAGAATATAAATATTAAAACCCTCATCCTTACCACAACTTCGAAGTTTTGGTCCATTGGTAGGGTCATTAATATGGTATCAGAGCTCTTTAGCCTTACAGCAAATCGATCCACTATCCCATCATGTCTTCCTCTACAACATCTGAAATCCCAATTACCTCAAATGTCAATTCTGTTGTTGTTCTTAACATCCATTCATCACTCAAACTGAATAGCAGCAACTACCCTGCCTGGCATGTTCAATTCAATGCCCTCCTTGTGGGATATGATCTCATTGGTTATGTTGATGGCACCACTGCAACTCCTGCCACAACTAACGCAACCTATACTCGCTGGAAAAGACAGGATCAGTTGATCCTCCATGCCATTATGTCCTCAGTTGATCCCAGTATCATTACCATGTTAGGTAATGTGAAGACTTCCAAACAAGCTTGGGACATTCTCACCAAGATGTTTGCAAGCAAAACTCGTGCAAGAATCATGCACCTAAAAGAGAGACTCTCGCGATTCTCAAAAGGATCCAAATCTATCTCAGAATACCTTCATGGTATTAAGGCTTTGGCTGACGAATTAGCCATCATTAACTCTCCCTTGGATGATGTGGATCTAGTCTTCCACACTTTGAACGGCCTTGGTACTGAGTATCGTGAGGTCACTGCTGCTCTCAAAACAAGAGAAAATCCTATTGGATTTGATGATCTCCATGATCTTCTCACTGACTTTGAAAGTGATTTAGAGAGGGATGAAACTGTGCAACAAACCCCTCTCCTTGCTACTGCAAATACTGCACATAAAGGCAAGCAGTTTTACAACAGAACTGGAAAACAGTTCTACAACCAAACAATGCCCAGATCAACGTCACCTGGTTCCTCAAGGCGTGTAGTGTGTCAATTCTGTGACAAATCAGGCCATACAGCCAAGGTTTGTTACAAGCTGCATGGACACCCCTCAAAAAGGCACCAACCTCCTTCTGCTCTTCATGCACGAGCTATATCACCAGGGGTCTCAGACTGGATCTTAGACTCAGGAGCATCTCATCATATAACTAATGATCTGGATCAACTTCATCTGACTCAACCTTACACAGGACCTGATCAACTTGTGGTTGGTGATGGCTCAGGTCATACCATTTCCAATATTGGTAAAATTGTATTACACACTCCCTCTCAATCATTTCATCTATCGAATGTTTTACATGTGCCTAAAATTACACAAAAACTATTGTCTGTCTCATCCCTATGTCATACTAACCCCATTTCTGTTGAATTTTTTTCTGATCATTTCCTAATCAAGGATTTGAAGACAAGGGAACCTCTTCTAAGAGGGCAGCATAGCAATGGACTCTACCACATGCCCCATCCAGCACCTCCAACAAGGGCCCTAGTCACAACTACATCCATCATTCCACCATGGCATCACATATTGGGGCATCCATCTGATCGCATACTTAGACACCTACTTCCATCCTGCAAAATAAAGAGCCAACAGGTACCTTGCATGTCCTGCAATAGTGTTAAGAGTCATAAATTACCCTTCTCAATCTCCAGTATCACAACAGAAAAACCACTAGAGCTCATTTATACTGATGTATGGGGTCCAGCCCACATCAAATCTTTAGATGGTTTCTCCTATTATCTAATCTTTGTTGATCATTTCACCAAATATGCATGGCTCTATCCATTAAGAAATAAGTCAGATGTCTCTATTTTGTTTCCCACATTTAAAAATCTTGTTGAAAATTATTTCAAAGAAAAAATTGTCTCATTGTACTCTGATAATGGAGGAGAATTCCTCAAATTAAAACAATTCCTTCATACCCATGGCATATCTCATCTCACCACACCACCATATACACCTGAACTAAATGCCCCAGCTGAGAGACGCCACAGACATATCGTTGAAACAGGAAGAGCCCTACTACACATGTCAAAATTGCCACCTGAATACTGGTCATTTGCTTTTAGAATTGCAGTGTATCTCATCAATAGGATGCCAACCCCTGTCCTCAACATGCAGTCACCATACCAAGCATTACATAAGAAAACTCCAACAACCCATCATCTTCATTCCTTTGGCTGCCTTTGCTTTCCTTGGTTGCGACCTTATGTCTCCAACAAACTTCAACCACGGTCTCAACCATGCATATTTCTTGGATATGCCGAATCTCAGTATAGCTATGTATGTCTCGATCCTAAAACTCACAAAATATACACCTCTAGACATGTCAAATTTTTTGATCACATCTTTCCATATATCCAACTCACCCAACCCACACCACTATCATCATTACCCACAACCAGCATACCCCAACCTCTTCATACCATCATTCCCATCCAAAACCATGACCTACCTGAGTCACATGCTATGACCCGTGAAGATGAGGTACTCCTGCCTTCAAATACTACGTCAGGTAATGATATTCCTACACCATCTCCTATTTCAACTACTACTGTCACTACTAATCCTTCTGCAGTCCCACCACCCACCAATGAGCCAAACCAAATTATCACCAGGTCCAAGAACAACATCTTCAAGCCAAAGAGGATGTACAATGTATCCAAACATCCCCTACCAGAAAACTTAGAACCTTCTAATATTCGTGAGGCCATGAAACATCCTCATTGGCGCAAGGCAATTGCAGATGAATTTGAAGCCCTAATCAGAAATGGCACATTCTCTCTTGTGCCTCCCAAGGCAGGACAAAATATTGTTGGATGCAAATGGTTATTTCGCATCAAGAGAAATAGTAATGGTTCCATAGCTCGATATAAAGCACGTCTTGTTGCAAAAGGATTCACACAATGTCCTGGCATTGACTTCAAGGAGACATTTGCCCCTGTTGTTCGTCCACAAACGATCAAGATTATCCTCACTCTTGCTATCTCTAATCAGTGGGCAATGCACCAACTTGACGTAAACAATGCATTTTTACAAGGAGCACTCACTGAAGAGGTTTTCATGGATCAACCACCAGGTATGAAAGATGTTGCACATCCTACCTATGTATGCAAACTTCACAAAGCCATCTATGGCCTTCGTCAAGCCCCACGTGCTTGGCATGATTCTCTCAAGGCATTTATTCTATCATATGGCTTCAAAACCAGCAAAAGTGATCCATCTCTTTTCCTTTATCACTCGGGTGATACTATGGCCTACTTTTTAGTCTATGTAGACGATTTACTACTCACAGGTAACAAGTCCATCTTCCTTCAGCGTTTCATTGCGGCGCTATCTCAACGATTTTCGTTGAAAAATATGGGACAACCTCACTATTTTCTGGGTATTGAAATAATACCAACCAGCACTGGAATTTTTCTCTCACAACATAGATACATTCGTGAGCTCCTACAAAGGTTTGACATGGAGGGGGCGAAACCATCCCCCACTCCACTTTCTTCTACAGCAGTGCTTCAGCTCAATGATGGCACAACATCCACAGATGCCACTGAGTATCGTAGGATCATTGGTGGACTTCAGTACCTTAATCTTACTCGTCCTGACTTGTCATACTCCATCAACAAATTGTCTCAATTCATGCACAAACCAACCTCTCTTCACCTGCAGCATCTGAAACGTATCCTACGGTACATTAAGCACACTATGAATCTTGGTCTTATGCTACGTAAAACTGTTACCAACAACTTGTTAGCATATTCTGATGCAGATTGGGGGGGGGGACAGCAATGACCGCAAATCCACCTCAGCATACATCATCTTCTTTGGAGGCAATCCTATCTCATGGCTCTCAAGAAAGCAACGAACTGTGGCACGATCATCCACTGAGGCAGAATATCGTGCAGTTGCCACTACTACTACTGAGTTAATGTGGCTACAAAACTTACTACATGAACTCAGAATTCCCATGCATCACCCCCCACGCTTGCTGTGTGACAATGTGGGTGCCACCTACCTTTGCTCCAACCCTGTACTCCATTCAAGAATGAAGCACATATCCCTAGATTATCATTTCGTTAGGGAACAAGTTCAAACCAAGAAGCTCATAGTAACACATGTGTCTACCAAGGATCAGCTGGCGGACTTGCTCACCAAACCACTGCCCACGGCTAAGTTCACTGAACTCACATCCAAGTTAAAGGTTGCTGATGGAACCTTAATCTTGAGGGGGCGTAATGGACCACCTGTAACCAATGGATCAAGTGGTATCAGAGCAACCCAGGTTCGAATCTCACCGGCTGCGCTATTTAAATGCGGATTGAAAAAAAAAAAATACCGCTGCGTATAGTCCAGGTCTTGGCCCAAAAAGATGGCCCTCAACCTGCGGGGGCGTGTTAGAATATAAATATTAAAACCCTCATCCTTACCACAACTTCGAAGTTTTGGTCCATTGGTAGGGTCATTAATAAAGAAGACGAGACAAACTGATAGTGCGACCACTTGGCATGCTCGATTAGGCCATTTGGGCTATCAAAAGTTATAGAAAATATCTTCTCAGAAGTTGCTGGATGACTTACCAACTCTAAAAAGTATACATGAAAATGTGATTTTTCAAGGCTGCCAATACGGAAAATCACACGGTCTTCCTTTCAAAAGCTCATCTAATCGGGGGTCGGGGCTGTTCGAATTGATTCATACTGATCTGATGGGACCAACAAAAACACCAAGTTATAGTGGTCATCATTATGCCATGGTGCTGGTCGATGATCATTCCAAATACACTTGGGTGTATTTTTTGAAAGAAAAGAGTGAAGCACTATTCAAGTTTGCTGAATTCAACAATATCGTAAGTAAGGAGTTTGGGCAGAAGATCAGATGCTTAAGGAGCGACAACGGTGGTGAATTCTTGTCAGCTGATTTCTTTCAATATTGTGATAATAGCGGCATTCAATGACAAATGACGTGCCCTATTACTCCTCAGCAAAATGGAGTTGCAGAAAGGAAGTTGGCGCATCTAACTTCAACAAGTCTTTCATGGCTACATGATAAGAACCTTCCTCGAGAGCTTTGGGCAGAAACAATTCAATGTGCATGTCATGTGATAAATCAGCTACCACCATGGCCAGGTAAAGAAAGGCTCCCTTTGAAATCTTGTATAATATAAAACCAAATGTGAATTATTTTCGGGTATTTGGTTCCACTTGTTATGTTCATATACCTAAAACTAATCGAACCAAGCTGGACCCGAAAGCAAAGAAATGTGTCTTCGTTGGCTATGACTCATGCGGGAAAGGATGGAAGTGCATAGATCCAAAAACAAAGAAGTTTGTCACGTCCAGAGATGTTGTCTTTGATGAGGTGTCTTCTTGGTATTCTGCTCAGAACTTAATTAAGAACATTGATCTTGATGATGATCAAGATAATTTGGAACTGGTTCCTCTGTCAGATGCAGCAGATACACAAGAGACGTCTGATGATCCTAGCTATCAAAGAAGAGAAGAACCTCCAGTTCCAAACCTGAATACTCCAAGTTCAGAAGATAGTGAGCAGTCAATTAGAAGATCAAAAAGGAAGAAAAGCCAACCAGACTATCTTAAGGACTATGAAATGCAACTTAATCATAGCACTGTGACTCATACATTCTTTGTTGGAGCACAAATTGAAGAAGAACCAACATGTTATGAAGAAGCCAAGAACTGTCCAGAATGGGAAGCAGCAATGCAAGAGGAAATTGAAGCTTTAAAGAAAAATGAGACATGGGAACTTGTGCCAAAACCAAAAAATTGTAAGCCGGTCACTTGTAAATGGGTCTATCGTGTGAAGAAAAAATTAAATGGCACAATTGATAGATGCAAAGCACGCCTCATTGCTCGTGGTTTCTCTCAAAGCTACGAATTGGATTACGAGGAGACTTTCAGCCCTGTAGCAAAGATGGTTACAGTAAGGACAATTTTTTCACTTGCAGCCTATAAAAGTTGGAAACTTTGGCAGCTTGATGTAAAGAACGCATTTCTTTATGGCGAGCTGGATTCTGAAGTATTGATGGAACAACCCTAAGGATTCATCTCTGAGCATTTTCCTAATTATGTTTGTCGGTTAAAAAAGACGTTGTATGGCCTTAAACAAGCACCACATGCTTGGTATGGTAAAGTTGCTCAATACTTCATCTTCTGTGGTTTTAAAGTTCTTGATGCAGATTCTAGTTTGTTCGTAAAATTAGAATCAAATATGCATATGCTAGTTTTATTATATGTTGACGACCTGATAATTACTGGAGATGATGAAGTTGAAATTTCTCGCCTAAGAAATGATCTGTTTGTTCATTTTGAAATGAAAAACTTGGGCGAAATTGGATGTTTTCTCGGCTTAGAAGTGAAAAAATCATGTCAAGGTTATTTTATATCTCAAAGAAGATATGCAAAGAACTTTTTGGACCGTTTCGGTATGGGGGAGGCAAAAGAAATGGCTACTCCTATGGAGACACATCTCAAGCTAAAGAAAGAAGAAGGGAAGCTGTTACAAGATGCTAGACGGTTCCGGCAACTTGTTGGTAGTTAAATTTATTTAACTATCACAAGGCCAGAAATTGCCTACTCTGTTGGTGTCATTTCTCAGTTCATGCAAAATCCAAATACTTCTCATCTAGATGCTGCGAAAAGAATCCTACACTATATAAAAGGATCTCTCACACTTGGTCTTATGTACAAAAAGGTTGACGATTTTATGTTGGAAGGATTTACTGATGCAGATTGAGCGAGTGACTTAACAGATCGTCGTTCAACATCTGGATACTGCTTCAACATGGGTTCAACAGTTGTTTCTTGGTGCAGCAAGAAGCAATCCACTATTGGTTTGTCCAGCATTGAAGCCGAATACATGGCTGCACAAGAATGCATATGGCTGAAGATATATCCTCTCTAAAGTTGATTATGCTCTGCCAATTTACTGTGATAATGAAAGTGCCATCAAACTTGCCTCAAAGCCAATCTTTCACAGCAGAACGAAGCATATTGATATTCATTACCACTTTATCCGAGAGAATGTTCTGAATCAAGAAATTGAGTTGAAAGGAGTTCATACTGATGATCAAATTGCTGATATATTTAGAAAGGCCCTAGCTAAACAGAAATTTGAAAGTTTCAGAGCTGCTCTTGGAGTTATTGATCGTAAGCTTGCACTAAGGGGGAGTCTTACAAATTAGTGCATCTTACAGTTACAGTTTGGTGGTATGAAGTTGTTTTTTGTTCCTATTATTGTGGATATAGACCAAGTCTGCAGCAAGGTGTCAATCAGAGAGTATTCTACACCATGTTGGTAGAAATTTTCTCAAGTAGTTGGTGTTTATTTTAGGAGAGTTGGTAATGCTTTCTATGACTATAAAATAGAACAATTTGATGTAACCATTACTGTGTTTTCTTCAATAATACATTTCATTACTCTCCAATATCCACTTCCTATTCAATAATTTTCTGTTGTCTATTTTGTTTTACACCTGATTGATCCATCCGTATGCAATCTCCCCTTTGTCATAATTCTTGATGCATGGATGTCAATATTGGTCATGAATTTTTTCTTTCTTTCTTTGTTTTTTTTTCTGATGTCATTTTATCTCGTGGGTTGTTTTCAAAATTGTACTGGATTGTAAAGAACTGAGATACACATTATATCTGTATTCGTTTCATAAAAAGTGCAACATCTGCTTTCGCGTGCTAGTTTTGAAATCATACTGATTACTGCTCATATCGACACTCTTGAATGAATTATAAAACAATTGTAAACATGATTGGCATGATGAATGTTCTTCGCTGCCATTGTGATACGTAGATTTTAGAGGAAACCTAATACTCGCAAACTAGAGTAGAGCCAATATGAGATCATTTAGCATATTTGTGGATTTCATGTTTATATATTTCATTGGATCGTCGTACCTAATCTAGTACTAGTAACCATCTGAAGATTGTATATTTGTACAATGAATAGCGTAACCATTCCAGAAGAGGAGACTTTTTCTGATTGAAAATGAGAACTAGCTTGCTACAAGCTGCTTGAAGGCATTATGATGTCATTTCTAGTCTATGACATAGTTGGGGAGGCAGAGATCGACGTTTTCATTGCTTTCAGATGTTTCGAGTCTCAGCTATGTAACCTGCAAAGACATTAATTTGGCTTACAAAGAAGACTAGCAAAACTGTTTATTTAATGTGTTTATCACTTCAATTTTATTCATGCATGAGAAGAATTCCTTTATGTCGACGTTATTATCTCACTCACATCATGAGCTGTTTTAGGGATCCTTGGTACCTTGTCATAGTTCATGCCATGCTGATCATGAGCTAATTGAAAAGTTCATAAGCATTAAATTATTTTTTCATCCCTAAACTACTTTTTCATAGCTACGTTTTCAACGTTTTGTTCGAATGTTGATTTGAGTTATCTTTAACCTGATTCTAGTACTGCTCCTCAGGCACGGCGTTGATAATTAATTATTCTTTACTAGCAAGCATCTTCAGAAGATCCACGATATGTTTTCTCATTTTTCTTGCGTTTAATCTGTAATGTAACACCTTCAAGTGTTAATAATAAATCATTTGAAATTTCAAACATTTTCTCATAGATTTGTTATTGTTGTTAATGGTAATGTGGGTTCCTTCCACTCCCTTGTCAGATAACATTCCTCTCACAGTTTATCTAGTAAGCATGGATATATATACATACAAGTGAACGATTATTGTACTTGCTAGGGCTACAAGATACATCAAATTAGTATATATATATATATAAAAGTAGGACACAAGTGCATTGGCAGGAATGTGTGAATCAGTGTATCTGTAATGCGGTATATAGGAGTTATGCTTTGAAGTAGTGTCCACATTGCCAACTCTGAATTTTCTCTTTTTCCCTCGCCAATTCTATTGTCCTCTTAATTTCTTCACTGATTATAGGAAGGAGTATGTTGAGATACCATGGGCAAACGTGAGATCAAAAGTAGATCCGGGAGTTTCAGAAAAAGCAGTGATTAACCACACCGTTTACCTAACCCACCCACGGAACAGTTGTTGTATCGATCCACTGCACTAAATGTAGGTCCCGCCACAAAAGAGCATGCACTCATGCATGCAACGTTTGGTGCATGCTGATGCATGACAACGTTTGATGCAAGCATGGTGTCTCTTCCGAAGCATGGTGTCTTTTCGAAGCATGGTGTCTCTTCCGAAGCATGGTGTCTTTTCGAAGCATGGTGTCTCTTCGAAAGCATGGTGTCTCTTCCCCTCCTATAAATTCTCACTATTTTCTTCATTTGAAGACACACTCAACTGAAGAGAAAAATAGAGATTGATAGCCACAGAGAGCTTATAAAGATTGAGAGTTTTTTTTTGTAATCTTTCGAGATTGAGAAATAATATTTGTGTTGTTTTCTTCTCAAATTTATCTCTGTTGTTTTTCTCTCGATCCTAACAAGTGGTATCAGAGCGAGGTTGAGTTGTTGAGTGTCAAAAGCCTTTGCAGATCAAGATGTCGATGGAGGAATCAATATCATCATCATCATTTGGAGCCATGATCAAGCTTACTGCCACCAACTATACACTTTGGAGACCTCGGATGGAAGATCTCCTAAGTTGTAAAGATCTCTTTGATCCTATTGAGGAGAAGGGAGAGAGACCTGAAGCTACCAATGAGGCGGACTGGAAGAAGATGAACAGGAAAACGATCGGTCAGATTCGACAGTGGATCGATCACAGTGTCTTCCATCATGTTGCCCAAGAGACGGATGCTTTTGCCCTTTGGAAGAAGCTGGCGGATATGTACCAGGCCAAGACAGCTCGAAATAAGGCCCTGCTGATGAGACGATTGGCAAACCTGAAGCTACAGGGAGGAACTTCTGTAGCAGAACACACCAGCGAGTTTCAGAGCCTGGTGAATCAGCTATCTTCAGTGGAGTTACCACTTGAAGATGAGTTACAGGCACTTCTACTTCTCAGCTCTCTTCCAGACAGTTGGGAGACATTGGTGGTCTCCCTCAGCAACTCGGCTTCGACTGGCAATCTTACCATGTCTATGGTTAAGGATGCCCTATTCAATGAGGAAGCTCGGAGAAAGGACGTTGGCACAGAAGCACAAGCCTGCATCACAGAAGTCCGTGGGAGACAGCGAGAGGAAGATCGAGGCAGGTGGAGGGGCAGGAGCCAAAGCAGAGGCAGATCGAGAGGCAAATCAATTGATGGGAGGAGGCCTGCATACAACTGCCATCACTGTGGCAAACCAGGCCACATGAAAAGAAATTGTTGGAAGTTACAAAAGCAAGGCGGTCAGGGAAGGTCACAACCAAAGAAGGAAGGAGATGCACAAGTCACAGTACTAGAAGATGTGGCTCTTTGCTCTCATGAGGATGAGACATGCCTCCATGTGTCGAATCAGGGCATAGAATGGGTGGTAGATACTGCAGCATCTTGCCATGTCACTCCTCGAAAGGACATCTTCACGACGTACAAAGCTGGAGACTTTGACTCGGTGAGGATGGGCAATTCTATCTTTGCTAAGATTGTCGGAATTGGTGACGTTCAGATGCAGACTGATGCCGGGTGCACTGCAGGATGTTCGCCATGTACCTGAACTTCGACAAAATCTTCTTTCGGTGAGAGCCCTAGATGAAAAGGGCTATGATAACCGTTTTTGCAATGGCTCGTGGAGGATGCTGAAAGGTGTAATGGTGATCGCTCGTGGACATCTCTGCAGCACTTTGTACAAGACTCATGTGAAGATCAATGTGGAGAGTCTCAATATTGTTGAACATGAAGCTTCGCAGAAACTGTGGCACCAGAGACTCGGTCACATGAGTGAGAAAGGTTTATCAACCTTGATGAAGGAAAATCTTATCTCCATTACCAAGAATGCAGAGCTTCAACCTTGCAACAACTGTTTATTTGGCAAGCAGCGAAGAGTCTCTTTTAGTTCCTCTTCGACAAGGAGATCAGAGTTGCTCAGTCTGATACATTCTGATGTTTGCGGTCCCATGGAGGTGGAGTCGCTAGGCGGTAACAAATACTTTCTGACATTTATTGATGATGCTTCTCGGAAGGTGTGGGTGTACTTTCTGAAGACAAAAGATCAGGTCTTGGAAAGCTTCAAATCATTTCATGCCATGGGAGAGCGTGAAACGGGGAAGAAGCTGAAGTGCCTCCGCTCAGATAACGGAGGCGAGTATACATCCAGGAGTTTTGATGCCTATTGCAAGAGTCAGAGCATTCGGCACGAGAAGACGGTTCCACGTACCCCGCAACACAATGGGGTAGCAGAAAGAATGAACCGAACAATCATGGAAAGGGTCAGAAGTATGCTCAGCACAGCAAAGCTGCCAAAGCCATTTTGGGGAGAAGCTGTTCGCACCGCCTGCTACTTGATCAATCGTTCTCCATCAGTCCCGCTGAATTTCAACATCCCGGAGAAGAAATGGACCGGCAAAAACCCCTCCTACTCTCACCTGAGGACATTTGGATGTCTGGCTTATGCACATGTCTCAAAGGATCTCAGGCAGAAGCTCGATGCGAGAACCACTCCATGCATTTTCATAGGCTATGGAGACGAGGAGTTTGGATACAGGCTATGGGCTCTAAAGACGAAGAAGCCCATCAGAAGTAGAGACGTGGTGTTCCATGAAAATCAGACATATGGGGACACTGAAAAGCCTACAATTGCTGAAAATCCTGTCAGTACTCAGGACTTTGTTCCAGATACAGTACCAGTACAAGCTGCCGCAGATGATGATGTGTCTGATCAAGAACTAGAAGCAGAACCAGAGGAGGAGGAAGAAGGGATTGATGAGCCTGGGGAGCCACAACCTTTCACAGCTGCAGAACCAGTACAAGATAATGATACACCGCCTGAGACGAGTGAGCCTCAGTTACGTAGATCTGAAAGAGGCCATGTTCCGTCTACTAAATATCCAGAATCAGAGTACATTCTTCTTACTGATGAAGGGGAGCCAGAGAATTTCCAGGAAGCATTGTCTCATCCAGACAAAGACAACTGGCTGCACGCTATGTGGGATGAGATGGACTCTTTAGAGAAGAACCAAACCTACGATTTGGTTAAGCTTCCAGGAGGAAAGAAGGCACTAAAGAACAAGTGGGTATTCAAGCTCAAGAAAGATGGCAGCGGAAAGGTGGTGAAGCACAAAGCTCGGCTAGTGGTCAAAGGATTCCTTCAGAAGAAAGGCATCGATTTTGGTGAGATTTTCTCTCCAGTTGTAAAGATGACTTCAATCCGAGTCATGCTCGGATTAGCAGCTAGCCTAGACTTGGAGCTTGAACAAATGGATGTGAAGACTGCATTTCTTCACGGTGATCTGCATGAAGAAATTTACATGGAGCAGCCAGAGGGATACAAGATTCCAGGGAAAGAGAATCTCGTATGTAAGCTGAAGAAGAGTTTGTATGGCCTCAAGCAAGCACCAAGATAATGGTACAAGAAGTTTGATTCATTCATGGTGAGTCAAGGCTACAAGAGGACTGCTGCAGATCAATGCGTCTACATTCAAAGGTCCCCTGATGGAAATTTCATTGTACTGTTACTATATGTCGATGACATGTTGATCGTCGGACAAGATGCAGTGAAGATCAGACAGCTGAAGATAGAACTCTCTAAGGTCTTTGATATGAAGGACCTTGGGCCAGCTCAGCAGATTTTAGGTATGAACATCTCTCGAGACAGAAAGGCCCGAAGATTGTGGTTATCTCAAGAGAAATATGTTGAACGGGTGATCAAGCGATTCAACATGGAGGGTGCCAAGCCAGTTAGCATCCCATTGGCTAATCATTTCAAGTTGAGCAAGAGTTCGTGTCCCTCATCCAGGAAAGAGATCGAGGAAATGGAAGTTGTGCCTTATTCTTCAGCGGTTGAAAGTCTGATGTATGCAATGGTGTGTACGAGACCGGATATTGTACATGCAGTGGGTGTGGCAAGCAGATTTCTCTCCAATCCAGGAAATGAGCATTGGGAGGCTGTGAAGTGGATTCTCAGGTATCTTAAGGGTACTTCAAAGATATGTTTGTGTTACGGGGGAGTTCATCCGGTTTTGGAAGGCTATACAGATGCAGATATGGCCGGAGATCTTGATGGTAGAAAATCGACTTCTGGTTTTATCTACACTTTTGCAGGGGGAGCTGTGTCATGGCAGTCAAGGTTGCAGAAGTGCGTTGCACTATCTACGACAGAAGCAGAGTACATTGCTTCCGCTGAAGCTGGCAAGGAGATGTTGTGGTTAAAGCGATTTCTACAAGAACTCGGGATCAAGCAGAATGACTACAAGGTACATTGTGACAGTCAGAGTGCTCTGGATTTGAGCAAGAATTCAATGTACCATTTCCGAACAAAACATATTGATATTCGCTATCACTGGATACGCGAGGTGATGGATCAACAATTGTTGAAACTGATGAAGATCCACACGAAGGAGAATCCAGCAGACATGTTGACAAAGATTGTGTCTCGGGAGAAACTAGAGTTATGCAGAGACATAACTGGAATGGATGAGAGATGACGATTGGTGCAGATGTGGCGTGAGGGGGAGAATTGTAGGTCCCGCCACAAAAGAGCATGCACTCATGCATGCAACGTTTGGTGCATGCTGATGCATGACAACGTTTGATGCAAGCATGGTGTCTCTTCCGAAGCATGGTGTTTTTTCGAAGCATGATGTCTCTTCCGAAGCATGGTGTCTTTTCGAAGCATGGTCTCTCTTCGAAAGCATGGTGTCTCTTCCCCTCCTATAAATTCTCACTATTTTCTTCATTTGAAGACACACTCAACTGAAGAGAAAAATAGAGATTGATAGCCACAGAGAGCTTATAAAGATTGAGAGTTTTTTTTTTTGTAATCTTTCGAGATTGAGAAATAATATTTGTGTTGTTTTCTTCTCAAATTTATCTCTGTTGTTTTTCTCTCGATCCTAACAGTAAATATCACCGAAACAGAGGTTTTGACTTCAGATGGAAATCTTTTGTCTTACGATTTTCTTGTCTTGCTACCGGTCACAGCTAGGGCTGCAATCGAGCCGAGCCGAGCCGAATACCTTCATGCTCGAGCTCGGCACATTTACGAAACGAGCTCAGTTTTGAGCTCGAGCTCGGTTCAAACCGAGCTTTGACCGTATTCGAGCCAAATAGCTCGCGAGCTTAGCCTAAAAAAAAAAAATCTAAGCTCGAGCTCAGTTTCGAGCCGAGCTTTGACCGAGCTCGAGCTGAATAGCTTGCAAATAGCTCGATTCGTTTGCAGCCCTAGTCACAGCTATGTCACTCCCACGACCAGGCAGGATAGGCTCGAACAATTTCAGACAGGTACATGGTCATTGCAAGAATTTACGATCGCTGTTGAGGGTTTGTAGATTGCTTGTAACATTACTTTGGAGATGCAATCCTCTAATTGTTTGTTTGTTAAAACATGTTTATTGAGTACATACTAGAACAGAACAGATACTACATCAGTTATCTTCTAAAACCGTGAAATTGTGCTTTTTGATCAGATAATCAAAAGATATTATCATCCAACTCCGTGCTAATTGTCGGTGGAGGTCTCGACTGGAGTCGAACTTGCTGGGGAGAGTGCAATTGATTACCCAGAGAAGAAGGTCCTTTTTTGATATAAAAGTGACCATAGTCACAGGTTTCATTAATGAAACGTTAACGAAACAAATAGTAAAAGTTCCGTTCCGCAAAAAAAAATATCTGCTCATTTTTTAAGAAATAAATTAAATATTTTATTAATTTTAAAGCTCAGACCAAAATTTGAAGCTCCGTCGCAGACGGGAAAAATAATAATTATTTAACCCATGGAACGAAACTTGAAGTTCCGTCCCATAGGGGGAGCTTCACTTTCAGCCATATTAAGTCCCACTTTAAGGATATATAAACCTAAGTATAATTAATTACCTCTAAGTATATATTAATCATATATATGGATAGGGATGTAAATCGGACCAGATAGGACCAGACAATTATATGTTCAAGTTCGGACCGAAATTCTATTCGGACGGGCTTATGTCCGGTTCGGTCCAGGTTGGACAAAATTTTTATAGTTCGGACTCGGTTCGGTAAAATATCAGACCGCAATAATACTCGGACGGACTTATGTCCGGCTCGAGCTTGGTAAAACATCGGACCTAACAATTTTTTCAAGTTTGGTTTGTATAACAGTTCAGACGGTCCACGGTTGGGCCATTTCTCGAGCAGGACTCTGACGGACGACGGACTGTCCTGTTCATTTGACACCCTTATATATGAAAGTCAAAGTTAACTAAACCTAAGTATAATTAATTATTTAAGTATTTTTAATATTTCATGGGATGGATGGTGAAGTTCCGTCCAAGGTAAAAAGGTAAAAAAAATATATTCATATTTGGGACGGAATTTGAAGATCCGTCCGATAAAAAAAAAATATTTGGCACGGATCTTCACGTTCCATCCGCTATAATATGCATATTCTCATATCTATTCTCAAATATAGCGATCTAACGTAGCGAATCTGCCAAAATATGAATAAATAGCAAACGACTACAGAGGCGCGTTTGCTATTTTATGGATAATATGAAAATTTAGCAAACGACTGCAGAGACGCGTTTGCTATTTTATGGATAATATGAAAAATTTAGCAAACGACTGTGGATGCTCTTACAAACCAAGTCTAATCCAGTCCACAAAGTAACTTAAACATCTGTCAGAATAAAATAACAAAAAGAAGTCTGGCCCAAAATAGCAATACCCTCCCTTAGTAGATGCATCCGAGAACTAGAAGGTCACTGCAGCCCTCCTACCCTCGGCTACTCCCCTCCGTCCATACGGAGCCTTGTTCACATGGTGACTCTTGTTCACAGCGGCCCGAGGCATCTAGAATTCACAAGTGCAAAGGCAGGTGCCAAGGCACTGGATTTGTTAAAATCAAAGCAAGTCCAAGTGATACTGGATCAGTTTATTGATTTGCTAAGGGGAGAAACCATAGCACCTGATTGCCAATTTATTTATCTTTAATATTATAATAGAAGAAGACCTTAGGTAGTGTTCTTTTTCTCCTCTTATAAGCGATTTACCTCTTATAAGAGGTGGTCCATCTCTTATAAGAGTTTTTTTAGCGTTCTTTTTTTTACCTTTTATAAGCAATTTCCTCCAAAATCACTTATAAGCCTAAAAGGCTTCTAGTAGCCTATTTCAAATTCTTATAAGCCTTCTATCACTTTAAAAGTCTATATTACCCCAAAGTCTGTATTATAATTGTTACAAATTTCAATCTAAAAAATAGCAGAGGCATACTTAGGTAAGGAGTGGTGGGTTCACAGGTGAAAGTTGAAAGGAATGGGTAGAAGTAGGTGCAGCTCTAGTTCAGCATGACTAGGGGTGAGAAGACTACAATATCCTTGATATTTTAAGACATGAAATGACATCCGGAGTTGGATGGAGAAAAAGGATTTGTGTCCGACAAAAGAAGTCGATACCGTAGGACAGATGCTAGAGTATCAGAAATGGGAATCGAGTTTCAAAATGTCCCCTTCGTGCTTAGATGCTGTTGTAATAACGACAAATCTGTACATTAAATTGTTATTCTGCCAGTGTTTTATTATTCAATACCATTTATGTAGTTTTTGTAGAATGTCGTCATTTGCCATATTACCGTTTTCTTTGTTACTATTGGTTCTTTTTTGATTTTTCACACTTTTGTGTGATAGGCATCCAAAGTGATGCAATTAGAAAGACATAATTTATCCGGCATTTGAACTTATCTTTTCTTGTCTTTCATCTCACTATTTTTATACTTTGGGGTAATATAGACTTTGGGGTAATATAGGTTCTTGTAAGAGGTGAAAAAAAGAACAGAAATCTCTTATAAGAGGTTATTTTTATATAAAAAGAACACCTCAAGAAGAGGCTCTTTTACTGTAAACCTAACCTCTTATAAGAGGCAAAAAAAGAACAGTACCTTCTGTTAGTATCATTTGTAAATATATCAACGCGTATAACATACGTGTATAACTATTGTAAATAAGGTCTTAGGTGCAACCCTAGATTATGTCTGAATTTTACTTTAAAAAACTATATTTATTAAGATGTGTATTGCATGTGTATACTATTAGTAAATTTTATAGCGGAATGGATGGTGTATTTTGACACAAATAAAAACTAAAAACCTTTTAGGCAACTGTCTAACCCTAACCTGCATTACTTTAACCACTTTGTGATAAAAAATTTAATTTATCAAAAAGAAAAAAAAACACTCAGAAATTGTCCAAGATGAAGATTGCTGATATCACCAAAGAAAAGATTGATTTGCGTTGATGAATGTGCAGAAGAGATGCTGATATCATCACCCAAGATTGAAACTGCATTGGTGAACGTGAACAAACAATCATGGATATCAGTACGATTCTTGGATCTCAATTCTGATCAAACCGTTTGGAATCAATTCCTTTTCCAGCTGCCGACTCTCCAAATACCCCGTACACTGCACGTAGTACTCATACTAGCCTTGGTACAAAATACGCTTCGATCTCCGTCATCAATGTACAACCTCAAAAGTCTACACCACTCTCAAACTACTACTCCCATCATTTCATGCCTTTTTTACCGACAGAGATCGATGAAGTGAAAGGGTTTCTTCATTACGTATCAAATCAAGAGTTTTGCGTCGTTTCATGATGATGATGATGGCGTATGTGTGTGTAAGATCAAGTGTTAGTGGTGGGAACATGATGATTATTAGGGTTTATAAGTACTATTTATGGCGGCAAGGCAAGATCTTGGTGATGTCAAATACAGTTAGATACGGCCGTCACCTCAGAAAAGGTACGTACAGGTCTGATTTTGTTGGGTTGGATTTACTTGCACCCACAACTTGACACAAATCTGTTCAACTTCTGCTAGGGCAATTCGGCACGGGGTTGTAAATCGGACCGGACAGAACCGGAGAATCATAAATTTAAGTTCGGGCCGGAATTCTATTCAGACAGGCTTATGTTCAGATCGGTCCAGGTCGAATTTTTTTTTTATAGTCTGGACTTGATTCGGTAAAACATCAGACCGCAATAATATTTGAACGGATTTCTCAATCTTGGTAAAGTATCGGACTTAATAATTTGTTCAAGTTCGGTTCGTATAACAGTTCAGACGGTCCACAGTCGGGCCATTTCTCGAGTCGGACTCGTACGGACGACGGACCGTCCGGTTCATTTTACACCCCTGATTCGGTATGGTGTAATTCCACCATCTTACAGTGCCTGCCCTGAACTGATGGGGGTGAGGCAAACTTTTAAAATATGGCTTATGCTTCATGTGAGAACAGTTTTTTACATTTAAGTTTTGTAAGAACTTTATACATATCTATTTTATAGATAATCTGAATCGTTCACACTATTTAACATGACTAAATTAGTCAAAAAATATAAAATCAAGTTATTTAAAATTTCTGTCTATGCATCACGTCACTATAAAAATTACGACTTTCAGCCATATCTTTTGTAAAACTTTAATCCATAAACAAACAAATGTCAAACGACTTGATTTCTTATCTATATACTAATCTAGTCATGTAGTTCAATACTGACGGTTCGAATCTTTTAACTAATGCCCCAAACAAAAGTTCATAGGTGGTTCTCATCAAAGAAGTTTGTAGTTATATTACATTGTAAATAAGAATATAACTATAAAGTCCTTAATTTTCACCGCAAGTTCAAAGTTTTGATCCAGTAGTAAAATCTAAACTCTACACTAATGCAATGAGATTAGGCCTGCAAATGGGCCAGGTGTGGCGGATTTTTGACATAATTTAAACCCAAAAATGAACACTACACTCACTCAACTCGACCCATATCCAACAGGTTTTTGGTTTCCCTATTCTGAACCCTACCCTAGGGGTTTGAGCGGGTTTTCGGATAGGACCGGGCTTTTTTCGGTAGAATGGGTTCAGGTTGGGCCAAGCAGGTTGAAGTATAATTTACAATTTTTGTAGTGAGTGTCAATTCATTATCATAATTTTTTTTTGAGGTTAAAGGTGGAATAACGCCACACTGTTTCATTAATAAGAGATTAATAAAACAATCCCGGCGTACCGGAGAAAAATACAAAAAGTAACAGTGTAGAAAATAGAACATAACACCCCAACAATATCCTGGAGGGTGGGTATAACCAAAAGTACAAAAGTATAACCAAAGGTACAATAGACCAAGACAAAATACAAAATAGAGCTAGCTGCGGATTGTAGGTTTCCCAATTGTATCCTGTTCCATGTGAGTATCAAGGCCGCCTACCCCTCAGTCCAATGTCGGTCCAAACTCGACCTCTTTATCATCGAATTCCTCCATCTGGAAGACTCTGGCAATCATTCCTCTTGCTCCTATAGCTGCAACTGTGACCCAAAAGGAAATAAGATGCATGATATGAGTAAGATTACCAGAAATACTATTATATGAAGCATAAAAATAAAAATTATTTCTGTCTAACCATAACACCCAAATAGTTGTCGCAATGACTATGTACCAAGCACCTTCATTTCATGACGAACTGAGGCAAATTTGGGGCCAACCCATAAATTCTCGTATTTGCTGGGGTAGTCACATGTCCCTAAGGCCCGTAATATCTCTACCATAGTTGCCTTACTCCTTTAGCAATGAATGAAAAGGTGATTCAGATTCTCCGTATGTACGTTACAGAATTCATAGTTGGTCGCGATCTGGGGTTATCTATTGGCCAGATTTTTTCTGGTAAGGATTGCACTATTGAGTACTAGCCAGTGGATGACCCTAACTTTAAAGGGCATTTTGGCTTTCCATAACACCCGTATCCAACTGGGTCTACATCCTCGATAGTAAATGCGATCATACAAAGACCTAACAGTGAAAGATCCTTTGGTCTCTAGTCCTCAGCGCATCTGGCCTTGGCCTTGAGCGTACATCGCTCCATTCCGTGTAATGTGTATTTGCAGTTCATTCAGTCACTGCTGTAACCCAGGGCTAAGAGGTCATCGAAAAGACGGTTTTCAATTGTCCCTCTTCCATGTCTTGGTCACAGATACATTTGGGTGAGTCGTTTTCTCATACAAATCTAGGAAAGTTTCCATAAGGGTATGAGCTCCACACCATTTGTCCCACCAGAATATGGTGGACCGTCCATTACCAATAGCCGATATAACTGCTGAGTTGAAAGACCCGCTTGCTTTGATATTCTCTTTCCAGAAGCGAGAAACTCTAGACTCTATCTGCAAGCCTCAACTTCTCGTACCTTTCTCCCTAAGGTATGGTTGAATGAACTCCTGTCATCCTTTCCCGCTGTGGTGGAAGACCTTCCATCACTATTTTTCCAGTAGGACAAAGTTCATATTTCTCAAGTCGATGATGCCTAGCCCTCCATATTTCTTCTTCATGCATGCAATATCCCACTTGATCAGGTGGCAGGTGGTATCCCCCCTATTCCAGTCCGTCCCTTTCCAGAGAGATCTCTTTCGAATTCGATCAATCCTTTGGATCACCCGCTTAGGCAGCTCAAAGAACGACATGTATTAAATGGACAGATTAGACAACACCGAGTTGATAAGTACCACTCTACCTTCGAGGGAAAACGACTTTCCTTTCCATCCAGATAATTTTTCCTCCACCATGTCTATGATAGGTAGCCAGTCCGTTTTGGTAAGCTTCCCTGGTCTGAGCGGCAGACCTAAATATTTGATTGGAAAATCGTCTTTCATACAATTCGGTATGGTAGCATGGGCCTGTATTTCTACATCGGAAAGTGCAATTGGAATCAAAGAACTCATGTTTAAATTAATCCTGAGACCTGATCAGACTTCAAAACAGTAGAGGGCCCCTTTAAAGCAAACTGTTTCTGATCTGTTCCCATTACCAAAGAGGAGTGTGTCATCAGCATACTGAAGAATCATGCATCCTTAGTTGGAAGCGCTGTTAGCCACAGATTTTATCCAACATTTTTTCCGATAGTTATCTAGTATGCCCCTCAGAGCATCCGCTATGATAGTGATTAGAAAAGGTGACAGCAGATCCCCCTGCCGAAGACCCTTCTTGCAAGAAAATGGTAATCCTGACAGCTCATTAACCGGAATTGTCATTTTACTAGTGTATACATTGTTTGATCCACCTGATCCATTTAACACTAAAGCCCCTCCCTCTGAGAGCTTTCAGTAAGCAATTCCAGTCGATAGAGTCATATGCTTTCTCAAAGTCCAGTTTGAGGAAGAAATTCTTAGAATGCCCGTATGGCAGTGGTAGATAACTTATTCTGCGGTGACCACACAGTCCAGGATATATCTGCCCTTGATGAAACCAGACTGGGTGTTGCTAATTAAACTGTCCATTATGCTTCCCAGGCGGATGACTAGGACCTTTGTGATGATCTTAACCGAGCAGTTTATGAGGCTAATAGGTCTAAAATCCCCCACCCGAGTAGACTCCACCCGTTTAGGTATCAGAATTACTTCTGCAAAGATGAACATGCCCAATCTGAGGTTGTTGTGGAAGAATTCATCCATCAAAGCTATAATGTCTCCTTTTATTTCTTCTCAAAAAACTTGGAAAAATATTATTGGGAAGCCGTCTGGTCCAGGCAACTTCTCTACTCCCATTTGAGTGATGGCCTTTTCCACTTCTGTCTCTGAAAAAGGTGCTTCCAATGTGGATAGCGAATGAGCTGACTCGTTCTGGCGACCCTGCCAGAAATCGTTCTAAGTGGGATCCTGAAGTCATTCTTCTTCCCAAAGAGCTCCTTGAAGTAGTCTTGAAAGGTTTTGGAAATCACATTTTCGTCTTGGGATGTTCCTATTTCGGTTTGTATTGAGAGGACTAGCTTGGATCTACGTCTTGCACTTGCCACTCAGTGGAAGAAGGTCGTATTCGCGTCTTCCTTTTTAAGCCACGGAATCCTCTACCTATGTTGTCATTTGATCTCCTCTAGCTTATAAAGATTGGCAATATTTCCTCGGAGCTCTAGTAGCCTGTTTCTTTCGTCTTGTGACAGGACTCTCATTTCTTCCAATCTTTCTAGCTCATCAATTCTTTCCATAAAAGAAACTTTTGCACGCCAAATAGTTGAGAATCTAGACCGATTCCATCTACGCAGCCTCTTTCACAATCTGTAAATTTTTTCACACCATCGGGGTGCAGCATCTGATCCGGTAGTTGGGATCACCCAGTTTTTCATCACCATATGGTGAAAACCCTGGATTTCTAGCTATGCTTTTTGAAATTTGAACTTTCTTGGCCTTTGAAATTCCTGTACCCCACCATCGAGTACAATCTGCGTATGATCCAACGTAGTTCTAGGAATAGATTCAGCGGTTGCCAATGGAAATTTAGCCTCCCAATCCATCGATACTAGGATCCTGTCCAATTTGGCCATAATCGTGGACGCTTGCATGTTTGACTAGGTAAATAGCCAGTCATTAATTGGGATATCGATCAGCTCCCGCTTCGGGATCACCCTATTGAATTCTTCTCTATGTCTGTCGCTCGAGCCTCTTTTCCTGTGCTCGAATGCAAATCTAGTAATATTGAAATCTCTTCTAACGATCCAAGCTCCCGACCATCATTGTCGAATATCGATAAGCTCTTGCCAGAAAGTGTCTCGATCTGTTGCCACGTTCGGCCTATAAACCACAGTAACCGCATGCACCCAATTGTCAGACCGTCGTCTCAGTCGGATAGTCAGGAAGAACATTCCATTGTATTCCTCGAAACAGGTGAAAATATTCGGGTTGAACCCAATAGCAATGCCCCCCGAAGCTCCTGAGGATGGGCAAAGCACCCATTCCTTGATTCTATTACCCCTATTCTTTTGAGTTGAAACCCGTGTGCGAGCTTGGTCTCTTGTAACCCTACCACCACTGCCTTGGAGTTCATAATGACGTCTCTAACCATATCTCTCTTACCCCTATTTTTCAACCTCCTAACGTTCCAAAATAGTATATTCATTGGGGAACTGATTCAGCGTTGATCGTGGTTGTGGGACAGGTGTCTTCCTCGAAGACCTCCGTCGACACAGAGCAGGACCCCAGGTCCTTCTGATAGCTAGCCTTAGCTCGTTCAATTTTCCAACCCCTAATTTTATTGAGCAGTAGAGCATTACGTTCTATGTCATACACCTCTAAGCCACAAGTTTGAGGTAGGATAAAAACATCAGAATCTGACATGAAATTTAATATAGAAGCTAAAAAACATCTCGTACCTCCGTCATCGAACTTTGTAGCTTTGGCCGCCGCAGCCACCTCTAGATAGTCATCCAGGAACTCCACGTGAGCCCTCTTAGGCGTCTGCTGTACCCTGAACCCAACTGCCCTGCTTGACGTTCCAGTACTATAGCCAGGTGCTGATTCTGGAAAGGTAGATAAGACCATCTCTGGTGAGATCTCTCTCTGTGTATCAGCAACAAACTCAAGATCTTCTGACTCCTCATCTGTAAATGAGAACTCTTCACCCAAATTTAAGTGCTCTTCCATGTCTTCATCGCTATCTACGGACTCAATAATTGCAACCTGAGCGGCCCCCCTCATGGGTCCCTGTAGCTGTTATTCATTGGACCCTTCTGTTGGCCCACTCTCTATAGATGAAACAAGATCCACAAGTAGTAGTTGGTTGACCGTATTGGACCCCTCTATAGGCCCAATTCATTATCATATTTAGCATTGGTAAAGTTAAACCATGAACTTCTTAGTAGCCAATGGAGACTATAACATAAATGTTCATCATAACGGCAATAAGAACATATACCTCTATTTTATTAACAATATGCCACCAGCATTACAATAGACTAGTAATATACACGTGCGATGCACATATTAATTTAAAAAAAAAAGGTAAGAACTCTGATTTACACGTGTGATGCATGTCTTAATAAATAGGATTATATAATTTTAAAAGTAAATATGAAGACTATAATGAGAAAGTTAGAGTTGCACGTAAGTAGGTAGATTTATAGCTCGAACTCTTTCATTATAATAGTTATTATATATTATACTATAGATAGATTGATAGATAGATAGTAATTTACATGTGTGATGCACATTTAATATATTTAAAAATTTTAAAGTAAAAAATCTGACGCAGTGAGGACTAGAACCTATGACCTCTTTCATATTAGTTATGCACGTGCAATGCACGTGTTGGTAGATTTACAAATGACACTAAGGCCCTCTCTTCATTATAAGATTAGAGATTGGAGAATAGTAGGATCGGAATCTATTTTGTTAATGATTATTGTATAACAAAATTAAGACACACAAATATACATGTGTATGTATGTGAAAAATATATAGAAGTATGTATGTATAGGTCGGGTTCATTCGAGCCGGGTTAATTTGGGTTGAGTTCGTGTGGATTTGAGGAAATATCCATAGCCAATCTTAAACTTTCAAACCCTACTACCTTCGGGGTTTTCAAAATTAGTGACCCATATCCAAAAATTTGACGGTTAAGTAGGACGGGTTTGGGTCAGACCCTACCCGATTGGCTCCTCGGATTGAGATGGGGGAGAGAGTATGTTTGCCTCAAGTTTGCTGGAGAAAAGAGGCTGTAGTCTAATCTGATCTAGCTGTCAGA
Organism: Hemerocallis citrina; assembly: GCA_017893485.1. Taxonomy (NCBI): domain Eukaryota; kingdom Viridiplantae; phylum Streptophyta; class Magnoliopsida; order Asparagales; family Asphodelaceae; genus Hemerocallis; species Hemerocallis citrina. The sequence goes on from CM030368.1 coordinate 210,881,011, forward strand.
TTACTAATACTGCAGATACTGCTGGAGTATAAATGAACTCCAGTTGGAAACAGAGATACTGTAATTTAAAGCCATTATGGTTTCTACTACACTGTCTCTCTTTTGTACGTGATTCTCTCAATCTACTCTATAATCATCACAAGCCTCACATAATATCTAACTATCTATATATTTCTTTCTACTTATACACAAAATTAACAATTTCATACATCACATGCACCCCATTATCCCAGGTGCCTCTATAAATAGCCTACCTACATCCCAACTCCCTTGCTTCTTACCTCACTCCAATCACCACTCTCCTCTTCATCTTCTTCTTAATTTTTTTAAAAAAAAAGAGAGATTGAGAAGAAATGGGCAAATTGTTTGTGTTTGTATCATCACTTCTACTACTAACCTTGTTCTTCTCCGTAACTGATGTGGAAGCTCGTTTAGGTTCTCTCTTTTCTCACTTTCTACTCATCTTGCTTTTTCTTATTATCTCTTTTGACCTAATTTATTGCTTTAAATTTTGTAGGGTGCAAAAATGGTGCTAACTGTTTGAGCTCCGAGACGATGTTCAAAAATGGAAAGGTTCGCATGCATGCAAAACATGCAACAAATTTCATGAATAGTAGGAAGGTTGTGAGTGTTTATTAAACTTTTGGATGATTTATTGTAGGTGTTGGCAAAGGAGGAGGGTGATCTATTCGGGTCGGGTTTGAGGTTGGTGCCATCGGGGCCAGACCCGTTACACCATAACGGCAGCCCTAGGAAGCCACAGACTCCTTAAGTTTGAGTTTGAGTTTTGAGTTTGAGTTTGAGAAAGAAACTGAGGATACTTTTTGTGCTCTCTCTGGCTCTATCTGTCAGTCAACTTGATCAAAGTCAATTCTTTTGAATGTTTTGGAAATTCAAATGTTGAAGAATGCAGTTCATGAAACTGTAGGGAAAATTATATATCTCCCCCTTTTTGGCTTTTTTTGTTATGTTTAATTAACCTTTGCTTTAGTTTGTTTTAGGAAGGTAATAGTTTGAACAATGTACATATGAAAACTATGTTAAATGAAGAGCCTATTTCATGACCCATGACATGAGGTAATAGTTTAGTAATGTAATTTTTATTCGTTAAAAAAGCTTATAAACCCATGAGGTTGGGAAAAAATCAAAAAAATTGTTTAAGTGAAAATAAGATAAAGAGAAGATGATGAGTTGTTTGAAGTACACTTCATTTTAATAACTTAAATACATAGAAAATTAAGATGGAAGAGAGAGAGAGAGAGAGAGAGAGAGAGAGAGAGAGAGCTTTCTGACCTGAGAGAGAGAGAGAGAGAGAGAGAGAGAGAGAGAGAGAGAGAGCTTTCACAGGTCAAAGCTGGAATATAATGTTCAATATGATCAAATTTTGACGATGTTAGAGCTGAATCACTGAACTAAGTATACCTCTATTACCTCATCCAACTCTTCACGCCGCCTCACATCCTCCCGCCTCTGCTCCCTATCCTCCTCCCACTGTCCGATTCCTACACCTCTCTTTCGATCCTCCCTGCATCAGAGGTCATTGTCGACCTCAGTGGTGAGAGGGCAGCCAGTGATGATGGCGGGGGTGTGGACCACACGGTGTTCGTCACGCAGCTTCAACCTGTGGCGGAGGGTATTTGATCAATTGGTGGTCACCACGAAGCTTCAATCTGTGGTGGGAGCTCTCAAACACGCAGCTTCAATCTGTAGCAATTTCATTTGGCAGGTATACTTCTACCTCTTTGGCTTTGGTTCGGTGCGGGAGGGTGAGGAGTGAGGAAATTGGAGCTGGGGAAGATGCAGTGGCAACATGGCCGGGTGGACCTGCGACCCAGTCACTTTAACCCTGCCCGCAATTAAGCGGTTCGGGTTCGGGTCGAACCCGCCGGTCGATTCGAATCAACCCGGGTCGCCAAATTTGTAAACTCTACTCGCTCGACCCGATCCGCAAACCCGTTGACCAAGTCAAACTCGCACGCCAACCCATGGGTTGCGATCCATTGAATGTTTGGATTTGACTTGTGGGTTTGCCCCGTTTGGATTTTTTTAATTTTTTTAATTTTTTTTGCTGGTTATTTTTTTTAATCTTTTTTTTTTTGCTACAAAATATATGTATATATATACTGCAAATATATATGTATATATATGTATATAGATATACTTTAAAGTATTTCATAATTTTATAAAAATGAGTGTAAACATCAAAATTAATTGATTACAACACGCTACTCAATTAGATAACCCCCACTCTAGCTATTTATAGCAAACTCTACATTCTCACTTTTCTCATGTCACCAATGTGGGACTATAAGTTTTCGAAGTTTAAAATCCAAATATATTTAGTCCCACATTGGTGAGATGAGAGAGCTGAGGATGTGAAGTTGGCTATAAATAGCTAGAGTGTGGTGGGCTAATTCAGTAGCGGGTAGTGAGCAATTAATTTTGTTTTTTTACACTCATTTCATATAAAATTTAAAATATTAACAAACTTATTTTTTTTTAAAAAATCTTACCCGGGCCAACCTGCAACCCGGCCCGACCCGTAACGGGTTCGCGAGTCGACCAGGTCAAGATTTCAAAATTTGAACCCAGCCCGACCCGGTTAAGGTTTCGACCTAGCTTGAACCCGCCCAAAGTTGGGTCCAACCCGAGTGGGTCCGACCTGGCCTGGCCCAGTCGACCTGAATGCCATCACTAGGAAGATGAGACGATTGAGCTTGGGTCTAGGTTGGGAAGTGGATTTGGGAAAGAGGAGAGAGGAGATTTGGTGGTGTGCGTGAGAGAGGAGAAGTGGAGGAGTCTCTAATATCCAAATCTTTTCTCTAAATATTCAAATTACAACCAACTTATAATTATCAAGAAAATGAATTCTTGTTGGTGTGGGGCGATGGTAGTCAAGTAAGTTTATAGTTTGGGCTCAACTTTGATTTATTCAGGTTAAAATGAGTGGTGTCTAGGGTCTCTCTTATATTAGGAAGGTTGGAGGGGGAGGTGGCGTTTGTGAAGCCGTTGGGGGCGACGACAGCCTTCGTTGCGAGATGGCGTCAACAGTGTTCAAGTTAGGGGATTAGAATGGAGTTTCATTCTGGACATTGGTATGTCAGATTGGTGGGTGCCTGCAGTGTCTCTCGTATGGTGTTTAAAGTTGACGTATAAGTCATTGCTGGGGGCAATGGCCGTTGGTTGCGAGTGACGGTGAGGACAAATGGTATACAAGCAAGAGAATGAGAGAGAATGAGCTGAAATTGGAACGAGAAAATTGTTGTGGCAAGGTCGGCTGACATGTAGGATTAAATTTTGTTGTATTATTTTGTTTGTTGGTAGGGGAGTATAAGTTCCAGGACCCAAGCTTATTGGATTTTCTAAACTTCATAATCCTTATTTTTTATTGTATGCTTTGTTAAATTCTTTTTAATGGGGTGGCTTAAACCCACCGTTTACGATTTTAAAATACCCGTGAACCCGTCTGGCCCGGGTGCTTTGTTTGAGGGCATCGATTTAACCACCTTCCAAATAGACTCTACCATGAAGGGGGCAGTTAGCATCTCTTTCTTACTTGCAGACAGGACACAAAGTGAGGTGAGGCACATCAACAGACGGTCTAAGGTCCAGTTGCAGGGCCCATTTTCCCCAAATGTATGCTAGGAAGCAATTAGAGATGTTCTCCTGCCCTATGTGCTCAGTCCCATTCATATCACTGCCTTGATCGATAAAATTCTGTGAGCGTCTCACCGTTGCAGTGCTGTGAAGGAAAAAAAAGAGGTATTAGAGTCGCTAACTTGTATCCATTGTAAGCGCGATCGTTGCAGACAGTACGCCTCTTGCAAGGCAAGATTATTATGAAAAGCATTGACCTTGGTATGATGCTCATGGGTATAATTCAGTGAAAAGATGTGTATATTTATCTGCAACTCGGTGAAATCGTGAGTATAATTCAGTGAAATTTAATAAAAATTAAATGTAGTATGGATTAAAAGATATGGTGATCAATTTGATGAGGATCCTGTCTCAAATACTATTGCTTCCACTTCAAACATGACTGCACATTAGCAAGAATATATTACTGGGATTTTGCTTGTTCAGAATATGCATGCTGCTTATGAAGCAAATCGGAATTAGTTCTTTGGTTCTAGCTCTTTAGTGTACTTCGTTAAAAAACATCTATCTTTTGTAATGTTCTCCTCTTATGTTTGGAAAATGGTCTACTCTCTTTATCTTCTTGTTCTGATGTTGTACTTGAACCTTTAACTGTTGGCTGTAAGATATTTTTGTTTGTGAATATATTGGCTAGAATTTGCGATTCTATCCCTATTATATATATATATATAAAGTATGGATTAAAGCCCAGTCAGTTAGTTTAGCCCCACTGCAGTCCAGTCCATTTTTAACTTCTTATTGGGCTTATGTAATCATTGCACACATTTGGCCCAGTCTGTGTTTAGTACACCCTCATACTAATGGGCTGCCTAGTTCTCATAATGGGCCAAGGGTCTTTCCTGGAATGAGAAGATTATTGGAAAAGTGAGAGTAAGAATCAAAGATTCTCGGAAATATTTATACTACTTTGTTATACCTTAGTAACACATCGAACTCTTACAAGTTCTCCGCAGCTCTGAATATTTTTTTGTTGTATTTATCTCTGTATGTGGATGTGATTCTTACTAAGATTCAACATTCCTTTAAAAATTATGCTTTTTTTTTTCTCTCGCTTAACTGAATATTCCCTTACAGAAAACCACATACCAAACACTCATTCTGATATAAATCAGAGACTGATAGATATGTTCACCCTTTTGCTTGTGACCGAGAATGCCAAAGGAGAAACGAAGTTGTAGATTTGTTTTTTTGCTTTATACTACACAAATATACCACAGCTATACCGTTTCAAACAGAATTGATACAATTACCTTGAGCTATATGACATTACTCTTTACTCAAACCATACAAAAGCCTGGTAACCTTACTCATATCATGCATCTTATTTTTTTTTGGGTTACAGCTGCCGCCACAGGAGCAAGAAGGAGGATTGCCAGAGTCTTCTAGGTGGAGAATTTTGATGATGAAGAGGTTGAGTTTGGGCCGACACTGGACTGAGGGACGGCGCCACCCATACTCATCAGAGTCCCAATAGCTACAGTCTTTGCGAGCTCGTTTCTGGCCTACTGTATTTCTGATTGGTTTTGATGTTTGGAGGATTAGACCCACCCCCCAGGATTTTGTTGGGGGTTTATGTTTTATTTCTTGCACTGTTTTTTGTTTCCTGTTCTGTACTTTTGTATCTCTCCGGTACATCTGGATTGTTTTATTAACTTCTTATTAATGAAACAGGGTGGCATTATTCCATCTTTGACCTCAAAATAAAAACCATACAAAAGCTGAAACTTATCAATCCTATCCATGTATATGAGATCAAATTGTTGGAATATAAATACTAGATACTCAACCCAGATCCTTATCGCAGCTTCAGAGTTTTGGTCATTCACACAACACAGACAGTCTAAGACTTGCAACATGAAAGGCAAACTTAAGTGTCTCATTTGACCTATATAATTAGCAAGGGAGAGACCAAAACATAGAGCAGGTACAGAAGAGAGGAAGGACCCACAAACATTATTGTGGAATCAGTGCATTTCTACCACTCAATGCAATGATATGAGATACGAATACAAAATCTGAATTTGCATTGTATGAATCCTATGGAAGAACCATTCGATGCCGCTGCTCGGAATTCCTTATGCTTCTACTACAAAATCTGAAACTCAAATTTAGACTGAACATAGAATACATGCATAACGACGCTAAAACGCCAGATTTTCAAGTCTCATTTTGATCGGAGAAGTGATCTGATCTCAACTATCTCTCCCCGTATTCTGGGAGACCTATTCATAAATAAAGTCAAGTATGTCACTGAGTTCTCATGCTGAACCCTAAGGATCTTTTCAACGCATTCTTATCTACCATTCATAACTTCCCACAAAAAATTGAAATGACACAAATCAAAACAAAATAAGCATTCATTGCTATTTAAAGTAACAATCTTGCATATAATTCCACACACAACTGTACCATTCTACGCATACATTGTCTAATCATACTACAATTTTCAACCCAATACAATAGGACATCAATATAGCATAACAAAACCCAATCACTTTGCACAATAGGACATCAATTTTTGGCTGGGTCGATCGGTGTGTTGTGCACCGATTTTTTGTTATATATGTATGTAGTCTGTTCTTTTGGGGCTAGGGAACTCTTTTTGTATGAGGCGGGTTCTCTTTTTTGTCGAGGATGGGTATCATGACCCACCTATCACATGTTGGGATGCATAAACATTATACTCCATCTTTTGGTTGTATGCTTCGTTCAATTCTTATTAATAGAATGTGGAAAATTTGTACCCACCGTTAATGATAAAAAAAATTAAACATAAAGCTTCTTAAAGCTGAAGGGAAGTTACCCACTTGGAAATTCATGATGAAATGAACCTCTCTTTCTTCTATAACCGAAAAAAAAATGCGAAAAAAAAAAATTTCCAAAAAAAAAAAAACTCTTCTTGCAGGTACTTGAATCTCTCATGGAGCATCAATTTCGTTAGTACCTTCCAATCTCCACTGATTCCCTTCTTTCCTCTGCTAAGGATTAGACTGATTGATTTGCTTCTGTTGAGGCCACTCTTCACGGCTATTCTTTATGGGGTCATATTGATGGTTCCACTGTTCACCCCAAAGATCCCGATACTACCGTTTCCGCTGCCGATAAGCAATTGATTCACACATCTCAAACCACTTGGGATGATCATGACCGTCGAGTCATTTCCTTCCTCATATCCTCTGTTGACCGTAGTCTTCGTGCTGATCTTCTTCAAGTTCATCCTGCCAAGGCTCTTTGGAAACACTTGGTTACCCAGTATGTTCACAATAGTGGGGCTCGTGAATATCAGCTCCTTGTTCAGTCCGTTATTGATCGGCAGGGTGATTGCAGTATTTAGAAACATTACACAGCCATGCGCAATATCTGGTGCGAATTACAACAACTAGAGAACAGTCAGGTGCATGTCACTCGTGAACGTCATCAGTTTATGTTCTTCATGATGGGTCTTCGACCAGAATACCAGTCTTTATGCAGTCAATTGATCCATCGGGATCCAGTCCCTCGTCTTGAAGCTACTACTGCTGAGCTTGTTGCTGAAGAAACTCGGTTATGTGCTCTCCTAACTCCTACTTCTCACTCATCCTCTACTAGTGAAAGTGTCCTTGCCATTGCTCATCGTCCATCCTTCTCACGCAAGCCTCGCCCCAACTCTACACCTACTCCTTTTGTCCATCACAGTGTTCCTGATCGTCGTCCCCATTGCACCCACTGTCAGCGAGATGGTCATATTCATAGTAACTGCTTTATTCTTCATCCTCAGCTCCTAGCTCAGGCATAGCAACGCAGACAGCAACAGGGTTTACCTCCTCTCCGCACACCTGGTGCGATGGTCGTCACTCCAGCCATGCCTTCTCCTGCTCCCGATGATATTACACAACACCGTCTAGCTCAGCTGGATCTTCAGAACTCAGATCAGTCTATCAGTGCCGGTTCATCTGCCCCTACTTTCTCTGTCACTCCTGGTATGTTTTCTTCCTAGTTTTTAGATTCTGGTACTTCATATCATCTCACTAGCAATTGTACACTACTCACCACTCGCACTCCACTTACCTCTCATTCACCGTCACTTTACACTGCCGATGGTTCACTACTTCTCACTACACACTCTGGATCTATTAACACTCCAACTCTCATTTTACCTTTCGTCCTTTATGCCCCTCGTTTATCTATGAACTTTATTTCCATTAGTGCTTTATGTGATAGTGGCCTTACCGTTACCTTTACTTCTTTGGACTGTATCATACAGGATCCTCGGACTGGTCATATGATTGGACGCACTAGCAGACATTGACATTTATATCATCTAGATTTTCTTCATGCTCATGATTCCACTTCTAGTTTTGCTGGTGTTGTCAGTTTTGATGCCGATTTGTGGCACAGACGCTTAGGTCACATTAGTGCGTCTCGTTTGAAAGATTTGGTTCGTAGTGGTGCTCTTGGTCGTTTTAATTTTACTTCATTATCTGTTTGTCAGGATTGTAAGTTGGCAAAACACTTAGCCCTCCCTTTTAACAATAAAAGCACTTCGCATTCTACTCATGCTTTTCAACTTATTCACTCTGACATATTGGGTCCATCTCGCACACCTTTTCAAAAAGGTTATCTCTATTATGTTAGTTTCATCGATGATTTCCCTAGACACACATGGGTATTTCTTATGCGCCAACGTTCTGAGATACCTGACATTTATCGATTCTTTACGACCATGGTTCAGGCCCAGTTTGGGGTTCGTATCAAAACTTTTCGCTCAGATGGTGCTCGTGAGTACACCTCTGCTACTATGCGATCGATTCTTCAGTCCCATGGCACTCTTTTTCAGCAATCATATCCCCACACCCATGAGCAGAATAGTGTAGCTGAACGCAAGCATCGTCACATCCTTGAGACGGTTCGCGCTCTTCTACTCTTCTCTTTTGTTCCTCGCTCTTTCTGGGCTGAAGCTGTCATGACTTCTGCCAGTCTTATTAACATTACTCCTTCGTCTGCCCTCTCTGGCATCACTCCTTATGAGGCTCTCTATCACTCATCCTCTGACTACAGCATGCTCCATATTTTTGGTTGCACATGTTATGTCCTTCTCCCTCCCACTGAGCGCACGAAGCTCACTGCTCGCGCTGCTAAGTGTGTTCATCTAGGTCTTAGTCCTGAACATAAATGTTATCGTTGTTTTGATCCTGTGGCAGATCGTATTCGTATTTCTCGACATGTCTCCTTTGTAGAAAACTCTCCCTACTACTTAACATCTCCTTAGGACACTAGTTTTCTCGATCCTTCACCTATTGGGCCTACTTCCACTCCACCTATTCCTTTTGATCCCACTCCTTTGGCTCTTGTTATAGATAGTCCCCACATTATTCCTACAAAGACACCCCCTGTTTCTCTACCACCTGCATCCCCACAGTTGCCTACACCCACACCACCTAACTCACCTCCACATACTGCCCTTCCACCACTAGTGCGTCAGTCTGCACGTTCTATTGCGGGCGTCCCACCACCCCGCTACACACCTGATGCCACTGGTCCCTCTGACCAATTTGATTTTGCTACACTAGCTTCTTACTCACCCCAGTTTCATGCATATCTCACTGCTATACACTCTGCACGTGAGCCCAGAACCTATAAGGAAATACCCCGAGTGGCGAAAAGCTATTGCAGAGGAGTTCAGTGCCTTTTCAGACTGGTACTTGGAATATTGTTCCACTGCCTATGGGTGTTCAGCCTGTTAGCTGTAAGTGGATCTTTAAGGTCAAATATCGACCTGATGGCTCCATTAAGCGGCACAAGGCTCGTCTAGTTGCCCGGGGATTTACTCAGGAGCATGGCATTGATTATGATGAGACATTTGCCCCAGTGGCTCAGATGACTACAGTTCGCACTCTTCTTGCTGTTGCCACCGTTCATTAGTGGCCGCTATACCAATTGGACATAAATATTTTTCTTCATGGTACCTTATCTGACGTAGTTTATATGCATCCTCCTCCTGGCCTTACTGCTCCTCCTCGTCATGTTTGTAGACTTCGCCGTGCTATATATGGTCTGAAACTGGCCCCTCGAGCCTGGTTTGAGTGTTTTTGGCTTGTCATCACCAAGGCTGGCTTTCGTCAGAGTTCACAGGACCATTCTATGTTTATACGGTCATCACCGCAGGGGAGGGTACTTCTACTACTATATGTTGATGATATGATCATTACTGGAGATGACTCCATCGACATTGCATCCACCCAGAAATACCTTCACCAACAGTTTCATATGAAAGACCTTGGTAAGCTACATTACTTTTTGGGTTTAGAGATTGCTCATTGATCTCAGGAGATACTCATTTCTCAGCAAAAATACACATCAAATATTATTTCCGCTGCATGTTTCTCTGATAGTTGATCAGCTGATACACCCTTAGAGCTTCATCTGAAGCTTCATCCCATGGATGGTGAGTTCCTTCCTGATCCCACTAGATACAGGCAGATTGTTAGACAGTTGTCTACTTATGCATGACCAGACCCGAAATTGCTCATGTAGTTAGTATTGTCAGTCAGTTTGTTTCCGCTCCTACATCAGTTCACTACGGTGATCTTCTTCGGATCTTCAGATATCTTCGGAGCACTATCACTCGTTTATTATTCATGCTTTCTACATCCAAACTAGAGCTCAGTGCATATTCTGATTCAGATTGGGCAGGTGATCCGACTACCGGAAGGTCTACCACAGGTTTTTGTCTATTTCTTGGTGATTCGCTGATCTCATGGCGGAGCAAGAAACAGGCAGTTGTTGCATATTCTTCCACCGAGGCTGAGTACAGAGCAATGACAACTACTACTAGAGAGATTGTTCATGTTCGTTGGCTGTTAACAGATATGTGTGTCACTCTTACAGGAGCTACTCCACTTTATTGTGATAACCGGAGTGCATTGCACATTGCAAGCAACCCGGTCTTTCATGAGCGAACGAAGCATATTGAGATCGATTGTCATTATGTTCGTAAGCGCTTTGAGGCAGGGACCATCTATCTCCATTCTGTTACCTCTTCCCAGCAGACTGCAGACTTTTTCACCAAATCCCATACTGTTCAGAGATTCCGACACTTAGTAGGCAAACTCACATTATTTGACCCATCGTGAGTTTGAGAGGGGGTGTTAGATATTATAGTCCCACATTGGGTAGTTGACTAGTTTTGTATTTGGTTCCTCCTATATATAGGAGATATTGTACTCAGTTATTTCTCAATTCAATATTCAGTATTGTTTTCATCTCTCTGATTTATCTTAACATATGGATTGAAAGATTTTCGGGAATGAGATGATTTCCGGGAATGTGAGGGTAGGAATGAAAATTCTCGGGAACGTTACATTATATCACGATTGGTATAATACATTGCATTCTCGAGAATCTTTTATAATTGTATTTTTTTATTCTAATTTTTTGGGTTATTTTATTGTTTGTTATGGAAATCTAATGAAAATTCTCAAATCCCATGATTTTAGAGGGAGAATTTTTCTATTTTTTTTGGTTATTTTATTGTTTGTTATGAAAATCCTGAAATCCCATCGTTTTTTAGGGGAATCGAAAGTCTTCCCAACTAAGGATTTTGATTCCCATGAAATCCACCATTCCTTTCAAATTTTAGGGGAATTGAAAGTCTTCCCAACTAAGGATTTTGATTCCCATGAGAATCCATCATTCCTTCCAAAACTATGCTTACCGCATACCAAATAAGATAATCTAAGGAAGAATCTCAGATTTCCTTGCACATTTCCACATACCAAACGCCCAGATTAATTAAATTAAGATTTATTTTCATGTAGACCTTATGAGACTAAATTGTAGCTTTGGGACTGTTTTTTGTTTTGGTAATATGGAGTAAGAGCATCCACAATGGTGTTTTTTATTTTTTAGAAAATGACAGCTACAGTAATAGAAAATAGGGTATTTGTCTGCAGTGGTTGTTTGCAAAAATTTTGCTAAAATTTGAGAAAGACGAGACATGTTGTTTCGTCCAATTTTTTTTTTACAGTTAATTAATTATTGATTAGATATTAATATAGGTTAATTTAATAAATTAAATAATAAAATATACCTAAAACCTACTTAACTATACACTTAGACACTAACCTAACACCTAATTAATCCCCCTTTGCTGGACGGGACAACATGTCTCGTTTCAGCATTTTATTTTATTTTTTTCCAGACAGTACATGTTGTACCGTCTGATCATTTTATAAAAAAAAATTGGGACGAAACAAGTTGTATCGTCCGACGATCTAAAAAAAATAAAATTAATAAATGGGACAAAACATGTTGTCTCGTCTCTTATAATAGGAGAATCGCAATTTGGTTTTTCATAAATGAGAAATGACTGTAGGTATTTTGCCAATGGCAAAATAGCAAACCACTGCAGTACCAATTTTCTCAAAAAATAAAAAATTGGTAAATATCGCAAACCATTTTGGATGCTCTATAAGGACATACAAATGTAAGAAATATGAAATGAATGGTGCGACAAGTACACATATTTTTCATATGCTTAGACTTGTACAGAATATTTGAGAAAGAGAGAGAAATGAAAACATGTAATAACTAATAACCTATCATTTTTTTGGGATCTATTCACATTTTGACAACATCGAGCTGCTACCATGGTTTCCTCTAATCTTAATCTACTGTCATTACATAATAAAACAATGAACCACTTCCCCTAGATGGACCCCACCCTGCATTAAAGACTTGTATCGTTATACATCCCTTATGTTTATTTAAATTCTGTTTAGGTTGTTAACATGTCACAATATAAAGTGTAGGTGTCAATAATTATCTGCTAATTAAGTAAAGTTGATATACATTAGAGCATCGCAGTCGTTTGCTATATTTGTCATTTTCTCATATCAAATATTTACCATTTTCTCATATTTTAAAAAAGTGAGGGTCTGCAGTCGTTTCTTATTTTACTATTTTATGGCAAACGAGCTACGGTACGTTCATATTTGAGAAACGAAATTGCGATTCTCATAATATAAGGGACGGAATATGTTATTCCGTTTGATTTTTTTTTTTTATAATCGGATCGGACGACACATGTTGTTTCATCTGATTTTTTTTTTTTTAATGATCAGACGGTACATGTTGTACCATCTGAACAAAAAAAAAATCGGAAATTTGTCAAACGGGATATGTTGTCCCGTTGGAAGCCATTTTGGCTTGGACGGGACAACATGTCCTGTCCAGCCGCGGCGGGGGGGGAGGGGGGGGGGGGGGGGGGGGGGGGGGGGGTTTAACAAATTAATTATAGGGTTAATCTTAGGTTTAGTTAGTTAAGTAGGTAGTAAAAAAAATTACGGACGAAACAACATGTTTCGTCCCACCTTTGTTTTTAATATTTCTTTCTTATATTATAGCAAATCACGATTGCAGTAAATTGTTTGTTGTTCTATATGCTATTTTGTCATGTTCTCAAATATGAGAAACTTCATTTTTTTTTTGATAAAAGATGACTACTGTCATCGCTTCATTAACGATTAATTAACGAAACATAATACATCATGGTCCAAAATACATCGACAGAAGTACATCAATAACCAACAGAAGTACAATAACATAATACATCAGTAACCAAAAGAAACAACAACATGAAGAAGACCGCTCTGCATGTTGTACCAAAACATCGACAGAAGTACGAATCCTCTATCTTCCGCCCACTATCCCGGTCGCAAGCCACCTACTGCTCTTCCACTTCCAGACGCATTTTCTTCTTACCCCCTGTGATAGAATTCCAATCGTGAGCAAGAGAATTAATTTTATGCAGTAAAACTGGCAATCTATGATTAATCTTCTGAAAACACAATTCGTTACGGTCCAACCACAACCCCCACATGATTGCAGCTACTGTGATGTCCCACAATTGTCTACCCTCGTCTTTACCTACGTTATTTCTGATGTTTCCCCACACCTCTGTGAAAGACCTAGGACTCTGTGAGTTCCCGAAACCACAATGAGAAACTTCATTGTGGGTGCTCTTAGGCATATGAATTGTTGTATTTTCTAAATGGAATATAATGACATGAGATCTGTAATGCTAATTTCACTATTGCTTTGAATTCTTATGTTATTTCTCGTTAATGAAACCATATAGGTTTTAGCCATATTTTGAGTCAAAAATAAAATAATTTTATTTTTATGGTTTTTGTTAGAAAAGCTCTTAATCATTGTAGCTTATTTTATTATTTTATGTTATTAAAACATGACAATTTTTTTAAAATTATTACTTCAAAAATGGCTTAAAATCAAAAACCAGGGGAAAGACAGAGCATCACGAGGAACATGGTAATGGATATTTATGAGGCATCCATAATTTATAGCCTCAATTATTTGTAATAAAAAAAACAAATAATTTTAAGATGAGTTTTGATTTTAGTCCTAAATTATTAAAATTTGTACTAGTTTCCTAATAGAGTCCTAAGCAAGGTACATAAGAGATGATGATGCTAAGCTCATTGTGAGATCATGGTCATCATAAGTTATCTAAACTAGTTTACACCTGCGGTGTATGTTTTAATAAATATAATTTTTTAAAATAAAAATTTAGATGTAATCTTGATTTAAATTTATGACGTTCTTTATAATAATTATGCACGCATATTATACGAATTGGTAGAATGACAAAATATTTACAAATGACACTAAGGTCTTCTCCCATTGTAATATTAGAGATTAGATTAGATAGATAGATGTAAACACAGTTCCGGTTATAATAGACTTTGCTAAAGGAATAATAATAAAAATCACACCTTTGAGTTCGGTCCAGAATAGGATCCAAACCCATTTACAACCCTAAATCCAACAAACCCATTGACTCCCCAAAACCCCTCTCAAAACCCTGAAACTGAGAGAGCAACAAGCCGCTCTTCTAAGCTCTATCCAATCCAAAATCCAAAATGGAGAAGCAGAAGATCACTTCACAAAACCAATTAAGGTAACCAATCTCTATCCGGTCTTCAATTACTTTCAAACCATTTTGATTATCAAATGACCCATCTCATCAAACTCGCCAAACAACCCCACCTCAAATGGGTTTTTCCCATTTGCTCCCAAATCCACCCCAAACCAACAAAATTTCGAAATTTTACCAAGTGGGCATTTCAAATTCCATTAAAAGATCAAAACTTTGCATCGAAATCACGAAAATTAGCTTCATTCACCAAGTGGGCTTCTCGAATTTCTACGAAAGATCAAACCTTTCCATATAAAATCAATTGGGTTTATCACTGTACTAGGAGAGTTTTCTGTACTGAGAATGGTTGTCCAAGTGTTACTAAACCCGCATTTCGAAGTGCCCGGGTTGTGTCTCAGGCGCAAGCTGCCCTTATGGACTATCTTCATGGTACTTCAGGGTTGGAATTCTCGGATGCCGAGTATTTGAGCAAGAACTCCCCTACATTTCTTGATAAGATATTGAAGAAGGTGGAGGAGGAGGAGGAGGAGGAGGAGCAAGAGGTGGAAAGGGTAGTGCTGCGGTTTTTACGGTACAATCTTCCGAATGAGTTCGAATTATTGTTTGAGAGCATGGGTGTGGAAAGTTCTTTGTTGAGTTCTTTCCTCCCTCGGAATTTGATGTATTTGAAAGATGATGAGGAGCTACTTGATAATTATCATGTGTTGTGTAATTACGGGTTTGATCGTGGGAAGATTGGGAAGATATACAAGGAGGCTTCAGATGTTTTCAAATATGAGCATGGGGTGTTGGATATGAAGCTTGTGGGTTATGAAGAATTGGGTCTGAGTAAGTCTACTGTAATCAAGCTTGTTATTTCAAGCCCGAAGTTTTTGGTTGGGGATGTTAGTACAGAGTTTGTTAAGGTTCTAGAGGACTTGGACGGTATTGGGATACAACGAGACTGGCTTGGAGGGATCTTGAACGAAAAAGAGTTCTATAATTGGGGTAGAATGCCCCTAGTTCTTCATTTTTGTATGGAAATGGGGTTTGATAAACACGAGATAGGAAAATTGATAAGGAAGCATCCAGATTTTATGTTGGAGGGATCCGGGAAAACATTGGTTTTGATTGTTGGATTTTTGTTGAAACACGGTGCTTCGAGGATGGAAATAGTGGGACTTTTAACTCGATTCCCTCGAGTTCAAGTTGGGAGGTTCTTGAAAAATTTGCAGAAGGGTTTATTATTTCTGCTTGAAATTGAGATGGATCCTGAGGGTATCAAAATGCTTTTATGTACTCATGCAGCACTTTTTGGTATGCACCCTATGAAAAAGACGAGAAGCCTTCTTAACCAGTTAAATGTTGGGAAGAAGAGGTTATGCAGAATGTTAAAAGAGGATCCTCAGCAACTGAAGAAGTACGGCAAAGGGTCTAAGGTTTGCCCACTTCCAAGTTCTGGCGATGAGGAGAGGTCTCTTCAAGGGAAGAGGGAATTTTTGTTGCACTTGGGGTTTGTAGATGGTTCCAAAGAGATGCAGAAGGCACTGAAGGCGTTCCGTGGCAAAGGGGATGAGCTTCAAGAGCGACATGACTTTCTGATTAAATGTGGACTAGGCCCAAATGATGTGTATCATATGATCAAGTTGGCTCCAATTATTCTGAATCAGAAGGTAGATGTTATCGAAAGAAAGATTAACTTTCTTGTAAAAGATTTGGGTTTTCCTTTGAGTTCACTCATAGCATTTCCACATTACTTGGCATATACTGTTGAAAGGGTTAAACTCAGGTTCTTAATGTACAATTGGCTCAAGGATAATGGAAAGGCTACTCGGAACTTAGCATTGAGCAGTATACTTGCATGTTCCGAAGAGATATTTAGAAAGCGGTTTGTTAATAGTCATCCAAAAGGTCCCAAAATGTGGGAACACTTTAAGGTAGAGGTATGAGATGATTAAACCCATTTTCTTTATCTTATTATTATTTATGAAATTTTTGGATACTGCTACATGGATTCATACAATTTCAAATAAGTACTGTTTGCTTGTAAAAATTTTATGTTTGGACCTAACTTGAAACCCGAATTTTGTTGTACCCAACTTGATATGTATTCTAATTCATGAGATTCTTTCACCTTATCAAATAAAAGTCAATAAAATGCTCCAGCTTTTTGTAATTTTGGTGGTGTCATTCTTTAGCTCGCTGTTTTTCTTAAAAAGGATTCCTATGGTCTGCAAAGTGAACTCTCTTTTGACATGGAAGTTTTGCTTGATTGAATATTTTTTGTGTGTAAATATAGTGGTATCATTCTTTAACTTTTGCTAATTGCTCACACCGGGCAAATTTTAATTTGTACAATGGAGTACTCTTAAACCATGGATGGTTCTATTTATAGTACAGTTCTAGTCTCTGTTTGGCGTCGACATTAGTTTCCTGGGGTGAATTTCAGCTTCTTTAATGATTTCAGCGTGTTGTCTGAATCCAGTGAGTTGGTGACTTTCTGCAATATTTGTATGTTTCTTTTAGTAGTATGTGTTAAGCAGTTGTGTATCTAAGTCGTTAAGTTCATGTTAGTATGCTGTTGGCAATGTTTTAAGGGTGAGCAAAGATCAGAAAAAATCAATTCAGTAGAGCTGTATATGATTGGACCTAAGACATCAATATAGGAAGTTGAGATGATGGTGAGGTAAATGGGAGAATTTAGAAGAGTGGTAGAGGTGGTGCGTGGGTGGAGAGGGTGAGAAGGCTGGGAGAAATTGGAGGGTTGGTGGAGGAAATGGAGAGGGTTGGGCAAGGTGAAAGATTAGGAAAAAGAGTGTAATTAGCTTTTCAGGCAAAAAGTAGTCAAATGTGGTGCAGATGACTAGCTATTTACAACCGATGAACACTCTATCACTCAAAGTGTAAAGTTGGGGAGTTCTATTAAATATCTTTTTGTAAGGAACGTAGTCTGCAAAGATAACCTCCGATGGGGAGGATTTTGGCAGCTTGGCCTTTGTCATAGCCTCCTCATTCTATAACATCAATTATTATCTATATATGAATATTTTTACATTTAACGACTACAGATGCTCTTAGATTATCTAAAATGGAACTCACTTATCTAAAAAAATCATTTCCCCTGAAATATTGTTTAATTTTCTTTTTCTTATCTCTCAATAAAAGAATAGTCCGTCGGAGAATGGTAATTTAATATTGTTGTTGTTTTTTTCGGTGTGGGAGCAAACAGATAGTGAGTTAATAATGGATGGAAACTACTAAAAGTCAAACATGTGCCTTGGCCGTTAAAAGACGTTAGAAGACGTTAGAACTCCTGAGATTGAATCTGGATCGTTGATTGACCTCCTGTGATATGAATTCGACGGTTGGTGATGCGACTAATGGACCTGCAAAACGTCTGAAACACCGGGGGTGGCCCCTGGCGACAGACCCTCCGACGCTCAAGTCAAAACTAGAAAGAGAGAGAGTAAAAACTGGTGAATTATTGATTACCTGGAGACTGAGAAGGGGGATGAGTATTTATAGGCCCGAGAGACATTCTAGAAGCTGAATCGTGACCATCGGATCTTTCATGTCTCCCCCCTGAAGAGATAAGATATCACTGTGAGAGGATAAGAGATGAGACTCCTAGCCATCATGGGCTAGGTGTCTCTCTTAGTGGGCCTAGTCTATCACTTTTTATGGGCTTGAGAGAAGCCTATGTCTCGGAGTGGGCCCAGACCTGTGATGGCTAATCTGCCTGTAGATGCTTTTAGATCCGTGCAGGAATCGTACAGTTCTGATCTGCTGCGATTTTTACCATCATCAAATATCATTCAATTATGTTTTTTTATCATGTGAACTATACTACGATCATGTCCAATAAATGCAAACACGATCCACAAAACCTAATTGGATATAACTTATCCGAAACCCAAATATTCATACAAATTATCTAAAGTTATCTAAGAGCATCTCTAACCATACTAGCTAAAATGGCTAGCCAAATTGTTCAAATAGTATTTTTGCCTAGTGAATTTGGCTAGCCATTTTGCTCCATCTCCAACCATGCTTCTTCCTTTATATTTTACTTCTTGTTTTCCATTTTGCCTCTTCATGTTCATGGCTAGGCAAAATGCCTAGCCATTATGCCTAACCGTTGGAAATGCAAAATGAGTGTGACTCTCCAAATATAGCTATGCCTCTTTATTTTGGCTAGCCGTTGGAGATGCTCTAATCCTCTTGTACCAATCCTTATAATAGACTTTGCTAAAAGAATAATAATAAAAATCACACCTTGGGTTTGAGTTCGGGTCCAGAATAGGATCCAAACCCATTTACAACCCTAATAAACCCAACAAACCCATTGACTCCCCAAAAGGCCAAAACCCCTCTCAAAACCCTGAAACTGAGAGAGCAACAAGCCGCTCTTCTAAGCTCTATCCAATCCAAAATCCAAAATGGAGAAGCAGAAGATCACTTCACAAAACCAATTAAGGTAACCAATCTCTATCCGGTCTTCAATTACTTTCAAACCATTTTGATTATCAAATGACCCATCTCATCAAACTCGCTAAACAACCCCACCTCAAATGGGTTTTTCCCATTTGCTCCCAAATCCACCCCAAACCAACAAAATTTCGAAATTTTACCAAGTGGGCATTTCAAATTCCATTAAAAGATCAAAACTTTGCATCGAAATCACGAAAATTAGCTTCATTCACCAAGTGGGCTTCTCGAATTTCTACGAAAGATCAAACCTTTCCATATAAAATCAATTGGGTTTATCACTGTAGTAGGAGAGGTTTCTGTACTGAGAATGGTAGTCCAAGTGTTACTAAACCCGCATTTCGAAGTGCCCGGGTTGTGTCTCAGGCGCAAGCTGCCCTTATGGACTATCTTCACGGTACTTCAGGGTTGGAATTCTCGGATGCCGAGTATTTGAGCAAGAACTCCCCTACATTTCTTGATAAGATATTGAAGAAGGTGGAGGAGGAGGAGGAGGAGCAAGAGGTGGAAAGGGTAGTGCTGCGGTTTTTACGGTACAATCTTCCGAATGAGTTCGAATTATTGTTTGAGAGCATGGGTGTGGAAAGTTCTTTGTTGAGTTCTTTCCTCCCTCGGGATTTGATGTATTTGAAAGATGATGAGGAGCTACTTGATAATTATCATGTGTTGTGTAATTACGGGTTTGATCGTGGGAAGATTGGGAAGATATACAAGGAGGCTTCAGATGTTTTCAAATATGAGCATGGGGTGTTGGATATGAAGCTTGTGGGTTATGAAGAATTGGGTCTGAGTAAGTCTACTGTAATCAAGCTTGTTATTTCAAGCCCGAAGTTTTTGGTTGGGGATGTTAGTACAGAGTTTGTTAAGGTTCTAGAGGACTTGGACGGTATTGGGATACAACGAGACTGGCTTGGAGGGATCTTGAACGAAAAAGAGTTCTATAATTGGGGTAGAATGCCCCTAGTTCTTCATTGTTGTATGGAAATGGGGTTTGATAAACACGAGATAGGAAAATTGATAAGGAAGCATCCAGATTTTATGTTGGAGGGATCCGGGAAAACATTGGTTTTGATTGTTGGATTTTTGTTGAAACACGGTGCTTCGAGGATGGAAATAGTGGGACTTTTAACTCGATTCCCTCGAGTTCAAGTTGGGAGGTTCTTGAAAAATTTGCAGAAGGGTTTATTATTTCTGCTTGAAATTGAGATGGATCCTGAGGGTATCAAAATGCTTTTATGTACTCATGCAGCACTTTTTGGTATGCACCCTATGAAAAAGACGAGAAGCCTTCTTAACCAGTTAAATGTCGGGAAGAAGAGGTTATGCAGAATGTTAAAAGAGGATCCTCAGCAACTGAAGAAGTACGGTAAAGGGTCTAAGGTTTGCCCGCTTCCAAGTTCTGGCGATGAGGAGAGGTCTCTTCAAGGGAAGAGGGAATTTTTATTGCACTTGGGGTTTTTAGATGGTTCCAAAGAGATGCAGAAGGCACTGAAGGCGTTCCGTGGCAAAGGGGATGAGCTTCAAGAGCGACATGACTTTCTGATTAAATGTGGACTAGGCCCAAATGATGTGTATCATATGATCAAGTTGGCTCCAATTATTCTGAATCAGAAGGTAGATGTTATCGAAAGAAAGATAAACTTTCTTGTAAAAGATTTGGGTTTTCCTTTGAGTTCACTCATAGCATTTCCACATTACTTGGCATATACTGTTGAAAGGGTTAAACTCAGGTTCTTAATGTACAATTGGCTCAAGGATAATGGAAAGGCTACTCGGAACTTAGCATTGAGCAGTATACTTGCATGTTCCGAAGAGATATTTAGAAAGCGGTTTGTTAATAGTCATCCAAAAGGTCCCAAAATGTGGGAACACTTTAAGGTAGAAGTATGAGATGATTAAACCCATTTTCTTTATCTTATTATTATTTATGAAATTTTTGGATACTGCTACATGGATTCATACAATTTCAAATAAGTACTGTTTGCTTGTACAATTTTTATGTTTTGACCTAACTTGAAACCCGAATTTTGTTGTACCCAACTTGATATGTATTCTAATTCATGAGATTCTTTCACCTTATCAAATAAAAGTCAATAAAATGCTCCAGTTTTTTGTAATTTTGGTGGTGTCATTCTTTAGCTCGCTGTTTTGCTTAAAAAGCATTCCTATGGTCTGCAAAGTGAACTCTCTTTTGACATGGAAGTTTTGCTTGATTGAATATTTTTTGTGTGTAAATATAGTGGTATCATTCTTTAACTTTTGCTAATTGCTCACACCGGGCAAATTTTAATTTGTACAATGGAGTACTCTTAAACCATGGATGGTTCTATTTATAGTACAGTTCTAGTCTCTGTTTGGCGTCGACATTAGTTTCCTGGGGTGAATTTCAGCTTCTTTAATGATTTCAGCGTGTTGTCTGAATCCAGTGAGTTGGTGACTTTCTGCAATATCTGTATGTTTCTTTAGTAGTATGTGTTAAGCAGTTGTGTATCTAAGTCGTTAAGTTCATGTTAGTATGCTGTTGGCAATGTTTTAAGGGTGAGCAAAGATCAGAAAAAATCAATTCAGTAGAGCTGTATATGATTGGACCTAAGACATCAATATAGGAAGTTGAGATGATGGTGAGGTAAATGGGAGAATTTAGAAGAGTGGTAGAGGTGGTGCGTGGGTGGAGAGGGTGAGAAAGCTGGGAGAAATTGGAGGGGTGATGGAGGAAATGGAGAGGGTCGGGCAAGGTAAAAGATTGGGAAGAAGAGGGTAAAATTAGCTTTTCAGGCAAAAAGTAGTCAAATGTGATGCAGATGACTAGCTATTTACAACCGATGAACACTCTATCACTCAAAGTGTAAAGTTGGGGAGTTCTATTAAATATCTTTTTGTACGGAACGTTGTCTGCAAAGATAACCTCCGATGGGGAGGATTTTGGCAGCTTGGCCTTTGTCATAGCCTCCTCATTCTATAACATCAATTATTAACCTCCCAAAGCTTATATTTGTTTGTTGACAATATGTTTCGTCTTCTTATATTCCGTTGCAAGGACTTTATAGTGCAAAATCAACTTATAGAGAAGACAATCGAGGATTAATTGTTGATTATGTGAGAACTAATTTATAGAAATCTTATTTTTTTAAAAAAATAATTAATTCCATAGTCCTCCATGTTCAACAATAACGAGAACTTGTTTTACTAGTGAAAACAACACTTACTTTTTTCTTAGTTATCATTTATGATTCAACAATTTTATAATATATCTTAAACGTTGGCCAGTTCTTAATTGAACACTTGATGAACAATTAATCAACAATTTTGAAACATCTCTGCACATTTGTTTTTTTTCTGTTATTTCTTACTATTGAGTACAAGAACCACTTGGGACGCTCTTGATGATGACAACAGATGTGGTTAGAGAAGCGCTGTGAAGCTAACATGTGAGTAATCATGGCGAAAAAACTTGTACACATTGGAAACCTATGAGAAGATGAAGAACAGATGATTATATTTAAAAGCCTACCCTAACCCATTCATATTAATAGCAGGGTCAATTCTGAATATCCTTACGAATTTGGACCCAGGGGTCTTCTCGAAGGACAACGCATGCTCGGATATATCATATATGTTATTCTTTTTCAGGTGACTATCCTCTCTTTCATTTGCTTTTACTTTTTGTATCTTCAGTCTCTTCCTTAGCTAGATGAATAGATTGTTTTTCTTGATGAATAGTGATAGAATTGTTGGATTTGTTATTGATTATTGAATTGTTTAAACTGAATACAATATGTCTCCTATATATAGGAGAGAAGGAAAGACTAAACCAATACATTATTCAATATGGGACTAAACTATTCTGTCTCATCTATATAATATCTAACAAATAGATTGTTTTTCAGGCAACAGGGGGAACAGGGGAAACTTATAAGTGTTCTGGCCAACAGTAATGAATGTCAGTATCGTATATTTTCTTAAGATATTTTTATTTCTGAACTTTGCTTTCCATTTGTGTGAGGAACTTCTACTTCTATGTATCTAACTTCGTGTGAACTTCTTTGTTGAACATATAAGAAGCTGATTATCAAATAGAATGGTTGTTTCTTTTCTTTCTTATTGCTTTGAATGGAAACTTAAATGTTAAAAATATTGTTTTTTCACCCCCTTAAATGTTGTAATTTCAAATTTGGTTAGTTCGCTCTGGCTAGTTGATATTAATTGAAAGAAGGTAGTAAGTTTGCTCTGGCTAGCTGATATTTTGAGTATTCTTTTTTTTTTGTTCTCGAGAAAAAGGGAAACTTATTTTGGTTTTCTCAATACAAAAGTTTATGTTGATGTTTGGAGTGCAGTTTGGTTGAGGTAATAAGTGGAGTGAAGACAAGACAAAAGGATGTGTGCATTAGTTTTGGTGGCTTGGTTGCAGGTATAGAGATGTTTTATTTGGTAGATGAGAATGCAACTATTCTCAAAATTTACTCACTTATGTTCTGTTTCAGATACTATGTGGTGCTTTAGGATGTGTTCCAAGTGTGGGTGAGGAAACCAAATTTGGAGGATTTAGTTATGGAACTCTTAAATCTTTTGATAAATTGAGCTTACGTTGAAGTTTTGGATCCTTTCTACCCATTTATTAATATGATAATTATTTTTGAAGTTACCATGTAATTGAGAATAGCAAAAAATTGCATAAGGCTGTGAAAATTGAACTGAGAATTATAATCTTAAATGGTTTGAGTTTTTTTTTTTAATAAATATATTAATTAAAAAGTTAAGAGTAAGTGCATTGAGTTTTGCTTTAATAATGCTGGTGATTTAAATACGAATCTTTCTAGAGTGTTACAAATTTATCCCGAAATTTTCTTTTGTTGTTATTATTATTTGTTTTTATATAAGACATTAAAGTGTTTGAAAAAAAGTGTGGTGCTTTTTGCGGAAAAACTTCTGTCCTTGATATTTTACAATAAAATTGTTTGAAGCTACTATTTATAGTTTATGTAGTAGTTTATGCAAGTGCAATATTTTACCCACCTTCGGTGTTATCTTTCAGGAAGGGGTGTTAGCTTACAGGATGAAGAGAACACTGGATAAAAGCTGAATGAACTTGATGATGTGCAATTCTGCTTGCACAAGCATTTGGCAATTGGAAAGCCCTTTGCTTATGAATTCGTTATAGATTGTAACAGGTAGATTGTAGAAAGAAAATTTCATCCTATTTCTCGTTTTCTTTCATTAATCTTTTAAGTTTTCTCTTGTTATCATTATTGATGTACCTGAAAATTGTTTGTTCATCATAATAAGTAACCAAGAAGACATAACTATACGACTATCAAGTTAGCATATTTTTAACTCCTACGAGTCAATATTCTTCATCAACTGTGCTATCTAATTCTGCGTTCACTGTATGTAATATCCAGTACATTGTTCAGTTTTGGCCCATGGACTAATCTTTCGAGTTTCCAACTTCAAACCTAAGCAATACAAATGCACACCTGGTACTTTTTTCTCGGCTCAAGTTATTCTAGCAAAAAGCCATTATATCATGACATACTTAATTTGTTTTAAATATAATTACCAAGTGTTATGCAGGATGGAGCTGGCTGTAAAATGCTTAAGTTGCTCAAGGCTCATGGTGTTGGTTGGCATGTCATTTACTGATATGATCAGGTAATCAAATGTACAACCGAGCTTGCTTTGGTTCAAAGCTTTGCAGTTATTTGTCAAATCATTTTGCTTATCTGAGAACTGGCAATTGGCAAGTGATGGATTAGGAAATCCTACAATTTTCTTCTGTCTTTATTTCAGGAATTCATGGAAAGTTTTTTACCATATTGGTTTGCATAACTATGTTTTTATTTCGATGATGATATTTTTCAGTCAAGTTACGAATGAAAATGATGATATTCTTCAGTCAAGCACACAGACATCCTGACCAACGATGATATTCTTCAGTCAACGATGATAACCATGTGCTTGCAGGGGTGGCTCTTGCTTGTTCTTTAGCCTGTTTTCTTTGTACGGTGATGCTGTGCTTTTTGCGTCTGGGTTGTCTGTGCTTTGTTGCTTGATGCATTCTGTTCTCTGCTGGGTGATGTCTGGATCTGGTTTTGTGTTTTGTTTGCTGGTCAGGATGTCTGTGTGCCTTTTGTTTTGCGTTGATGCTAGTATCTTGGCTTGCTGCTGTGTTGAAGCTATCCTATGCTTCTAAGTTTGCATGATTTTATACATCTGCACGACGGCTGTCATAGTGCTGAAGTATTGCAGCGTTGTGTTGTTTCTATCTTCGGTGTGGCTGTTCTGGCTAGCATCATTGCAGTTTTTCTATATACAGGCTGCTGCTTCTGATGCATAACAAGGATTATCATCATTGTTCTTTATGTTCTTGTATTTTTTGTCTTGCTTATTTTTGTAGAGGAGACTCCTGTTGTTATTTTTTCCCCCGTGCCTGCGATGAGGTTGTATGCTACTATCTTTTTTTGTTGACTCGTTTCATTTACTGATATATTATATTTAACAAGCTGGAGCTTTGTGCTCTATCTTATTACATTTTAAAAAAAGGTTACGAATGAAAATTAATTTTTCTGTGATAACAGTTACTGATTCATCGGAGCTGCACGGAGGGAAAAAAGGAACATTTTAGACTTGTGCTGGTTGTGAAACTATCGGTTGCTTCTGAAAATCACCCTGGGAAGGGGTGAATAGGGTGATTGTTCGGAAATTAAAAATTTAAATAAAATACGGAAAGTAAAAGGATAGAGTAAGAGAAAGCAAACAGAGCAACGAGCAAGGCACAGCGATATAACGTGGTTTGATTTTCAGGTCTACGTCCACATCACCTACCTGTAGCAATTCTCTGCCAAAAGCGTTCCACGATACTTTAAACTCTTGCACAATGATTTTAGGAATTCCGGCCGAGTGACCTATTACATCTGCTGGGCTTCTTCAAATAAGTCCTGCAAAAACTCACCGAAGTGGAAAAGAAAGAAAAACTCTCAAGATATAAAAAGACCTTGATTGAAGAAAATAATAAAATTTCTTACACGGAGTATTGATTGAATGATTAGTTTAGAAGAGTTATGATTGCAAGGGATTAAGAATACACTGTAAATTCGCCTCAATATAGAGAGAGGGAAATGTATCTTTCCAAAAAAGAAAAGTTATTTCCGAAATAGTCAGATCTATGCTAGGACAGTCGACCGCAATGATGGACAGTCGACCGTTCATCTTTTAACTCGTAAGTCGAGCGATGACCGGTCGACTGTCTCATCTTTTCCACAGAGATGAGCGGTCGACTGTTGTTGCGGCGACCGCTGTCGTGCAAATTCGACATTTATTTGGTGATTTCATTCTTTCCAAAACTAATTTTTCAATCAACACAACTTTACATATATTCTCATCACATAAACAAAAATAAATTATTTATTTTGGCTAGCTTTCTTGATGATTTGAAGCACATGTTTTTTGTTGTGCAATCTTCATTGATTTTTGGGTTTATGTCTCTTTTGCTTGATTTCCAACCACTTTGAATCTTTTTATTTAGTTTTTCATTTTCTGTAGATCCTGTAATTCTCAACTGAAAATATTAGTTGTAGATGATATGGACACCAAACTTAATATCAACAGCTTCAGATATCAACAGCTTCAGATGCAATAAGAGATTGGAATTATGGCAGTTATAATTTTTATTTTTTTGTTTTTTTTTTCCGTCGGTGTTTTGTAAGCTCTACTTAATTCGGAACAGTTGATTTTCTATTTGGAAATTCCTTAAGTTGTTTGACCGTGAAGTGTTGACTTTATAATCTGGTTTGAAATGTGTAATAAGATACACTTTGAACCAGTAATGTAAGATACGAGTTGGCTCTTTATTTATCAGATAGGTGTATGTTGCCGCTAAATTTGGTATGGGGACAAGCGGATAGAATTTGTGGATTTATAGAAAAACCTGAATAGCGAATCCAAGTCTGTTCGTCTGAATTGGGCTGCTGACTCCCGCCGTTCACCTGCAAGGAAGTGCGATACACCGGGATTGATCCCAGCGACGCACCCTCCGACGCTCTTGTCAGTAACCAGGGATATGATTAAGAAAGAGTTTTAATTGAAAAAAGAGTGATTACCTTGTAACAGTGGTAGGTCGGAGGTATTTATAGTCGCCATGGGGATTTGATTAGGGATCTGATTAGGGATCCGATTTCCTGTGATCCCGTTAGGAGTAAAATCCTCATAATCAGTTTAGGAAACTGATCCCTAATTTCCGGTGAGAGGATAACTGCGAATCAGGCCCGTTGATTTAGTCAAATCAGAGACCCTGATTTCCTCTTGATGGTCTGGGTTTGTCTCGGGTCGGAACTCGTACCCAATTGGAATGGATCCGTTCGCGGGTTATTGGATCTGTGAAGGGGAGATCCAGTGCCCGCTTCGGGCCCATCTATATGGTAAATTACCATTTTACCCCTGGGCCTCAAGATTCGTGCTCGATTCGGACGGTTCTGATTTAACCCCATTTTTAGCCATATCACGAGCCCCCCACTCCCCAAGACTGAGCTTGATCAGCCTTTGAGGAGTAGTTTTTACTGTTTTGATGGCTAGTGGAGTTGTATCGGAACCCAAATGGGAGGTTTTGAATCTTCGAGGGAGGTAGTGTGGTGATTTCCCAAGTTAGTTGCACTCTGAGTTGTCCCTGAGCTTTTCTGGATGCTAGGTGATTTTCATTTATTTTTTCGGATTATTTATTTAACCTTGCGAAGTGTTAGTTTGTCGTTCGGGGGTCTTAACAAAAAGTTCCAGGCCACAAGTATTTACCCAGGGACTTGAAAATGTATCCCTGAGTTCATAATTATTTTCTAGAATTTTTAGTTAATTTTTCCGAAATTTTAGTAATTTTTTCGCAATTTTTATATAAATAAAATGATTAAAATAAATAAAAACTAATTTTTGATACCTATTTATGGCGTGGCTTGATCTGGGCCCTTTATCAGCGTCGAGCGCGATTCTCTAGGTGATAGGACGATCCACGTTCCTCGGCAGATAACTTCTTCGTATACGAGGGTCGGCTCCTCGTCTCCTCGGCTCGGCTGCTCGGCGCCGAGCTCAGAATCAGCCAAAGTACGTGGTACAATCCTGAGCGTTCATCTCAACGCGGATCTCCAAAAAACGCTATCTTGTCGTTTAGTGGACGTGGCAAGATCTGAGCCGTCCATCATGACGAGCGCGTTTTTTGACAAGATCCAACGGCTGAGAAGGGTCGGCGGATCTTTTCTCCATATACGAGGGTCGGTTCCTCGTCCCCTCGGCTCGGCAGGTCGGCACATAGTTCGGAATCAGCCGAACTACGTGGCGTGATCCTGAGCGTCCATTTCAGCGCGGATCCCCAAAAAATGCTATCTTGTCATTTAGTGGACGTGGCAAGATCTGAGCCGTCCATCATGATGAGCGCGCTTTTTGACAAGATCCAACGGCTGAGGATGGTCGGCAGGTTTTTTCTCCATATTCGAGGGTCGGTTCCTCGTCCTCTCGGCTCGGCAGGTCGGCACATAGCTCGGAACCAGCCGAACTACGTGGTGTGATCCTGAGCATCCATCTCAGCGCGGATTCCCAAAAAATACTATCTTGTCGTTTAGTGGACGTGGCAAGATCTGAGCCGTCCATCATGACGAGCGCGCTTTTTGACAAGATCCAACGGCTGAGGGTGGTTGGCAGGTTTTTTCTCCATATTCGAGGGTCGGTTCCTCGTCCCATCGGTTCGGAGGCTCGGTGCCTTTAGCCGAGGCATGGAGTTAGGGATGTTTTGAAGACTTGGCTCTGAAGCATCGCCACCCTCCGACCCAGTGGCTCGACTGCTTAGCCAAGCTGTTCAGTAGCTCAGCTAGGCAAACCGGTGGCAGACGGCTCGGAAGGTACACGTGGTCAGATCTGGAGCGTCTATTATTGCGTGAATCATGAGGGTTGGGTTCAGATCACGAGAAAATGTTATATTGTCGTTTTGTGAGCGTGGCGCAATCTGAACCGTCCATCGTGTCTTGACACGAATTTTGGAGAGATTCGACGGTGATTTGTTCTCGGAAGGATTTTTCTCCATATATGAGGGTCAGTTCCTCGTCCCCTCGGTTCGGAGGCTCGATGCCTTTAGCCGAGGCATGGAGTTAGGGATGTTTTGAAGACTTGGCTCTGAAGCGTCGCCACCCTCCGACCCAGTGGCTCGGCTGCTTAGCCAAGCTATTCAGTAGCTCGGCTAGGCAGAACGGTGGCAGGCGGCTCGGAAGGTACACGTGGTCAGATCTGGAGCGTCCATTATTGCGCGAATCACGAGGGTTGGGTTCAGATCACGAGAAAACGTTATCTTGTTGTTTTGTGAGCGTGGCGTAATCTGAACCGTCCATCGTGTCTTGACACGAATTTTGGAGAGATCCGACGGTGGTTTGTCCTAGGATGGATTTTTCTCCATATATGAGGGTCGGTTCCTCGTCCCCTCAGTTCGGATGCTCGGTGCCTTTAACCGAGGTATGGAGTTAGACGTTTTGAAGGGACTCAGTAGCTCGGCTGCTCAGCCAGGCCGTTCGATAACTCGGTTTGGCAGACCGGTGGCCGAGTCGTGGACTTAAGTGATTTAAGGAGTTTTTGCTTTTCGAAACGTCGCAACTCTCCGCTTGACGCTTTGGCTTCTTAGTGGGCCTTTTAGATTCCCAAGGAGTCCCAACATCATACTGGGGTTATAAGCTCACTCCCCCACCCCCAAGTTCATTTCACCTTTTTACTCCAAACTTTTACTTTCACTCTCTGCGCTCTCTGCTAGCGGCGACTTTTGCTCCAAGGCGGTGACGTTAGCTGTCGCATGGGCCAAGCGATTTCCGGCGAGCTTATTCCGACCGTGAACGTCACTTCTAGGTCAGTCTACTTGCCTTAGCTTTTTTTTATAGAGATGTCAAGGGTGAACTCGGGGAGTAAGGCCTCGTCCTCGGGCGATAGTGGTGCCGAGGAGAGGAGGCAGACGGAGATCCGAAGGAAGGGGAAGCAAGTAGCCAAGCCGTCTGTGGCCGAGGTGAGGAAGGAGAAGAAGAAGAGGAGGGTAGTGGCCCAATCTTCCGTGGTCGAGGTGATCGTGGAGAATCCGAGGCAAGCCCCTGAGACGGGCCGATACCCTTGTGTATTGTCCGGGCAAGCTGGGGTTAGGCAGTACGAGGGCGGCCTCATGAAGAAGGCGATCATCGGCCAGTCGGAAGTTTACGAAGAGAATAACCCGGTTCTGACTACCGAGGCAGATGAGATTGGATCGGTGCTATCCGAGAGGGACCTCCTTCGGATCAGAAAAGGGTTTGCCATCCCTCCGGAGTACAAGCTAATTCTTCCCGGCGCTGGGATGCGGGCGAACTCCAAGCTGTCGTCGTCGGATATGTGCATGTTCGACTATGACTCTCTGAACGCCGGACTGCGTTTTTCGCTGCACCCCTTCATTCGCCAGGTCCTCGGATGGTACTGCCTTGCGCCGACCCAATTTATGCCGAACACATGGCGTCATGTGAACGCCTTCCTGCTCCAGTGCCGCAACACCGAAGTCGAGCCGGACCTAACGGTCTTCCGAAGCATGTATCGGATAAACCGGATGCACAAGACCGAGCATCGATACTACCTGGCACCGAGGAAGGGTGTTCGGATCATAGAAAACCTGGACTCGATCAAAGGCTGGAAGGAAAAGTTCTTCATATTGAAGGAGGCGTCGATGCTGCAAGTTCCGAGCCGATGGAAGCCAGAGGTGCCCAAATTTGCGAGGGCCGACCCGGAACTAAATGTGGTCGAGGAGGAAGTGGCGAGGAAGATCATAGCCCTCCCGATGTTGAGTTGGAGGGAGATGACCGAGGAGGTGCTGTTCGTGCAGGCCTTAGTCCGATCGACCCGAGTACGCTCCTGACATCTCGTATTATCATTTTTTCCTAAGTCTTTAGCTCGGTTTACTGACTCAATTTGTTTTCTGTTTGGTGCAGAAGCGCCGAAGATGGACTTTACGGCCATGATGAACGAGAGGGGCAAGGTGGCTGATGGAAGGAAGAGGAAGAGGCCGAGCACGACCGCCTCGTCAGGTCGGCAGCTCAAAGTTGCTTCGACTACCACTCCGCCTCCCTCGGTCACCGAGTTGTCGGTGGTTGCTGCCGAAGAGCCCTCGGCTCCTGTTGCTTCTGCCCCGGTCGGTGGGGCCTTCGATGTCTCGGCGGCATTGTCGCTTGAGGCTCCGCCGCTGACTGCTCCGGCCGAGGTGATCTTGACCGAGCAGCACAAGCAGCTGTTCGTTCCGAACTGGTGAGTGAAGAATCACGATGGATTCCTCGGCAACTCGCAGATGTCGATGCAGGCCGTCAAACACTTGGCGACCCCGAAGGATCGAGCCGCGCTGCAGGCGGGGACGGTCGGCGACGACACTTATGAGGTCGCCCGGTCGCTTGTATCGATAAGTTTCTCTTGAGAATTTCTTCAAGTTTATTACTCGGCTCTTATCTTGTGCTCACCATTGTTTTGTCTTCACAGGCCACCTGTCACTTCAGCCATCTCCTTGAGGCGTTCGCCGAACAGGAGAAAGAGTTCAAGGCCGCCAGTGATAAAGACAGGGCGGAAAAGGTCAAGGCGGTTCGGCAGCTTGAGGCCGAGCAGAGGCGAGCCGAGGGCTTGGAGGTCCAGGTTGCCGATCTTGTGGCCGACCTTGAGCGAGTCAAGGGGCGGCTCGCTGAGGAGTCTACCAAAGCCGCCAAGGCTGCCGAGGAGCTGGCTGCGTCAGCGAAGGCTCTGGCCGAGGTGAAGGCGGAGAAAGAGGCCTTGGCAACGAAGATCAAGGCCGAGGTCGAGGCCGAGGCAAAGAAGCACATGGCCTCGAACATGGAGAAGTCCTACCAGAGGGCGCTCGACCATGTTCAGGACCGCATCCCCGGCTTCGAGCGGGTCGGCTACAGACTGTGGCCCGGGTCCCCATCAGACGGCGAGGAGGAGGGAGGCGAAGGTGACGAGGGTGAGGGCGACGATGAGGAGGAGGTGGTCGCCGATGTTGTGGTGACGGACCCACAGGCCGGGGCGAGAAATGGGGGGCCACCTGGCGAGGCGCCTGTGATCGAACCTGCACCGCAGGTGGACCCCTGATCTCCTCGTCGTCTTCTTTTTTTTTGTTTTCTTTTCAAAAATGTAACGCCTTTTTTGCGGACTGGCCACCGCTTCTTTCTATGAATGAAAATCTTTGTTTGGGTCGGTCTATAGTTTCTTTGTCGTGACGTCCTTGTATTTCAGATCCCTGAACACGCTCCAAATACCGCGGCAGCTCGGCGTCGCGCCGAGCTGTTTAAGCAATCTCGCGAGGCTCGCCTCGTCGGTGAAATCGAGCTCACCAGGAGGTTGATGTTCAACGTGGAGAAGAAGAACAACGAGCTTCTGGCCGAGGTGCATCATCTCCGGATAGTCGAGGAAGAGCTGTCGGCGAAAGAGGCAGAGCTGGCTTCGGTGCTGGCCGAGCGAGATGAGCTCGAGAAGAAGGTCGAACAGCTGCAGAGGGTCACGGTTGACAAGAGCATCGGGGTGACTAACTTACGTCGTATTATATCCCACAGCGCTGAGTACCCCGGTTCGGCAAAGCTCCCTCGGTTCAAGATAATGGTTAAGGACGACACTCTGAAGGATAGGATCGTCGAGCTCGAGGAGGAGGTGGCTCGACTGAGGCCTCAGCCTGTGAGAGCTAATGTCCGCAGCACTTCTTGCACTCACGAGGAGAGAGAACGGGGGATCACCTTCTACGAGCTAGCGACTCGTGGCCAAGTTATAGGTCGGACGGCGGCCGACGCACAAAGCGGAGTAGCTGTTAGCTCGAGCGGGGCTTCGGTCGGAGCAACCGTTAGGATTAGTGGCGAGGCGGCATCCCAGTTCGTCAGCCTAGAGACAAGCTCGGGGGTGAAAAGACGAAAACCGCGATTGTCTCTGAATCGGAACGTCCCTGTTCCGAGGAGGCACTGAACGAATGGCGTCGAGCCTTTTACTTCTTGCACCGCCTCTATTGTTGTAATAACATGCCTTGTAATTTATTTAGTTGCTTTTCCACTGTAATTGTTTGCCTTGTAAATTTACCAAGTGTCTTAATAAAATCTAAGTTGTTTTGTTCATCGTTGTGCCGTAGTTGCCATACTCTTGACGCCGAACCATAAGGACCCATAGTTGTCTTCTTTGAAGGTTTTAGCCGCAGAATTTTAGCTTTCCCAGCTCGGAGTATACCGAGGCGATTTTGCGCTTCTGAGGTGTGACGGCTCGGACTTCAGACTTAGTCCACATGGCAGAATTTAGACGGTCGATCGCGATCGGGGAACGCATCACGAAGTGGGGGGCACGAGTTCCAAGAAAACACTATCTTGTCGTTTTGTGGACATGCGGCACGATCTGATCCGTTCATCACGTTCTAGCATGCATTTTGAGATGATCCAACGGCAAAATTGGTTCGACAGATTTTTTCTCCACATACGAGAGTCGGTTCCTCGTCCGCTCGGCTCGGAGTGAGCGCAGTTGAGCCGAACGATGGATTCCGAACCACCGTTAGAGTTGTTCGACGGTCATGGGAGCAATTCCGAACGGCGATCTACTTCTACCTCGCTTAAGGGCGAACCGGCGAAGTAGAGTCGAGCCGAGTGTTGGACTCCGAACTATCGGTAGAGTAGTTCAACGGTTGTGGGAGCAGTTCCGAACGGCGATCTACTTCTGGCTCGCCTAAGGGAGAACCGGCGAAGTAAAGTCGAGCCGAGTATTGGACTCCGAACCATCGGTGGATTTGTTCAACGGTTGTGGGAGCAGTTCCGAACGGCGACCTACTTCTGGCTCGCCTAAGGGCGAACAGGCGAAGTAGAGTCGAGCCGAGTGTTGGACTTCGAACCATCGGTGGAGTAGTTCAACGGTTGTGGGAGCAGTTCCAAATGGTGATCTACTTCTGGCTCGCTTAAGGGCGAACCGGCAAAGTAGAGTCGAGCTGAGTGTTGGACTCCGAACCATCGGTAGAGTAGTTCAACGATTGTGGGAGCAGTTCCGAACGGCGACCTACTTCTGGCTCGCCTAAGGGCGAACCGGCGAAGTAGAGTCGAGCCAAGTGTTGGACTCCGAACCATCGGTGGAGTAGTTCAACGGTTGTGGGAGCAGTTCCGAACGCGATCTACTTCTGGCTCGCCTAAGGGCGAACCGGCGAAGTAGAGTCGAGCCGAGTGTTGGACTCCGAACCATCGGTAGAGTAGTTCAACGGTTGTGGGAGCAGTTCCAAACGGAGACGTACTTCTGGCTCGCCTAAGGGCGAACCGGCGAAGTAGAGTCGAGCCGAGTGTTGGACTCCGAACCATCGGTAGAGTAGTTCAACGGTTGTGGGAGCAGTTCCGAACGGCGACCTACTTCTAGCTCGCCTAAGGGCGAACCGGCGAAGTAGAGTCGAGCCGAGTGTTGGACTCCGAACCATCAGTGGATTCGTTCAACGGTTGTGGGAGCAGTTCCGAACGGCGATCTACTTCAGGCTCGCCTAAGGGAGAACCGGTGAAGTAGAGTCGAGCCGAGTGTTGGACTCCAAACCATCGGTAGATTTAGAGCAAAGAAGGGAAAGATGCATTTGCACAAGTATGAAAATTTTCTTTATTGATGACTACTAGTCGGGCTTCTGAGTTGCGAGCCGTGATTACATATGAGAAACAAAATAGAGAAAATACAGGGGGTAGGAGAGGAATGGTTCGACATCCTAAAATACTTAGAGAGGTGCCGGGGCACTCTCTTGGTACTTCAAAAGATGGTCGGCATTCCAGGTCCTAGGGATTTCTCTGCCTTCGAGGTCTTCGAGACGATAAGCTCCTGTCCGAACTACTTTCGTGATCTTGTAGGGCCCCTCCCAATTTGGGGCCAGCTTGCTCTTCTGACTAGGGAAGGAGATAGCTAGCTTTCTGAGGACTAGGTCCCCCTCTTTGAGATTGGTGGGTCGGACCTTTTTGTTATACGCCAACTCGATCCTCCTTCGATAGCTCTGTTGGCGAATTGATGTTCTTTCCCTCAGCTCGTTTATCAGGTCTAGGTTTGCCCGAAGGTCCCTGGCATTCTGTTCTTCGTTGTAGGCCACAAGGCGCGGAGAAGGTATTCCGACCTCCAGTGGGATAACAGCCTCGGACCCATAGGTAAGGTTGAACGGGGACTCTCCCATGGGGGTCCGTTTAGTTGTGCAGTAGTTCCACAGCACGTTGGGGAGCTGATCGACCCATAAGCCTTTGGAGCACTTGTCCAATCTCTTCTTGATGCCAGCGAGGATCTGCCGGTTGGCGTTTTCAACCTGGCCGTTCGACTGAGGATGGGAGACGGAGGAGAATCGTTGTTGGATGGCGAGGTCTTCACATAGATCTCGGAACGCGGCCCCCGTAAATTGAGTTCCGTTGTCAGTTATGAGGACTCGGGGAACGCCGAATCGGCAGATGACGTTCTTCCAGAAGAACTTAAGCACCTTGTTCTCCGTGATGGTTGCCAGAGGCTCGGCTTCTATCCACTTCGAAAAATAGTCGATCGCTACGACAAGGAACTTAAACTGGCCAGGAGCTGGAGGGAATGGCCCTAGTAAATCCATTCCCCACATGGCGAAAGGGATATGACTTGATAGGGATGCGAGCTGAGCTTGTGGGAGGCGACGGATGTTCGAATGCTTTTGACAAGACCCACATTTCCGAACGTGTTGCTCGGCGTCTTGGAGGATGGTAGGCCAGAAGTAGCCGTAATTCAACACCTTCCGGGCCAGGGATCTGGACCCCGAATGCGCTCCGCCAATGCCTTCGTGGAGCTCCTGCAAGGCATAATTGGCTTGCTCTGGAGAGAGGCATCTCAAGTATGGCCTACCGTCCACTTACGAGAAGGAGCGCTTGTACAAGATATCCTCGACTAGAGTGTACCGCTCCGCTCTGGTCATTACTTGACGGGCCTCCTTAGGGTCTTCCGGGAGGAGCCCATCTCTTAGGAATTCCACCAACGGTTTCATCCAATTATCTTGCAGTAGGACCGGCAGTGACTCCACTGAGTCGAGGGTCTCGTCTTCTATACTCGGTTTCAAGAGGACCTCGATCAAGACGGTCTGCTCGAGACCCTGGAGGGAGGATGAGGCCAACTTGGAGAGGGCGTCGGTCTGTGAATTCTCTTCTTGAGGGATTCGTTGGATGAGCGCTTCTTCGAACTGGGCCATGAGGGTTCGGACTTTAGCGAGGTACTTCGCCATCCGTTCGTCTCGTGCCTCGTAATCGCCCAAGACTTGATTCACAACTAGCTGAGAGTCACTATAGATTCGGAGGCACTGCGCCTCGGCACTTCGGGCAAGTCCGAGGCTGGCGATTAGTGCCTCATACTCTGCTTCGTTGTTTAAGGCCTTAAAATTCATGCGGAGGGCATACTGGAGGACGAAGTCGTCTGGACCTGTCAGGATGATACCGACGCCGCTTCCCTCGTTGCAAGAGGAACCATCCACAAAAACCGTCCAAATAGGGGGTCCGTTCGGGACGTGGCTGACCTCGGGAATGGTGGTCTCGACGATGAACTCCGCGATGGCTTGAGCTTTGATCGCAGTCCGGGGCTGGTACGAGACATCGTGCTGGCTTAGTTCGATGGACCATTTCATGAGGCGGCCTGAGGTCTCAGGTCTGTGGAGGACTTGCTTCAGCGGTTGGTCGGTGAGGACGACCACTGAATGGGACTGGAAGTAGGGGCGAAGCTTTCTCGACGCGATGATCAGGGCATACGCCATCTTTTCTATCTTCGGGTAGCGAAGCTCAGCATCGCGGAGTACCTTGCTTACATAGTAGATGGTTCTTTGGGTCCGATCTTCTTCCCTTACTAGAACGGCGCTGAGGGTCTGCTCGGAAGCAGCCAAGTAGAGGTACAGGGTCTTACCAGGGACGGGCTTGCTGAGCAGGGGAGGATTGACGAGGTAAGCCTTGAGCTGGTCGAACGACTCCTGCTGCTGCGGCCCCCATTCGAAACCTTTAGCCCCTCTGAGAGCTTTGAAGAAGGGGAGGCACTTCTCCCCGGACTTGGAGAGGAAACGACTTATCGCGGCGAGGCGGCCTGTCAGCCTCTAAACTTCCTTAACATTTTTGGGCGGGGCCATGTCTAATATGGCCTTGATTTTCTCTGGGTTAGCTTCGATTCCTCGTTGGCTGACCATGAAGCCGAGGAACTTTCCTGATGAGACTCCGAATGCGCACTTGTTCGGGCTGAGCCTCATGTTGTGCTTTCTCAGTATACCGAATGCCTCTTGCAGGTCGGCGACGTGATCGGTGCCTCGGATGCTTTTCACAAGCATATCGTCGACATACACTTTCATATTGTGACCTATCTGGTTCTGGAAGACCTTGTTAACAAGGCGTTGGTAAGTAGCCCCAGCGTTCTTCAATCAAATATAACATCAAATATATGTCTTATCATTATTAATAACATGTAATATCTCTCTTGCGAGATGATTAGTTTAATCAAATATAACATCAACTGATTCTTGTATAGTGTGTCTTCTCTTGTTGAATACACGATATGCTTTACAGCTTAAAGAATAACCTAAGAATACGCCTTCATCACTTTTACGATCAAATTTTCCCAAGTTATCTAAGGTATTTAAAATAAAAACTTTGCATATAAATAGACGAAAATAACTTAAGTTTGGAACTTTTCCATAAAATAGTTCAAAAGGCATTTTCTCAAGATTTTTTCTAATGATTACTTGGTTAATAGTGGAACATGTTGTATTGACAGCCTCTGCCCAAAAAAAATTAGGAAGATCATTTTCACTAAGCATGGTGCAGACCATTTCTTGAGGAGATCGATTTTTCCTCTCAACAACCTCATTTTGTTGGGGGTGCAAGAACAAGCGAACTCATGTTTTATTCATGTTTCATCACAAAATGATGTGAATAGTTCATTTTGAAATTCTCCATCATGGTCACTACAAATAGTTACTATGGTAATAATTTTCTCATTTTCAACTCTACAACTGAATTTCTGAAAGATACCGGGAGTGTCATCTTTTTGTGATAAAAAGAAACCCAAGTAAATCTACTATAATCATCAACAATAACGAAAGCATATCGTGCACCTCCATTACTACGTGTGTGTGATGGTCCAAAATGGTCCATGTGCAAAAGTTCAAGAGATCTAGAAGTTGATATCACTTTCTTAGGCTTGTAAGAGCTTTTGGTTTGCTTACCAAATTGACACAAGTTACAATGTTTGTTCTTCTCAAACTTAATTTTAGGGATTCCTTGCACTAGTTCATTGTTTACTAATTTGTTGAGGTTGTCCATTGTCGTGTGTCCAAACCGCCGATGCCATAGCCAACCATCTTCATTTCTAACTATAAAGTATCTCACATTTTCTTGTACTAATTCATTAAAGTTGAAGACATAAACTTTATTGCAATGATTAGCAAGTAGTAAACAAGAGTTATTATTATCTAATACAGTGCATGCATCTTTGTCAAAAGTGACAGTGTAACATTTATCACATAGTTGGCCAACGCTAAGTCAATTATGTTATAGGCCACTTACCAAAAGTACATCATCAATGGAGCAACATGAACCAAAATTTATTTTACCTTTACCAAAGTTTGACTAGTGCTATTATCTCCAAAGATGATGTCTTTCCCTTTTTCCCTTGATAGTAATGCAAAATAACTGTTATCAACAGTCATATGATTCGCGCATGAACTATCAAGGTACCACCGATATTTAGGTTTGACGCGTTGATGCACCTACAATAAAATTAGTTGTGTAACTTTGGGGGGCTAAGTTTGTGTTGTTCTTACAATTGCACTCTTCTTCACCCAAACAAAATTAATATTCCTTTTTTAAATACAGGTTTAGAAAATATGCCATAATTTACAACAATTGTGACAAGTAATTCGATAATGTCTTGGATCATACACATTTGAATAGTTATGTATTGATTTGTGTTTGTTTGTGTGGCTATGCATATGTGTATGACAAGATTGATTAGTAGTTTGACATTCTTATGGCTTGTTGTAACCAAGTCCTCGATTGTGATAAAAAGATCCTGAATTCTTTATCATAAAATAATTAGGTCTTTCGTGTTTTTCAATAGCTTTTTCGAGCTCAATTATTCTACAACAAAGTCTCTTTCTAGTTTGATTGTCATCTTTGATAATCCAACAAAGAGTATCAAGAGTTGCATCAAGTTGTTTATTATGTTCGGGAGCTTTACAACCTTCCACTCCTTCATTAAACTTTTTTTTTGCATTCATTAAGATCATCAATGAGCTTAGCAATATATGTGGATTTCTCAAGGATTTCTTTTAGATTTTCA
Organism: Hemerocallis citrina; assembly: GCA_017893485.1. Taxonomy (NCBI): domain Eukaryota; kingdom Viridiplantae; phylum Streptophyta; class Magnoliopsida; order Asparagales; family Asphodelaceae; genus Hemerocallis; species Hemerocallis citrina. The sequence goes on from CM030368.1 coordinate 210,920,369, forward strand.
TTATTTATTGCCAGGATTTTTGAATCTGTTGTTTAGACATTCATTTTCCTCTATCAATAAATAATGATCCTTTCTATATGACTCAAAATTTTCAGTAATCAATAGGTTTGCATCTTTCAGCTTTCTATTTTTAGTAATACAAGAGTCATTTGATTCATTATATATTCGCTTATATTATCTCAACTCACGACTAAATTTGTTTGCATAATCTGTAACACCCGTACTTAAGCGGGTATATATATAATATTACATAGAAATATATAATAATAATAATAATAATAATAATAATAATAATAATAATAATAATAATATATATATATATATATATAAAATAAATATGTGAGAAGAAAGGTGGTGGCCTATAGGATTTCTATGGGCTTGGGAATTAAATGGATTTATGGGTGGCCCATAGAATGACCTATGGGGCTTATGAACATTATGCATTAAATGAAGAATACATGCATGCATGGGGTATGACGTGGGGTTCTTGAGGATAATCCCATATCTGAAAATGCTTGGGAAATGAGTGGGTTATATAGGAAAAACCAAGTGATAAAGGTAACCTAATGGGTATACCCCCATTTTGATGGTGCCTATGGTGGGTGTAGCTAGAGTTTTGTATCCATTCTTTCGTGTGCGTGCACGTGTAGCTGCGTGCGCAGCTGAGCCGGGCCCAGGGCATTACAAAATGGTATCAAAGCCAATTTTCGACACCGATTGTAGGTCAGAGTGGGTTAGAGGTCCGCCTAGCTAAGAACAGTATGCTGGTAAAGACTGGGGACAGTACGCTAGCAGGGTATTCCACTCCACATTGACTAGAAAGACGATCCTGTATTAGCTTGCGGGTCCCGAGCTCAGCGAGGACGCTAAGTTCTTAAGAAGGGGTGTGTGTAACACCCCGTACTTAAGCGAGTATATACCCATTCAGGTATGAAACCTAATGGGTATAACGTGGTATGATAAAGGTACCTAATGGGTATACCCGCTTTTGATGGTGCCTGTGGTGGGCATGGCTAGAGTTTTGTGTCCGTTCTTTCATGTGCGCGCACGTGTAGCTGCGTGCGCAGCTGAGCCGGGCTCGGGGCGTTACATAATCTTTTAGGTCATTACATATATCTACTAATTCATTATAGGTGGGTTCTTCGATTACCTCTTCTTGGAGTGGTGATTGCACCTCACCATTTCCAAGAGCCATAAATCCGAAGTCGTTCAGCCCTTTCTCATCATAGCTTGAGTCTGAATCGAGCCATGCTGCCTTTAGTGCCTTCTTTCTATATCCTGGATTGAAATTGTAAGCTTTGTTCATATCTTGAGAGATGACAGTTTGCACGAATGTGTCCTAGCATCTTGCATTTATAGCATACATCCTCCTTGTCTTTGTCTCTTCCTCATTGAAATCTTTCATATTTTTTGTGTGTAAGGTACTAACTGAATTGTTTGGTCAGCAACGCGATTTCTTCGTCATATTCTTCGTGATCACTTTGACCTGTTGATACCCAAAACGAAGATCCAACTTTGAGAAAATAGCAGCTCCACTCAACTAATCAAACAAATCATCGATCCTGGGCAACGGATACTGGTTCTTCACAGTAACACTGTTCAGTTTCCGATAATCCACGCACAGTCGACAACTACCATCCTTGTTGACAAAAAGGACTGGAGCACCCCAAGGCGAAATACTGGGTCTGATGAACCCCAAATCTAGCAACTCCTGAATCTGTACCTTAAGCTCTGCTAACTCAACCGGTGCCATCCTGTAGGAACTTTTCGATATCGGCATCGTACCAGGCTGAACTTCAATACCGAACTCTACATCCCTATCAGGGGATAAGCCAGGCAACTCCTCTGGAAAAATATTCAGGAAATCTCATACTACTAGAGGCACAGCCTCACGGCCTGAATGCAATTCCATCGCACAAACCTCCTGATCAACTGCAGTCTCAGCTCAGCTAAGGAATATCTCCCCGGCATGGAACTCAAACTCTGCGCGATTTGGGATTCGGAACAAAACTTTTTTGGCATGGCAATCAATAATGGCATGAGATTCACCCAACCAATCTATACCGAGAATAACGTCGAATCCTGAATTTCAAATCAAAATCAGGTTGGCCTTGAAATATGCGCCACCAATAATCACGGGACACTGCCTGAACTCCCGGAAACAAATGACAACACCACCACCTGTCACAGTGTTCCAAGCCTCTGACATGATGCTGCACTCCAACTGATGGCGAGCCACGAACTGAGAAGAGACGAAGGAATGGGTTGCCCCGGAATCAAAGAGAACATGAGCAGAAAAAGAGTAAACAAGGACAACACCTAAGATAGAATCAAAAGAGGCAGGAAAAAGAATGGATGATAGGGGTGAGAAAAACACAATACAGAAAGATAATATGAAAGAATAATGCAAGACAAGTGAAAGAAGCAAAAGAGAAACAACAAAAATAACAAAAAGAAATGCAAGATATACCTGCAACAACACCCTCAGCTGACTCAGCATGAGCAGCAGTCAGGTTGAAAGGCTGACCTGTCCTTGGAACAACGGTCCTCTGACCGACAATCTGACGCTGAGAAGGAAGCGGTGGCCTGACTTGACCACGAGCTGGGACCGCCTGCTGAACTGGACCCCTGCTGGAAGAGCCAACTGCTTCTGCCGCGGACAATCTCGCACTGTATGATCAGAGGCACCACAACCAAAATAGCGGTGATTGGCATGCCTGCAGTCCTTGTGCTCATGCCCAGCAAGTCGGTAAAAGTCGCAAAAACTAACCCTCTAAGGAACCACAGAAGAGTAAGGAGTTGTCCGGACCCGATGGGCTGGGACAGGCCTCCGAATATGCCCACCAGAAGGCCTAGCAACAACAGAGTGCAGAACAGTCCTTGGGGGAGGAGCCAACCCACCACGAGCCTGCTACTTAACTCGAGCTGCCTCAAGAGCTTCAGCATACGTACGCAAACAAATGGAGAAGAGCTGCACCTGAATCTCTCGCTGAAGTCCCAATGTGAATCTACAAGCCCTGTCCTCTTCGTTCGCCATAAGAATGGCTGCAAAGCGGATAAGTCATGTAAATTCAGCTGCATACTCATCCACAGATCTGGAGCCCTATTTCAAGAAAGTCTCATATTACAACATTGCATGGACAATATGTAACAAAATTCCAATAATAGAACAATGACAAACCGATTTTAGGGCCAGGAGTTGTTGCTCTATTTTCACTCGAGTGTTGCTGGGGAAGAACTTCTCCAAGAAGCTCCTAGTGAACGTGTCCCAAGTAATCGGTCGCTCGAGCCTTTCGGACTCGGATCTCCACCAAATATAAGCCAGGTCCACCAGCAGGATGGCTACCACATCCACTCTATTAGCATCTACAACTCTTGCTGCCAAAAGCAACTGCTCAGTCCAGATCAACCACTGTTCTGCCTCCAAAGGCATCTCAGTACCGGATAATCTATTATGATGCAGCCTCATGAAATCTGTGACTGTACCCGGACGGAGAGGGAAAAATGCCTGCATAGGCACAGCAGGAGGCGGAACCCAAGCAGCTTCCAAAGCAGCCATCACCAAGTCACTGTGATTTTGTTGCATATTGATCAACCGTTCCAACACATTGGTAACGACCTTAAGCCTGGGCTGATCTTCCTGAAGACGAGAAGTGAAACCTCTACGAGCCATGGTCTGCACAAAATAAAAAAAATTACCATCCAGATCAAAGTTGATTATAATTCATTTATGTATGCATGGTCTGTGTAATGTTGAGCAAATTCCAGATCGAACCAAGCTTGTCTAATATATCAATAAAACTAATACATTAGCCAAACCTGGGCTCTGATACTACTAAAAACCTTGTCACGTCTCGCTTTCCAAAAAGAGAATACAGAATACGGATATGTGACTAAGTCCAGCGAATGATTTTCATTATTCACAAGCAGTCAGGATCTTTACAATATTCACAAGAATAATTAGAGTCTGAAGCAAGAAAAGTTAACCATGCATGCATATATGAACAAAAATACCAACAGGATTACTTGAAACAAAATTTATTAATCTCAAATAAACCAGATCTGAACAAGTCAATAATCCTATGTCACATTGCCCAAATACAAAACAATCCAAGTAACCAAGTACAATTATTCAAGATAAGCAACAAGAAATAATAATAGCAAAAATCTCCAGCAACTAGAATCTCATATCACCTACTTCATCTGGCAGCTGATCTCCATAATCTGCAATTTAATAAATTGTAGGAAGAGGAAAAAGAAAACAAAACGTCCGTCAATGCAAGTTACGGGCCGCTTGTAGTGCAGGCACAAGTGCAGGAAAAGGGTAAACAGATAACATGAAATAGACATGATAACAAAATAGAACAGCTAACATGGCAAGATAAACAAGTGCAAGTGGCATATATTAAGTGTCAAGAAAATAAGTATCATGTAAACGAGTAACGAGTAACAAGTGTCAAGAATCAAGTATCATGTACAAGTAATAACAAGTAGCAAGTGTCAAGTAACAAGTAGCAAGTATTAAGTATCAAGCCTCAAGTATCAAATATCAAGTATCAAACCTCAGGTATCAAGCCAAGTATCAAGTATTGATGTGAATATTTGCAAGTGTACAAAATCGCAACAAGTAGTATAGTTTTAGTGAAAAGAGTGTCGAACCCACATGGACTAATTTTATTTTATTGAGTACCGAAATTACTAGATAAATCGCTATTTGGATAATCGAAATTAATAAAGAAGACAACTAATTTAAATTAATCTAAAAATCTATCTAAATTAATTAAAGGGTGCTGAATCTGAAATTTTTGTAATTTGTTAATGGCAAAATTAATTCTAGGGCTCTTGATTTCATCTAGTTAATCACACACAATTTATAACTCCATATGAATAAAAAGATTATTTTTTCAAGTTGTAGACCAAAATTTCCAAATTATTCAATATTCTCTCTCAAGCAATATCAAAATTATTCTCAACTAATTATTTGTCATAGTTCATGTACAAATTACCAATTGAAAATTCATTAAGATCTATGGATTTTTTAACGGTCACATTAATAGTAGTTCGCTCTTATAACGGTGTTTAATTTTTATTAATCACAAATTATCAGTTTGGTCTCTTCATGATTTAATAGATCATACAAATGTCTATCCACCAATTGTACGCATTAAGAATAAAAATCAAACACACAACCATGGAAAAATAGAAAAATAATATGGAATTAAAATTGTGTTCTCAAAACTAGGCTACATCGAAGTCCTAGAAAAATAAATTTAGTTCATAATAAATTTATTGCAACTAACAAATACAGTCTTGGATTGCTTGATAAAAATTAGAGAGAGAAAAGAGATACAAAAAGAACTGTTTTTTAAAAGAAATTGCAAACCGAACAGCCTCGAATCGCATTTTGAAAAGCAAAATTAATTCAGTCTCTGTTCTATTCTCCTCTGTCTATGTCTCGAAAACTGCGTCGAAGTCACTGAATTCTGAGTGCTCTCTCTCCACGTGCTTGCGTCCAGTCAGCACATCGCATCGTTTTGATCAGCACGCGCCCATGTCCAGTCAGCACGCCACTTTCCTTGCTGACATCACCCGCTGACTCTCTCTCTGTGTCCCTCTGTCGTGAAGCTCGAGCGCCCAACTTCTGTTTTGTCCTGGAGCACGAGGGACCCGCCTGTCAACTCCTAGGTTCCACCTGTCAGCGCCTTCTGTCTTGCTTCTAGAACAGCGCCAGGTCAGCACCCACCCGGGTCACGTATTCTTTCTCTAGCGACCAACTGATGTTGTGTCTCTGCTGCTTCTCGTTTGTCTTGAACCACACGCAGACGGAGTCTCTCGCTTTCCTCCTCTTTTGCTTTTTTTTTAATGATTAGGGATTAGCCGTCGCTTTCTCCCTTCGTTAAGCCCTCCCTTCTCTCTTCAATCTGATGTTGTATTTATAGGAGCACGAAAGAGAGATTAGGGTTTCTTTTTGCAGAAAAACCCCTCTTCTTCATTTATTTATTTCCTTGTATGGTTTGCTCTTTATTTCTTGCTCTTTTTCTTCTCTTTCTTTTTCTTCGAACACGTGCTGCACAAAAAAAAAAGGAAATTAGGATTTAAATATAAAAATAAAATTAATTAGTTTAAAATTAATTAAACTAACTTAAAAATCATATTAGCTCATTTAAACCCTTTTAAAATCGTTTATTGCACTTTCAGCTCAATTGGCAAATTAAAATTTATATTTTTCTTTTTACAAGGCCAAATTGTAAAATTTAAAATTCAACAAATTAATAAAAATTAATAAATCATTTTATTTGTTTTGTTTGTTGATTTTTACCAAAAATCTTCACATTTTGCATCAAAAATCTTATTTCTTCAAAAATAATTAATTACTTGAAATCTTAAGGAAATAAGATGAATTATAAACAAGATAAACGAATACAAGCAATTTTAATGGATAAATGAGTACAAATATTTGTATAAAAATTAGACACATCAAGTATCACATAGGATCTTTAGATCCCCTTCCGAGTACACGTTTCTGTATTTTCCACTATTAGATCTTTCCCCTTAAACTCCGGCTTAGAATCTTATTATTATTATTATTCAAGCAAGCATGGATGTGCACAAATAAGTCAAGAAACATGGAGAGACAACAAGAGACAAGTACAAGTAGAACAAATGACACAAACGGATGACGAAAGACTCAAACTAGATTAAGACAACATAAATTTTAGTTCTGGACAGCAAGACAGTGCTGCACCAAATCTGGGATTCCCGTTGCCACAAATATGCAAACCTGGATCCATCAGAAGGTTTAGAAAATAGACTCCCGGCCGAATCCAGTAAGTATATATAAGTCATATGATATTTCACAAAAATAAGTCTCAAAACAGATTTGAATCCTTAAAACATGTTCAGCCAGAAATCAGAAACTTGTATTCATACACAGGAAAACAGCATAAAAACTCACTGATTAAATCCAAGAAAAATCTGGGGTACTCCCTAGTATGTTTAGTATCATAAAATAAAGTTTCATAATTTTTCAACATAGATAGAATAGTGAATCAAAATCAGGAAGCAGCAAGTTACGGCAGTTTTGTAAATTTGGAATCATAAACACATCAGTACTAAAACAGCAATATCTCGCAAAATATAAATCGAAATTCAGATCCGTCAAAAGGGTGATAAAATAGATACAATAGTCTCTAATTCATATTCGCAAAGTTTTTATAGATAGCAAGTAGAATCAGGTCGAAATTATATATTTTTACTGAACAGTATGAAAATTCTGCATGTATAGTAATTGTTCATAAACACAAAATGGTTTATAAAAGTTATCAATTAAATCCATAAAAATTAGGGGTTAATCCCAATCAAGTCTAGTTGTAACCAGTAAAATATTAGATCAAAGTATTGTCTTTAGCATCAGTAGGAAAATAAATAGTCATACAGAATTCATATAAAACTGGATCTGGAATTTTAAACACATCTGCAGTAAAATAGTCATAACTTGCAACTCATAAATCGAAACTCTGTCAGAAAATTTGGAAAGTAGACATAACTCTTTATAATTCTTGTTCACATATAATTTTCATATACTAACATTAATAGGGTCTAAAATACTGATAAAAAATGGGAACTCGACAAAACAGAAAATATCCTTCATGCACAAAATCAACTAGTTCATATAAAACTCATCCAAAACATAACAAACGTGAAATATGGTATACGAGATGCCCAAGTAACATGGTATAGGGTATTTAGCAAGTCTACAATAAGTATATTACAAATAACACAACCAAGCACATGATATCATACGAACAACATGCATGTATACAATAAGAAGTGGCCATCCCTAAGTTATTTCATGTCATGTGTGTAATGAGGTAACTACGGGCGGGTCAACACAATAGAGACAAGATACAACAAGGATTTTGCACAAGAATTGTCTCTAGAACACAATTACACTACAGGCGGTATTTAGTACTTGTATTACACAAAAAAAAAATACAAGTTACTTGCCTTAGAGATGATGACGAAAATGAAGCAAAAGCGAGAATAATGGAAACAGATTCCTAGAGCACGAACCCACGAACACAAAAACGAGCACACGAACACAACGAAACTAAACTCGCACACAAGGAGAGAGCAAGGGACAGACGGGGCGCACGAGGGGATGGCAACGATAGCGAGTCGCGGGGGGATCACAGCACAGGGAGACTATGCTGTCAGGGTTCTGTGGTGGCATCACAACGTCGGGAGAGAGCAGGGGAAAAGGAGGGTCGTGGCAGTTGCAGGGTGCTGGGGCGGCATCGCGGCAGGGGGGGTCGCGACTGGCCGCGGTGGCTGCGGTGGCTGTGCGTCGCAAGGAGGAGAGGTTGGGGAAAGGTTGAGCGGTAGAGGAGGATGGAGAGGTGAAGAAGGGGATAGGTTCAACTGCAGTCGGGAGGATGAAGTGGCAGGGGTAGTGTTTAGGCGGTGGATAGGTTTTATAATAGGGTGACAGGGTTATATATATATATATATATATATATATATATATATATATATATATATATATATAGGTGAGATAGTTAGGGTTTTAGGTGGGTTTCGGGTGTAATTGGGTAATGGGTAGTTTAACAGTAGGTTTAAATAGGGTATAGGCTTTTAAATGGGTTTTGGGTATTATGAACAGGGTAGGGTTACAATAGGATAGCTATTAGGGTTTTGATGCTTATTGGGTTAAGGGAAAAAAATCCAATAGGATATCGGGTATAACAGAGAATAGGGTTAAAGGATTTTGTGAAAAAGGTTCAACCAAAGATATAGGAAATAGAAATAAATAAATAAATGGAACATGAACAATAAAAACAATGAGGATCAAAATATTGGCTCGATCAAACAGAGATGAAATAATAAGAGACAATTGAATCAAGAAGATCAAATAAAAGACGACCAATCAAATAGATGAATATACTGAAAAAGAATATCCAAACAAGGTTCAAAAGAGGTACAAGATGAATAAATACCCTAAAAAGAAAAATACACCCAAAAATACAAAAAATAAAAAACAGGGGTTACATATAACGTGGTTCAACCCCCATGCCTACGTCCACACTTCCTACTTGTAGCAATTCTCCTCCACAAGTGTTCTACGGTACTCAAAATTCCATACAGTGAGTTCTAAGTATTCAGGCCAAGGGTCCTATTATACCCACAAGACTTATATGAATAAGCCATGTACACTCGCCGAAGCGGAAGAAAAAAGAACAAGCAAGATCTATGTCAATCTTGACTAAGAAAATAATAAAAGCACACACTCTCGAATCGTTGATTGAATATTAAGTTCAGAAGAACAATAGTTGAAAGGGAAGAATAATACTCAGTGAATTCAAATCTATTTATAAGGTAAAAAAAATTCTTTCCAAAAAAATGGAGAAGAAACTCCATATCTATTTTTGTGCAGGTTACGGTCGATTGCAGTTTTTTACAGTCAATTGTCAAACTCTTCAACTGAAGTCAGAGGGGTTGACAGTCGACTGCATCAAAATTTGCACTATATGTGCGGTCGACTGTATGGTACAGTCGATTGTAATTTGTGCGATCGAGATACGTTTATTTGGTGAATTCACTTTTATATTCTTTCCATAACTAATTATTTAATCAACGATTCTTTACATAATAATGCATCACATTAACAAAAATAAATATACAATATTTGCTGGCTTTCTTAAGGTAACTAAAGCACATGTTTCTTGAGCCAAATCTTTTGATATTTGCAATCCCCTTTGATAATTCCCTCATTTGCTTGATTTTAGATCTTTTCTTTTAGCTCTTTGTTTTGAATTTCAAATTCCTGTAAAACCTATATATCTCAACTGAAAAGTATCAGTCTCAATAGTACGTTTTGTGCACACCAAACTTAGGGTCAACAAAAAGCATATGGACTTTATGTGTTATTTTGGAATTAGCGAAACTTCGGGTGTTATTTGGGAATTAACATAAAGTTTGAATATCATTTTGTCCTTAACCCTAAATTAAATTGGCCATTCACAAATATTACTAACCAACAATATAAGCTAAATACTGATAACAACACCCACATATAACATTTCCTTATTCATACAAACACACCAACAATAGATTGATCCTAACTTAATAGTTGCAAATCATCACACCACATCACGTAAAATAGTCATAGAAAATACACACTACAATACAACAAATATTTTATAAATTACATTTTACAAGATATAAGTATCAAATTACTTATATTGCTTGACACGAAAATAAAGCTAATAGCGGGCTCCAAGACACTCTTCAACTTCAATCAACTTTATATTTTTGGCAGCCAAACCCTCTAATAAGAGGAGATCAAAAGCAAGCAACTCAAAAAGTTCATTTCTTTTCCTTTTAGATTGAGATGGATTTGAAGGTGTTTGGCGTTTGGAATTTGTAGATGATGAAGGGTGATTGTGATGGGTTTGAAAATGGCGGCTAGAAGGAGAATAGGGTATTGCGACTGCTTCTTTCCCTTTTTGTGTGTGTGCGGTGAAGGCTTCCGTACGACTCGTACCAGGGGAAGAGAAGAAGCGAAGTGTTTGTGTGTGGTGAAGGCTGTCGTACCTGGGGAAGAGAAGAAGCAGAAGAATAAACAAGAATGAGCCCTAGAATCTTTAACATATAATTCCTCATATATACACTTTTATTAAAAAAAATCATCAAACAATATATAAATTATATAAGAATCTTCATATATATATATATATATAATTTTCTATCCTCACTGAGAAAGACTATCATGTCAAAACAATGATAGTCTAAACAATGCAGGCAATATAATTAATTTTAACAACATCATTAATAAATATATTAGGTGATCACATACTATCCTTATTAATAAATGCTATCAAATCAAACGAGATATGCAATAGAATTAATATTAACAATATCATTAATAAATATTATTTGCAATTACAACTGATGTCTCGAGTCTCCCAACTAATTTCATCATCCATGATCCATCAATCTCCTATCATTTTTTTATATGTGGGTCTATCATTCTAACCACAGCGAGGGCCGGCTCCACCATTGAGGCCGGTGAGGCGGCCTCCTCAGGCCTCGGAATAATTTGCAATTTTAGAGCCCCCAAATTTGTACTCCATTTGCGCGTAAAATAAAATTATTATTATAGGCCCTCAAAAATAAATATTTGGACTTTTAGAATTTTGTTTAAATTATTTGGGTTTGGGCTTGATTGAATTTGACGCTTTAAATTTGGGTGATTTAAAAACAAATCCACATTTAAATCAATGGAAACTCAAACCTGAAACCCACTTTCAAATTCAAACCCAAAATTCTTACCCTCAACCAGAAACCCACATTTATAATAAATCCTATTTGGTTCTTTCTTCTCAGTTATTCGTTGATATATATATTGCATATTTTGCTTTGAACAATGTGCAATTTTTTGTATACATTTTTTTAATATATGAGAGGTCCATTTCAGGAGTTCTCCTCGTGCCCCTAGGAATTCAGGGCCAGCCCTGACCACAACCTAAATAAATTTTCCTCATTTTATCTCTCTTTCGAGTTGTTTCTTTTTAAGAAATCCCCTGCTTCTAAGCATCAAAACTAGCACATAAAATTTCACAGTGCTCTTCAAAAATGAAAATTATGAGAAAGTGACCTCAAAAATGAAAGCCTTTGAACATTTCTTCTCTTACAAACAAACTTTCGTTGAGGCAGTTGAGCGAAAAATTATAAATAAATAGAGATCTTAGTAAATAATAACATAAGTTAGAATGTAGGAACATGCCGTACCAATCTGATAATGAGTTATTGGTGGCATTTGAACTTGCCACCTCTCATTCTCAACCAATCTGATAGTGAGTTATTGGTGGCATTTAAACTTGCCACCTCTCATTCTCAAGTTGCATGATGCATGCACATGTGACTTTGATTTTTTTTTTTTTTAATTTAAAAATCCCACCGCATTTTATTAATAAGAATTTAACGAAATATATGTCTCACCACCAGAGTGTGATGAGACTCATATCCCACAAAAGAGAGAGAACCCATCCTTTACAAGAATACAATCCCCCCCCCTACAAAATAAAGAGAAATATCTAGCGTAAATTCCCCGGCGTTTGGGGTGTTTCGCCGGAAAATTCCCCGGCATTTATTAAAAAGTGCCAGGGATTTCACAAATCCCCGGCGCTGGCAAACGACGGGGAAAACCCCCCCACCCGTGCCCTAAATTTCCCACTTCCCTCTCTCTTTTTCACTTGCCCCTAATTACTCGCGCCCTAAACCCTATCTCTCCGAAAACCTTACCTCTGATTTTGTTCCTCTTCGATTTCGACGAAACCCTACCTCTCCGACGCCCCAATCTCCACTTCGTTCCTCTTTCTTTCTTCGATTTCGATATCGTCGCCTGCTCGATCTCGATCTCGTAGCCTGCTGCCGTTCAATCTCGCCGCCTACCGCCGTTGGATCTCGTCGCCGCTGCCGTTCAATTGGTGAAGATGGTGAGTTAGTTACCTGGTAGTATTTTTATGCAATCTGAGAATTTGGGTTTCTTGAATTTTGTTGGTTTATGGTGTGGATTTTGGTTGATTATATAACAGGTAGGAGTTTAGTTAGGTATTCTTACAAGACTTTGAGGGATTGTGCGCAAGGATCCAAACAAGCTGCAAGATTGGGCAAGATAGATTTGGGTCTGTTTATAAGGTGACTTTCTTACCCTTAGTATTGAATTTTGCACTTTTTCATGCTTCATGTTTAGATTATGAAGTTATTAGGTTGGAACAAGGTGGATTATGAAGTTATTAGGCTGTAAATTGTCATTAGGCTGTCATTAGGTGGATTATGAACAAGGTGGATTATGAAGTTAAACATCAATTTCAAGATTAGGCAAGATGGATTATGAAGTTATTAGGCTGTAAATTGTCACATGTGTATATGTGCAGAGTAAGGAGTATGATGTTCATGTCTCACCACCAGAGTGTCATGAGAGTGATACCCCCACAAAAGAGAGAGAACCCATCCTTTACAAGAATACAACCCCCCCCCCCCCCCCCCCCCCCCCCCCCCCCCAAAAAAAAGTTGTAATACAAGCACAAAAGTTACAAGATTCAACCCAAAAAAGCCGAATCAACAACCCAAAAAATCCTCAACCCCAAGGAAGAGGATAACCACGACAAACCACATGACGCTCACTCGCCATCTCTTGATCCATCCCTGTCCTGTGGCTGCTCTTCAAATATGGGAGTTGGAATATCCACATACAACTCCTTGATCTTCTTTATCGTGTTCGCCCCTGATGTATGAGACCAGAAGATGATATTAGCAATAATCACAAGAAACAGTTGTTGATGCACGATGTGCTTGTGTGTTGGTCTAAAGACTCTATGGTTCCTTTTTAACCAAACTCTCCAACATATAGCTGCAAGCCCAATACCCCAAATATTAGTATGGCAATTGCGCACATTGGCTTCCTTCCAGTCTCCCCAAATGGCCTGAACCGACCTCGGTAAGGATACCGATATACCTAGCCTACGCAGCAAATCTGCCCATATAGGAGTAACAAAGTTACAATTAACAAAAAAGTGATCTACTGTTTCGTAATCCATATTACACATTAAACAATGGCCCGGACCTTGCCATTTGCGCTTTGCAAGGTTATCCCGAATGAGAATCGCATTTTTAGTTGCCAACCAATTGAAAGCGCGAATCTTAGTGGAACTTTGACTTTCCATACGAGATCATGCACCTGTACTCCCCCATCGTTGAGCCATTCATAGGTCGATTTAACCGAGAACATCCCATCTTTCCCTGGCCCCCCAACCATTTTGTCCTGATGCTCTTTCCCTGATGGTTTCCATGCTGCTAAGAATTGAATTAGTTGCCTCTTCTGTCTCCTCGCCGCAGAGCTAAGACTGCCAGACATCCTGGACCTCCATGCTTCGTTCCTCTATTGTCTGGAAACCCAATCATTTTCATCTTTCGTAAACCTAAACGCCTCTGGAAATCTTCTTTTAAGATTAATTGGTCCGCAACACCTATCTTGCCAGAAGCAAATATCGGCACTGTTCCCAATGCAAAATGAAACTCCTACAATAAAGATGTCTCTCGTGTGGGAGATGGCCCGCCAAAACCCTGACATGGACCCAAAATTTTTTCTATTTCCGGTGCATACTTCCATTCCTAACGTAGGCTTCCCTGATTAAGGTAGACCATTTTTCCTTATTCCTTAACTTGAATTTCCACCACCACTTATTCAACAACGCCTGATTCATTTATCAGAGATTGATAACCCCCAAGCCTCCAAATTTCTTTCGTCTGCAGACCAACCCCATTTGATTAACAAGTACCCTTTCTTGTCCTCCCCCGACCCATGCCAAAGAAACCGTCTCCTTAGCCTATCGATTCTTTTGATAGCCCAAACTGGAATTTCGAAGAACGACAGCCAGTAGATCGGAATTGAATTGATAACTGAATTCAGCAGAATGAGTCTTCCTTCAAAGGATAGCAATTTCCCCTTCCACCCATCCAGCCTACTTGCAATTTTGTTAGTGATTTCAAGCTAGTCCCTCCTCTTAATTTTCCTGTTACCAATTGGTAGGCCAAGGTACTTAATTGGTAAATTCTGAACATGACAGTTTAGAATAGCCGCAACCGTAGCACCATTAACTCCTGACTCTCCTAAAAAACTGATGGTGCTTTTGTGGAAGTTCACCTTCAGACCAGACCAATCCTCGAAAAGATACAAACCCAACTTAAGCACGGATGCCTGAGCTATATCGCATTCGCCAAAAATTAGTGTGTCATCTGCATATTGAACGTTCATTACCGCAGAAACCCCCCTCATCATTCCCAACCCTTTAATCATTCCCTTATCCCTGTACAACTTTAACATCATATGCAGGTCGTCTGCCACCAAAGTGAACAATATTGGTGATAATGGGTCTCCCTGACGTAGACCCCGCCGACAAATAATCTCCTTTCCCGGTGTTCCATTGACGATGACTCGTACCTTAGCTGTTTGTAACCAGGTTTCTATCCAAGCAATCCACTAAGTATCTCCAGCAAGCATTTCCACTCGCTCCCGAACCCTCGTCTACTAAGTATCTCCAGCAAGCATTTCCACTCGATCTTGTCGTATGCCTTTTCGAAATCAAGTTTAAGCATAAACCCCGCGATCTTGCATCTTTTGCAGTCTTGAATTACCTCCTGGACTAGAGCCACCCCTTCTAAGATATCTCTACCTACAATGAATCATGTCTGGTAATCGTCGATGATCTTCCCGATAAGGCCTCTCAGCCTATTTGCCAAAACCTTAGATATATTTTTTAACGAGTAGTTTAACAAACTAATTGGGCGGAAGTCCCCAACCTCAGTGGCCACCTTCTTTTAGGGGATTAAACAAACGCTGGCATAGTTAAGTCTACCCATATCCAATGTTTCCTCATAGAACGACTTCATGATGTCCATAAAGTCATTCTTCAGTACGTCCAAGAATTGTTTGTAGAAAAAAAAAACTGGAAACTCATCCGGTCCAGGTGCCTTATCCTGACTCATATTCCAAACTGCGAACTTGACCTCCTCAGTAGTGAAATGATCTTGAAGCGCTGCAACTTTTTCAAGAAGGTCCTCCTGTAGGTCGCCCCAGAGTTCCTCTCCAGATCCGCACAATCCATCCATGTTGTTACCGAATAGTTCCTTGGATGTTTCGTGAATATGCTTAGAGATTCGCAGTTCATCATAAACTGTCATTCCAGCAATATCCAACGAATGTATGTAGTTATTCTTACACCCCAAGCTTGCAGTCTTATGGAAGTAGTTAGTATTAGAGTCCCCTTCCAAAATCCACTTAACCCCCGATTTTTGCCGCCACATGATTTCTTTCTTATTATAGGTTTCCAGAATTTCCTGCCTGCAGTTGGTCAATCTTTGAAATTGAATGTCGTCCAGCCCATCTGTCTCCTCTTTCCACTCGAGCTCCTCAATTTCTTTCAACTGGAGTTCTTCCTTTGTAAGATATTGCCGAATTTGTACCTATTCAACCTTCTTAGCCTCTTTCTAAGTCTTGCGAGTTTCTTCACAAACCTAGCAGCAGAGTCAATGTGATTAACTACCCCTTCCCAACTTGCCTTTATCAGGTCATGGCACTCCTTGTTACCTAGCTACATCTTCTCAAATCGGAACACCTTTGCCCTTCTAGTGTCCTCTTCTCCTGTGATAATAATGAGGAGAACATGGTCGGAGGTGTTCCGGATGCAAGATCTCGCCAATGCCTAAGGAAATTTCGTTTCCCAATCAAAGATTCTATCAAATTTCGCGTGAATCAGCCTTCGACGATGATTTGACCACGTGAAACTCCTGTTGTTGACCGGAACCTCGATAAGCATGAGCTTGGAAATGACCTGATTGAACTTTCTAATGTCGTTTCCATTTCCCATCCCGTTTGTTCTCTCGTGCATGTCCCTAACGATATTGAAATCCCTTTCTACCTGCCAAGGAAGATTCCATCTGCCTCTGATGTGAACTAGTTCGTCCCAGAATTCTTGTCTGAGGTTTCGGTAGTTAGGGCCATACACGACCGTAACTGTCTCCTTCCACCCATCTTTCCTCCTCTAAACCACTACTGATACAGAAAATTTTCTGTCCCAACTATCTAGTAAATCAAAATTACTGGGATTGACCCCTAACATGACCCTCCCTGATGCTCCCTGAGCATCCAAAAACCTCCACTCTTTAATAAAAGAGATTTTAAGACTTGTAAGGACCCTGTCTGTTGGTTGAGTTAGTTTTGTCTCCTCCAAGCAAACAATGTCAATGTTGTTGCTTTTCACCACCTCTCCCACCATCTTGCGCTTGGCCGCTTGGCCAAGCCCTCTAACGTTCTAGAAAAGGACAATAGACATTAAGACTTATAGATCCTCTCTCCCCTTGGTCAGTTGTAACCAACTCCACCAAGTTTCGGGATACGCAATTCTCATGTGTTTCCCCCCTAGAGCCATTTGAACTTTGTCAATATTGTCCAATTCTCTAGCCCTAATAATGTCCATCAAGTTTGTGTGTGCACTATGATCATGATGTAGGGTGATACCATAAACACTTGCTGATTGAATTAACATGGAATCGGGAATAGCACAAAAAATAGAAATGGGTGCATGTATACCTGCGATGTTCTCGTAGCTTTTCCATTTTCCGACCCTTTGATAGATTTCTTTAACCGTCATCGGTTTATCCCTCCTGCTACGCTGCCTGTCACTATGCCTGTTACCCTCCTTAGTTGTGGGCCCTTTCCACTTTGTAACCTCAATTGGATTAACTTCCGCGATAGCCTCACCTGTGACTTTGTTGTGATGTACAGAAAAGAAAATGCAGCTCTTTTTGCAACAGAGTATAAGAAGCTCTAGAATGCTGTCAAATTAAATTCTTAAAAATAAATGCAAACAAATATGTCATATAAGAGACCATGAATATAAATTTCTGACTTTCTAACATTAATCAAAAAGATATTTACGCATTCATGTAACAATTAGGATAACTGATATTGCTTCGAAATATAAGTCCTAAGCCCTCAATCCTTTCCAAAGAAGTATGAACACGCCGATACAGACACGATTCATCGACACAAATTTTTTTTGGAAAAACTATCCTAATCAAGTACCATATCGGATTCATGTGTCTAACACGCCTGTAATGTGTAATGCGACATGGCTAGGCTACCAGATAGAAGTATCTGTGCAATATTGATTTTTTTGATCGTTAAACGATGGGTTGAATCCCCCCCCCCCCCCCCCCCCCGTGCATTTCATTAAAAAGGCTTTAACAAAACATACAACCAAAAATAAGGCTTATGAAGTTCAGACCCAATAGGCTGGGTCCTAGAACTCATACACTCCAACCAACAAACAAAAAATACAATGAAATCTAGTCATACTGATCGGCCGACCTCGTCAAAGTCAATTTCTCATGCCAATTTGAGCTCATTCTCTCTCTCAGTCCCTCGCGTGTACACCGTTTATCCGCTCTTTTGCTCACACGAACACCTCCGTCGCCCCGAGCAGTGACTCATACATCAATTTCATGCACCATATGAGAGACCACAGGCACTCCACCAATCTGATAACTCTCTATGCAGATTGAGTCCTGGTTCTCATCCCCTCGCTTGACCCTCGTTGACTCTCACTGCCACCTTGCAAAGAAGGTTGTCCTCTCCCATGACTGCTCAACAAATGCCACCACCCCCTCCAAGCCCCCTGATATGAGAGAGATCCTAGGCACCCATCACTTTGACCTGAATAGGACAAAGTAGAGCCCAAACTATAAAATTGCCGGACTACCGTCGTCCCACCAACTATGGTATATTTCGCTACTAATTATAAATTGGTTGTGATTTGAATATTATGGGAGATCTGTGCAACAATGATCCTCCCTAATGCCAACACTTCCCTTCTGTTTCCAACTTTGTATAATTTTGAGTAAATCTTTAGCTGTTCTGTTAGATCTCAAATGTGAGTGCCCTGCATCCAGAAAGGAAGCAGACATGAAATGTTCAAAAAACAGTTGGTTACAGTTCAAAATTTTCCTTTATATATTAATAAATTTAGAAAAGCATGCTTTTTAGCGAATTTTTTCCCAAAATAATCCTTTTTTTGAAAGTTTTTCCCAAACTGTCCTACTTTTTTTTTCTTCCCTAAACGACCCACTCGCTTTTTGAAAAAGCGAGTTTGGGATTATTCCCCTCGCCTTTTCAAAAAGCGAGTCTTGAGAAGCCGATTTTCGTCATCTCAAGACTCCGCTTTCTGAAAAAGTGAGGGGATTTATCCTACACTCGTTTTTTCAAAAAGCGAGTCTTGACTTTTTTTGCCCAGCAACACTCGCTTTCTGAAAAAGCGAGCGGATTTATCCCACACTCGCTTTTTCAAAAAGCGAGTCTTGACTTTTTTTTGCCCAGCAACACTCGCTTTCTGAAAAAGCGAGGGGATTTATCCCACACTCTCTTTTTCAAAAAGCAAGTGTCGTTTGGGGCCCAACTATCTCCGACCTCGCCTCCCTCCGTTCGTCTCCCCGTCGAACTCCAAACATGAAACATGCCATTACGTAAAACCTAGATGCATCACTTATTCATTTGATCTCAAACCTCATAATCCCCTCTTCTTAGTTCTTACATCTTAGTTCTTTAGGCGCATATATAAGCATCCAACTCCTTGAGGGTTTGTTCAGTCACTTCCTTCACTGTGTCAGCCTCCGGCACCTCCTTGCACGCCTTCTCGTACTCGAAGCTCATCTTCACTGCACACCCCTCGTCCTTGAAAACCACCTGGTACGTCGCCTTGAAAACTTTGTGACTACTGTGAGTTCACTTATTTTGCTGACACATTTATTAGGCTTAAAACCCACCGCTATCTACTTGTGTACTAATTTTCCTTATATATATATATTATTTTCCTTTGATTTTTGCTCTCTCATTTCATTACTTAAGCAAATTAGAGAATGATTTGAAATTTTGAGTGAGATTGACGGAGATTAATGAGTGTGTTAGTCTTTGTCATTGTTCCCAATTTAAGAGCTTGAACTTGTAATCTTGTTTCACTTGCTGTGTTAAGTTCTCAATCTCCCGCTCTCTCTCTCTCTCTTCCTCCATCTCCCGCTCACTCTTCCTCTGTCTCCCAACGACCACAGAACCCACGCCGCACTCCACCTCCTCCGCTCACCTCGTCTTCCCCTCCACACCCCACCATTGAAGTCCCGCCGCTCGCCTTCTCCCTCCATCACCGGAGCTTCGCCTCCTGTAGTCGAACCCACCACCGAAGAACCCTATCGGCTCCGCCTGCAACCCAGTGCCGCCTTCTTCCCCATCTCAGTCGCCGCGCTCCTCCTCCGTCGCCATTAACGCGACCCCGAGGTGCCGTCCACTCCCCTCGTCTCAGTCGAGCCTTCCGCTCTTGCAGTCGCGTCGACCCTCGCCACCCCGAAGCACCACCCTTCCGCCAATCGAGCCTTCCGCTCTTGCTGGGCAGAAAAACTACAGACTCGCTTTTTGGGATTATTTCCCTTGCTTTTTCAAAAAGCGAGTCTTGAGATGTTGAAAATCTGCAACATAAGACTTGCTTTTGGAAAAAGCGAGGGGAATAATCCCATACTCGCTTTTTCAAAAAGCGAGTGGGTCATTTAGGGAAGAAAAAAAAGTAGGTCAGTTTGGAAAAAACTTTCACAAAAAGGATCATTTTGGGAAAAAATTCCTTTTCAGCTTGCATGTAAATCATACAGCAATAACAACAATACCACCAACAAAAAAGTATTTTTTCCAACTAGTTGAGTTAGGTACATACTGGTTTTTCATTCTGTTTGATTTAGAAGCAATATCTTTTGTAAGACCACAAACTATCACATATTTTGTTATCTCTTTTACCGAAGTAAGTTTAGGTTTCCCTCTACCCCTAACTCTACCCTCAATACTTATATGTCTTGTATATGCTCAAGTCTAATTATATCATTCTTGGTTTTACCACACATCCATCTTAGCATCCTCCTCTTTTTTACACTTATTTTTTTACATGTTATTTCTTTATTGCCCAACACTACTTCATATATTATTGTTGATTAACAGTTGTCCTATAAAATTTTTGCTTTAACTTGAAGAGTATACCATCCAATTACAAAAGGAAAAATTACAAATTCTCATGTATTCTTGCC
Source organism: Hemerocallis citrina (assembly GCA_017893485.1). NCBI lineage: Eukaryota > Viridiplantae > Streptophyta > Magnoliopsida > Asparagales > Asphodelaceae > Hemerocallis > Hemerocallis citrina. Next base: position 210,941,048 of record CM030368.1, read on the forward strand.
TCCTATATTTCTTTTTCATTATAATATTCCAACTCTCGTTCCTTTTCTCACTTATATAAGCTCCCCAATCTCACCTCTCTCTCTCTCTCTTCACAACTCAAACCTCCTCATCATTATAACAATTCATCATTTAATTCCAAAAAACCTAAAACTTAGAAGCAATGGAGATTGCACAAGAAAGCAGTAGTAGTATTGTTACTAAGAAGGTTTGGTTGAGTTCAGTAGAGAAGCTCAAGGAGAAGGTGGTGAAGCGATTCGGGGTTCTGAAGAAGATTGGCACAGACGATCCGAGAAGAATACTGCATTCGATCAAGGTTGGGTTGGCGCTGGCGATAGTCTCCGTGTTTTATTATGTCAACCCTCTCTTCAATAGCTATGGAGACTCTCTGATGTGGGCTGTACTGACTGTGGTTGTCGTAATGGAGTTCACTGTTGGTAATTAATTCAATGCTACTCGATATATGATTACACATACACGACATTTGACATTCGATTAAAAAAAAAAAACTATCTAATGAATTCAATCCTTCAAGTTGATACAGAGTCGCATTTAATCCAGGAAACAGTACAAGCTTAAGCTGAATACAAACAGTTTCAGGAGAAAATACATAAAATGTTTTGTATTTGTTTGTTTACTCAGGTGGAACACTCGGCAAAGGTCTTAACAGAGCGTTCGCCACATTCCTAGGCGGAGGGCTAGGTCTTGGAGCACATTACGCAGCAGCCCAAGCCGGAAATGAAGGTGAACCGTTACTTCTGGCGCTGTTGGTCTTCTTACTAGGTAAGCAAGTTCGACATAATTTTTCCGCCACGGAAGCGCCTGGAAATAAATGAATCTGATAAAGCATGTTTAAAATGATGATGCAGCTGCTGCAGCTACCTTCTCTCGGTTCATTCCTGAAGTCAAGGCAAGGTACGATTATGGCGTGACCATATTCATATTGACATTCAGCCTCGTAGCAGTGTCGAGCTATCGGGTGGATGAGCTGGTGCAGTTGGCCCATCAGAGGCTATCTACTGTCGCCCTTGGTGTAACGACTTGCCTCTTGACATCCATCTTCGTCTTCCCAGTGTGGGCAGGGGAGGATCTCCACAATCTGATTGCTGCCAACTTGGATAAGCTCGCGAAGTTCTTCGAAGGTATGTAACCCTACAAAATGGTGGTCCTTACAAAATCAGGTTTACTATATATAGATAGGCCCACGAGAATATTTTTTTTTTTGATCAGAAAAGGTTGGCCTAGGCCCCCCTAGTTTCATTAAAAAAAATTTAATAAAACACAAAATCCATCAACGGACAATGATGTTCATGTGACCCACATTCGGGCCATGATACTCATTGTCCAATCAAAAAATAAGTCTCCTACATAGGTCGCACCCGATCCCATGAATCCCACCAAAATACATACAAGTAATTAAAAAGACCCAAAATACATCAAAATATAGTCTTGAAAAAAACATGAAGCAATTCTCCCGGCTGCATGTTCCACCCTCCTGACACCATGGAGTCAAGCCTTCTCTGCTGTGCCTCCCCCTTCCTGTACTTCAACCTGGCTAGTGGCAATGTCCATGTATATGTCCTTGATCTTCTTTGTCTGTTCGTCACTTGCCGTTTTAGACCAGAACATAATATTAGCAATAATCTTGAGCAGCAATTGTTGCTTTTTCGATGTTATCTTGTATTACCTTTAATAGCTCAATAGCTGAAAAAACAAATTATGTAAACTTGCAGGATTAGAAGCAGAGTACCTCGACGAGAAGTTGGGGGATGAGAACTCAGCGGATAAGCCTTTCCTCCAAGTTTACAAGGGTGTTCTCAACTCCAAGTCTACAGAAGAAGCTTTGGTGAGTGCATGAGCCTTCTATTTTCAAAGAAGAAAGATTAGCCATCCATTTTGATGAAAATTTTACCTCATTTGAAGGCCAACTTTGCAAGATGGGAACCATGTCATGGACGGTTTGGCTTTCGCCATCCATGGAAGCAATACTTAAAGATCGGAGCTTCGAATCGCCAGTGTGCATACTCCATTGATGTTCTTGCTACCTACGTTGCAATTCCTTATAAAACTCAGGTATGACGAGAATCTGTTGGTCAGCGTTATGCTTAGATTCTCAACATTATAGTAAGCCTCATGCCAAAAAAGTTTGGAAGGGTAAACATACAACTACAGAGTTCTGACGCAGTGACAGTGAAATTCCACAGTTAATAGCTGAAAAAAGTTCCATAAAAGAGAAGTAAAAGTTAATTGAAAGGACAGAATCCACATTGTTTATGCAACCAACGAACTTTCAGACTATTCTAACATACTCCTTGTTTTTTTTCTCTCAGCCAACAACAGACAGAGAATTCTATAAGAAAATCCGATCAGCTTGTGCTGAAATGAGTTCTGAATCCAGTAAGGCACTATTGGATTTAACACAATCGATACGTAAAATGACCGCACCCTCAGCTGCCAGCCTCCACGTATCAAATGCCCTCGCTGCTGCAGGAAAGCTAAGAACCACAATGATGTCAGCTGACTCTATTGCTAATGATGTCATCAGGTTGGCCACTGCTGCCTCTCTCCTCGCTCAAGTTGTGGAGTCCACTCACGAGATTATGGGTGCAGTCGATGAGCTGGCCAAAACTGCCAAATTCAAGAAACACGAAACCCAAATCTCAATCTCAATCTGAATACGCACAAGCGACAGTTAAACCGGTAGATGATGGACGGAGTCCTCTGCATGTAACAATAAACATAGAGTAGTAATGCATATAATTTTGGAGTGTGGACACATAATAACATAATAATATAGCCGATAGCATGTCTTTTTTTTAAAATCATAAACGGTGGGTCCGAAGACTCCCCGTGCTTCATTAAAAAGATTTTAATAAAACATACAACCAAAGTAAGGAAAATGATGTTCATAAATCCCCACACATGGTCCATGAGCCTCATTTCCCATCAAAAGAGAGAACCCATCACATACAAGATAGTTCCCGGCCTCAAAAATATTAATATTACAAGTATTTACAAAAATTGTTGTTCAGCCCAAACAACAGCAAGATCCAAAAAAGTGGCACCGCCACAGGCCCACACAAAAGGCACCCACTATCCCCCTTCCGCATGCCAATCACTCTTCCTCAGTGGTTCCCCCTTTCCTCGGTCTCTGCCTCGTAGGTCGTGTTGGCCTCGGTATAGATTTCCTTGACTATCTTTGTTGAATCCCCACCTGCTGTTATAGACCAGAAAATGATATTAACAGTAATCTTGAATAGCAGTTGATGATGCATGGTGTGCCTGTGCTGTGGCCTAAAAATTCTACAGTTTCTCTCTAACCATATTCCCCAGCAAATTGCTATCACTCCAACCCCCTATATGTCAAAGTCTCCTTGCCGAAGGTGAAATTTACGCCAATTTCCCCACAAGTCTTGCACTGTCTTAGGCAACAATCCGGAGATGCCAAATCTGTTCAAAAAATCCCCCCCATATAGGCCTAACCAATTGACAATTAACGAAAAGGTGATCCACCGTTTCATTACCCAGGTTGCATATGATACAATCTCCCGGACCTAGCCACTTGCGTTTTGCCAAGTTGTCCCTGGTAAGTACATCATTTTTTCACACAAGCCAATTGAATGCCCTAATCTTAACAGGCACCCTAATTGTCACGCCCCGCATCCCAAAAACACGGAATACGAGTACGTGACGAAGCCCAGCGAATGATCTTAACATCATTCATAAGGTGTAGGATCGACTCAGCATCACAACAAGAACATAACAAGATATATATATAAACAAGCATGCATGAATAATTTATTAGCAACAGAAATAATTGAAACACAATAATAATATCCAAATAGTTTCAAGTCAGGACCAAGTTAAAACTCGGGAACATAAGCCCATTACAAGTTCTAAGTAGCAGAAATGAATAATTCAAGAAAGCAAATAAATAAAACATGTCCTTCCTCCAATTGAAGCCTAAAATCGCTGCTCACCGATTCCAGCAGGTAACTCGTCTCTAAAGTCTGTTTAATAATTACAAAAAGGAAAAAATAGAGAAAACAAGAGAAAATGCCCTTAGTGCTAGTTAGGGCCACAAATAGTAAAAACGAGTACAAGAAACATGGAACAAAATCTGGAATCAAGAATATAATAGGGATGCAACAAGTAGTGGGAATTCAAGAACTAACTAGCAAGAAGGACTAACTCAAGAGATTAGGTTGGGTAACAAATACTAATAGTAGATCAAGTGACTAGTGAATAAATAAGAGTATCCAACATCAAGTGACAAGTATCAAGTATAAGCGTCAAGTAACAAATCTCAAGTCTAGTGTCAAGTATTATATTCAAGTATCAAGTCTTAAGTAACAAGTTGTCAAGTATCAAGTAAGCATGTATCGAGTTCATGTTTCATGTTCAAGTCTTGTGGTTATTACTATCTATGTAGTACTTTATGCATCCATACTTTTGCTACATGGTTGCTACAGTCAATGCAATTTTGTTTAGACCTAGTAATGGATTTTATAGGGCGGCGTGCTTAGGTATCAAGTATCAAGCAAGCCATGGTTCATGAATCGGAAAATAAATAACAAGTTCACAAAGTAAGTTCGCGAATTCACTAACAAGTTCAAGAACCGCACAATGGGTTCATGAATCAAACAAGTTCATGAGCCAAGTAATGGCCCCATAAATCAAACAAGATACAACAAGTTCATGAACCAAGTATTTGGAAAACACGGACCCCCTTCCGAGTACACTTACCTATATTGTCCACTACTATTGTCTTTCCCTTAAATCCCGGCTTGTTACTTTTAATTGATTTTTATCAGGTAAGCATGCAAGAGTGCGAAACGAGTCAAGAAATCATAATCATGGACATGGGACAAGTTTGAGATATTTATATAGCATATTCGAGGGTCAACACGAATCAAAATATCAAGAACAACGAAAATCTCAAATCTGGACAGCACAACGTTTCTGTACCAAAACTGTGATTCTCGTTGCTACGAGATAGCAAAAGTGGATCCGTCAGGAGGTCTAGAAACTAGACTCCTATCCGGTTCCAATGCATATAATTAAGGTACATGAAAGTTGTGGAAACATGTGTCAAAACATCAAACTATACTGCTTCTACGTTCAGCCAGGATTTGTGAATCTAAGTTTATACGTGTGAAACAGGGTTGAAATATTATTAATTAATTCTTAGAAAATTTGGGGATGTTCTCTAAGGTGTCCAGCAATAGCATATAAAATTTTAAGCCAATCTCTTACTGTTAACATAGTTAAATTAATTTGCAAACTAAAGAAGTGCAGCAGTTTGTGAAAATGCGACTACCGACACAGCTTCTGTAAAACTGCGATATCTCCTAGACCCTAACTCGGAATTTGAAAATTCAGGATGCTATCGACCTCTAGACATCTAGAGCTATATTTATTATTCAGGGATCAGGTTCAGATTCTAATTTTAAAGGGGTCAAAACAGTAAGTAAAGTTCAGGACGGCAACAAGTATGAATGTCTTACATGTATAAGTTGCACGATAATTAGGCGTTGGTGGAAGGGCAGGGAGCGAGAGGAAGGAGACGGAGTGGGAAAGAAGAAAGCGGCGGTAGGGTAAGGGTTTTAACAGTAATTAGGTTTAGGGTTAGGGTTAGGGTTAAATAGTTAGGGTTTGGGTTAACGGGTATTTGGGTAGCGGGTTTGAGGGGGATCCAACAAGGGACTTAGTCAAAAATCAATAAAAACGGGGATAAAAAGATAAATGATATGAAACAGCTCATCTCTTCATGAAGAACGACACCAAAGAGCAGGACAGACATACAATCGAATTAAATATAGGCACCAAAAGTTGAGTTGAAACAAAATAATGATTTTATTCGAACGGAAACAGAATACAGGATCTCAAATTGATAAAAGAATACAATGGACCAAAATACAGTATAAAAATACAACACGAGAAATAGGAGTTACAAATCCTACCCACCTGATGAACACATTATTATTCACTTTTTAGAGCAATAATCTTAATATAATTAGACATTTAAAAGCTCTATATATGGTATTTAACTCTTATTTCCTTTTTTCCACAGGAAACAGCTTATAACAGCAAAACGAAGCAGTTTCAGGACTTCAAGGATAATACACAAAGAACTGCAGAGGATAAGTCGACTGGTTCCCCAACACAGGCGACTGGACAAGAGAAGCTGATTTTCCACAACTCTCGACACAGTCGACTTATTCCCAAGAGCAGTCGACTGGCCTGATCAAAGATGAAATCTACAGAAGTCTCGACTCAGTCGACTGGTCAGAGATAAGTCGACTGGTCTGCGGCGGAGTAAACAAATCAAATCTTCAAAGATACACCTGAATCTAATTTCAAATCTATTTGAATCAAGATTTTATGCAGCAAATCAAATCTAAAGACAGGGTATTTCCAAGTGGACGTGGTGAACAGATAAGGAAGGAAAGGAGAAAAGAGAAAGATATTAATCATCAAATCAAATAAAGAAGGATCTTCCTGAAAAAGTGGAAACCCTAATTCTCAGCCGTACTCTATAAATATCAGAAGAGATCGACTTAGAGAGGGGATCATCAGATATATCTCTGGGAAGCGACTCAATCACCAAGTTCCTGAACAAACATCAAGAGCATCACTCCATCAACATCGAAGAAGGAGAGAGAAGATCCAGCAACCAGAAGGCAGTCGACTGTGTGACAGCCAGTCGACCATATTGCCGGAATCCATTAGTTTATTTCTTCTTCTCTCTTTATTCTTTTATGTTGATCATGTATTCAAACTTGGTAAGCAATAAAGTTATTATTATGTGGAACTAATTTCATAGTTGGGTAGATCGAAACCGTAGTTATGTAATGCTATTTTCTTCTGAACTCTTCTATGTTACTTATTGATTGAATCTAATTGAATTGGTATAGGTTTATGATAGTCAAACTAGTTCTCAAGACTGAGAGCAGTCAACTGAGGTGAGAGCCAGTCGACTGACGTACAGAACTTGGGAAGCTCAAGTTTGGATGTCATTTATCTGAATCTGTTATATGAGCATATTGAGACGACCGAATCTCGTGCTCATAATTTGTAACAAAGGAATCTTTAGGGGTTCTTGGTTCAATCAACTTAGAGGATCTAGATCTGATACCAATTTCTAGAACTTTAAGTGTTTGTTCGTTTCCACTGTTCTTATGTTTTCTCTAAGTATAACTTAGGAGATACCATGCTAGATACTTACGGAAAGAAACGAATTAGAGTAGATACCATGCCTAATTCTTGGCCCAGGGAAACAATACTTTAAGGAGTAGATACCATGCCCTTGAAGTGAACAAACATGAGTAATTAGAAGTAAATTCAGAAGGTAACTTAGCATTACTAACTATTGGTGGAGATCAACAACCCAACTATTCAAGAGATATTTGTGATTCAACACCTCTCATCTTAGTTTTAATCTTTTAGTTCTTTTAGAATATTACAATAACTCTTCATTTTTATTATTAGTTTTATTGATTAGTAAGTTGAAGTCTACAATCTCTGTGGGATCGACCCTTGCTATTACTACGATTCTATAAACGATTCGTGCACTTGCGAGGTTTTTATAATTTGTGTCTAGTTTTATCTATATATTTAGGTAGCTAGATTTCCAACAACAAGTTTTTGGCGCCGCTGCCGGGGATTGTTTAGTATTTTAACTTACAAGTCAGTAGAATTTTTATTAGTTTTTCTTTTCTTTTATTAATAATTTTTCTTTTAGGTTACAGGACTTCGGTGAATGCACGGTAGACGATCACTTCGACCAGAGCTACTACCTATTGACGCAGAAACAGAACGAACTTTGCACAGACTAGGTAAGCTGTTTTCAGCCAACCAGTCGACTGCTGTACTGACCCAGTCGACTGCACAGAGACAGATTTCACAGGAAAGAATGGCTGAAGAAATACAAAATCGAGTACCAATGCAGGACAAATTCACTCCTAAGAATATTGAGCAACCTTCCTGCATTGCTTTTCAACCTAATACTACAGGGAACATGCACCTATCTCCTCATTTACTTAGTATGGTTCCCCACTTTAGTGGCAAACCAGATGAAGAGCCTCATCTTCACTTGCAAGACTTTTTCGATCTCTGCAGGACACAAAGCGTCTAAGGGCTTACCGCTGAACAAATCAGGTTAATCTTGTTTCCTTTTTCTTTAAAACTTAATGCTAAGTTGTGGTATAATTCTTTGGAACCAGGATCAATTAATTCATGGGAGCAATTGGCAACGAAATTTTTGAAAGAATTCTTTCCAGCCCAAAAGACCAAACAGCTGAAAAGGGAGATTCAACTCTTCCAACAAAAGGATGGAGATTTATTCTTCGAAGCATGGAAGGATTTCAAAAGCAAACTTCTCAAGTGTCCCACTCACAATCTGCCTAAGGATGATCAGGTACAAGCTTTTTATGAAGGTTTAAATGACACTAACAAGGCAATTGTTGATGCAGCTTGCAATGGAATTTTGATGAGGAAAAGTGGAGAAGAAGCCATTGAACTTTTTGAAGAACTCAGCGAGAACTCCCAACAATTCTCAACAAGAAGGGGACCCACGAAAAAACAGGGAGTTTACGAGATCTCTAATAATAATAACATTCAATTAGAAATGGCAAACATGAATAAGAAAATTGATATGCTTGTTAATGCAATGTCGACGATGGGTGGAGTTAAAAATCAAACAAATGAAATGTGTGCAATTTGTTCTCATTTAGATCACACAACTGATACATGTCCCATGTCTACTTTCACAGATCAGGAGCATGCGAATTATGTGGGTCGAGGAGTGTTTCCACCAAAGAACAATCCATACTCGAACACATATAACCCAGGATGGAGAAATCATCCAAACTTCTCATGGAGCAATAATCAAAATAATCAAGGGAATCAATTCACACAAGGACATGCAAGGAACCCTCAGATGGGAAGCGGATTTGAAAGACCAGCCCCAGAACAGAAGAAGTTGGATTTTGAGTCCACCGTTCTTCAATTGCTCCAACAACAACATCAAACAAGCAACCAACAAGGGCAAGCAATTCAGAAGTTAGAAACCCAAATTGGTCAGATTGCAAAAGAGCTAAGCGAAAGAAAGGCAGGAGAACTCCCTTCACAAACCATACCAAACCCAGGAGGTCAAGAACAGCTCCAAGCAGTAACAACCCTAAGAAATGGTAAGATAATTGACAACAAGTTTGGAACACACACAGACAAGCCAGTCAGTAAACCAGTCGACTGTTTTTACAAACCAGTCGACTGCACAGACAAATCAGAAACACAACTACCAAAGGCTGTGGATTCCAACAAGGTAAGTGAAAAAGTAGGGACAGTCCCACCACCATTCCCTCAAAGGTTAGTCAATAAAAAGAAAGAACAACATTTATATGACATCTTTGAAACTCTCAAAAAGGTAGAAATTAATATTCCCCTACTTGATGCGATTAAACAAATTCCTTCTTATGCCAAATTTTTGAAAGACTGTTGTACTCACAAAAGAACATTTCAGGTTAAGGAGGATGTGGCCTTGACAGAAGAAGTGAGTGCTGTTTTATTAAGAAAATTACCACCTAAATTGAAGGATCCAGGTAGTTTTACCATTCCTTGCAAGGTTGGTGAGCACTTCTTTGAAAAGGCACTGCTAGACTTGGGAGCAAGCATAAATCTTCTTCCTTATTCTGTTTACGAAAAGCTTGGATTGGGGGAACTCAAGCCAACATCCATCACTTTGCAATTGGCTGATCACAGCATAAAAAGACCTAGAGGTATTTTAGAAGATGTCCTAGTTCAGGTAAATGATTTTATTTTGCCTGCTGATTTTGTTGTGTTAGATATGGAGGAATCTTCAATGTCATCATCTCTACCGATCATATTAGGTAGGCCCTTTATGAGTACAGCTGATATAAAAATTTGTGTTAAAAAGGGCATTATAAGTATGAAGATAAACGGAGAAAAAGTGGAATTTAAAATGTTTGATACACTGAAATTACCACAAGATGATCATGAATGCTATAATATTGATGTGGTGCAGGAGATTGTTGATCAAATATTTCAGGTACATAGCGTTGAACCACTACAAGCCACAATCACTCAATCTCTAACTTTATCTCATGTTGAACAGGAATACGATGACTGGGAGATTGCAGAGACAGTACATCACCTTGAAACTCCACAGTCATATTCAGGTAAGCCTGCACCTTTATTTGAAAAATTGGTGTCTGATAAAAATTGTTCTTCTACAGATCAGGCGACTGATGAACAGAGTAAGTCGACTGGTGTTCTAAACAGTCGACCAAACCCAGACACCCAGAACAAGTCGACTGCTGACATGGACCAGTCGACTGTACAGAAGCGTCCAGACATAGAACTCAAGCAGCTGTCCGATCATTTGAAACATGCATTTTTAGGCGAGAACCAGACGTTACCAGTAATAATTGCTGCGAACTTGAGTGCACAGGAAGAAGAAAAGCTGCTGAAGGTATTGCGAGAACACAAAAATGCAATAGGATGGACCATTGCAGACATCAAGGGAATAAGTCCATCCAAGTGCATGCATAGAATACTCCTTGAGAACGATGCAAAACCTAGCAGAGAGGCACAACGAAGGCTCAACCCCAACATGAAGGAAGTGGTAAGAGCAGAAATTTTGAAGCTACTAGATGTTGGCATCATCTATCCTATCTCGGACAGCAAATGGGTAAGTCCTATACATGTAGTACCTAAGGAAAGTGGAGTTACAGTGATAACAAATGAAGAGAATGAACTTATCCCAACAAGAGTAACCACAGGATGGAGGGTATGCATTGACTATAGGAAGTTGAATAATGAAACCAGGAAAGATCACTTCCCTCTTCCTTTTATTGATCAAATGTTAGAAAGATTAGCAGGATATAGTCATTATTGTTTTCTAGATGGTTATAGTGGCTATAATCAAATTGCTATTGCTCCAGAAGATCAAGAAAAGACCACTTTTACATGCCCTTTTGGTACTTTTGCTTACAGGAGGATGCCCTTTGGATTATGCAATGCTCCAGCTACATTTCAAAGATGCATGATGAGCATATTTTCAGATATGGTGGAAATGTTTATTGAGGTATTTATGGATGACTTTAGTGTTTTTGGATCTTGTTTTGATGAATGCCTTAACCATTTGCAGCTTGTTCTTAAAAGATGTGAAGAATGCAATTTAGTGCTGAATTGGGAAAAGTGCCATTTTATGGTACAACAAGGTATTGTTTTGGGGCATGTTGTTTCAAAAAGAGGCATAGAGGTAGACAAAGCCAAAATAGATATAATATCAAAACTACCCCCTCCCACTACAGTTAAGGGTGTTAGGAGTTTTCTAGGACATGCAGGGTTCTATAGAAGATTCATAAAAGATTTCTCAAAAATCTCCAAACCCCTTTGTGACTTGTTGGCTAAAGATGTTGAGTTTGTATGGACAGAAGAATGTACAAATGCTTTTAATACATTGAAAACTCTTCTCATTTCTGCACCTATTGTCATGGCACCAGATTGGAGCCATCCTTTTGAGCTCATGTGTGATGCAAGTGATTATGCTTTAGGGGCTGTTTTAGGTCAACGAATCAATAAGAAACCTCATGTTATTTACTATGCTTCTCGAACTTTAAACGATGCACAGCTAAATTATTCCACTACTGAAAAAGAAATGTTAGCTGTTATTTTTGCTGTAGAGAAGTTTAGATCATATTTAATTGGTTCTAAAGTTATTGTTTTTACTGACCATGCTGCCTTGAGATATTTGTTTGCTAAAAAGGATGCGAAGCCTAGGTTAATCAGATGGGTTCTGTTGCTTCAAGAATTCGATCTTGAGATTAGAGACAAGAAAGGAAGCGACAATGTTGTGGCAGATCACATGTCCAGATTACTGCACGAGGAAGAGAGAATTGTGCCCCCGCTGAATGAAAATTTCCCAGATGAACATCTATTTGAAATAAATGTTCAAACTCTCGGGGCAGTCGACTGGTCCTTCCACCAGTCGACTGGACTCTCTGAACAGTTCCCCTGGTTTGCTGATATTGTCAATTTTCTAACTGCTCATGTTTTTCCTCCAGGTATGACACATCAGGAAAGGAAAAGATTGGTGGATCTGAGCAAACACTATTATTGGGATGATCCTTATTTATTCAAATTCTGCTCTGATCAAATTATAAGAAGATGTGTGGCAGACGAGGAACAAAGGAGTATTCTACAACATTGCCACCAATATGCATGTGGAGGACATTTTGGGCCAAAGAGAACAGCACTTAAGGTATTGCAATCTGGTTTTTATTGGCCTAAAGTATTCAAAGATGCTTTTTCTTTTTGCAGGACTTGCGACAAATGCCAAAGGACAGGCAACATCTCTTCTAGAAATCAAATGCCACTACACAACATACAAGTAATCGAGCTTTTCGATGTTTGGGGAATCGACTTCATGGGTCCATTTCCTAACTCATTTGGTTATTTATATATACTTGTTGGTGTGGATTATGTGTCTAAATGGGTCGAGGCTGTCCCCTCAAAAACTAATGATCACAAAGTTGTTGTCAAGTTTTTGCAGGAGAACATTTTCACTAGGTTTGGTACACCACGAGCAATAATAAGTGATGGAGGGAGCCACTTCAATAACTACCCATTTGCTTCTTTGATGAAGAAATATGGGATTACACATAGAGTGGGAACTCCATATCATCCTCAAACCAGTGGGCAGGTGGAGATTAGCAACAGAGAGATCAAGAGCATCTTGGAAAAGACAGTCAATACAAGCAGAAGGGATTGGTCACTACGCTTGAACGATGCATTATGGGCTTACAGAACCGCTTTCAAGACACCCATTGGCATGTCACCATACCGTTTGGTCTTTGGAAAAGCATGTCATCTGCCGGTAGAATTGGAACACAGAGCTTATTGGGCTATCAAAAAGTTCAACTTTGATATGAAACAGGCAGGTGACAAAAGGAGATTGCAATTAAATGAGCTTGAAGAATTGAGGCACGATGCATATGAAAATGCAAAATTGTACAAGGAAAGAACCAAGTTGTATCATGATAAACAATTAGCAAGGAAGGAGTTTTATGAAGGACAAAAGGTATTGCTCTACAACTCAAGATTAAGACTCTTTCCAGGCAAGCTTAAGTCACGATGGTATGGACCATATATTGTCACAAAAGTCTTTCCACATGGTGCATTGGAAGTCCACAGTGAAGAAAAAAATCAAACATTCAAGGTGAACGGGCATAGAGCGAAGCCATACATAGAGATGAGTCTAGAACCGCAAGAGGAAGATGTGAATCTTCAAACCATTCAATACATAGCATGACTCATCATGTCTAGCTGAAGACACGAAACACAGCGCTTATTGGGAGGCAACCCAACTTTTTAGGGGAGTATTTACACTTTCCTTTACTTTCTTCAGTTATTCATTATTTTTATTTTCAGTATCTCCTTACTAGATGGTAACACATGCCTATATCTTATGTTTTGTGCGAACATTGAGGACAATGTTCCCTCTAAGTATGGGGGTATTAGTTAGTTATATTTGGAATCTTTTGAATTTTTTTTAGGATAAACAATTTCTTATAAAGTAAGAGTAAGGATACTTATTTACTTTAGGATTGTTGAGTTTCATAATTCCCTACAAAATTGTGCGAGTCATGCGATTATACATAATAAACAAATGTGATGCTTTTTCTGATAATTATTCCCTTTAGATCTAGTCCTAAATCGAGTTTAAGTAAATAGAGTGATACAATATATGTATATATTTGAATAAAGTCAGTCTACTCCAATGTTTTGAGCGCTTAGTAACTAGGGGTATTCATCACCAATGTTTACCTTTACGTCAAACGGCAACTTGAAATATGAGTATGCAAAGCACTTTAATGTTTGTGACTTGTTGAGTAACCGGGTGGATACATCACAAATGTTTCGCATTCGCGTCAAAAGACAAGTGACAACTTTAAAGAAGAGACTATATATATATATATAAAAAATAAAAAAAATAAAAAAAAAAAAACTCTAGTTTGCTACTGGATTTGTAGTAGAGAAAAGGGATAATCACAGACTGAGTAGATGCATACTATAACTACATTAATCGCATGACAAATATGATTAAGTTTGGGGATTATGACTGAACAATTGCACTAGAGAAAGTGGGTATGTTCAATTTTACTTCATCTGAAATTGTTTGTAGTTTTATATTTTTCATTTTGATGTCCACATAATAAGAAATCTTGATGGTTGAGTTTATTCTGATTATTACTCCCTTGTTCATAAATTCACTTTTTGCTTGAGGACAAGCAAAAGCCAAGTGTGGGGGTATTTGATGAACACATTATTATTCACTTTTTAGAGCAATAATCTTAATATAATTAGACATTTAAAAGCTCTATATATGGTATTTAACTCTTATTTCCTCTTTTCCACAGGAAACAGCTTATAACAGCAAAACGAAACAGTTTCAGGACTTCAAGGATAATACACAAAGAACTGCAGAGGATAAGTCGACTGGTTCCCCAACACAGGCGACTGGACAAGAGAAGCTGATTTTCCACAACTCTCGACACAGTCGACTTATTCCCAAGAGCAGTCGACTGGCCTGATCAAAGATGAAATCTACAGAAGTCTCGACTCAGTCGACTGGCCAGAGATAAGTCGACTGGTCTGCGGCGGAGTAAACAAATCAAATCTTCAAAGATACACCTGAATCTAATTTCAAATCTATTTGAATCAAGATTTTATGCAGCAAATCAAATCTAAAGACAGGGTATTTCCAAGTGGACGTGGTGAACAGATAAGGAAGGAAAGGAGAAAAGAGAAAGATATTAATCATCAAATCAAATAAAGAAGGATCTTCCTGAAAAAGTGGAAACCCTAATTCTCAGCCGTACTCTATAAATATCAGAAGAGATCGACTTAGAGAGGGGATCATTAGATATATCTCTGGGAAGCGACTCAATCACCAAGTTCCTGAACAAACATCAAGAGCATCACTCCATCAACATCGAAGAAGGAGAGAGAAGATCCAGCAACCAGAAGGCAGTCGACTGTGTGACAGCCAGTCGACCATATTGCCGGAATCCATTAGTTTATTTCTTCTTCTCTCTTTATTCTTTTATGTTGATCATGTATTCAAACTTGGTAAGCAATAAAGTTATTATTATGTGGAACTAATTTCATAGTTGGGTAGATCGAAACCGTAGTTATGTAATGCTATTTTCTTCTGAACTCTTCTATGTTACTTATTGATTGAATCTAATTGAATTGGTATAGGTTTATGATAGTCAAACTAGTTCTCAAGACTGAGAGCAGTCGACTGAGGTGAGAGCCAGTCGACTGACGTACAGAACTTGGGAAGCTCAAGTTTGGATGTCATTTATCTGAATCTGTTATATGAGCATATTGAGACGACCGAATCTCATGCTCATAATTTGTAACAAAGGAATCTTTAGGGGTTCTTGGTTCAATCAACTTAGAGGATCTAGATCTGATACCAATTTCTAGAACTTTAAGTGTTTGTTCGTTTCCACTGTTCTTATGTTTTCTCTAAGTATAACTTAGGAGATACCATGCTAGATACTTACGGAAAGAAACGAATTAGAGTAGATACCATGCCTAATTCTTGGCCCAGGGAAACAATACTTTAAGGAGTAGATACCATGCCCTTGAAGTGAACAAACATGAGTAATTAGAAGTAAATTCAGAAGGTAACTTAGCATTACTAACTATTGGTGGAGATCAACAACCCAACTATTCAAGAGATATTTGTGATTCAACACCTCTCATCTTAGTTTTAATCTTTTAGTTCTTTTAGAATATTACAATAACTCTTCATTTTTATTATTAGTTTTATTGATTAGTAAGTTGAAGTCTACAATCTCTGTGGGATCGACCCTTGCTATTACTACGATTCTATAAACGATTCGTGCACTTGCGAGGTTTTTATAATTTGTGTCTAGTTTTATCTATATATTTAGGTAGCTAGATTTCCAACAACACCACCTAACAAGCAGAATTTCGTCCTCAAAATTCAGACTGGTGGTACATAAGGTAACCTCCAAAGAAAAAGAAAGAACAACAACAACCAAAACTACTGAAAGAGATGGGAAAACTTCTGCTGAATCTCTTCCTCCAATTCCCAGGTCGACTCACCCGGCGAGTGAGGATTCCAAGCAACTCGAACGAGCTTGATGACTTTGTTCTTCAGCACCTTCCCACGCCTGTCCAAGATAGTAATCGGCGGAACCTCACAAGACAGATCCGGCTGCACTAACAACTCCGAGTAGTCGATCACATGACTCTCTTAATTTCCTGATGTATCTCCTGAGCTGGGAGACATGAAAGACGTCATGTACCCCAGATAGAGCCGATGCCAATGTGAGTCGATAGGCCACCTTGCCTACTCACTCCACAATATCAAAAGGCCTGATGAACTTGGGGCTTAGCTTGACTCCACCTCCAAATCGGATGCCTCTCCACGGTAATACCTTAAGGAACATATGGTAGCCCACCTCAAACTCCAAGGGTCTTCTGTGGACATCTGCCCAAAGATGACTGCAACTGAAGCATCATATAACTCCGATCGGTGCTCGACAAAATCACATCCGAATCTAATCTCCTCATCTACTCAATAAGCTATTTCTGCTGAGTCAAGAACATGGCGACTGGCCTCCTGCTCAACGCATCTGGCACCAAGTTCACCTTACCGGGGTGATACTGTAAACTGATGTCAGTCGGCCATCAACTTTAACCAGCGCCTCTGTCTCATATTCAGCTCTGTCTGAGTGAAGACATACTTGAGACTTTTGTGGTTAGTAAAGATTTCCACTCGGTCTCCAAGTAGTGTCTCCACAACTTCAGAGCGATGATCACCGCTGCCAATTCCAAGTCATGAGTAGGATAGTTCTTCTCGTGTGGCCTCAACTGCCTAGATGCATAAGCAACAACCCGACCCTTCTGCATCAATACTGCACCTAGATCTCTGCCTGAAGCATCGCAGTGAATCACGAAGCCACCCAAACCATCTGGTATAGTTAACACGGGTGCTGAAGTCAACCTGCTTTTAACTCTGCGAAAGCTTCACTGCAGGCCTCATTCCAAGCAAACTTCTGATCCTTACCTGTCAGTCTAGTCAATGGCCCAGCAATCTTCGAGAAGTCTTGGACAAACTTCCTGTAATACCCTGCTAGCCCGAGAAAACTCCTTACCTCTGAAACTGACTTTGGCACTGGCCAATCCTTCACTGCAGTAATCTTGACGGATGTACAGAGATTCCCTCGCCCGAGATAATATGTCCCAAGAATGTGACTCGGTCAAGCCAGAACTCGCACTTGCTGAGTTTCCCATAGAGCTTGTTCTCTCTCAGAGTCTACAAGACTAATCTTAGATATTCAGCATGCTTTTCCCGGTTTCGCGAATACACCAAGATGTCATCTATAAAGACCACCACAAATCTGTCTAGGAACTGGGAGAAAACTCTGTTCATTAGGCTCATAAACACTGCTGGGGCATTCGTGACACCGAAAGGCATCACCAAGAATTCGTAGTGCCCGTACCTGGTCCTGAACGCAGTCTTCAGCACATCTGCTGCCTTCACCTTCACCTGATGGTACCCCGAGCGAAGGTCCAACTTCGACAATACTGCAGCACTGCCCAACTGATCAAACAGGTCATCGATCCTGGGTAGTACAAGTTAGGGCCACAAATAGTGAAAACGAGTACAAGAAATATGGAACAAAATTTGGAATCAAGAATATAATAGGGATGCAACAAGTAGTGGGAATTCAAGAACTAACTAGCAAGAAGGATAACTCAAGAGATCAGGTTGGATAACAAATACTAATAGTAGATCAAGTGACTAGTGACATATAAGAGTATCCAACATCAAGTGACAAGTATCAAGTATAAGTGTCAAGTAACAAGTCTCAAGTCTAGTGTCAGGTTGTCAAGTACAAGTATCAAGTTTCATGTTTCAAGTCTTCAAGTATCAGGTGAACAAGTATCAAGTTCAGGTTTTATGTACCATGTCTTCAAGTATCAAGTGAACAAGTATCAAGTTCAGGTTTCATGTATCAAGTTTTGTAGTTATTACTATCAAGGTAGCACTTCATGCATCCATCTTTTTACTACATGGTTGCTACAGACAATGCAATTTCGTTTAGGCCTAGTAATGGATTTTATAGGCGGTGTACTCAGGTATCAAGTAGGAAATACAAGCAAGTGATCAAACCATGGGCTCTAGAGGTGACCCCCGTCACCCATGACGTGGAACTTAGTTCCATATGATCACAAATATATATCATGTAATCATATAATGGGCTCTAGAGGTGGCCCCCGTCACCCATGACGTGGCACTTAGTTTTACATGGCACTTAGTTCTATTTAGCATAAAATTATGGGAAACACGGGTCCCCTTCCGAGTACACTTACCTATATTGTCCACTACTATGGTCTTTCCCTTAAATCCCGGCTTGTTACTTTTTATTAATTTTTATTAAGCAAGCATGAAAGTGTGCAAAACAAGTCAAGTAATCATAATCATGAACATGGGACAAGTTTGAGATATTTATATAGCATATTCGAGGGTCAACACGAATCAAAATATCAAGAACAATGAAAATCTCAAATCTGAACAGCATCTCAAATCTGAACAGCACGATGTTGCTGTACCAAAACTGCGATTCGTGTTGCTACGAGATAGCAAATGTAGATCCGTCAGAAGATATAGAAACTAGACTCCTGCTCGGTTCCAACACATATAATTAAGGTACATTAAAATTGTGGTAACATGTGTCAAAATAGCAAACTATACAGCTATTGTGTTCAGGCAGAATTTGTGAATTTGAGTTTATATATGTGAAACAAGGTTGAAACATTACTAATTAATTCTGAAAAAATTTGGAAAGGTTTTCTAGGGTGTCCAACAATAGCATGTAAAATTTCAAGGCAACTACTTAATGGTAGCATAGTTAAAATAATTTGTAAACTAAAGAAGTACAACAGTTTTGTGAATCTGCGACTACTGACACAGTAGTAGTAAAACTGCGATATCTCCTAGACCGTAACTCGGAATTCGAAAAATCTGGAGTCCATCGACATCTAGACATTTAGAGATACATTTCATGCTCAGGGCTCAAATCAGATTTTGATTTTAAAGGGGTCGAAACAGCAAGTAAAGTTCAGGGAAGCAACAAGTGTGAATGTCTTTCATATGTAAGTTACATGATAATTGGTTATTATGAGTCTAGATGAATGTGTGACACAAATACAAATATAGTGGTTATCAAATCAGCAAGCAACATCTATTTCTCAACTCAAGGAATGCGAGATCATCACATACATGATACAACACGCATCTACAAGTCTAGGGTTTCTTAGTTTCATGTGCTCAAGTAATTAGGAGATAAATGAGTCCAAGAAGTTTATATAACATATCAACGAAGGGTTGTGACTCCTGAGATTGTGGAATCGCTGAGGGATAATATTAGATCAACGACGATGAGACAAGGAGGAGTTACAACTACTATCTATTTGCAGTATTTTCAAATTAAATGCTTGTACTAGAACAATAAATTGTACAAGGAAAATACTTGCCTAATTTGACGACGATTAGTTCAGATAATTTGAGAATAACGGGATTGGAAATCCAGGGCGAAATCTCCCAAAAGCACACGCGAAGACCGTGCGAAGAAACCAACACCAACTAAGAAAACCCCACACCGGATCTTCCCAGAACAGCAAACACCAAACCAGATCTGATGCGGCCGAACATGAAACACCAGATCCCACCAATAAGATCTCTCCCGCACACCGGATCCAAGCCCAAACACGCAACGGCGATTTCGAATCCGCTGCGCCCAGAACACGGATTAGCGAGCTCACCCAATGGAAAGCCTCCTACGCAGCGGATCGGGGGCAAACAGTGAACAGCCTTTTCGGATCTGCTATGGCCGAACACAGGACGGCGGGATTGACCAATCTCGATCTGTCTCATTCCTTACTTCGGCAGCGAGCGAGAGAGAGTGGAGAAATTGGCGACGACCCAGGACGTCACTGTGGCGACTACGGAGGACGACGATGGCCTTGGCGAAGACGATGAGCGGCGGTAGGCGTGGCGACGTCGAGCTCTGTTTCTTGGGTTTGAAACAGGGGAGGAGAGTGAGGGAATGGGTTCGGGGTGTTGGCGGTGGCTGGTGGAGGCGATGGCGATGGAGGTCGGAGTAATGGAGGATGGCGAGGATGGGTAATGGTGGGGATGGTGATGATGACGATGGGTAATGGCAGGATGGGTTCGAAAATGGGAGTAATGGTGGAGTGGGTTGGCAATGGTGGATGGGTGAAGGGGGCGAGGCGAGGTGATGTGGTGATGATGGGGGCGATCAGAGGTGGCAATGGGAGTAGCAACGGGGATTGGGTTCGATCGAGGCAGGGGAAGAAAACGGAAGGGAGAAGAGAGTAGGCGACTGTGGATTGTTTTGGGGTTTGCACAGTAATAGGGGTTAGGGTTAGGGTTAGGTTTAGGGTTATATAGTTAGGGTTTGGGTTAATGGGTATTTGGGTGGTGGGTTTGAGGGGGATCCAACAAGAGACTTAGTCAAATTTTAATAAAATTGGGAGAAATGAAATAAATGGAATGGATAGTCCATTTCTACATGAAGAACGACATAAAAGAGTAGGAGGACCAATACAATTAAATTAAATATTGGCACCAAAATTGAGTTGAAACAATGAAATGATTTAATTCGAACTGAAACAAAAATATAGGATCTCAATTAGATAAAAAGAGTATAATGGAATAAAATACGGCAAAAAAAAAGTACAAATACGAAAAATAGGAGTTACAATCTTGTTTTATTACTGGGTAGTTCCATGGTGAGGGATCGAACCCTTAAAAGTGGCCTACGTAGGTGCTTGCCCTCGGACCTATGTAGTATGGGATGCATAGAATCCGAACAAGTATGCATTAGTGTCATCCTAGTATAAAAAAATATGTGCATTAGGCATTAAGGCATGGTATACACTTATATGTTTAGAATAATCACTTTGGACACTTCATTGTTCATTCAATCTTTGTGGTTTGTTAAAGTAATGAGATCGTTATATGTACGACATAGAGAGGATAACCGAGTATAACATTTTCGTCAGCTGTAAGTGACTGACATGCCCACAGCTTGATATGCAGGTAATGGACTTTTCTATGAAGAAGTAAAGATGTTATGATGCAGTTGATGATTTACATTATTATAGTTGTACAAGTTGTATTTTACTTCATTGTTGTATTCTTCCGCTGTGTAAACAAAAATGTAATGAACTCTGATGTATTATTAAAAAGTTTTATTTCCTTGTAGAATTGTACGAAGTGAAGTAAAGATCCTGTGAATTCTCGAATTTGGTCTTATTTGGAATTCGGGGCATTACACTAATCGCCCAGTCACAGCCACCACCATAACCCAGTCGTCTTCCCCCTCAACCGAAACCCACCTATTGCCATTGCCTCCGCTCGAACCCATCACCTCGGCGACTTCCATCGCCGCTATCCTCCTCGTCCACCGCCCCCTGTTGTCGACTGCACCACTGCCGTCCAGTCGCATCGCTTCACTCCGTCGAAGACCCCCGAACTCGACCATCCGCCATTGCCGAACTCTCTCCGCTCGTGTAACTCCTGTTTCCCTAAATCCGTATTTTCTTTATTTAAATTTTTGTAAATCATTTTTTTCTCGCTTCCAAATTCTTTTTTGATAAAATGTATTCTTGGTTCTCATATTAAAAATCTATTTTTTTTATCCATAGTATTATTTATAACTAGTTCCCAATGATATTTTGTTATAATACAAATCTTTTATTATTACCTTGATTATTATATTTAAGTTTATGATTATTATTATTATTTGTATCTTTCACCTTTGATTTTTAAATTAAAAACTATCTCTATCGATAATTGTATTGTAGTATTCAAATAATTCTCATATTGTAGAACAAATATACCTTGTTATATAATCCTACCTTGTATTAGTTATTTTATCTCCTTATTGGATTTTATATACTATTGAATTTATGTATACCATGATTTTATTAATTTATTATTATTTATTATTTTAATTTAGAACTCTATTTTTCCTTATTGAATAATCCAATACCCAATACCCAAAACCAGTACCCACCTCTTATTGGGTCCAAATTCATCTAGACCCTAACAACCCAATACCGTGTTATATAAAACCTGCTCTACTAAACTCAACCCTAAAACCCTACCTACTGTGTATACCCAACAGCCGCCAACCCCTACCTCTTCGTTACTGTCATCTCCTCCTTTCCGCTCTCATGCCCCAAGACCCATTTGTTTCCCCTCGACCAACCTCATCTCCTAGCCCCCGATCGCCAGCTACCGCAACGCCCCCCCCCCCGCGTTGCCCAGCCTTTGCCAACGAAGCACTCTCTCGACGACAGCCGACGCGTAGCGCCCACAGCGCCGACTCCATCCCTCGCCCCTGCCAACCTGTCGCGACTCCTCCAACAGTCGCAGTGCCACCCGATACCCCTATCGCACTGTCTCCCTTCCGATGCAGCAGCGAGCAAACCCCCTGTCGCTTGTCGTGACCCCTCTTGCGTCGTGCCCCACCCTCGGCCCGACTGCAGCATCGCTTCCCTCCGGGCAAGCAGCAACCTCCCTTCGCGATGCTCCCCCTGCTGCTGCATCTCCACAGCAGCATCGCGCCGCCCGGTCCCCTTCGCCCGACCGCCTGCAGCAGCAAAGCCCCGCCGCCCAGCAAGTTGCGACAGCCGTGATGCCTGCTGTTGCCGCCCACAGCTTCGTGCCTCCCCAACCGCGCCGACCGTCGCCAATCGCCAGGCCAGAACCAAAGCGAGTAGGTTGCTGTTGAGAGGAGTTGTCCATGGAGTATTGATCAAGCTTTTGATCAAGTGGAATTTGAGCCGTCTGATCGCCTTAATGATCAAGATCTTGATCACCTTGATCGTGGCTTTGATTGTGGGCCGTCCATTCGATCAGATCTTGATCTCTTGATTCCTGGCCGTCGGATCTTTATGATCTTCATCAAGTGATCCTGGACAGTCGATCTCATCTTCATCATCTTGATCTGGACCATCCAATCTCCCTTGCAATTCAGATCAGCACCAAATCAGATCTCAACCGTCCATCCGATCGTCATCATCAGCTCAGATCAAAGCAGATCAAGCCATCCGATCGCCTTGATCTTGATCTCCCATCAAGATCCGCACCGATCCGATCCATTCGATCTTGATCGTCGATCATTGCCCTCATCCAATCAAGGCAAGTATTCCTCTTGTACATATTTTTATTCTAGTACAAGCGTTAATTTGAAAATACTGCAAATAGTTAGAAGTTGTGACTCCTCCTTGACTTGTCGTTGTTGATCGAATGTTAATCTCCATCAATTTTTATAATCTTAAGAGTCACAACAATTTTATTGTGTTATATTACAACTATTTGGACTCATTTTATCTCCTAAACACATGAACACATGAAATTAAGGAACCCTAGATTTGTAAACATATGTTTTATCTTGTATGCGACGAACTTGCACCCGCTAGAGTTGAGAAATAAATATTACTTGCTTTTTTGATGACCATTACCCCATATTTGTATCACACCTTAACCTAGACGCCTAATAACCAATTTTCATGTAACCTATACTCGTAAGACATTCCCACATGTTGCTGTCCTGAATCTTGTTATACTGTTTTGACCCCTTTAACATCAGAATCTGAATCCGAGCCCTGAACAGTAAATGTAGCTCTAAATGTCTAGATGTCGATAGCCTCCAGAATTTTCGAATTCGGAGTTATGGTCTAGGAGTTATCGCAGTTTTACTGCAGCTGTGTCGGTAGACGCAGATTCGCAAAACTGCTGCACACCTTTACCTTGCGAATTAATTTAACTATGTTAACGGTAAGCATTTGACTTGAAATTTTATATGCTATTGCTGGACACCCTAGAGAACCTTCCCAAATTTCCTTAGAATTAATTAATAATATTTCAACCCTGTTTTCCATATTTAGACTTAGATTCACAAACAATTATGTCATATAAATATCTCAGACTTGTCTCATGTCCATGATTATGATTCTTGACTTGTTTCACACACTCGCATGCTTGCTTGATAAGAATTAATAAAAGTAACAAGCCGGGGTTTAAGGGAAAGACTATAGTAGTGGATAATATAGGTAAGTGTACTCGGAAGGGGGCCCGTGTTTTCCAAATACTTGGTTCATGAACTTATTGTATCTTGATCGATTCATGGAGTCAGTTACTTGGCTCATGAACTTGTTTGATTCATGAACCCATTGTGCGATTCTTGAACTTGTTAGTGGATTCGCGAACTTGCTTTGTGAACTTGTTATTTATTTTCTGATTCATGAATCATGGCTTGCTTGATACTTGATACCTGAGTACGCCGCCCTATAAACTCCATTACTAGGTCTAAACATAACTGATTTGCCTGTAGCAACCATGTAGTAAAAGAATGGATGCATGAAGCGCTACCTAGATAGTAATTACCACCAGACTTGAACATGAAACTTGAACTCGATACATATTTACATAATACTTGATGATATGATACATGAAACTTGATACATGGAACCTGATACATGAAACTCGAACTTGATACATGTTTACTTGAAGCTTGATTACTTGTTACATGAGACTTGATACTTGAATAATAACACCTGACATTTATAACTTGATACTTGAGACCTGACAACTTGACACTAGATTTGAGACTTGTTACCTGATACTCGACAACTTGTTACTTGAGACTTGACACTTAAAATAAAATATTGACACTAGACTTGGCACTTGTTACATGATACTAGACTTGAGACTTGTCACTTGAGGTTAGATACCCCTACATGTTCACTTGTCACTTGCTCCACTATTAGTATTTTTTATCCAGCCTGTTTACTAAGATGTCCCTCTTGCTAGCTAGTTCTTGGTTTTTCCACTACTTGTTATATCTTTGTTACATTCTTGAATTCAATTCTTGTTCCCCATTACTTGTACTCGTTTTTACTATTTGTGGCCTTAGCTTGCACTAAGGGCATTTTCTCTTGTTTTTTCTCTTGTTTTTCCCTGTTTTTTCTTTTTATATTTATCAAGCAGACTTGGAGACGTGCTACCTACTGGAATCGGTGAGCAGACGTTCTAGGCCTGGCTTGGGAAAAGCTTTCTTTAATCATTTCGTTTTGTAATTGAGTTATTTCTTTTATTATTGCTTAAAACTTGTAACGGGCTTATGTTCCCGAGTTTTACCTTTTGTTCCAGACATTGAAAACTATTTGGATATTATTATTAATGTTTCAATTGTTTACTGTTGCTTAATAAATTATTCATACATGCTTGGTTGTATATATATTCGTGATATTCTTGTTGTGATGTTGAGTCGATCCTACAGCTTATGGATGATGTTAAAATCATTCGCTAGGCTTCGTCACGCGCTCGTATTCCATGTTTTTGGGAAGCGGGGCTTGATAGCTCATCCTCCCATCGCCATCCAGTCGCTGCCAAAGTCGCGAGTCCCCCGCCGTTAGCCGTCGCCACCGAGGTCGAGCCAAGCCGAGTTCCGCTGCTCTCTCTCTCTCTCTTTCTCTTTGTCGAAGGTTGAAGACGAGCCCCGTTGGCCCATTTTGGTGTTTGGTGTTTTGTCTCCTTGGATATGGATTGGTGTGTGCTGTTTTGCCCTCGATCCGGTGTGCGTGTGCTGGAGTACTCTTACTGTTGGTTTCTGTTTGGCCTTTTACTGCTTGGTTTCTTGCACGTATCTCGCACGTATTTTGGAGCGTCGCCCGAAATTCTGATCCTGTTATTCTAGTTGTTCGGATCTCTCACACAAAAGTCAAATCTACTTGAACTCGGTTTATTTTTCTAGTTCAAGATTTTTGATCTCCTCCGCAAGTAGTTCCATTTCAAATATCTTAATATTGCTTTGTATACTTTTCGTTGGGGATATCTAGGATTTACACGAGCTAACCTGAAGTATCCTTGACTCGTGCCAATATCCATTGATTCAAATCTGAACTTGCATCCACACACGACATGAACAAATTGACTAAAACTTGCATATGAGTAATATACCATGATATGAATACATGTTAATTGATTGAGATCTCAAGAATTGAATCGTGACATTATAATCTTACCTTATATACAGTATAATTTTACCCCAACTTGTTGTACATTAATGATAATGCATTGCATGACAATAAGAACATGTTGATTATTCACTTTGACAAATATATATGATGACCTTTGTTATGTCTTGATGTCTATTCTGTTTTGTACTAAGGTTTCGACCCTGTTACAATAGGAATTAACCAAAACCATATAAATGAAAATTGTAGCCTAATGAATCTAGTTTCCAGATCAATTGACGGATCTTGATTCCGATCTGTGAGCTGTGAGATATTGCAGTTGTAGTCACTGCTGGTCTGTACTTTCCAGATTGTAATTTATTGAAACACCGACACAACTCTCATTTGAAACACCATTAGTAGTATAATGACATAAAAATCTCCAGAAACTTAGTAGACATACTTAGGATCCATTCCTAATTTTTGTAGATTTTTATATTGATTTTACGCCTAGTTTTCACCCATTAAATTTTGACTATATGTTGCTGCCAGAACAGTTAACCTGTAAAGATTAAAATAATTGACCAAGTTACACTCAGAATTACTAAAAATTTGCTGAATATAATTTGTAGCCCCGGATGTCTAGTTTACTTTCCCTTTTGACGGAATTAAATTCCGAGTTGTAGTTTGTGAGTTACTGCTGTGTTAGTACTGCTGTGTCTGCTCTTTTAAGATTTACAATTATTTGTAGTTTATCATGTATTGTATCATTTTGTTGCACCTTTATCATTGCCTTGACACTCTTATATATACAATTGCATTACCATGAATGAAATAATAATATTAAACAAATCGGGATTAATAAGGGTTGACTTAGTAGTGGATAATCTCAGAAATTATACTCGGTAGGGCCATTCTTGTGTACTTGTACTATTGACATGGAAGGTGGAGAATACTTGTGAACTTGTTATCTTATTTTTTTGTTACACCGAGTACACGCTCTGTAGATCCCACTACTATGTCTAAAACGTACACTGTTTTGCGTGCACCGAACCTATGGTATGGGACGCAGTAATATGTGCACTAGATAGCAAAACAAAATGCTAATAAATCTAAGTTGACACTTGTGCACTTGACCATTGTTTATTGACATTATTATTGCTTTTGGACTTTGATCTTGCTTCATATTCTCTGATGTACCATGTTCCCTTACTCTTTGCTTTTCATTACTTGTTGTCCATACTTGCTCTAAGGACATTTTCTTTTCCACTCTAGTTGATCCAGCTACAGATGCACAAGGAGATTGCCAGCAAGCATTGGTGAGCAGTTCTTCTAGGATTGGAGCAGGAGCCGCTTTAAAATAAATTGTCTTCTTCCATGTTATTCTTTTATCGTATTGTTATTCTTTTGTTGAACTTTGTATCCCGGGCTTGTTGACCAGTAACTGTTGTTTATTCTTTTCCCAGTTGTTGGTTATTATGTTGGACTACTGCATGTTTAATCTCAGTTATCGTTTATGTGATTATATTTATCTGCATGGTGATGATTATTTCTTTCATATTGTTGAGTTAAGACTGGTACAACTTATGGATGATGTTAATATCATTCGATGGGCCTTCGTCATGAACTCGTATTCCCATATTTTGGGAAGCGGGGCGTGACAACTACAATTCACGGACGACACCTTATTGTTCGTTGTAGCAAAAGAAAAAGAAATATTGGCTTTGAAGAATTTTCTCAACTGTTTTGAGTGTTGGGCGGTTCTGAAAGTGAACCTCCACAAGAGTTGTGTTAAAAATTTGTCCATCCCGATTGGTGCAATCAAGAACTACTTAGGATGCGAGATAGAAGAATTCCGCTTGAAGTATCTTGGCACACTCATTAGGCCAGGATCGATGCGAAGAGAGGATTGACAACCTCTGATAGAGAATGTAGAGAAGAAATTGGTCGGATGGAAGGGGCGCTTTCTGTCGGTAGGTGGAAGATTTACGCTTATTAATTGTCTTAAGCAGTTTGCCAACATACCTTATGTCATCTACGAACTTCCAAAATGAGTTATTTGTATAATTGACAATTGTAGGAGAATATTCTTGTGGAAAGGATCAAACGAGAACAATAAAGGTATTCACCTAGTTAATTGGGGAAGAGTTTGCAAGAGAAAGGAATTTAGGGAATTAGGAATCCTAAATCTGGGCGATATGGAAAAAGTATTGATGAGTAAGTGGTGATGAAAAATTGAGAAAAAGATGCAACAATTGGTGGTACTAATCTTTCATGTTGTATTGGATAAGGAAAAAATTAAAGGTTCGAAGGGAGAAGTGAACATGGTAATGCATCATTCCTCTGAAAATGGGTCGCGAAGGTGAGGAAGACTTTTCATGCTAATACAAGATGTGTGAATGGCAACGGGAATGATAAACGATCCTGGAAAGATAAATGGTGTGGGAGAAACACACTTCAATCTCTTTTTCTAGAGGCCGCCGGGGAAACAGTGAACATTAATAAGCTTATCAACGAGGTTTGGAATGTCTTCTTCAACTGTAGATACTGAAGGACTTTATTAGGATGGAGGGTTAATACCTTAACGGAGCGGACGATGAGAGAAGTTAGAATTTAGAGCATAATGATACATTCACGGTGTCTTCTGTGTATAAGTGACTTGATGGTGGAGCGATTAGAAGCAAGTGAAAGCTTCCGTTTGGCTTGTTGCAAACGATGCAATTCTTTCAAAAGTCAACCTTTGCAAACGCAACCTGCAGTTGGACGTTGGGTGCTTGAGATGCCTGTAGAAGATGAGAACACTAATCAAATTTTATTCACTTGTCCTAGGGCAAGGTTAGTTTGGAAAGTAGTGTGCTTAGGCTTTGGGATATTTGAGTGTCCGAGCTCAACATTAAAGTTGGGGTCAGTGGAGAGCGACGGTAGTCAAGAAGGAGCTTAAAGAAGCTTGGAATATCTTTGCAGCTGTTACGTTATGGGGTCTACAATTAGATCGTAATGAGTTGTGTTTGAGTAATCACAACAACATATTTCTGGTCATGATGCATTATTTTTTTGTGTCCATTCATGCTTGGGCTCGTCAAGCAAATACGAAGAGTAGAGTTAGCACGGAGGAGGGGGTGTAGGCAAAGCAGGAGTTGCAGTGGAGGGGCGAGGTAGAGTTGTGATTGTATCTGTATCGTATTTTGAGTGGTAGATGTAGTAGTAGTCTATATTTTTATAATTAGTCATACTTTGTTTCGTTAATTTATTATCAATAAAGCGGTAACGTGGTAACCTTTACTCGAAAAATATATAAAAATGACAAAGGTTATAAGATTAACATGCTTCTAATCAATTCATTCCAAAGAATAAAACTATTTACTATGTTCGTAGACTAATGCAAGTAAAGATTGAACTCCAAATCTCTTATCCACTACTAAGAGAGCCAGAGAGGCAGAGACTATCATTGTGTAACACAACAACACTTAACTATGTATTCCTCGTGTATCACCATGTCTCTATCTCATTTTCCTCAACTAAATTAGCTTCACTGAAACGTTAAAAACTACCTTCAACTTTTAAGAAAAGTTGTTCCAAAATTTTAGCAAAACACCTACTATTTTTTCAAAAGTGTTTTTGGGCTAAAAGAAAAAGCCCTAACCAGACATTACCTTAGTAAGCGTAACGACGGATCCTCTCGTAGTACATAGACGGATCGAAATGCAGATGAAGCGTCAAATACTTGTAGTGCAAGTGGTAATTAAGACTCCTCACTTTTAAATAAGATATCACATGTTCGATTCTGGTCTTGGATGAAATTAATTTGAAATATTAAAAAATCTTTTTCTACATATATGGACGGATAATTTTTAAAAAAGTTGGAAGTTTATTATGAAGAAAAGTCATTCTTCTACCTTTGTCAACTACCAAAACAAAGTCGTCCCCCCCCCCCCCCCCCCCCCCCCCCCCCACACACACACACAC
Source organism: Hemerocallis citrina (assembly GCA_017893485.1). Taxonomy (NCBI): domain Eukaryota; kingdom Viridiplantae; phylum Streptophyta; class Magnoliopsida; order Asparagales; family Asphodelaceae; genus Hemerocallis; species Hemerocallis citrina. The sequence continues at coordinate 210,971,136 of CM030368.1, forward strand.
ACACACACACACATTCAAACATATACATCTTTTCACCATGTCAACTCCTTAAAACCATAATCCAAACCCATGCATCCTCCCGCCAAAACCCCCCTCCAACTCCTCTCCCAAATCATCACCAACCCCAACCCCCAAACCCAAACCCGCCTCTTCTCCCACCTCCTCACCCTCAACCGCCATCTCCCCCTCCTCCTCCTCCGCCGCTTCCCCTTCCCCCACCCCACCTTCTGGGCCCACCTCCTCCGCCACCTCCTCCACCTCCCCCACCCCGAAAACCCTGCCAAATCCCTCCATTGCCTCATCCTCAAACTGGGACTCTCCCAGAATCTCATTGTCCAAACTGCCCTCCTACACCTCTACTCTAAATCCGGGTGCCCCAATTCAGCATATCAGATGTTTGTCGAAATGCCCGTGAGAGATGTGGTTGCCCATAATGCAATGATTGCTGCGTTGGGGAGGTGTGGGAGGGTGGAGGAGGCCCGGAGGTTGTTTGGTTCAATGGAGGTGACAAATTCGGCTTCTTGGAATTCGATGATTAGTTGCTATGTGAAGGAGGGGGAGGTTGGGACGGCAAGGGAGCTGTTTGAGAGGTGTCCAGTGAAGGACGTTATTTCGTGGAATGCGATAATTGATGGGTATTGTAAGGCTGGGGAGATGGGGATGGCGAGGGAGGTTTATGAGAGGATGGGGGCTGGGAGGAATGCGATTAGTTGGAATACGATGATTTCAGGGTATCTTCATTGTAGTGAGTTTGGTGGGGCGATAGCGATGTTTCGGGAGATGCAAGTGGAGAGTGTGAGGCCGACTGAGGTGACAATGGTGAGCTTGTTGTCGGCTTGTGCGCACTTGGGTGCTTTGGGTATGGGTAGATGGATTCATGCTTATATCAAGAACTACAGATTGAAAATTGATGCTGTGTTGGGGAATGCGCTCATCAACATGTATTTTAAGTGTGGGAGTGTTGATGCTGCACTCGAAGTGTTTCATAAGATGCCTGTTAAGAATGTCTTCTGTTGGAATTCTGTGATTGCTGGGTTAGGCATGCATGGTTACGGAGAACAAGCCATTGAAGCGTTTTTCGAAATGAATAGAACAAGGGGGATTAAGCCGGATAGTATTACTTTTGTTGGGCTGTTATCAGGCTGTAGTCATTCAGGTTTGTTAGCAGAAGGCAAGAAGTTTTTCTCTGAAATGGTTAGTTCTTACAGAATAGAACCTAAGGTTGAACACTATGGGTGCATGGTGGACCTTTTAGGCCGCGCTGGATTACTTAAAGAAGCTTTACATTTTGTCGAGACAATGCCTATTAAGCCTAATTGTGTAGTTTGGGGAAGTTTGCTACGATCATGTAAAATGCACAAGGACACAAATATTAGCGAGAAAGTGATTAAACATCTAGTAGAGTTGGATCCTAATGATGCAGGCAATTATGTATTTCTTTCAAATGTCTATGCATCTGTGAATCGTTGGACTGAAGTTGAGAATTGTAGAAGGATTATGATTGAGAAAGGTGTGCGGAAAATACCTGGATGTAGTTCTATTGAGGTGAAAGGATTTGTTCATGAGTTTGTTGCTGGTGATACTTCACATCCACAATTTGATCAAATCAATGGTTTTCTCTCTAAGATTACTCGAGAGTTGAAGAAACTTGGGTATAATCCAGGCATTGATTCTGTTCTTCATGACATAGAGGATGAGGAGAAGGAAATTGCAGTGATGTATCACAGCGAGAAGCTCGCGATTGCTTTTGGGCTTATGAGTATTGAAGGCGAAGAGCCTATCCGAGTGGTGAAGAACCTTAGTGTATGTAGTGATTGCCATGAAGCTACTAAGTATATTGCTAAGCTTTTTCAGAGAGAGATAATCGTCAGGGATCGGAATCGATTTCACCATTTTAGAGATGGGCTCTGTTCTTGTAAGGACTACTGGTGATCTTATTTTTTGAAGGTATCTGATTCATCATAGTATATCAATTATTTTCCATTAATAATAGACTTTATTATTTCTTTCGAAGTCAGCTATATCATTCATGGTGTTATACATCTTGTTACCCATTTTATTGTTTATTGACTTCAAGTGTTCATTCGCAATGCATAGAAAGAACATATCCTTATTAATTATGAAGAGAACACTTTTATTTGGAAGTTTTTCCGTGTAGAGCATGGGAATACTTTCCAAATGCTAAAAGTGCAACTGCAACTTATGTATCTCTAATCTCTAATATTATAATGGGAGAAGGTCTTAGTGTCATTTGTAAATCTACCAACTCGTGCATTGCACGTGCATAACTAATATGAAGGAGGTCTCAGGTTCGAGTCCTTACTACGTCAGATTTTTTACTAATTTTTTAAAATATATCAAATGTGCATCACACGTGTAAATTATTATCTATCTATCCATCTATCTATAATATAATATATAATCTCTAATATTTAATATTATAATGGGAGAAGGCCTGAGGGTCATTTGTAAATCTATCCACGTGTGTGACGCACATACATAACTAATATGAGGGAGGTTTCAGGTTTGAGTCCTCACTGTATCAGAGTTTTCAATTTTTTTAAAAAGAAAATTTATTAAGATGTGCATTGTCCGTGCATAACTAATATAAAAAAGTCTTAGGTTCGTGGCCAGACCACGTCAAAAAATTTTACATTAAAAATATATATCTATTAAGACGTGCATCGCACATGTAAACTATATTATAACAGTAATATAGTTTGATCAAATCTAGGAAGAGTAAGGGAAGGAAAGAAGAAATCGAGGGATATAGATGATGACACGCTGAAAGAAACCAATAACCACATTATTTTTAGATGATTTTATTTTGCTTTATTTCAATAATTATTAGGCGTTTTGAATAAGTTTTGCAAACTTGTTATAAATTTATCATACTGTTGCCGCTAAATTTGGTGTGGGGGCAAACAGATAGAACTTGTGGATTCTTGGGGGAAACTGAATAGGAAAACCTGCGTACCTGTTCCGTCGGGCCCCGTTTGTCATCCCCGCCGTGCACCTGCAAAAAGTGCGAGACACCGGGGTTGTTCCCGGCGACGCACCCTCCGACGCTCAAGTCAGTAATCTAAGAAGACTATGAATGAGCACAAAAACTGGTGAAGAGTTGATTACCTCTTAATGGAGATGGATGGGGGGTATTTATAGGCGTCTTAGGGAACGGATTAGGAATGTAATCCCCGTGATTTGATAAGGAATGTCCTCCATAATCAGATGAGGAAGGTAATCTGATAATATATATTCCCTGTAATCAGATAAGGAATTTAATCCCTAATCCCCCGTGAAAAGGTAGATGTCCATCAGGGCCGTTGATCGTATTTAATCAGGGACCCTGACTCTATCTTGATGGATTGGGTGCGCCGCGGGTTGAGACCCGCACCCTCTTGGTGGTGGATCCATTCGCGGATTATTGGGCCCTAGGAGGGCAGATCCGATATCCGTTTTGGTCCTTTTGTGGGTGAAATTACTGTTTTACCCTCAGGTCTCAAGATTCGTGCCCGATTTGGACGGTTCCGATTAAACCCCATTTTTAGCCATATCACGAGCCCCCCACTCCTAAAGGCTGAGCTTGATCGGCCTTTGAGGAGTAGTTTAGCTGTTTTTAATGGCTGGCAGAGTTGTATCGGGGCCCAAACGGAAGGTTTTGAATCTTGAAGGAGGTAGTTTGGTGATTTTTCAAGCGGATTGAACTCTGAGTCGCTCCTGAACTCTGATGGTCATGTGGCGTTACTGCGGGGACGTCTTTTTTACTTTCGCGGAGTACCAATTCGTCGTTCGGGGGTCTTGTATACTTGGATCACGCTTTAGACCTCCCTAGAGTTCGCTGGCGAAGGGGCCGAGGTCCGTAGGCGGTTCGGCGAGCTTTTCCAGAGAGGGAAGCGAGTTCGGCAGGGCTGCGAGCGTCAGGAGCGAGTTCGTCGATCCCCCGAGCCTGTTTTTTCCCTATAAGAGGGTCGGTGCCACGAACGCTCGGCAGCGGTGCCGAACCTGTTTTTTCCATATAATAGGGTCGGTGCCACGAACGCTCGGCAGCGGTGCCGAACCTGTTTTTTCCCTATAAGAGGGTCGGTGTCACGAACGCTCGGCAGCGGTGCCGAACCTGTTTTTTCCATATAACAGGGTCGGTGTCACGAACGCTCGGCAGCGGTGCCGAACCTGTTTTTTCCCTATAAGAGGGTCGGTGTCACGAACGCTCGGCAGTGGTGCCGAACCTGTTTTTTCCATATAACAGGGTCGGTGCCACGAACGCTCGGCAGCGGTGCCGAACCTGTTTTTTCCCTATAAGAGGGTCGGTGTCACGAACGCTCGGCAGCGGTGCCGAACCTGTTTTTTCCATATAACAGGGTCGGTGTCACGAATGCTCGGCAGTGGGTGCCGAGCGTGACTTTTTTCCCTATAACAGGGTCGGTGTCACGAATGCTCGGCAGTGGGTGCCGAGCGTGACTTTTTTCCCTATAACAGGGTCGGTGTCACGAATGCTCGGCAGTGGGTGCCGAGCGTGACTTTTTCCCTATAACAGGGTCGGTGTCACGAATGCTCGGCAGTGGGTGCCGAGCGTGACTTTTTCCCTATAACAGGGTCGGTGTCACGAATGCTCGGCAGTGGGTGCCGAGCGTGACTTTTTCCCTATAACAGGGTCGGTGTCACGAATGCTCGGCAGTGGGTGCCGAGCGTGACTTTTTTTTCCTATAACAGGGTCGGTGTCACGAATGCTCGGCAGTGGGTGCCGAGCGTGACTTTTTTTTCCTATAACAGGGTCGGTGTCACGAATGCTCGGCAGTGGGTGCCGAGCGTGACTTTTCCCTATAACAGGGTCGGTGTCACGAATGCTCGGCAGTGGGTGCCGAGCGTGACTTTTTCCCTATAACAGGGTCGGTGTCACGAATGCTCGGCAGTGGGTGCCGAGCGTGACTTTTTTCCTATAACAGGGTCGGTGTCACGAATGCTCGGCAGTGGGTGCCGAGCGTGACTTTTTTCCCTATAACAGGGTCGGTGTCACGAATGCTCGGCGGTGGGCGCCGAGCGCCCAGACTTGTCGTTTATGTGAGTTTGTCTTTTCTGTGCGCCATTTGAACGTCTGACAATTCTGACAATTCTGACAACCCTGACAGATGGGACGCCCATTAAATGCTGTGACCTCTGGGGTTCCATCAGATGGGATGCTGTGACCTCTGGGGTTCCGCTTAGGAGCGAGCTCGCGAAGTAGACTCGAGCCAAGTGTTGGACTCCGGAACCATTGTCAGTTTAAGGGGTGTAGGAGCAATTTCGAATGGCGAACTACTCTAGCTTGCTCGGGAGCGAGCTCGCGGAGTAGGGTCGAGCCAAGTGTTGGACTCCGTACCATTCAACGGCTGTGGGAGCATTTTCGAATGGCGAGCTACTTCTAGCTCGCTTAGGAGCGAGCTCGCGAAGTAGACTCGAGCCAAGTGTTGGACTCCGGAACCATTGTCAATTTAAGGGGTGTAGGAGCAATTTCGAATGGCGAACTACTCTAGCTCGCTCGGGAGCGAGCTTGCGGAGTAGGGTCGAGCCAAGTGTTGGACTCCGTACCATTCAACGGCTGTGGGAGCATTTTCGAATGGCGAGCTACTTCTAGCTCGCTTAGGAGCGAGCTCGCGAAGTAGAATCGAGCCAAGTGTTGGACTCCGGAACCATTGTCAGTTTAAGGGGTGTAGGAGCAATTTCGAATGGCGAACTACCCTAGCTCGCTTGGGAGCGAGCTTGCGGAGTAGGGTCGAACCAAGTGTTGGACTCCGTACCATTCAACGGCTGTGGGAGCATTTTCGAATGGCGAGCTACTTCTAGCTCGCTTAGGAGCGAGCTCGCGAAGTAGACTCGAGCCAAGTGTTGGACTCCGGAACCATTGTGACATTAAAGAGTTACAAGCAGAGGGATGTAATAGTAGCGAAAACATGAAGAAACTTCATTTATTAACAACTAATGATCGGCTGCTTCTAAAGTTGCTAGCCGTTATTACAATAATAGAAGAAAGAACAAAAAGACAAACTATGACTAGAGAAAGGAAGGGAACGGTTCGACATCTCGAGTTACTTGGAGAGACGTGGTTGCCTTCTCTTGGTATTTCAAAAGATGGTCGGCGTTCCAAGTCCTGGGAATTTCTCTGCCTTCGAGGTCCTCTAGCTTGTACGTACCGGGGCGGATTACTTTCGAGATCTTGTACGGTCCCTCCCAGTTCGGGGCCAGCTTGCTTTTCTGCCCGGGGAATGAGATGGCCAACTTCCGAAGGACTAAATCCCCTTCTTTGAGGTCCGTTGGGCGGACTCTTTTGTTGTATGCCAGCTCGATCCTTCTTCGGTAAGCTTGCTGGCGTATGGCAGCTCTTTCTCGGATCTCGTCTATCAGATCTAGGCTTGTTCTGAGTTCTCTAGCATTCTGCTCTTCTTCATAAGCGATCAGGCGAGGAGAGGGTATCCCGACTTCTAGGGGGATGATGGCTTCAGCCCCATAGGTGAGATTAAATGGGCTCTCGCCTGTTGGGGTCCGCTTGGTGGTGCGGTGATTCCAGAGTACGTTCGGCAGCTGATCGACCCATAGTCCCTTGGAACACTTGTCTAACCTCTTCTTGATTCCCGCAAGAATCTGTCGGTTGGCATTCTCAGCCTGGCCATTCGACTGGGGATGGGAGACAGAGGAGAATCGGTGTCGTATGGAAAGGTCTTCACACAAGGCTCGGAAGGCGGCTCCAGTAAACTGTGTCCCGTTATCTGTGACTATGACTCGGGGAACGCCGAACCGGCAAATCACATTTTTCTAGAAGAATTGAACGACCCTATGTTCGGTGATCGTAGCCAGGGGCTCGGCTTCTATCCACTTAGAGAAATAGTCGACTGCCACGACTAGGAACTTTAGCTGTTCGGGGGCTGGAGGAAATGGTCCCAGTAAATCCATCCCCCACATAGCGAAGGGAACGGGACTTGATAGTGAGGTTAGCGGTGCCTGTGGAAGGCGTCGGATGTCTGCATACTTTTGGCAGGAGCTGCACTGCCGAACGTGTCGTTCGGCGTCCCGTAGGAGAGTGGGCCATAATATCCATAGTTCAATACCTTGCGCGCTAGAGCCCTGGATCCAGAATGGGCTCCGCCGATCCCCTCATGGAGCTCTTGCAGGGCATAGTCGGCTTGCTCGGGGGAGAGGCACCTTAGATACGGTCGACCATCCGCTTGGGTGAAGGAGCGTTTGTATAAGACGCCTTCGAGTAAAGAAAAACGCTCGGCTCGGGCCCTGATTCTTCGTGCTTCCCTCGGATCTTCAGGGAGGAGTCCGTTCCTCAGGAATTCGACAATGGGTTTCATCCAGTTGTCTTCGAGGAGGACGGGCAATGCTTCAACGGAGTCTGGCGCTTCGTCCTCTATGCTCGGCTTCAGGAGGACTTCTATCAAAACAGTCTGTTCCAGACCTTGAAGGGAGGAGGAGGCTAACTTGGATAGGGCGTCAGCCTGAGCATTTTCTTCCCGAGAGATCCTTTGGATGAGGGCCTCGTCGAACAGCGCCATGAGACTCTTTACTTTGGACAGGTATTTAGCCATTCTATCGTCGCGGGCTTCATACTCGCCGAGGACCTGGTTAACAATCAACTGGGAGTCGCTGAAAATCTGTAGCCGATGTGCCCCAGCATTTCGGGCCATTCGAAGCCCGGCTATTAGTGCTTCGTATTCGGCCTCGTTGTTCGAGGCTTTGAAATTTATCCTGAGGGAGTATTGGAGGATGAAGTCATCTGGTCCCGCCAGGATGACTCCTGCTCCGCTTCCCTCGTTACAAGAGGACCCGTCAACGTAGACCGTCCAGACGGGGGGCCCCTTTGCTGCTTGGCTAGACTCGGGGATTGTAGTCTCAACTATGAATTCGGCCAGTGCCTGTGCCTTGATTGCAGTCCGAGGCTGATAAGTTATATCGTGCTGGCTCAGCTCGATCGACCACTTCATGAGGCGACCAGAAGTCTCGGGTTTGTGAAGAATCTGTTTCAGCGGCTGGTCGGTAAGGACGACCATCGAATGGGACTGAAAGTAGGGTCTAAGTTTTCTCGCGGCCATTACCAGGGCATACGCCATTTTCTCAATCTTCGGGTACCGGAGTTCGGCATCCCGGAGCACCTTGCTGACGTAGTATATGGGCTTCTGAGCCCTCTCTTCTTCTCTAACTAAGACCGCACTGAGCGTCTGTTCGGAAGCTGCAAGGTAGAGGTAGAGCGGTTCGCCGGGTACTGGTTTGCTAAGGAGAGGTGGATTGACGAGGTAGGCTTTGAGCTGGTCAAAGGAGTCTTGTTGCTGCTGCCCCCACTCGAATCCTTTAGCCCCCCTGAGGGCTTTGAAGAACGGGAGGCACTTCTCCCCGGACTTCGACAGGAAGCGCCCTATGGCGGCTAGGCGGCCAGTCAACCTCTGAACTTCTTTGACATTTCTAGGGGGGGCCATGTCCAGTATGGCCTTGATCTTCTCCGGATTCGCCTCTGTTCCTCGTTGGCTAACCATAAAGCCGAGGAACTTGCCTGATGAGACGCCGAACGCACACTTGTTCGGGTTGAGTCTCATATTGTTCCTTCTTAAAACCTCAAATGCTTCTTGGAGGTCGGTCACATGATCAACACCTCGGATGCTTTTCACCAGCATGTCATCGACGTACACTTCCATGTTTCTGCCGATCTGAGCCTGAAAAACTTTGTTGACGAGGCGCTGGTATGTTGCCCCTGCGTTCTTTAGGCCGAATGGCATGACCCTGTAGCAATAAAGGCCTTGGTCGGTTACAAAAGACGTCTTTGGGATATCCGGCGGGAACATCCTTATCTGATTGTAACCCGAGAAAGCGTCCATGAAGCTTAGAAGCTCATGTTCCGAGGTTGCGTCAATCAGAGTGTCGATGCTCGGTAGAGGGAAGGGATCTTTAGGACAGGCTTTGTTGAGGTCGGTGAAATCAATGCAAATTCTCCAAGTTCCGTTGGACTTCTTCACCATTACTACGTTTGATAACCATTCAGGATAGTTTACTTCCTGTATGAATCGGGCCTTCAGCAACTTATCTACCTCCTCTTTGATAGCGAGCTGTCGCTCGGGGGCGAACTTACGCCTCTTCTGCTGAACCGGTTTGGAACCCGGATCAACACTCAGGCGGTGGACTAAGAGTTCTTCGGAGATACCGGGCATGTCAGCTGCGGACCATGCGAAGAGGTCTTGATTGGATCGGATGCATTTCACAATATCTGAGTATAGGGCGGACGGGAGGGTCTTGCTTACGAAGAACTTGCGGGTCGGCTCTTGTTCGGAGAAGAGCACCTCCTCCAGTTCGTCCGCTGGCTCGGAGGTCGGTCTTGTGGAATCTTGGGGAATCTCCAGGGTCTCTAAAGAGAGGACGGGCCCAAGGGTCGAAGTCATGTAGCATTTCCGGGCCTGCTCCTGATTTCCCCTTACTTCTCCGACCCCGGATCGGGTGGGAAACTTCATCTTCAGATGATATGCCGAGGGAACTGCTTCCAGAGCCGCGAGGCCGGGCCTGCCCAAAATGACGTTGTAGGCAGCGGGAACATCCACTACCATGAAGTCCATCGGCTCCGTCCTGGTGGTAGGGGTTTGTCCGGCAGTTACATCGAGGGTGATCACCCCTTCTATAGTTACCGGAACCCCCGTGAACCCATGGAGAGTGTAACCGGCGGGTTTGAGTCTGTCTCTGGAGAGCTTTAGGCCTTTGAAAGCGGAGAGGAATAGGATGTTGACGGAGCTGCCGTTGTCAACTAAGATCCTCTCCACTTTGAAATTTGCCATGTGGAGGCTGATGACGAGAGCGTCACAATGTGGGATACGGACTCCCTCGAGATCTTCGTCGGAGAAGGTAACTGGCACTCCGAGGCCCTTGGGAGGAGGTGTGGTTCGGACTGAATTGACCTCTCTGATAAACGCTTTTCGGGAGGAGTTCGAGGAGCCTCCCATCGGACCCCCATGGATGAGGTGGAGGACTCGCTCTTCCTCGAAGTCTGGCGTCTCTTCTCTTTCCGGACGCTTGTTAGCCCCCCGAGGCGGGGGAGGGAGCTCGGCTCGGTCCTTTTTTACAAACTTCGTTAGCTGTCCCCTCTGGATAAGGGCTTCGATCTCGTTCCTCAGAGCACGGCAGTCGTTGGTGTCATGCCCGTGGTCCCGGTGATAGCGGCACCATTTCTCTTTATCTCTTCTCTTGGCGGGAGTATTCATTTTGGGAGCTGGAGGCAAGACCCCGTCTTTTTCGACCTCCATGAAGATGGCCGAGAGGTTAGCATTGAGGGGAGTGAACTTCTCAAATCTAGGGGGAGGTCGGCGCTGGCCGGCATTATCCTTCTGGAGCTTCTTGGCTCCTTCTTCTTCTGCCCCCTTCCTTTTAAGCCCGGAGGCGGGCACTTCCCAGTTGGGTGGTTGCTCGGCCTCTTCGGCCCGAATGTACTTTTCGGTGCGAAGAAGAAGGTCGGAAAAGTCATGTGGGGGTTTCTTGGCAAGGGAGGAGCGGAGGTTGGAATTGAGAATGTTGGATTGGAATGCTGCGGTAGCGACCGATTGGTCGAGGGAGGCAATAGTTCTAGCTTCGGCTGTGAACCTCTTCACGTAGTCCCTCAGTTTTTCCCCCTTTTGCTGACGGAGGTGCAATAGTGAGATGCTGGTTTTCTCGGTCCTTCGGCTGCTGACAAAGTGGGTGATGAAGAGGGTTTCGAACTGTTCAAAGGAGAATATCGACGCCGGGGCAAGACGAGAGTACCATTCTCGAGCCGGACCTTTGAGTGTCGCGGGGAATGTTTTGCAGAGGAGGGCATCGGAAGCTTGGTGGAGGAGCATTAAAGTCTTAAAGCCTTCGATGTGATCAACTGGATCGGTCTCGCTGGTGTAATTCTCGAATTGGGGAGGTTTGAAACCGAACGGTACAGGGGCATCCACTATGGTTCGGGAGAACGGGGGCCGGCTAGGACGTAGGGTCCTCCTCCTGAGTTCCTCTTCTCGGTTTATCTGACCCAGGAGCTTTTCCACCTCGTTGAGACGGCGGTCCATGATGTCATCCCTCCGACGGTAATTCGCCGGACCACGGGACTCGTCTTCGTATGAGGGGGAGCGAGGGCTGCGGCGGTGGTCACTTCGGGAGCGACGAGGACTCGGGGTGCGCCGGGAGTTGGTTGGTGCAGGACGAGGAGAGGGGGACCGTTGGCGAGGGCTTCGGACCGGAGGAGGGGATAGGGCCCTCGGCTCATTGGGATTTTGACGGAGGTTGAGGGCCTGTTGTACCATTGCTTGGAACTGCTGGAACTCGGCACGGGTGATGGGTGCCTCATTGTTCCTAGGCTGCTGCCGACCTGCGGGAGAGTGCCTTCTTCGGTGATAATCGGGGGAGTCCTTTCTTCCTCTTCGGATGGGGGACCTCCTGTGCTCTCGGTGACGGGGGGATCGCTCTTGCTGGCGGGAGGCTTCCCCCCGAGCCCGCTTTTCATCCAGATGGCGACGAAGGTCATCATCTTCCGGGCGTTTGGGAGGGGCATTGTGGCGACCAGAGGCCCGGGGATGATGGGAGGCCATGGAAGCACTGGAGGCGTTGTGGATGGAGATATTCTCTTGGTGAAGGGGCTGTTTCTGGGGGTTAGGCCCCTTTGGATCAGGAGGTGGAGGGTTCCGTTGGAGCGGCTCTTCTACGGTAGGAGGGAGTTGCCCTTGTTGCTGAGCGGGATCAGGAAGGACTTCTTGCTGGTCAGGGTTGGGCGCTCGGTTGGAGCCCCTAGATCTAACTTTGCGAGGCGGCATGGCAGGAGAAAACCTGTTCACCGGGAAGGGGAGAGGTCTCTATTCGTTTGTTTCCCACAGACGGCGCCAATCTGTTGCCGCTAAATTTGGTGTGGGGGCAAACAGATAGAACTTGTGGATTCTTGGGGGAAACTGAATAGGAAAACCTGCGTACCTGTTCCGTCGGGCCCCGTTTGTCATCCCCGCCGTGCACCTGCAAAAAGTGCGAGACACTGGGGTTGTTCCCGGCGACGCACCCTCCGACGCTCAAGTCAGTAATCTAAGAAGACTATGAATGAGCACAAAAACTGGTGAAGAGTTGATTACCTCTTAATGGAGATGGATGGGGGGTATTTATAGGCATCTTAGGGAACGGATTAGGAATGTAATCCCCGTGATTTGATAAGGAATGTCCTCCATAATCAGATGAGGAAGGTAATCTGATAATATATATTCCCTGTAATCAGATAAGGAATTTAATCCCTAATCCCCTGTGAAAAGGTAGATGTCCATCAGGGCCGTTGATCGTTTTTAATCAGGGACCCTGACTCTATCTTGATGGATTGGGTGCGCCGTGGGTTGAGACTCTATCCGGGCCATCAGATTTCTTTAGATTTCGCTCATCCCAGATCATCAAGTCAACAAGTCCAACGGGCTTCTGCCAACTCAGGCCCACAGACAAACGGGTCTGACCTGGCCCGTCAGGGTCCTAGACCCGTTTACCCCTGCCTATAAATACCAGACCCCTCATCCTTGCCCAAGGTAGTAAATCTTTCCCCATCTGAACCCTAGCTACTGTTGCTTCCTCAGTGACTGACTAGATCGTCAGAGGGCCTGTCGCCGAGACTTCTTCCGGTAATTCTAGGCAGTGTGCAGGTACAAAAGTCCGAGCCGAGCATCGGAGATCCCAGCCGAGCTTCCGGCCTCTACCTCACTCCTGCTACCCCCGTGCCTGTCCTACGGCCAAGGGTGGGATCAGTGCCAGTATCGCGTTTTCCGCTTCACAAATTACAAAAACTCACACCTGTTGCCCCCACACCCGAAAACAAGCAGCATCACTAACAACAAATAACAAAATCCTACTAAGCTTCCTAATTCAGAGATTCGTAAGTATCTGACCAAATCCTAGAAATCTGGAAAGATATTTGGGCATCTCTCCAATATCCCTTTCCCGTTGTGAGAAGTAGGGATCTTTTTCTCTTTTGCTCCCCTTCAATATCAGTAGTGCAGTTCCCAATTTTTTTGACTCTAATGCATCTGTTCAAATTATATTACTGATTTTAGACTGGTATACAGCCCTATACTCATCTTAGCAATGATTCATATACTAACATTCTAATGTATTTTGTTTAATGGTTCAAGAAATTTTTTGCAGCAAAGAATTTCAAGTTTGTAGGGCATGTATGGGTTGATACTGGGTCTGCAGGCATAAAAGGTTAGTGTAGGACAACGATTCATTCCATATTTTATATGTAAAGATGCTTGTGAATATATGAATTTTGTGGCAACTAACAAGAAGTTTGATTGGATCTCAGTTTCGGAGACTTTCTTTTAGCTGTACATTTCCTTAGGGTCCTTTTGTTACTAAGGTGGGCAATGTTAGGTTTCCTAGATTTCTCTTTTAAATTTCTCTCAACTATATACAAACCTCATGCCCTGTTTAGGTGCACAAAGATTGTCCAATTTCCTAGTGCATGTATGGCTGTATCTGCTGTAAGGCAAGCGTGCCATCTAGAATTTTCCTTCCCTTTTCCTTCGAGAAAAGTGGACTACGGCCACTTGCCTTAATAAAGAGCCAATAGGGAAAATATTTAGAAGGCTCTAGGGTAAGATTGTAACAGTGCATTTTATATAATCATCACTTGTATCTGATAAGTGGCCCTCCGGTGCCTCTGATGAACCAGAAGAGGGCAAAAGGGAACCCATGAGAAGGGGTTGGCTGTTGAGGTTGATAGTTGAGGTGTCAACAGGTCAGATTCGGATTGAATCCTACGAGATCACTTGCAAGTCCAGTAAGATTTTGTAGAATGCGATCCATATTGCAGACAAACCCTCTAAGCATGTACTTAGAGAAGATTTTGAGGAACCTAACAAGATTTACTTAGGGTTGCAATAGCTTTCATGTGGATCTAAACCTTAATAATTGGGTCACATTCAGAGCAGGTTAGCAGTTTAACGGGTTGGGCCACTATCCCTACTGATTGTAACCTAGACAATAGGAGCCATGATCAATTAAATCCAAAGGAATATTTGGTCAAAAGTGTGTGCCTTAGAGCATCTGTAGTCGTTTGCCAATTACCCAAATTTTGAAAAAAATGAAAAAAGAAACGCTGTAGTCGTTGGCCATTTACCCAAAAATTGACTCTGACATGAACAATGCTTGGCCAAATATAGCAGACGAAATGGCTTTTGCCAAAATATAGCTCACGAGGGATAATCTTTCGTCCGTTGAATGAGACGAAAGATTATCTTTCGTCTGAAACGTCGGACGAGAAACAATACAACGTCACAGCATAATCGCATACGACGAAGTTGTCAGACGAAAGATTAAATTCCGTCCCAAAAATTAAATATTAAAAAAAAAAGTGAAGGACGGTAGATATTCTACCGTCCCACACCATTTCGCTAAAGACAAAAACCCCCAGATGCTACTTCATCCCTCGTCCTTGGTAAAGTTAGTTTTTTTGATTTTTTTTAATATTATAACTGTCACTATCTCACCGAGTAATTAACTTTTTAAAAATTTTTTTGTTTAAAACTTCGGACGGTAAATAATCATCCGTCCGTCCTATTCGGATTTTGTAAAAGCCAAATTTTGGCTAACAACGATTACAGAACGCCGCCATTTTCCCTATTTCTATTTGCCAAATACCCAAAATTTGGGTGTCGACGACTACAGATGCTCTAATGAAAAAGAATTGAAGAAAAGCATCCACTATTGTTGATCCTAAAATATGCATATATAGCGTTTAGGAAATAACAATTGAAGGTGAGCGCTGCAGTCGTAAAAAGCCAAATTTAGAAGAGACGGAAGATGTCTAATCGTTTTTTGCGGATTTATGTATTTTTTTGTATTTTTTATAAGTATAATGGCATTTTCGTAATTAACTGGATGGTGTTTTGGTAAATATGTTTTAAAAAAATTTGTGGAACGGATGAACTTCATCCGTTCCACCAGTTTTTTTTTTTTTTTTTTTTTTTTTTTTTGGAAAATGAAAATGGCATTTTCGTAATTAAATGGGTGGCATTTTAGTAAATATTTTTTGAAAATTTTTGTTGGACGGTGCTTCTTCATCCGTCCCACCAGTTTTTTGTAATTTTTTTTATAAAATTTATTAAAATGGCATTTTTGTAATTAAATGGGTGGCATTTGCGTAATTAAATGTTGGTGGACAGATGATCTTCATCCGTCCGTTCTAAAAAAAAAAATTTTTAAAATATGAGACGGAGCTTCATCTTCCGTCTTCTATATTTAGCATATATCTATCTCTGCTCTTATCTTTAGCGAAACATTGTTCACTCCTATTCTAATAAATGGGTTTTTAGCAAACGACTGTGACACTCTTTTCTACATCGATTGCTATTTTTTGCGTATTTAGAAAACAATAGTGGATGCTCTCAGTTCTTTAATTTTCCATCCAAAATGATGGTTACAGGAGTTGGTGTGGTCATACTCATTCTTTGAGAAGAGTACTTAATCAATGATTAACTTTTGTAAAAGAATAGTTCCAAAGCATATTCCTAACAGACCCTAACTATGAAAAGGAGCTGATGGTGAGAAGGACCTGCCCACCTGGTTAGGTCATGTAGATTTAAAAATTGGACAGCATGTTTATTCTAGTCAAACAGTTGAGACTATGAACACGATTTTATAACCTGTTGGATCATAATCAACTAGAACTGTAGCACAAGCAATGCACTTAATTTCATTGTGAAATAATGGAATGATGATTCAGAGACTTGATAATATAAGACAATGGTAATGAAGTTCTGCTTCTTTTTTCTTGAACATTTTTGGTCTAAGAATGATGATTAGGACTTGGGAGTCCTGAAATTTTATAAATGGCTGGATCAGTTCTGTTTTTGTTTGCATGCTTGGATGTTTTCAGCCATACAACCAGATTCCTTTATTAGCGAAAAATGCAACAACACTGGGGAATACAAGAGCATAACAACTTGAGTTATTGGAACTGAAAATTCTTGTGAATTTAAATATCATCATTCTGAGCACTATATTCGAGTTATCTGTAGTCTAAGTAACTCTCACGTTGTGCAGGTGTGTTCTAAGTGATTAAATGAGAGCAATGCACTGCACAAGGAATCTTTGATCTAGAGCTTCATAATGACAAAGAAGAGTAAGTGGTATGCCTCCTTTTACACTCCAAAGCTCCCTTTGTTTGTATTACTGTCTCTAAATAGACAGTATATATCTTAAGAGAAGGACATATCAGGTTCAGATCTTAGTTTGGGCCACTTGTTCTGACTTAGTGGGGAACAGCTCAGACCCCAACTTGACCTCTCTCAAAATTTCCCAGAATGCTAATGGTTGGTCGAGAGTAAACAGAGTCAGGCAATGATAATCGTCCAGGTTCAATGACAATAGAAAATTGCATTTTCTCAACTTATCAGAATATCAGCCGCCTAGAGTCATATTATCAATCATCCGACAATGAAAATGAGAGGTGCCTTTAAAGGAAAGAAAAAGACCAGCCTGTGCAATATAAAATGAAAAGGATGGGGTGTATTGTTTAACGAGTCAGTAAAAATATCTGACATTTTTGACTAAGTGATGATGATGGTGGATTAAGTGGCAGTTCTATTTCCGGAATGTGATAGTATTCTACTAAAGAAGGTTAAGTGGAAGAAGCATTAGGTTGAAAATGTCTACCGTTGTGTTTTAATTTTGACTGGGAGGGAGGGAAATATATTGTGGCATTTTTCCAGTCTATTATCTTTTAATCTAGTCATCTTTGCATCCAGACCAGAATGTGGGTAAAGTTGTATGCATATTTCCCCGTCTAATGCTACCCATAACTGTTGAGACCCACCTAGAAATTAGTCACGGATTTTTCCTCCAAGCCACTAAACCATGTGTAACGCCCCGAATACCAAAATACGGTAATTCGTAGCTCAACAGGATATACACTTAACTTCGTACAATTTTACAGGAAATTTTGAAACTTTTATTACATCATTGTTCTTTTCCATCAATAACGCAGCGGAAAATAAATGAAGTATAACATGATAAATGTACAATTTCAACAACTTGAACATGTAATTAATCATCAGCATCAAATTTATCTCTATATCTCCTTGTAAGATCCAAGTCCTGCATATGAAACTGTGGGCACATTAGTTGCTTACAACCGACGCAATGTTACAAACAGCGACCCTCTCTATGCTGTATTATAATGAAATTTCTTACTTTAACAAATCACAAACTTGAATGCATATAAAAGTGTAAAGAGTGAATACCCTAGATATGTTAGTGTATGACATGACTTAATGCCTAATGCAGATGTTATACTACAATGACACTAATGCATACTTGTTCGGTTTCTATGCATCCCATACTATATAGGTCCGAGGGCAAGCACCTACGTACTCCACATTAAAAGGTTAAATCCCTCGCCATGATAACTACCTAGTAATAAAATAAAGTTTAGACATTCCACGAGTACGGATTCCAGTCCCGGAGATTCACTGCCTGACTATACTGAATCCTCGTCGTGCGAACATCCCGCAAGTGTCCCTCTAGCCCCGGTATACACATATACACTGGAGTACGGCCAACTATCTGCCCGACTATTCATGATATCAGAATCTACCGCCCGATCAATCATAATTCCGGATTTAATTAAGGCTCGCCTCCATCGCAAGCAACCACAGTCCCGAAATTTACCGTCCGACTGGGTCTATAGTTCTGGAATCCACTGCCCGACTATATAGAGGCCCTCTACTTACGTTTGCCCAAGTTTATTATATCTTCATTTAGTGCATAATTCTTAAGTTTGAACATGAATAAATAATACTATTTAGATCTAGTTTACCCTCCTGCCGGTTTTACACAAAAATACAGAGAACGACACCCTTATTGGCCACTTTTTAAAAATCAATTATTCATTACCATTACTTTTGCCGGTACCTGGGTATCACTAAGCCTCTAGAATCAACTTCTTTCCATATTCAACAACTTGGGGTACTCATTCTCTTATAATTCATATTCTCAAATTTCATGTATTCATAATTTATTCAAATTCTTTCATGCATTCTTATTCATTCATCAATAGGTACAATCTCAACCTATTCATTTTCACAAACACTTTTCATATTCATCCAAAACTTTCTTGAATCAAGTTAATTAAGATTAAGATATAATCTCTTTAAAATTTATCTTTGAAAATCAATCTTATCATCTTCCTTTGATTTATTTTGAACTAATCTTAACATCTTAATCCTATATATATATGTGTGTGTGTGTGTGTGTGTCTTTCTTAAGTTCACATTTCATCTACTCATGAATATGATCATTACGTTCTCAAAATATAACTTAAAACAGCGAGAATATATTTTAAATCAAGTCGTTTAAGTAACATTGCAAAGCAGTAATTTCAAAGTTAGAAAACTGCATTGCGTGCTATTTGTAAAAATCATAGAAAATTGTATACTTCGCGAAACTTAGCGTTCTTTATATCAAACTGAAGGTATACAAGTCTACTTTCATTTTGTAGTTATAAGTTTTCTCGAAATACCATATCTATAATCCTGAATTCTTCAAAATATACAGTGGGGTCGAGATACTGAAATACTGCTACTGTACAGTCTTGTAAAATTCGTATAAAATCCAATTCTTTATGAAAATTTGAGTTCTTGGACTTTTCAGAAAGGTTAACGTGTCTACTATAATTTCTTAGTTCTGATTTTTTTCAAATTATTTCATTTACAATGCTGAATTAATCAAAAATCGAAAGGTGTGCAGAATTCCTGCGACCAGCCAACTACTAATCAGTTTTGAGTTTAGAATTTATTAAAATAGTAAATGAACTCCAAATCTTATGAAATTTTAAAGGGATGCTACTGACATATACAAGATGCTCTCCAAAAAGTTTTAGTTCTAGATTCCAACTATTTTATTAGATACGATTTTCTGATGTGCAAACAAAATTCAAAACAGTAACTTTTCTTGGCATGAATTAGTAACTTTGTGTACAAATCTATATTCATATCATTTAATCTAATCATGATGTACTACCATGCAATCAAACAACATCAGTCAACCTATTTTCATGACAATCTTTCAATTAGCATGCATTTTCATTTTAAATATCATCATTACAATTTAATCACTACTCATATCCATATCAATGTTATATATCAATTTACCTACACATGCATGATACTATAATTTAGAAAGTTCCAGAAGCCCACCCACCTCAAATGAAGATTCTAAAGTAGAAGAAGACTCCTAGAAGTTGCTCCTAGCTCCAAGAATGAGACTTTCTTCTTCTCCTTGCAAGCTCTCCTTCCTCCAAGCAAGAGCTCAAACAATTCTCTCTTTCTTTTCTTCTCTTTCTTATTTTTATCTTTTGTTTCTTTTGATATTTGGTGCAAGATTATGAAGGAAAGGGGGTGGTATTTATAGGGTTTGAGAAGGCTCTTCTACTACTCAAATTAAGTGTTCTAATTCATAACCTACATAACCCCTTCACTAATTGCCCACTCTCCATTACTCTCACAAACTCCCAACTCTTCATATTCTTATGCATGACTCTTCTTGTGACTTTTGGGTTGCACTACGTGCATGTGCAACCCACAAGCACGCACTCTCATTTGTTAGTTGTTAACTTGTTTTATTTATTTGTACATGTTGTTTACATGACAATTATACAACTAATTGTAGGATTTTTCTTAGTGGGCTTCCTCTTGTGGGCTTGGTCTATTTTATTTATTTAATTTATTTTAATGGGCTTAGAGTCTTCTATTATGCCTATGGATTCTAATATGCAACAAAAATGAATGAAAGAAAATTGTGCATAACTTTTAAATAAAATTGAGAATAAAAAATCATAAGATGAAATTGCACGTGCATTGCACGTGTAAAAATAAGAAATGTATTTTTCATTTAAAAAATTTATACGGGATGTTACACCATGTTACCTAAGTGCTAGGAAATATCTGTATTTGGCACGCTACAAACTATAATATCTCATTTAGATGCTTGATCCACAACATTGAAAGTCATTTTCCTGTCATAAGCCATACAATTACGAAATGTCGTGCTATTTGTAGATGCTCTGTTCATACGTCAATTAGTCTCATCTGTTTCAAAGTTGAAAATGGAAAATTGCAATCCAAGTTCAAACAAATAATTTTTTTAATTTAATTTTTAATTTTGAATTATAATTCAATTTATTTTATATTTTCTATATTTATAATTTATAAATTTCTATTATATATATAGAATATAGATTTATAATTTCTATTATTCTGTTAACATTGAACTACACATCTAAATTAGTCTAAAAATGTAAAATCAAGTCATTTGAAGTTCATTTGTCCATCCATCATGTCATTATAAAAAGAAACAATATTCAGCCATACAATTTTGTTACACTTCAATGCATCGGCAAATGAATTTCAAATGACTTGATTTTACATATTTAGACCAATTTAGATGTGCAGATCAATGTGAACGGTTCGGATCGTCGATACACAGACCAAAAGTCCGAGTGCACACGGAGGCGAGTGCACAATGGAAGGTTTTCCTATATATATATAGTATAGTTATAGTTTAGTTATTTAGTTATATTTATTTATATATTTATATTTTATATATAGTTATATTATAAATGCATATGCAAAACACATTCAAGTATGGGGAGTTCTTTTTTCTCGCCTATGTTTTATGGCTTATCATCTTATATCTCTTTGAATGGTGTGAATTGTGCATTTGAGATAGGTTGATGAAGTTTTTAGTGTATCACAGGGGATTATTCTACCTTGCCATTTTTTAGAAAAAATATCTCAGAGAAGGATTCATTGACATTCATAGTGTTGAGCCATATACGATCTTTGGAGAGTACATGGACTTCCATACTTGCTGATGTTTGAATGGAATATGAGAAAGGAGAAACAATGTTGTTTTCAGTAAGGGTTTGCATTCACCAAAAGAGACCAGCGCAGAAGTTTACAGCAGTTTAATGCTTCTGAAGAAATGAACTCAACAAAAGAATTATTGTTTGTTGCATATAGTCTAATATTACAAGAACAATCTTCCCCCCTAATTAAAACTGTGCAGGCCGTAAATAATTATTGTATAAGCTTCCATTGATATGCTATCTGCTATATTATTATGTTATTATGTGTCCACCACTCCAAAATTGTATGCATTACTACTCTATGTTGATCGTTACATGCAGAGGACTCCGTCCATCATCTACCGGTTTGACTGTCGCTTTGTGAACCGTTTCAGGTGTGTATTCAGATTCAGATTGAGATTTGGGTTTGGGTTTCTTGAATTTGGCAGTTTTGGCCAGCTCATCGACTGCACCCATAATCTTCTGAGTGGACTCCACAACTTGAGC
The DNA here is from genome assembly GCA_017893485.1 of Hemerocallis citrina. NCBI lineage: Eukaryota > Viridiplantae > Streptophyta > Magnoliopsida > Asparagales > Asphodelaceae > Hemerocallis > Hemerocallis citrina. The sequence goes on from CM030368.1 coordinate 210,992,473, forward strand.
GAGGAGAGAGGCAGCAGTGGCCAACCTGATGACATCATCAGCAATAGAGTCGGCTGACATCATTGTGGTTCTTAGCTTTCCTGCAGCAGCGAGGGCATTTGATACGTGGAGGCTGGCAGCTGAGGGTGCGGTCATGTTATGAATCGATTGTGTTAAATCCAATAGTGCCTTAGCGGATTCAGAACTCATTTCAGCACAAGCTGATCGGATTTTCTTATAGAATTCTGTGTCTGTTGTTGGCTGATAGGAAAAAAAACAAGGAGGGTGTTAGAATAGTCTGAAAGTTCGCTGGTTGCATAAACAATGTGGATTCTGTCCTTTCAATTAATTTATGAAACTTTCTAAAGCTTTAACTGTGAAATTTCACTGTCACTGCGTCAAAACTCTGTAGTTGTATGTTTACACCTCCAAACTTTTTTGGCATGAGGCTTACTATAATGTTGAGAATCTAAGCATAACGCTGACCAACAGATTCTCGTCATACCTGAGTTTTATAAGGAATTGCAGCGTAGGTAGCAAGAACATCAATGGAGTATGCACACTGGCGATTCAAAGCTCCGATCTTTAAGTATTGCTTCCATGGATGGCGAAAGCCAAACCGTCCATGACATGGTTCCCATCTTGCAAAGTTGGCCTTCAAATGAGGTAAAATTCTCATCAAAATTCGATTGATAAATTAAATCTCTTTTAATTGTTTGAAGTTGGATGACTAATCTTTCTTCTTTGAAAATGGAAGGCTCATGCACTCACCAAAGCTTCTTCTGTAGGCTTCGAGTTGAGAACACCCTTGTAAACTTGGAGGAAATGCTTATCCGCTGAATTCTCATCCCCCAACTTCTCGTCGAGGTACTCTGCTTCTAATCCTGCAAGTTTACATAATTTGTTTTTCAGCTATTGCGCTATAAAGGGTAATACAGAATCACATCAAAAAAGCAACAAGCAAATATTCTCGTGGGCCTATCTATATATAGTAAACCTGATTTTGTAAGTACCACCATTTTGTAGGGTACATACCTTCCAAGAACTTCGCGAGCTTATCCAAGTTGGCAGCAATCAGATTGTGGAGATCCTCCCCTGCCCACACTGGGAAGATGAAGATGGATGTCAAGAGACAAGTCGTTACACCAAGGGCGACAGTAGATAGCCTCTGATGGGCCAACTGCACCAGCTCATCCACCCGATAGCTCGACACTGCTACGAGGCTGAATGTCAATATGAATATCGTCACACCATAATCGTACCTTGCCTTGACTTCAGGAATGAACCGAGAGAAGGTAGCTGCAGCAGCTGCATCGTCATTTTAAACATGCTTTATCAGATTCATTTATTTCCAGGCGCTTCCGTGGTGGAAAAATTATGTCGAACATGCTTACCTAGTAAGAAGACAAACAGCGCCAGAAGTAACGGTTCACCTTCATTCCCAGCTTGGGCTGCTGCGTAATGTGCTCCAAGACCTAGCCCTCCGGCTAGGAATGTGGCGAACGCTCTGTTAAGACCTTTCCCCAGTGTTCCACCTGAGTAAACAAATACAAAACATTTTATCTCCTGAAACTGTTTTTTTACAACTTCTGAGCACAAATAAGGAATCAATCACATGTCGTGTATGTGTAATCATATCGAGCAGCGTTGTGCTTACCAACAGTGAACTCCATTACGACAACCACAGTCAGTACAGCCCACATCGCAGAGGCTCCAAAGCTATTGAAGAGAGGGTTGACATAATAAAACACGGAGACTATCGCCAGCGCCAACCCAACCTTAATCGAATGCAGTATTCTTCTCGGATCGTCCGTGCCAATCTTCTTCAGCACCCCGAATCGCTTCACCACCTTCTCCTTGAGCTTCTCTACTGAACTCAACCAAACCTTCTTAGCAGCAATACTACTACTACTACTTTCTTGTGCAATCTCCATTGCTTCTAAGTTTGAGGTTTTTTTGGGAATTAAGTGATGAATATAGTTATTATAATGATAAGGAGGTTGAGTTATGGGGAGAGAGAGGTGAGATTGGGGAGCTTATATAAGTGAGAAAAGGAATGAGAATTGGAATATTATAATGAAAAATAAATCTTAGTGGTCAAGATGACATGAGAATTTGATTATTTTTTCCTTTACTTTTGTAATTGGATGGTTTACATTCAAGCTGAAAAGAATGTGTGTTTAAATTTATTAATAAAGGAAAATTTTGAACTGTAACCAACTGCTTTTTGACCATTTCTTGTCTAATTCCTTTCTGGTTGGGGGGCACTCACATTTGAGTTCTAACAGAACTGGAAAAGATTTACTTAAAAATAAACAAAGTTGGAAACAGAATGGAGGTGTTGGTATTAAGGAGGATCGATACTGCACAGATACTTATATCTGGTAGCCGTGTCGTATTGGACACACGAATCTGACATGGTACTTGATTAGGGTAGTATTTTCGAAAGAAAAAAAATTCTTGTCGATGTGTCGTGTCTCATCGTGTTTGTATAGGCATGTTCGAGCTTCTTAGGAAAGGATTGAGGACAGTCTCTTATATGACATTTGTTTGCATTTATTTTAAGGATTTAATTTGATAGCATTCAACAGCTTCTTATCCTCTGTTGCAAAAAGAGCTAGCTGCTTTTTCATTTCTGTACATCACAACAAAAGTCACAGGTTCCACACATGGAACTTGAGAATGAGAGGTTGCAAGTAAAGATGCCACCCATCCATAGCTCAATGATCAGATTGGTATATATGGCATGTACCTACATAGTAACTTTTGTTTTTTAATTGCTAAAATCTCTATTGATTTAATCTTTTTTTCCTCAACGAAAAGCTTGTGTAAGAGAAGGAAATGTATAAAGGGTTCATTTGTGATAGAGGAGGTCACTTTCTCATAATTATAATTTTTTGAGGAGCAATGTGAAATTTTATGCGCTAGTTTTGATGCTTAGAAGCATGGGCAGGGGATTAATTTTCTGAAAAGAAATAGCTCGAATGAGAGACAAAATGTGGGAAAATTATTGAATTTTTTTGCCGTACTGACCCACTCTCTGAACTTGTAATATATTGAAAATTAGACCGTAGTGTGGATAGCTTGAGAATACGTCGTGGATGAAGAATGAGATGAGAGTAAGAGTGAGGAGGTAGGATATATGAAGTTTGAGAGCAGTCCAACAGTTGAGATTTTTTGATTTAGGGATCTAAGGTTTGTGGGTTGCGAAAGTGAAGAGAGAGAGAAAGGAGATCGATTGAGAAAGGGGAAGGAGAAGAGGGGGCTACTGATTAAAGACAAGTATGAAAATACAATAACTGAAGCCGTCAGTATAAAAAATGTCGTTCTCTCAAAGGACGACATCTCTTATTGTATATTCACACTTGTCTTTTATCTCACAATTGAGACTACATGCTTCTTTAACTAAAATTAACAGATGTCAATACTCCAAAAATCGGCATGAAAGTTTTTTTAAAAAAATAGATGTTGTTATTGAAAAAACGGCTTGGTAATAATCTATGCCTTTTTTTCAAGAACGTTTGTTGCTGACATGTCTAAAACTAAATCAGTTCGCTAATTATTTTTGAAAGTGGATCAGAATGCGAAATATTTTTAAAAAGTGGGTCAGTACGGCAAAAAGTTCAAAATTATTTAGGTTGTGGCTCGAATAATAGACCGACCCACGGAAGGGAAAAAAATGATAGAAGATTGATAGATGGTGAAATTAGTTGGGAGACTCGATACTTCAATTAAAATAATTTTCGTATCATATCAGATTTAAACTAAAAATATCGGTACTCGCTACATAACCCCGGGTCAAAATAATTCAGAAATATTACAGTATATCATATTACATTCTACATGACTCTGCAAAGACAAAATTCCAAGAACCAATTCCTTCCATGCAATTTCAGAGATACTATCAGAATCTTGCTTCTTGGTTATCTATTCCCTGATCATTAACCAGTAAACATGAGTTCACATGAGTTTATCTAAGTTCATAATCTTAGCTAAGCTAAGCTTCAGCATTTCTGACATCTGAAAGCACTTAACACAGAAACAAATATTCTTTCAAGAATAAACAATGAAACGTAACACTAGGTTTCTTGACTTTCTACGAATTTTTAACCATTTAATATGGACCGAAAAGTACAATCAATCGACATAGGTACGGATGCACTTGGTGGAGATATATATCTATATAATGATCAAAGTTTAAGAAAGGACCATGAATGATAGTAACCCTAATGGTTAGAGCACTAGCAGAATCCACCAAGAAACCCACATTCATCTAATGGTGGTCCTCTCTGCATATAAATAATTATTTTCTCTGATTTAGGTTCTTGAATGTCATAATCACTCCATGTGCTAATTAAGTACTGTTTTCAAAGTTTAAGGCCGCATTTGTTTCGGATTTTAAACACAGTTTTCGGTTTTTAAAATTAAAATATAGAATAATTTTATTTGGATATAAATATTTGTAAAATTTATTTTAAAATTTCATCAAAATCTATGTTTAAAATGAGTTTTTTAAAAACCGAAAAAATCTGTTTTCTGAGACAAAATTTTCATTTTCCAACCAACATACTATATACATATATATGTATACATTATGTACGTATACAGTATGTATATACAATAATTTTAATAATAATAATAATAATAATAATAATATATTATTATTATTATTATTATTATATTAATATATATTATATATTATATATATTATAATTTGATATATGTTTATTTTATATATATATACTAGATTTGCCTGTGGCCACGTGCCTACGACACGTCTTCAGAACGATACAGCATATGAAAAGTCTTGTAAATGGTAAATCAACAATTATGTAGCTGAAGTTTGAATAGTATGACAATAATTAGTTGTAAATAAAAGTCCATGTTTCCATTAGTATATGGTGAGAAATAATTATAAATTGGGGTATAAAAGTCCATGTTTCTATATATATATATATATATATATATATATATATATATATATATAGAGAGAGAGAGAGAGAGAGAGAGAGAGAGAGAGAGAGAGAGAGAGAGAGAGAGAGAGAGAGAGAGAGAGAGAGAAATCTTCGGTTGCACACTACTTTGGTGAGCACTTCGTGAGCACTCACGAAATAGAGCACCTATGACAAATCCGAACCGCTCATATTGTTCTATATACCTTAGATAGCTTAACAATAAAAAATCAAGTAATTTGAAGTTCATTTGCCCATGATTTACATCATCACAAAATTGTATGGCTGAAAATTCTAACAGCATGATGGATGGGCAAATGAACTTCAAATTACTTGATTTTTTATTGTTAGGCTATCTAAGGTATATAGAACAATATGAGCGGTTCGGATTTGTCATAGGTGCTCTATTTCATGAGTGTTCACCAAAAGTAGTGTGCAACCGAAGGGGACTCTCTCTCTCTCTCTCTCTCTCTATATATATATATATATAGGGAAAGCTTCTGTTGTGCACTCTCCCTCCGTGTGCACTCGGCCTTCAGGCGTTCATATCGACGATCCGAACCGTTCACCTTGATCTACACATCTAAGTCTAAATATGTAAAATAAAATTATTTGAAATTTATTTGCCCATCCATCATGTGACTATAAAAAACAATGATTTTCAACCATATAATTTCGTAACACTTCAATGGATGGGTAAATGAATTTCAATTGATTTGATTTTACATATTTAGACTAATTTAGATGTGTAGATCAATGTGAACAGTTCGGATCGTCGATATGAACGCCCGAAGGCCTAGTGCACACGCCGTGTGCACTAGAGGAGTGCACAACCGAAGCTTTCCCTCTACACACACACACACACACACCCCATTAGTATATGGTGAAAACTAATTATAAATTGAGGTATAAAATTCCATGTTTATATATATATATATATATATATATATATATATATATATATATTTATATTTATATATATATATATATATATATATATATATAGAGAGAGAGAGAGAGAGAGAGAGAGAGAGAGAGAGAGAGAGAGAGTTAAATAAATAAATGAGTTGTTTGGAGGGGAAGGAGGAATCTGTTTTGTGAGGTTAAACCTGGGCCTTTGATTTTGGGAGGATTGAAGAAGAGCCACTTGATAGCTTTCTTTGTGTTTTATTATATAGATATATATAAAATTATGTATGTATCAATATGTATGTATGTATGTATGTATGTATGTATATGTATACAATATGTATGTATCAAAGTATATTATGTATGTATATAGTAAGTATGTATATGTATACAGTTGTATATATAATAGTATGTATATATTATTATTATTATTATTATATATCAGTATGTATGTATGTATATGTATGTATATTATTATTATTATTATTATTATATTATTATTATTATTATTATTATTATTATTATTATTATATATACATGCATACAAACCCATATATACAGTATATATAATAGCATACAATATAGAGTATTTATGTGTGTGGTATATATACAGTTTACCGAACACCTTTTATACTTTAATTTTTACCGAACACCTTTTATACTTTAATTTTTTTTAAAAGCAATTTTATGAAAATAGTTTACCAAACAATACTTTGTTTTCGAAATCACAAAAAATAACTTTATAATTTTTTTTTCGAAAACTAAGTTTAAAATGAATTTTCAGAACAATGAACCAAAAACAGCCTCAGTGTCCTTCTTTAATTTTTTAAAATAGATATTTTCACCCAAAAGAGAAAGAAAAAAATTCCCAAGCTTTTGGAAGATATATTCTTCTGAGTTAAAAATAAGAAAAAGCAGAGCTGAAATTATTAGCTAGGGCAACACACTTCTCTAATTAATAACTGCAAACTCTCAAAAATTAGGGAATTCAGTGGAGAGCATAAAATTCGATATATATCAGATATGACACTCTTAAAGGTCTCATGTTCATATGTAGTAAGACAGCATAAGTGCGAGAGAATAATCCAAGCTATCCAATTCTCAAGATATTTCAACAGTCTCAAGATATTCTTTTGTTCTCTTGCTATCTTTCTGCTTTCTATCTAGTCGCGATTTCTCTGCATTTTTCTTTCTTCTCTGTCTATGCGCAGGTTGAGGTTTGCGCCTTTCTGTTGGGATGATCAGCATCGTGTCTCATGATTTTGTTCTGTATTCGTGGCGTATTGTATAAAGTTGTGTGTGCCCCTGATTTTGTTTGCTTGCTAGCTGCAGATTTCATTTGCCTTTACAGTAGTTTGCCTTGGGTTACTAGGCCAGAGTTTCTTTAAAAAACATAGCTTAAATACGGACATTCTGCTTCAAGTTGCCATTGAACTTCTTTCCATTCCCTTGCTGAGTTAGAGGATGATCAAGAGTAAGCGCTGACACTTCATGAACAAGGAATTGAATGATCCAATGCAAAACACCATTCAATGCGGCTTCTGCTTATAAGGCTCTTGATCACTCTATTATAACTTCCTCACCCAACCTGTCTTTTCAAATCCCTTCCTTGTGATCAGGGCTAGCCCCCGCCTTGAGGCATGTGAGGCAACCGCCTCAGGCTTTCAATTTTTTTGCAATTTTAGGAGCCCCAAATTTGTATTACTCTTGTAAATGTAGATACGTATTTTGCGCGTAAAAAAATATATTGTAATTAGGGGCCCCAAAAAAAATTATTTGGGCCTTTCGTCTTGGGCCCTCGGGAACGCAGGGTCGGCCTTGCTTGTGATGGTTTTCCATTCTTGCTTTTCTCTTCGGCTCTTTGTTTGGTGGTCTTCATCATTTTCGTGGCAAATCGATTATTTGCTTGCGTTTTTCTCTAACTTTTGTATATAGTTATGTTTCTCTCTTTCCGTTTTACATCTTGTAAACTAATTGTACATATTTGTGTAACTTTAATGTTGAATTATATTTTTATATATATGTTGGATGGAGACTTTTGGCTCTATCCGCATTATCAAAAAAAAAAGAAAAAAGATATGACACTGTTAAATTTTTAGAACCGCTGTGTCTTAATCACATAATGATTAACATTTTCTGGAATATTCGTGGGTTTTATAGCTCCCATATTCACATAGCTATCTTTCAGTTCATTTCCTCTTCTCTGTGTCCTCATCTCGATTTAGGAGTCTATTCTAGATTCTTTTCCCCTACTTCTCTCTCTCTTTTTCTTCTCGGATTTTAGTGCGTTGTTCGGAGTACTGTTGTTTATCTATATCATTGTCTATTTTCCCTCCATATTGGGGTTGTTACAAATTTTGTTTATAATAAAACCAACTTCGAAAAATTTATTCTCTTTATTACAACTTTGGTTACAAAAAGTTTGACATAAATCCAAATGATTGAAAGGAACAAAAAAAAAACTTGAGAAGGAGGAGAGTAATAAAACCGATTTGATTTCGAGGCTTGTGTAGCACACAATCTTCTTAAAACAATTTTAACCTCGTCTGTGCTGCTAGTTGAGGCTTCTGTCTCCCAGGATTCAACGACGAAGAGCGTTCACGCGGGCACCACGTGTCATGCCCCGAATTCTAAATAAGGCTGAATTCGAAGTTCCACAGAATCTTTACACTTCACTTCGTACAATTTTACAAATAACTTAAAATTTTCTATTATAACAGAGTCTTTTACATTTAATAACACAGTGGAAGGTAAATTGAAGTACAATAATAAAAAGTATACAATTGTAACAACTTTAAATAATTATCAGCATCAAATCAACTTTATATCTTCTTGAAAAATTCAAATCCTGCATATAAATTGTGGGCACGTCAGTTACTTACAACCGACAAAAATAATGTTATACACGGCCATCCTCGCTATGCCGAAAGTATAACGATATTAATACTTTAACAAACCACAAAATTGAATGTAAAATAAAGTGTTAAAAGTGACTACTCTAAACAGGTAAGTGTATGCAATGCTTTAATGCCTAATATAGATATTTACACTAAGATGAGACTAATGCATACTTGTTCGGATTCTATGCATCCCATACTACATAGGTCTGAGGGCAAGCACCTACGTACTCCACAATAAAGGGTTCAATCTCTTGCCATGATAACTACCCAGTAATAAAACAAAGTTTAGGCATTCCACGAGTACGGATCCCAGTCCCCAAGTACATCGCCCGACTATACAGAATCCTCGTCGTGCGAACATCCCATCAAGTGTCCCTCTAGCCCCGGTATACGTATATACACTGGAGTACGGCAAACTATCTGCCCAACTACTCATAGTCCCGGATTTAAAATAAAAGCTCGTCTCCATCGGAAGCAACCATAGTCCCGGAGTACACCGCCCGACTGGATCTATAGTCCCGGAGTACACCACCCGACTATATAGAAGCCCTCCACTCACGTTTGCCCAAGTTTACTACATCTTCACTTAGTGCCTAATTCTTAAGTTCAAGACATGAATAAATTATCACACCTAGAGTTAACTTTTTCCCCTACCGGACTTAATCATAAATACCGAGATAGCTCACATAGCCATATCTCAAAATAACTCAATCATTTAATTCAACATTGCCTGTACCCGGGGTCTCACTAAACCTCTAGATCACAACCTTTCATGTTCTAGAATTCATGGGTACTTATACCCTTCAATAATCATGTATTAAACCTCATTGTATTCATATATTCAACTTATTCATAACTTAATCAATCTCTTACTTGTGCATCATTCATGATATTCAATTCATTCACTTATTCACAATTCAAAAATAAAGAACAACATTTCTTTTCATGGACTCATAACATAGATTCATCAACTTCAAATCTCATGAGCAATTTAATCACAAATCATATCTTAAACCACATCAAGTATTTCTTAATCAAAAATAATTATACAATCTCATCAAAGAGAAATCAATAGCATTACAATATTTTACTCTTCTTCTAATCAAAATAAATGTCATAATCTTAAATGAATGCTTTCGAATCATCAACTCATTATCTATGTCAATTTTACTTTTAATTTCTCACACAATACATGAAATATCATGAAACTATTTTTAATAAACTTTAAATCATTTTAGAGGAATATTAGAATTTTTCCCAAATTTTTATTTGCATTAAAACCCTTCAAATTGTCAAAAACACCAAAAAAAAAATATCATATGGAGCTACCGGGTTTCGAACTGAAGCCCACAGGCGCGCTACAGTACCGCCCTATGGCGCCTCCGCTGACTAAGAAGTCCAAATGACTTCACTATCACAGGGACTGGCCGCAAACCCTAAATACACAATCTCGGTCTTTGGGTTAATTAAAGCCAAAACAGAAAAAGAAGGGGACTGTCGAGATTCGAACTCAAGACCCCTGACCAACCCGCGCTACAATAACGTTTTTACAGCGCCCCAACTAGCCAGTAAGTCCAACTGTGACCACCGATATGAAGTCAGAGTGCAAAGGTTTTGTCTATACCGTACTGTAATTAGTTTATTTTCACAAAACTCAATAATACGATCGATCTAACTCTTTTAGTAAACTGTAAATACTTTTTCCAGCCTGAGTTTATTTGAAAAACAGTAACCCACAAATTTCAAAATCAAATGTTAAATATATATCTATATTTCAATTTATTTTTCTCTCTTTTGCATACATAAAATTGCATTTCTCCAATTTAAGAAAATAACAAATTTTGTATATCTCACAACCCATTTTATGAACCCATTTGTATCAATTTAACTTTACTACATACTTCTTGACTACAAGGAAAAATCTTAACATTCTTCATACAAGTTGTAAAATTCGACATTTACAAACCAACATGCATAAACTAGTATGATCCATGACAATACTTCATTTGTTCTCTTCTTTCTAACTATCATGATGTCAATTTATTTTCTTATAGTCACAACATGGTTTCTACAATTCATGGCACAAACACAATAGCATGGAATGGTCTATATTTATCACATGATTCACATCACATTAATCTACTATACTCATTTATCAAAACTAGCATGTTTGTCCTACAATTAGAAAGCATAAAGATCACCCACCTCTAATGAAGACTTACAAAAAGATGAAGAGACACAACTCCTAGAAACTCCTAACTCCAACAAGATCAGCTAGCCCTTCTCTTCCTAGCAAGAGCACTCCAAGCCTCCAAAATGCAACACATGAATTCTCTCTAACTCTCTTTCTTTTTCTTCTCTCTTGATAGTACATTTAGGTGTGAATGAGAAGACTGTGTGTGTGTGTGGGGGGGGGGGGGGGGGGGGGGGGACAAATGGAGGGCTAGGATTTGATCTCACCATCAAGTAACTACCCACTCACCACTCTCCCACTGTCTCCACTCACACCACTTCCGGCCTCTCTCTCCTCTTGTACACACATGCACGTGTTAAGCACTAGTGCACACTCATACACATTATTTTATACAATTCTATAATTTTATTTATATGCCAAAAAGTTGTTACATGTCATGTGTGAGTCCATGCACAACTAATTGTAGAGTTAATTTATGGACTTGTTTAATTTAATTAATCTAGTGGGCTTATAATCTATTTTAGACCTATGGATTAATAAAAAGACTAAAAATAAAAGAGACTCATGCATGATACAAAATAAATTTAAATGAGAGGAAAGAAAAATAAAGATGGAAAATTTTCATGTGTATTGCACGTGCAAAAATTGAAAAAAAATATATTTTTAATTAAAATAAAAATACAGGATGTTACACCACGTAACGTTCTCGAACTGGCAGCGACATATCTCTATCACCAAATTGACTCACGAACGGAACAGAACAAAACAAAACAGAGAGGAAGCAACTGGATTTGGTGCAGGCGAAGAAAGTGAGAAGAGGGGGGGGGGGGGGGGCTCTATTTATAGGGTCAGGGTTATAGACTTGTAACGGCATACAAGGTTATGAATGCCTTTAGTGTAATGGCAGACAATGTATTGAATGCGTACATTGTAACGACAGACAACAGTCAATACCTTGAATGCCTATAGTGTAACTGCAAATAATCAATTGAATGCGTTACGGCAGATAAAATATTTAATACTGCACCGAAACGGTAGACAAAACCGTTTATGCATTTATAATAGCCGTTTACAAAGGGGAAAAATCAAAACTATAGCAAAAAGTGGCTTTGCACGGGGTGGAGTTATGTCGGTCTGGCATTCATGTCCGCAGGACGTGCCACAAACCGCATGTGATTGATTCCGGTCCGAGATCTGCACCCCTACTGCGCGCGCGAGAGAAAGCCTCTTGTCTAGGTATCTTACAATGCTTAGAAAGAGGTTATTATATATCCTCTTTAAATTCCTTTGATTTCTCCGATGTGGGACTATGTTCCCTTAACCCATTTTTAGAAATGAAAACGTCTCACTTTGAGAGACAATTTCTCATTCACCCCTTAAGTAACTACCCACTCACCACTCTCCCACTGTCTCCACTCACACCACTTCCGGCCTCTCTCTCCTCTTGTACACACATGCACGTGTTAAGCACTAGTGCACACTCATACACATTATTTTATACAATTCTATAATTTTATTTATATGCCAAAAAGTTGTTACATGTCATGTGTGAGTCCATGCACAACTAATTGTAGAGTTAATTTATGGACTTGTCTTGTGGACTTGTTTAATTTAATTAATCTAGTGGGCTTATAATCTATTTTAGACCTATGGATTAATAAAAAGACTAAAAATAAAAGAGACTCATGCATGATACAAAATAAATTTAAATGAGAGGAAAGAAAAATAAAGATGGAAAATTTTCATGTGTATTGCACGTGCAAAAATTGAAAAAAAAATATATTTTTAATTAAAATAAAAATACAGGATGTTACACCACGTAACGTTCTCGAACTGGCAGCAACATATCTCTATCACCAAATTGACTCACGAACGGAACAGAACAAAACAAAACAGAGAGGAAGCAACTGGATTTGGTGCAGGCGAAGAAAGTGAGAAGAGGGGGGGGGGGGGGGGGGGCTCTATTTATAGGGTCAGGGTTATAGACTTGTAACGGCATACAAGGTTATGAATGCCTTTAGTGTAATGGCAGACAATGTATTGAATGCGTACATTGTAACGACAGACAACAGTCAATACCTTGAATGCCTATAGTGTAACTGCAAATAATCAATTGAATGCGTTACGGCAGATAAAATATTTAATACTGCACCGAAACGGCAGACAAAACCGTTTATGCATTTATAATAGCCGTTTACAAAGGGGAAAAATCAAAACTATAGCAAAAAGTGGCTTTGCACGGGGTGGAGTTATGTCGGTCTGGCATTCATGTCCGCAGGACGTGCCACAAACCGCATGTGATTGATTCCGGTCCGAGATCTGCACCCCTACTGCGCGCGCGAGAGAAAGCCTCTTGTCTAGGTATCTTACAATGCTTAGAAAGCGGTTATTATATATCCTCTTCAAATTCCTTTGATTTCTCCGATGTGGGACTATGTTCCCTTAACCCATTTTCAGAAATGAAAACGTCTCACTTTGAGAGACAATTTCTCATTCACCCCTTAACTTTTTTTAGCAAATAAATATATGATTTTGATCTACCCACGAACGAGAATACAAATCAATCAAGATCTCTCAATAATTCATTGAGGATTTTATTAAAAAATTTGCTAAAAAACTGGTTCGTAAATGGTGTATAAAATACCCATTTTCTAACAGGGGGTTTCTTCTATTTGCCCCCCATTGCAGTGTTGCAGTTTTTTTTTAAAAAATAAAAATAAAAGATGGCATGAGAAGTGTCATCTGACTCTTATAAATAATCGCAACACATACAGCTGCAATCCCTCAGGAAGTACATTCAAAAGTTACAAGTGTTGCAGTTGTTGCCTTTTGATTTGCGTTCTTTTGCGTGAGGAAGCTATTGCATGTTGAGGGTGCTAGTTTGCTCACCTCATTGTACGGTTGTTATTGTTTCTCTTAGGCTAGCTGTTGATTTCTCTGCGTCTGTCTATTTGTGACTTGGTTGGTTTATTAGCACTTTGCGTTCATGTTTTTGCATGGAAAATTTTGCCGTACTACCCCACTTTTTGAAAATATTTAGCGCTATGCCCCACTTCCCAAAACGATTAGCGATATGCCCTTGTTTAGGACACGTCAGCAAGAAACGTTATTGGGAAAAACGACGTAGGTTATTTCGATGTTGTTCTTCCCAATAACGACATCTGTTTGAATAAAAAGTGTCATGTCGTTATTTGGAATAACGACATTTGTTGTTTTGTTTTTCGACAGCTTGTAGTCTCCACTTAGCGAAAAAATTGCAACTGTGAAAACCTTATAACAGATGCCGTTATTTCAAATAACGGCATTCTCAATACTGATACCGTTATTTGGAATAACGGCATCAGTTATAATTTTTTTTTATAAAAAAGTAATTTATTATTCATCCTCTCTGACGAATAAGTTAAAAAAAAAAAATTTATAACTGATGCCGTTATTCCAAATAACGGCATCAGTTATAATTTTTTTTTTATATATAAACTTTTTATTCATTCTCTCTGTTTCCAAACAACGGCAAGAGTTCATATTTATATATAACTGATGTCGTTATCTCCAATAACGGCATCAGTCATTCGAATGCCGTTATTCAGGATAACGGCATCAGTCATTCGAATGTCGTTATTCAGGATAACGGCATTATTTATAAGTTTTTTTCACACTTAGAACTTTTTAAAGTTAGAGGATTCACACCTGTAAGAGAAATATACTGATGCCGTTATTCCAAATAACGGCATGAAAAAAAAATGTAAAATTGATGCCGTTATTGGAAATAACGGCACGTAAATAACATATGCCGTTATTTTCAATAACGGTTTATGCTGACGTGTCCTAAACAGAGGCAGATCGCTAATTGTTTTGGGAAGTGGGGCAGAGCGCTAAATATTTTCAAAAAGTGGGGCAGTAGGGCAAAATTTTCTTTTTGCATGAGGATGCCTCTGCTATTTGAATTTTGATGTTCTGTGCGTTCTGTTCCGACTACTTCTCTGGATTCTTTTCGTTGCCGGTGGAGTTTCCTCCCGCTATCTTTGATTGCATTGCAGGTGATCTTGGCTAGCAGTGTGTTGCCCGTCATTCTCCTCCTGCTTCGATGCTGGTCTACTCTGATTTTCTCCCTGCTGGTTGCCTCCATCGAGTCTATCATTGCATTCCCCTCCCCTCTCCTTGGTTGGATGTTGATGCTCCCTTCTCGGATGCAGCGCGGTCTTCATGGATTTTCTCGAATCAGGCTTTGATTGTTGTTGTCTTTTGTAGATCTGTTATCTACTGTAATTTTATACACCGCGATCTTCCGGTTTCCATATTATCTTTTTTTTTTCTTCCGATTTTACCTCTTGTAAAGTCTTCTGTCTGTCTGTTGTTTCCTGTACATTTTGTTTATATATAAATATATTTTTTTTGCATGGAGTCGTTTGACTCTATCCTATTATCAGAAAAAGATATTTTAACAGTCATATTGATTTAGAGGTCTTAGCTTGCCAATAAATCGAGGGGTAATCTCCATTTAGATACGAAGCAGAGTGTAATACCCTAATTCTTTCTTGTCATACTGTGTGACTTGGCATCAGAGAGTTTTCGCTAGCAGAATGCATTTGACGACCCTATCTCGGTGCTGATGGTCAAAGCACGCGATGTCTTGTCTTTTTTAATTGACTAGTAGCAAGCACTAGGCATATTGAATCAATTACTAACTCACTATTCTCAAGCACTAGGCATATGGGTTATTTGGAATTCATGGGACATCTGCTTAGAATTCCTTATGATGGGATTTACTTATGATGGCCTTCATTTGGGATATTTGGAATGAGAGAAATCAAAGTATTTTCAATAAAAAATTTCTGATATTGTGAGCATAATTGAATCTATTTTCTACTTCGTTTCCTTATCGTCTGAAATACTACCTCCTTCTATAAATAAGACGGTGAACTTTAATGGTATCGATGATGCCATTTATATCTTTATTACTAAACTTTGGAGATCAAGGCTGTCTTCATGATGGGGGTCAAGCCAATCAAGAAGACACCATTGTTGTATCTGACTTTGAGTTCTCTGCATTTGTTGGTAATGTTGATCATATCCAATGTTGGAAATAGTTTTGGCATATTTTCCGGGCCGGATTCCGGTGGTTTTCGGCCACCGACGGAGCCGGAAAATGATTGGATTACGTTACTCTCGTCGAGTACTATTCCGTAACGTATGTTAGGATCGTGAGAAAAACAACAGAGATAAATTTGAGAAGAAAACAACACAAATATTATTTCTCAATCTCAAAAGATTTACAAAAAAAAACTCTCAATACATTTATAAGCTCTCTGTGGCTATCAATCTCTATTTTTCTCTTCAGTTGAGTGTGTCTCCAAATGAAGAAAATAGTGAGTATTTATAGGAGGGGAAGAGACACCATGAAGAGACACCATGCTTTTGAAAAGACACCATGCTTCGGAAGAGACACCACTTTTGTGGCGGGACCTACAATTCTCCCCCTCACGCCACAACTGCACCAATCGTCATCTCTCATCCATTCCAGTTATGTCTCTGCATAACTCTAGTTTCTCCCGAGACACAATCTTTGTCAACATGTCTGCTGGATTCTCCTTCGTGTGGATCTTCATCAGTTTCAACAATTGTTGATCCATCACCTCGCGTATCCAGTGATAGCGAATATCAATATGTTTTGTTCGGGAATGGTACATTGAATTCTTGCTCAAATCCAGAGCACTCTGACTGTCACAATGTACCTTGTAGTCATTCTGCTTGATCCCGAGTTCTTGTAGAAATCGCTTTAACCACAACATCTCCTTGCCAGCTTCAGCGGCAGCAATGTACTCTGCTTCTGTCGTAGATAGTGCAACGCACTTCTGCAACCTTGACTGCCATGACACAGCCCCCCCTGCAAAAGTGTAGATAAAACCAGAAGTCGATTTTCTACCATCAAGATCTCCGGCCATATCTGCATCTGTATAGCCTTCCAAAACCGGATCAGCTCCCCCGTAACACAAACATATCTTTGAGGTACCCTTAAGATACCTGAGAATCCACTTAACAGCCTCCCAATGCTCATTTCCTGGATTGGAGAGAAATCTGCTTGCCACACCCACTGCATGTGCAATATCCGGCCTTGTACACACCATTGCATACATCAGACTTCCAACCGCTGAAGAATAAGGCACAACTTCCATTTCCTCGATCTCTTTCCTGGATGAGGGACACGAACTCTTGCTCAACTTGAAATGATTAGCCAGTGGGATGCTAACTGGCTTGGCACCCTCCATGTTGAATCGCTTGATCACCCGTTCAACATATTTCTCTTGAGATAACCACAATCTTCGGGCCTTTCTGTCTCGAGAGATGTTCATACCTAAAATCTGCTGAGCTGGCCCAAGGTCCTTCATATCAAAGACCTTAGAGAGTTCTATCTTCAGCTGTCTGATCTTCACTGCATCTTGTCCGACGATCAACATGTCATCGACATATAGTAACAGTGCAATGAAATTTCCATCAGGGGACCTTTGAATGTAGACGCATTGATCTGCAGCAGTCCTCTTGTAGCCTTGACTCACCATGAATGAATCAAACTTCTTGTACCATTGCCTTGGTGCTTGCTTGAGGCCATACAAACTCTTCTTCAGCTTACATACGAGATTCTCTTTCCCTGGAACCTCGTATCCCTCTGGCTGCTCCATGTAAATTTCTTCATGCAGATCACCGTGAAGAAATGCAGTCTTCACATCCATTTGTTCAAGCTCCAAGTCTAGGCTAGCTGCTAATCCGAGCATGACTCGGATTGAAGTCATCTTTACAACTGGAGAAAAAATCTCACCAAAATCGATGCATTTCTTCTGAAGGAATCCTTTGACCACTAGCCGAGCTTTGTGCTTCACCACCTTTCCGCTGCCATCTTTCTTGAGCTTGAATACCCACTTGTTCTTTAGTGCCTTCTTCCCTCCTGGAAGCTTAACCAAATCGTAGGTTTGGTTCTTCTCTAAAGAGTCCATCTCATCCTGCATAGCGTGCAGCCAGTTGTCTTTGTCTGGATGAGACAATGCTTCCTGAAAATTCTCTGGCTCCCCTTCATCAGTAAGAAGAATGTACTCTGATTCTGAATATTTAGTAGACGGAACATGGCCTCTTTCAGATCTACGTAGCTGAGGCTCACTCGTCTCAGGCGGTGTATCATTATCTTGTACTGGTTCTGCAGCTGTGAAAGGTTGCGGCTCCCCAGGCTCATCAATCCCTTCTTCCTCCTCCTCTGGTTCTGCTTCTAGTTCTTGATCATCATCCGCGGCAGCTTGTACTGGTACTGTATCTGGAACAAAGTCCTGAGTACTGACAGGTCTTTCAGCAATTGTAGGCTTTTCAGTGTCCCCATATGTCTGATTTTCATGGAACACCACGTCTCTACTTCTGATGGGCTTCTTCGTCTTTGGATCCCATAGCCTGTATCCAAACTCCTCGTCTCCATAGCCTATGAAAATGCATGGAGTGGTTCTCGCATCGAGCTTCTGCCTGAGCTCCTTTGAGACATGTGCATAAGCCAGACATCCAAATGTCCTCAGGTGAGAGTAGGAGGGGTTTTTGCCGGTCCATTTCTTCTCCGGGATGTTGAAATTCAGCGGGACTGATGGAGATCGATTGATCAAGTAGCAGGCGGTGCGAACAGCTTCTCCCCAAAATGGCTTTGGCAGCTTTGCTGTGCTGAGCATACTTCTGACTCTTTCCATGATTGTTCGGTTCATTCTTTCTGCTACCCCATTGTGTTGCGGGGTACGTGGAACCGTCTTCTCGTGCCGAATGCCCTGACTCTTGCAATAGGCATCAAAACTCCTGGATGTATACTCGCCTCCGTTATCTGAGCGGAGGCACTTCAGCTTCTTCCCCGTTTCACGCTCTACCATGGCATGAAATGTTTTGAAGCTTTCCAAGACCTGATCTTTTGTCTTCAGAAAATACACCCACACCTTCCGAGAAGCATCATCAATAAATGTCAGAAAGTATTTGTTGCCGCCTAGCGACTCCACCTCCATGGGACCGCAAACATCAGAATGTATCAGACTGAGCAACTCTGATCTCCTTGTCGAAGAGGAACTAAAAGAGACTCTTCGTTGCTTGCCAAATAAACAGCTGCTGCAAGGTTGATGCTCTGCATTCTTGGTAATGGAGATAAGATTTTCCTTCATCAAGGTTGATAAACCTTTCTCACTCATGTGACCGAGTCTCTGGTGCCACAGTTTCTGTGAAGCTTCATGTTCAACAATATTGAGACTATCCACATTGATCTTCACATGAGTCTTGTACAAAGTGCTGCAGAGATGTCCACGAGCGATCACCATTACACCTTTCAGCATCCTCCACGAGCCTTTGCAAAAACGGTTATCATAGCCCTTTTCATCTAGGGCTCTCACCGAAAGAAGATTTTGTCGAAGATCAGGTACATGGCGAACATCCTGCAGTGTGATTGTGCACCCGGCATCAGTCTGCATCCGAACGTCACCAATTCCGACAATCTTAGCAAAGCTAGAATTGCCCATCCTCACCGAGCCAAAGTCTCCAGCTTTGTACGTCGTGAAGATGTCCTTTCGAGGAGTGGCATGGCAAGATGCTGCAGTATCTACCACCCATTCTACGCCCTGATTCGACACATGGAGGCATGTCTCATCCTCATGAGAGCAAAGAGCCACATCTTCTAGTACTGTGACTTGTGCATCTCCTTCCTTCTTTGGTTGTGACCTTCCCTGACCGCCTTGCTTTTGTAACTTCCAGCAATTTCTTTTCATGTGGCCTGGTTTGCCACAGTGATGGCAGTTGTATGCAGGCCTCCTCCCATCACTTGATTTGCCTTTCGATCTGCCTCTGCTTTGGCTCCTGCCCCTCCACCTGCCACGATCTTCCTCTCGCTGTCTCCCACGGACTTCTGTGACGCAGGCTTGTGCTTCTGTGCCAACGTCCTTTCTCCGAGCTTTCTCATTGAATAGGGCATCCTTAACCATAGACATGGTAAGATTGCCAGTCGAAGCCGAGTTGCTGAGGGAGACCACCAATGTCTCCCAACTGTCTGGAAGAGAGCTGAGAAGTAGAAGTGCCTGTAACTCATCTTCAAGTGGTAACTCCACTGAAGATAGCTGATTCACCAGGCTCTGAAACTCGCTGGTGTGTTCTGCTACAGAAGTTCCTCCCTGTAGCTTCAGGTTCACCAACCGTCTCATCAGCAGGGCCTTATTTCGAGCTGTCTTGGCCTGGTACATATCCGCCAGCTTCTTCCAAAGGGCAAAAGCATCCGTCTCCTGGGCAACATGATGGAAGACACTGTGATCGATCCACTGTCGAATCTGACCGATCGTTTTCCTGTTCATCTTTTTCCAGTCCGCCTCATTGGTAGCTTCAGGTCTCTCTCCCTTCTCCTCAATAGGATCAAAGAGATCTTTACAACTTAGGAGATCTTCCATCCGAGGTCTCCAAAGTGTATAGTTGGTGGCAGTAAGCTTGATCATGGCTCCAAATGATGATGATGATATTGATTCCTCCATCGACATCTTGATCTGCAAAGGCTTTTGACACTCAACAACTCAACCTCGCTCTGATACCACTTGTTAGGATCGTGAGAAAAACAACAGAGATAAATTTGAGAAGAAAACAACACAAATATTATTTCTCAATCTCAAAAGATTTACAAAAAAAAACTCTCAATACATTTATAAGCTCTCTGTGGCTATCAATCTCTATTTTTCTCTTCAGTTGAGTGTGTCTCCAAATGAAGAAAATAGTGAGTATTTATAGGAGGGGAAGAGACACCATGAAGAGACACCATGCTTTTGAAAAGACACCATGCTTCGAAAGAGACACCATGAAAAGACACCATGCTTCGGAAGAGACACCACGCTTCGAAAAGACACCATGCTTCGGAAGAGACACCACTCTTCGGAAAAGACACCATGCTTCGGAAGAGACACCACTTTTGTGGCGGGACCTACAACGTACTCACTTGCCAAAAACGGTTTCCGTATGAATGAGAAATGTAGGTCCAAAGTTGGGTACTTGAAATGTAACTTTGGCAGTTGGAATGGATAGTCCCACATCGGAAGATGGGAAACATTTTCTCTATTATATAAGCTAAAGAAATGGACTAAAGGGCGTAGCGCTGGGGTTACCACTAACGTTTTTTGGAGAGAGGATCTAGCCAAAATAACACACACGCGCGCACGCCCGACCCGGCCCGAGCTTGGCTCCCTATATTTTTATTTGCCCCATTACTCTGTAACAACAGAGTAATGGCTCATCAGTTACGTTTTTGAACCATTACTCTACTGTTACAGAGTAATGGACCATTACTCTGCTGTTACAGGGTAATTGACCCTTCAGTTACTACTCCTCTTCTCCTATAAGACCAGTAATTCTGCCAGTACACAAAGTTTTAAAATTCCGAATCTCCTTCTTCTTCTTCTCCCTTTGAGCCAGAGTCTGAGAGTACAATACAGCTACTGGTTCGCTAAGATCTCTGAAGCTAGGGTGCTGCTCTTCAGGGAAAGGTAATACAGTTGTATTCTGGGAGGCAATTCGTCAACCACCGTCACACTACGGGGCGAATTTTGCTTTAAGAACAGAGATCTTAATCTCGACTCTGTACTGAGGTGTCTGGTTTGTTTTTTTATTTCCTGTAATTGTTCACAAATATTGTTAGCAATTTTCTTTTTTATGAAATTCAAGTTCTAACATTCAAGAGACTGGTTTAGCTGGTGATGATGAAGTACTCTGTTGTGGATCCTATTTCTTCTACCCTTGACTCATTTTCAGCATTGTCGCTGCATATGAAAGGAATGAAATAACTAGTGATGGAAATCCTCTGGTGGTGATTGACCCTTGAGTCAAGAAGGGTTTTTATTTGGCTGTTATTAACTTATGTTTTGACTTAGTTTTTGGCTACTCTCTGACTTAATTCTCTGGTGCTATTTTGTTAGTGAAGCCTGTAACTTCATAAGCACCAGAATGCAGATTTAGGTTCATGGTTTTTTTTTTTTTTTTTTTTTTTTTTTTTTTTTTTTTTTTTTTTTTGATAAAAGATGACCTCGTCATCGTTCCATTAATACGAAATTAAAGAAACAAAGTAGTACTACATACATAGATGAAGCCAACCCTCGTCCATCCCGAAGGAAGAACGCCAAAAGACAGGCAAAGAAACATCTACTACACGAAACTACGAACAACAAGAAGGTTCATGTTGTTATGTAGGCTAACTTGATATGTTTTGGTTTTGAAAGACATTTTGGCTGGAATCTGTTTAGGATTCTATCCCTTTAATTATCAAGAAAAAAAAAAGCACTAGCTAGGCATATGGCATGCATGGATTAAAAGCTCCCATGCATGAATATGATGACAAAGGTTAATTAGGTGAAGAAGCCCTTCGATCAATTCCACTAGCAAAACAAGAACGACAAAAAGCAATGTTGTTGGTGGTTGATATTAGCTTGATCATGGCGTACGTTGTTGTTTGTTGTGTCCCTAAACTGAATTTATTCTTATATTCTCATTTTTCTTTATGATACAAAAAGAACTCTAAACTGATCATTTCTCTCCGGATCACTAAACTAGATCTCAATGTCCGAATCAAATCAGTTAATGTCAGAAACATATGTAATTTTAGATTTATCAAGGAACAAGGGAATGTTTTTAAAGAGAAAACTTGCTTCAGGTTCCTCATTTGACTCTGATACTTTTTCTCATTTTTCTAAACAAAAAATACCTTCAATCGTTTTATCTTTTTATGAAAAACAACATGTTTTGGTGAATAAAAAGTTCATTGTGAATCACCCTATGGAGTGAATAACCCTATGGAGTGAATAGGGTGATTGTGCGGAATTAAAAAAAAAAAAATAATAAGTTGCAAAGTAAATGAGAATAGATAAGAAATACAACACAGCAAGCACAAGTAACGCAGCGATATAACGTGGTTCGACCTCCAAGTCTACGTCCACACCACCTACTTGTAGCAATTCTCCACTACAAGCGTTTTAACAAATAATTATCACACATACTCGGATTGATTGTTGAATTGATTAGTTCAGAAAATTTTTTCTCACAGTAATAGGTGAAGAATACACAGTGGGTTCGTCCAAATATATAGACGGAAAAGTGTATCTATCAAAAATAGAAACGATACATTCCAAAAAAAATGAACTGCGGTCGACCGCAATTAGGGGACAATCGACCGTTCATCTTTAAACGAAAAGTCAAAAGATGAATGGTCGACTGCTTCATTATATTGCTATAACGTGAGGTCGACTGTAGTGCGGTCTACCGACACTGAAGTACGGTCGACCGCAATCGTGTTTTTCCTGACAAATCCACTTTATATTCTTACCATATACTAATCAATTCACAATCAATTAAATACATATAAAATATCACAGATATGGAATTCCAATAACTGATTTTGCTGGCTTTCTTGGGCACTAATTAACATGTGCTTCTTTTTGAAAATTTTTTCTTTTGCTTGATCTTGCAATGCTTCTTTATTGCTTTCCTTCTTTACTTATTCTTGAATTTCTTTTGAATCTTTTATTGATATTATTTAATCCTGAAAATCTGAACAACTCAATTTTAAATTTATTAGTATTTATAGGTACGTTTTGTGCACACCAAACTAAGAGTCAACAATGTATTTCAAGTCGCATCTTATTTTCCATAGAAGAAGTTATTCTTTTGGAGTTAGAAAATAGCAAAACATTGTTCAGTTTCATTAATGAGTAACTAACGAAATAACCTAGATTGCAGCCTTTCAGATCATATGGGTTTTTTTCTTTTCTTTCTGCAGGTCTATTGTTTACTCATGCTTTCCTTTTCTTTTCTGTTGTACTCTTCCCCCCATCTCGTCATTCATGAAATATGGTGTCTATATTACATTTTTTAAAAGGGTTAATCGAAAACCATGGAGAAATCAAGGCCTTAGGACATAATTTATGTTTTCTAAAACTAAAAGTAATATTTTAAAACATGTGAGAGGGAAACAGCAAGCATTCTATTCCTCCCCACTTCTCATCCATGACTAGTTGATGTACCTTGCCTAATTTATGGCCACTATCATGCATATAGCAAAAAGATGGTTGCACCAAAACTAAAGCAATAATTCTAACAAGGCCATGACTAGCAAGTAGTCAAATAGTGAAGTAGGGCTCATGCCTACTCTCTCTATATAGGGTTCCTTTTTATCCATAATGTGACTCAATTACACCATGCTCATGACTAGCCACCTTTTGATTGTGGATGAGAAGAACTTGGAATAGAAGGCCATGTCATGTACTAGAATGAGTGAAATGGAATGCATTTTAACTTTTGTACTAGTTTGAGTAGTGCCATCTCAGCCATGGTGGAACCATGAACTGGCCAGAGCAAAATTTGTGGATGGGGTGCCAAAATGCCCGATATTTTCCAAACGATGATAGTGGCAATGTGCTGGATTCAGTGTTGTGTACTACCATGTACGGTAGGCTTTTTTGCAGGATGCGATGCGGATATGATTGAGATAGTGATGTTTGTCTAATTTTTTAAGCAAAATTTGTCGTTGGTGGACGAGATCGAGTAGGCTACTTTGTTCTTTGTTGGCCTAACAAAATCAGTAGTGTTTTCATGGTGGTATTAGAGTATACATAGCTTCTTAAATATGAAATGAAGAGGCCCATAAGCTCAAACAGTCTGGGCTTTGAGTAGCCACCTAAATTGGAAGGATGTTTTAAAGTCAGAGGAGATATTTATGTGAATTAGGCTGCTCAAGTCCTTCAAGGCTTCAATCATGCAAGCATAGAAACAAACCAAGTCGTTCTTACTTATTGCTGAATCACTGGTCTGAACCTACCTAAGTTTTAACTGGACAATGCATTGTGAATATCTTCGTTTTATATTCTAAATTTTGTGAGGCCAGCAGAGTTGAACATTAATTGTTCTAATTCACTTCATTAAAACTACTCTGAATTTGTGGCCAGGGTTGAAATTTTTGCTGTAATGTTTCCTGAATATCTCTAATCTCTAATAATCTCTATCTCTACTTCTATGGTAGAAGGCCTTAGTGTATACCAACCCGTGCAACGCACGTGCATAACTATTATAAATGAGGTTTTAGATCAAATCCAGACTAGGTCTAGATTTTTACTTTTAAAAAAACTATCTTTATTAAGACGTGCATCGCACGTGTAAACTACTAGTAATAATATTATAATGGAAGAATTAGTGTCATTTGTCAATCTACCAACACGTGCATTGTACGTGTATAATTAATATGAAGGAGGTTTCATATTCGAGTCCTCACTATGTCAGATTTTTTTTTTTTTTATATTAAACATGCATCACATGTGTAAATTACTATCCACCTATCTATCAATAATATAATATATTTACTTACTATTTAATGGAAGAGTTTGTCCAAATAAACAAAATTTAATATATTTTTTCACAAAAGAAACACTACTTTTGTCACCAAACAAATATGTGCATCGCACGTGCAACTCCAAATCTATTTTTCAACACGTGCATCGCACGTGCACATCAAAGTTTTTCATTTTTAATTTTAAAAACATATGTGTATCGCCAATTCAGCTCAATTTTTTAATATTAAGGCATTCATCGCATATGCTAATTATTATTGACTTACATCTATCACACGTTTAACTTAACTACTGGTTAATATATATATGCATGTGGTAGCTAGGGCTGATACTTGACTGACTGAATAGTTAACTCACCTTTGAGAGATGTTGTTGGAGGGATCTCGCTCCTTTCCTTTATGTACTCTAGATATTGTTTCGATGTATTGGCCGGATTTGTCCCATCCTTCCATGGACGTTGGAGGCTTTAATATTTTATTTTCATATATGTATCTTTTATTTGTTTTATTTTCGTATCTGTATATTTTATTTCTCTTCTGTACAGTTGCTCAATCCTCTAGATTTGCTTCGTTACCATCTTATTAACGAAACATTAGCTCCACCTTTTTCTTTAAAAAACCCAGTAATTTACATATGCAATGTATGTCTTAACAAATATATATTTTTCAAAGTAAAAATTTTAACGTAGTCTGGCCTCGAATTCGTAGATTTACAAACATCTTTTATATTAGTTATGCACTGCCAATGCACGTAAATTGGTAGATTTACAAACGACAACTCCAACTCTCCCATTATAATAGTTTTCTTTTAAAATAAAAAATAAAAAAGTAACTGCGTCACCGCTTCATAAATAAAAAATTAATGAAACAAAGTATTACATATATATTACATCTAAGTGTTCCTAAAATGGAACAGTGAAAAACCATTACACAGCTAAACCTACAACATTAACTTGTCCCTCCCCAAGCTAAACTTATAGACGAAGACACTTGTAATATGTTCTCCCACCTATTAGATGTGGCACATCCTAGTTTCTTTTGATCAATCAGATGATGACTCATCGAACACCAATCATAGTGTCAACTTGCCATTTCACCTTTTAGCGACGACTAACCCGAAAACCACTCCAGCGACGACTTCCTGACATTCTCTATTCTGATAATGACTTGTCACTCCACCCATCTGGTGACGACTTATCTCTTCTCTAACTCGGAACGATAAGCTCATTCACCGTCATGGTGGCAGTTTTTCCATTTGCGACATCGATGATGACTAGCTCGAACACCATCTCTGTGACGGCTTGGCCATCACCTGACCTGCAACGGCTCACAGATCTCTCACCACAACAATTTTCTCAATCTCCTAAACTAGCGACGACTCGCGCATCAACCATACCGGCGACGACTTGCATATCTACCACAACAGTCACAGCTCGTACATCCACCACCATATCGACGACTCACACATCAACCCTAATGATGTCGACAAAATCATACACCGTCTCGGTGAGAATTAGCATAACCACCAACGATCGCTCAGTGAAGATCTATTTAAGGCAACTCAAAATGAATCCTTAAATACAAATAAGAGCTCACATCAAAGCTCACAATCACGCCCATCTAATTTGAATTTCAAAAAAACTCTAATTTAAATTCAAAATTCATCCAAATTTCCTCTACACACTCCCCAAATATTATTTGTTTAAAAAAATCTATTTTGAAATTCAAAATTTTGTCAAAATCTCCTCCTCCACACTCTCAAAATATATTTTGAATTTTAAAAACTGAATTTGAAATTCAAAATTCATCCCAAAAACTCCCTCCATATTCTCCTAAAAAATTCACCCCAGTAACAGTCACAACCACTGTCTCCTGCCAGCCACCTCCTCCCCTCCCGAGGTGGCCGTCATTCTCATCTAGCTACCAAGCTAACCCCATTGCAATGTCATCCTCCGATGGCGTTCAATCCAGCCTTTAACAACAGCCATTGTTCTCATCCACCAAACCGATGCTGCCGACAAATTCCCACCGAGGCAACTCCAACGCCAGACGCCGACAGCCAAAATCCTGATCTCAACGGCAGCCCCAACATGTCGCCGTGCCGTTCTCCCCTGCCGAACCAACCCCGATGTTATCATCTCTCATGATAATAGTTATAGATATATGCGTTTATGCATATAGAGAAACTCCGATAGTGCTTAGCACTAGCCCAAGACCGTAATACTCGAGAAACCCGAGTGAAACCAAGAGAAGAAACCCTCTAAGTATGAAGAATGATATGGAAGAATACTTAGAAAATACTTGAAAGATTTTTAGAGAGAATTAGAGAACTTATGAAGAACACTCTTTCTTTAACTTGCTTTTTATTTATTTGTTCAACTTGTTTACAAATGGGAGAGGAAGGAGCTATTTATAGGCTCCAAGAGTACAAAATATCTTTCTAGAACTCTCTACCATAATATCTAGATTTTATGTCTTACAATTCCTAGAATTTTCTACACAATCTTTAGATAATTATTTTATAGAATTCTCTAGAACATCTAGAGGAGGTGATAATGTTTTATGATGTTTCTAGAGACTCTCTAGAACTTGGGCTTAATTTTGGGTTTGGATTATGAACCCATAATTAATCCTAACTCAAAATCAAGTTTAATTTCAATACTCCCCCTTAAACTTGATTTTGTCAACCATACCGAGCTTCGAGCGAAGTAACTCGAATTTACTTTTTGGTAATGACTTGGTGAAGATATCTGCAACGTTGTCATCGCTTCGAACTTCCAAAGCTTCAATTGTTCCATCAAGCACCTTCTCCCTTATGAAGTGATGCTCTAACTCGATATGTTTCGTCCTTGCATGAAACACCGGATTATTAGCCAACTTGATAGCACTTTGATTATCTCCATAAATTTCAACCAGCTTATTGATTGGCTCGAACAAATCTTCAAGGAGTCTTCGAAGCCATATACACTCTTGAGCTGCGAGTGTTGACGCTTTATACTCTGCTTCAGTGGTAGACAATGACACCGTTGCTTGCTTCTTGCTGCACCATGAAACACTTGTGTCTCCACATAAGAACACATAGCCTGAAGTTGATCTTCGATCATCAAGATCTCCACCAAAGTCAGCATCTGTGAAGCCATGAAGAGAGGTCTTGGCATTGTACTTATACACCAAACCCATGCCAAGAGTTGTCTTCACATACTTCAAGATCTTCTTTGCCGCTTCTAAATGTGGTTTCCTTGGTTCTTGCATAAAACGGCTTATGAGACCTACCGCGAAGGCAATGTCAGGTCTTGTAATGGTTAAATATAGAAGACTTCCCACAAGAGAGCGATAAGGTTGAGGATCAGGTAGCAAGGACCCTTCATCGCGCTTAAGCCTTATGTTCACATCCATCGGAGTAGTACGTGTCTTTCCTTCGTGTACCCTGAACTTCTCAACAATCCTTCTTACATAGCTTTGTTGACCGATGAAGATTCCATCATTTACCCTTTCAACCTCCAAACCAAGAAAGTTATTCAACTCACCTAACTTCTTCATCTCAAACCTCACCGACATATCCTCTTGTAGACGAGCAATTTCAGCATCATCGTTCCCGGTGATTATCATATCATCCACGTAAAGAAGAACTACCACGTGGACTCCTCCATTCTTCTTGAAGAATAGACTTGGATCCGAATTTGATGGTACATAACCGCAAAACTGAAGGAATTGAGCAAGTTTTCCATACCATGCTCGAGGAGCTTGTTTTAACCCGTACAAGGCCTTCTTAAGCTTACACACATAATCAGGATGCTCTCGTGATTTGAAACCAAGTGGTTGCTCCATGAAGATACTCTTATCAAGCTCACCGTATAGAAACGCATTTTTCACATCTAGTTGCCATAACTTCCAACCAAAGCTTGCGGCTAAAGATAGAAGTAAACGTACCGTAGTCATCTTAGCCACAGGACTGAAAGTCTCATCATAATCTTCTCCATACTTCTGAGAGAACCCCCGAGCAACCAACCTTGCTTTAAATCTATCAATGCTTCCATCCGCTTTCCGCTTAATTCGATACACCCATTTACATGAAACGGGTTGAACATCCTTGGTTTTCGGAACCAAATCCCAAGTTTCATTCTTTATAAGGGCATTCATCTCCTCTTCCATTGCGGTCTCCCACTCTTGAACACCTTTAGCTTCATCATAAGATGATGACTCTTCTTCATCTAATGGAGCGGCAAAGTAACATGAGTAAGTAGTGACAAACCTTTCATCTCTGAACCGGGCAGGCTTAACAATGTTTCTTTTAGGCCTTTGATTAGCCATGGAACCATGATCTTCATCATCATCTTCCTCTTGATTAGTGCTTCCCCTTTCACCTTGGGTCTCTTTTTCAAGACTTCCGCTCTCACTTGGCATTTGAGGAACTGGTTCATCAACCTTGAAGGAATCTCCACCTTCTTGTTCGACCAAGACTTGAGGTTGTCCATAATATGAGGAAACTTCGTCAAAGACAACATCACGAGACACGACGTACCTATGTGTCTCAGGATCCATGCACCTCCACCCTTTTCTTTGTTCATCATAACCGACAAATATGCATTTCTTCGCCTTTGCCTCCAACTTTGTTCTCTGAGAGTCGAACACATGGACGTAGCAGATTGATCCAAATATCCTGAGATGTTTCACTGTTGGCTTCTTCCCATGAACCATCTCATAAGGAGACTTCATGTTATTCGGACTTAGTAGCATTCGATTGATAACATAGGCTGCACATCTCATGCCTTCCGCCCATAAGGCCTTAGGCAAATTCTTGCCATGTAACCAACTTCTACACGTCTCGCTTAGATGTCTGATCTTCCTTTCCGCTACTCCATTTTGTTGAGGTGTATATGGACATGAAAATTCTCTCTTGATACCATGCTTTTTGCAAAAAGAGAGAAACTCCTTTGACATGAACTCCCCTCCATTATCAGTCCTTAGGGTCTTGATCTTCTGACCCAACTCTCCTTCCACGGTAACCTTGAATTCTTGAAATCTTGAAAATACTTCTGATTTTTCCTTCACAAAGTATACCCAGGTGTACCGTGAGAAATCATCAACGAACAGCAGCATGTAGCGAAACCCGGAATAGGAGGATGTTCTCGTTGGACCCATCAAATCACTATGGATCCTCTCCAACGGAGCATTGCATCGTGATGTAGAATTGTCAAATGGAAGCCTATGTGATTTTCCATATTGACATCCTTCACAAAGTTTTCCTTCATCTTGAATCTTCAACCTTGGGAGCCCATTAACCAAATCCTTATTTACCATAACTTTGAGCTTAGTCATATTTATATGACCAAGTCTAGCATGCCATATAAAGACATTATCATTGGTGCTCATCTTCTCAACATATGAGTTGGAGGCCGATAATACATATAGATCTTTAACTCGTGCTCCGGTGTGAACAACGTCCGCTTTTAACTCCTTGATATTCTTCAAAAACTTAACGTCTCTTGGGCCAAATAAAATGTAGTTACCTTGGTCCACCGCATTCACCACGGAGAGAAGATTCTTCCGTACTCCAGGGACATGGTATACGTTCTTGAGAGTGATTGGGCTTCCATCATCTCCTTTGATGACAACAGTCCCTTCTTTCTCAACATGGTGGATTGAGTTATCTGCGGTAATGATGGCTTCTTTTCCGTCATGGCGCTGAAGACTGGAAAATAACTTCTCGTCTCCGGTAATATGATGGCTACAACCAGAATCTACAATCCAATCATTTTCTAGATTTTTGGTTGTAGTGGTACCTGAAGATGCAGCCTCCACCGTGAAACATTTCCCCCATTCTTCGTCTTCAGTATGATCTTTAGATTCCGCCATATTTGATTCCTTCAACTTAACTCGGCAATCCTTTTTGAAGTGCCCAAGTTTCCCACACCGGTAGCACTTGAATCGCTTCTTGTCTCCCATAGAAGATCTTTCTTGTCCATCATTATTTTTTGTATCACTATCCTTGAACTTGGCTCTAAAACTTTGTTGCCTCCGAGCTACAAACGCGCTCCCCGAGTCATCATTGACTTTAACTCCCGCCATTTTCATGGCTAGTGATTCTTGCGAAGCTAGTAGATTTTCGAACTCCTCCAAGGAAGGTTGTGTAGCCCATCCTTGAACTGAAGTAACAAACGGTGTATATTCGGGTTGTAAACCACGAATAATAGACCGCTTCATCCGAGCTTCTGAAATCGACTCCTCCGGATTAAGAGTATTAATCTCTGAGCAAAGGTTCTTTACCTTGATGAAGAACTGTGAGATTGAAGACTCCCCCTGCTTCGCATTCGCCAGCTCATTCTCTAATAGTTGTAACCGAGCCTCATTCTTCTTGTTGAACAATTGATCTAGCGCCTTCCATATGGAACTTGCGGATGTGCACCTTGAGACATGCTCAAATACTCCCGAGGATATTGACCTCTTCAAAGCAAACTCCGCCTTGGCATTCTTCCGTGTCCACTCCTTTGTCGCTTCCGCAGTTGCAGCATCTCCCCTTGGTGGTGTTGTGCTACAACCACCGACGACATCCCATAAGTCCTCACTAACCAAGTATGACTCCATACATGACTTCCATAACCGGTAGTTAGATTGGTTTAAGATCTCCATTCCCAATCCAACGACACGACCCATTGATTCCATACTTAGAATAAACCGAGCTCTCTTAAACCCCGATCTTGATGAGCACAAGATTAGAATGGCTCTGATACCAAGTAGAGAAACTCCGATAGTGCTTAGCACTAGCCCAAGACCGTAATACTCGAGAAACCCGAGTGAAACCAAGAGAAGAAACCCTCTAAGTATGAAGAATGATATGGAAGAATACTTAGAAAATACTTGAAAGATTTTTAGAGAGAATTAGAGAACTTATGAAGAACACTCTTTCTTTAACTTGCTTTTTATTTATTTGTTCAACTTGTTTACAAATGGGAGAGGAAGGAGCTATTTATAGGCTCCAAGAGTACAAAATATCTTTCTAGAACTCTCTACCATAATATCTAGATTTTATGTCTTACAATTCCTAGAATTTTCTACACAATCTTTAGATAATTATTTTATAGAATTCTCTAGAACATCTAGAGGAGGTGATAATGTTTTATGATGTTTCTAGAGACTCTCTAGAACTTGGGCTTAATTTTGGGTTTGGATTATGAACCCATAATTAATCCTAACTCAAAATCAAGTTTAATTTCAATATATGCTAGCCACAACTCCAATGGATATTTTATGTGAACAAGACATGGAATGTTGCACAGATTCTCTGCAAACAAACGTGCTGTCTTCAGTAGTTCTCATTAAAATAGTTGTTAATAGTCGAAAGTAAGAGAAAGGATTAACTTAATTAATCTAAAATTAAATTAGAAAACCGACCATATTGACTGACCGACTCACAAATATTGCAGAATCCAAAAATATATTCTTTGGTCCACAATTGAAGGACCACACATTTAACTTAGTTAATTAAAACTTTGCCATATATTATGCTCCAATTTTGGATACTCAAAGAAAATTTTTCATGATACACAAATAGTTTCTAGATTTCATGATGTTTTACGTCTTGTAAGACCCACGGTGTAATTTTGATTTATTAATGCATGGCTGGAGTCCGACGACTCTATCCGTTTCAAAAAAAAATTTGGATACTCAAAGAAGACTAGAAAAATGAAGACATGTATCTCCTATTGGACGATGTCCTTACTCCTGTGTGCTTAAAAAAAGTAGCGTCAGTGAGGAGTGCCTTTGGTTCTTTCATGTCAGAGGGCTCGCAGGGGTCAGGTGTGACGTCTATCCTCGTTGCGAGGTTGTGGTGAGAGTCATCGAGGGTGAAGCGAGGGGATGAGAATGAGGACTCAATCTTGACATGGAGTGTCAGATTGGTGGAGTGCTTGCAGGGTCTCTGATATGATGTTGTCGCTTATCGTATGGGTCACTGTTGAGGGCGACGAGGGAGAGCGTACGATAGTTTGGAGAGGATAAACGGCGTACAAGCGAGGGACTGAGAGAGAGTGAGCCCAAATTGGCACGAGAAAGTTGTTCTGGCAGGGGTGACCGATCAGTAGGACTACATTTCGTTGTATTTTTGTTTGTTTGTTGGGATGTATGAATTTCAGAATCCAGCCTGTTGGGATCTGAACTTCATAAGCCTTAATTTTGGCTGTTTGTTTTGTTAAATTTTTTTAATGAAACATGCGGGAGGGCAATTGCCAACCTTTTACGAAAAAAAAGCAGCGTCACACATAGTGCATTGAGTATCCAACAATACACTTGATGTATTATAACGGTTTAATTTTTTCAGATTATACTCTAGATGAAAAATGTAGGGAGGTTGTCCGTCTAGGGTTCGGGAGTTTAGATAGTCCCATTTCGATCATCGATGCTTGGGTATTAGGGAGGAGTGGTAGTATAAGAAAAGTGGATAGGGAGGCGTGGGATTTGTCAGTTGCTGCGACGTTATGGGGTCAATGTATAGACCGGAATGATTTGTGTTTTCGTAATAATAATCATAGATTTCTTGTGATCATGCACAAAATATTCAACTTGATTCTTGCTTGGCCAGGTTAAACAGGGGCGAAGAAGAGGTTGCGTATGGAGGAGGAGGAGGAGGAGGAGGAGGTCAATGGGGGGTTGGTTGCTTAGATGACGACTCGTTCAGCTACAACAACTTATGTATTTGCATCTTATTTCCAGTGTTGTAGTTTCAGCTTGTTGTTAGTTGCCTTCATTTTGTTAGTTTATGTATTATAGGTTGTAAGTGTTTAATTATGTTTCATTAATCTTTCATTAATGAAGCGATGACGGAATTATCTTTATTATAAAAAAAAATGTAGCATAGTTAAAAAGTTAGATACTGATGGAGTGCCCATAGCATTTCTTGCTTAAACATAACCCCCAATTTCATAAATCACGAATATATTTTTGTTATTTCGTCGAAAGTTCATACTGTTTGAA
Source organism: Hemerocallis citrina (assembly GCA_017893485.1). Lineage (NCBI taxonomy): Eukaryota > Viridiplantae > Streptophyta > Magnoliopsida > Asparagales > Asphodelaceae > Hemerocallis > Hemerocallis citrina. The sequence continues at coordinate 211,026,739 of CM030368.1, forward strand.
CAAGTCATTTGGAAAATTTTGTTAAAGATAATTTTAAACATTAAATTTAAAACTTTTCTCTTAGAACAAATTTCCTCATACAAAATTTTGGGGTTTTAAAGATTTCTTACTGACATTTACAGATTTCTTCTGACATTTACTTGTTCAATTTGATAATTTCATTAGTCAATATAAAAAATTTAAATTCCAACTATTTAAGAATAAACCATTTGGTATTAAGATAAGACTAGAGTTGTTGAGAAAGGTATAGCAAGTGCTCTCAATTAAATGATCCTAACAAGGTTAGTGTTCTTGGCCACATCAATCACCACCTTTTTCAGCAAAAATCCTTATCTCCTTTAGGATGATCATCCACTCCCACATAAGTACAAAACATCCAAATTAACATTTGGTTAGTGTGGGTGTGTATCAACAAAAGATTGCTTAATTAATTAATAATAATTGACATCCATACTATTTTGACCGCAATTGAAAGTAGGGTATAGAGTTTTTTATTTTATCTTAAAATAAAGGTAACATCGTCATCGTTTAACCAAAGAGAACAGATACACCATAAGTTCAAAGATCTCATCGAATCTTACACATCAAAACAAGAACTACATCTAACACATAAGTACACAAAAGTAACCGATACAATGAAGTCCATAGAGCTACATGTCGTAGCCTCCCACTGCATGAATCACTCCCTCCTTGCATGTACGACTTCTTCTCCATACGTAGTCTCTTCATCGTGCTAGCCTTACCTATCCAAGCATGAATAAAGGACAAATTTTTATGCACCAAGATAGAAAATCTACTTTTAATTTGACAAAAGCACAACTCATTTCTGTCTAGCCATAGTCTCCCCATAGTAGCAAGCTAGTCTATTTTCCTTTCTACCCATCCTGATTCTGCACTCACCCCACACCTGCTGTGTCGAACTCAGATACAATAACACTCCAAAACATAGACACAGTACCTCCCAAGCTAGTCTGGCTCTAGTACAGGAGAATAAAATATGATTTGCATCCTCTAATTCTAGCAGGCATGTAGAGCATCTACCATCGATCAGAATGTTACGTTTAATGGGGTTACTTTTGGAGAGAATTGCATCATTACGAACCAACCATAAGAAAAATTTCACTTTAGGGGGTGCCTTCGTCTTCCAAATCAGTTGGGCCTCCCCGCATTTAGCTTCTCTGTCATTAAGCTACTTGTATATCGAAGTTACCGTAAAGTTGTTAGTCGTGCCTAAATTCCAAATTCTAGCATCCTCTGCCCCATCACAATGAACCACTTCCTTCCTAACGAACTTTATGCACTTCAGGGAATAGAGTTTTGTAGATACATTTTAGAGAAATTGAAACTTCTCCACAAGATGATTTTCTTCTATAGAGTACTTCTAACTTCTTTATGAGACATTCCGTAGATGATTAATAGTTCTCAATCTAATAAAATATCAAGTAGTTGAGAGATTGTTATTCATGCTTTAAGTGGTCGCAAAATAAATTATTTTTTCAATTATATAATACCACGGCAGTGCATGATGAACAATAAAGAAGTCTCCGAATAACCTGATTTTTTTTGTGGACACCTGTTTTGTGATAAACTTCATTGTGTTTTTTTTTGATATGTCGGATAGAAGCTTACGGCTCCAGCCCCAAAAATATATAGCAATAAATAAAAAGTAATATACAAAGACCAATTTTAAAAGGAGTAAAACACGGGAACAACAATAAACAGCAGTACAACAACATAGAAAAAGCCAAAGATAAAATTACAATCACAGCTGAATCACAGAGCGACACAACCAGAGGCACAACAAAACACAGCGGATAAACTTCAGTATGTTACATGAGAACAACTGCTCTTATCTCCTACAAAGATACAGCTCCCTGTCCACTACATTAATTAAGGAAGATAACAAAGGCAAAAAGATAAAGTTGTTTGGTTTTATGGGGGATGTGAATATTGGTAGAAGCCCATGTCAAGATTCTCATACAGATTTTGTCTTTCTTTTGGGCATTACTTTTGGCCTATCTATCAATTTCTCTCTCCCTTTCCTTCTCCAACTTTGTTTGATGTTCAAGTGACTATGCTCCATCACTAGATCTCTTTCCATTATGGAGAATCATGAGTGGTGCACTCCCATTTCTACCCACTGGGGATAACAAACTCTAGATAGACCTCCCTCCACTAGATGACTAATTGAACCTCCTCCAAATTTCTACATTGACACAATGTAAGAGAATATGCTTTATTTTTTATTTTCCTTATGTTTTTCGCATAAATTTAAGAAAAAAATATCTCGCATTTGACAAGTGAAATAGATGTGTCGTACCCAGTGGTGGAGCCAGGATTTTAATCCAGCAGAAGCGAAATTATAAAAATCACAAATTTATAATAGTCTTTAAACATCCACATCACAATCTCTAATATTATAATGGGAGAGTTGGAGTTGTCATTTGTCAACATACAAATCCGTGCATTGCACGTGCAAAACAATTTTATAATATGTTTTTAGCACTAAACATACACATATGTTACACGTACAACTCAAATTTTACTTATAAAAACGTGCATTGCACGTATAAATTGTAGTTTTTTCTTCAAAATATTTTTTTCCAATTACGTGCAACGCATGTTCAACTCTAAAATTATTTCTTCACACGTACATCGCATGTGAAAATTCTCCAACTCTTATAAAAACGTGCATCGCACATGAAAAATACTAGTATACATAGGATTCGCACGTGAAAAATACTAGTATACATCGCACGTGAAAAATACTAGTAGGTTTTGCCCCGAGCTCCAGTTTCCGGAGAGGCCGTCCATGGTGCAGTTCTTTAAGTGAATGAGAGGAACGTGGGCTTGGGGCATTGGGCCAGGAAGGGAAGCGATTTCGGCTGAGTGAGGGGGAGCAGAATTTTTTAAGTACTGGGCTTTTTAAAGAGCTGACGAAATTCAGGGAGAGCGGCAGGGCCTTCACTCCATCCGCCCCTGGTCGTACCGGCCTGATACTTGTGCATCGAGTTGGAGCAACTTGTGCGTGCCGGATTTTGGTAGACTGACTCAATTGGCTTCTCTAGCCTCTGGGGACGAAATAAATCGCGGAAAATTTACTTTTTCTTTTGTTTTGTGAGCCTTAGCAAAATTGTCATAAGAAATTTGCTGACACCCTTCCATTCACAATGTGGAATGAGTTGGCTGCTCTCAAGTATGTATGTATCTTCTGTTCTCAGATGCTACTAGTTGTAATCATTCAAGTTTGCGAACTGCAATCAGAACGATATTGAATTTTAACACGAAGTGGGGTTAGTATGTTCTTATTTGTTTCTTCGCGGAATATTACTAGCTTTTCTAATTATAACGAAGGAAGTTATTGATGATACGAGATCTAATAATGCTTTAAAATTTATGACTTTTCTTCTCGAGTAACTCCACTAAGACGTAACTTCATTGATTTGAGAGCCAATAGTTCCATTGTGCCGCATTAGTCGAAAACACTAGCCCTCTTTAATGGATTGCCCTGCAGTGACTACTTTATCAAGAGAGCGAAGAGTTTTGCCGAGATGTGAAGAAGTTTAAGGAGCGTTGCATTCGCAAGTACGAAACACGAAGAACGTAAATTTTCAAGCATCAAAAAGTTTGATATATAATTCAACCATTTATCAATATTTTAATAAAACTTATTATAAATTTTAAAACAGCGATAGAAGATGGAAATGCATATTCTGAACCCCCAATTAAAAATCTATACAAATATGATTACAACTGAAACCCCACATTACCAAACAGGCCGGCGCTGAGTTTCAGGGGGTCCAAGGCGAAAAGTCCAAATGATTATTTTTGGGATCCCTAATTATAATATTATTTCTTTACGCATAAAATATGTGTCTATATTTACAAGAAAAATACAAATTTAGGATATCTAAAATCTCAAAAAAATCGGAAACCTGAGCCGTCTGCCTCACCGGCCTGGGGGCGACCCTGTTACCAAAGTATGGGAGATAAATAAGAAAACAGGAACTCTAGAAAGGGTTTAAAATTGGTTCATTCACCAACCTAAAAAAATACTTTTTAAAGAAAAAAAAACCTAAAAATAAGTAAAAGTGACTGCAGCCTTTCAGGAAAGAAAATGCCAGGTGACCTTAAACAAATTCCTACCCTCTTATCCCCTAATCATACTGTCATTGTCCTTTAAAAAGTCTCTATTCTCTAATTTCTATCTCTAATCTATAATAATATTATAATGGAAGAGTTCGGTTATTATTTATAAGCAACCTTTAATTTGAAGATATTTATTCAACCATTTCAATTTTAAATGGGAGTTATTTTAACCATTTATTTACTCAACTGTTGTTAGTTACCATAAAATCATCAAAGTTCAAATTTATATATGACAAAATTATTTATAAAAGTTCTACTATGGATAATTTGTAAAGAGTATGTGATGAGTAAAGAAAGATCTCATGTTCGATGTTAGATTACGTCTTACCATTTACTATATAAAAATAAATTTAATTAGGACGTACATCGCACGCAGTGGTGGAGCCAGGATTTTTATTCACTGGGAGCAAAATCACAACTAAAAAAAATTCCATAGCTGTTTGAAAATTGAACTAAAATTAAAAATATATCAAATAAACCCCTAATTTAGTATCAATAATCAGTCAGTCAACAACATAAGAAACCTATTTTATAAACCCCTAATTTAGAATAAATAGTCAAACAACAGCATCATAAACTAATTTATAAACCCTAATTTAGTATGAAAAGCCAATTTATAAGCCCATATGCTATAAACCCCCAATTTATAAACAGAAACCTAATTTCTATTTCCATTAGTTTCTTATCTCTAACCTCCAAACAGGAACTTAGTTTTTGATGTCTCTAACCCCTAATTCATACCATTAAACAAAAATATCATACACTATGTTTTATAAAATTAATGAAAGTATAAATACCTCAAATTTGTGCCAAGGTGGAGAAAGCTCAGTAAGGTGGAGAAAGCTCAGGAATATGTCATTTTAATAAACTAATTTTGAGTAAGATCCAATATAAATTAATGAGTGATCTTTATGAATTTTTTTTCACATCCATGAGTACATTAAAATCATATATTCACTTGCTCAAAACTGGGGGGAGGGGATCCAGAGCCGGCATTTACATGCGGCATGCGCGCAACCGCGCATCCTGCGAATACGAATGCCGGACCAAATTTACTATCCCGTATGGGCTTCTTTTTCAACCCAATTTTTAAATTTTTGGGATTTTGGTAGCCATCTGTTATGTGATATAGAAGAACTGCTTACAAGTTTTGGACCGAATAAAGAAGCAATCTTGACTGTTGGTCCAAATAGAGAAGCAGACACCAATGAGAATGAACATTTTTTAGGCCCAAAAGGAGCGGGCTTCATTACGGGAGAGCAGGTTTGGGAGAGACATTAAAATTAGACTAAATAATCAAAATAATAAGCCATATAATCAAAATCCAGGGTGAGCGAATACATGTGCATCCGCCCCTGATCGCACGGGCAAATTACTAGAACCTATTTCTTTCTCCTTTGTCACCCCGTAATGGTTTGCCTCCCATTCTTTCTATGCTCATCTTACGTTCGAACCATCAAACTTGTTTTGTCTGCCTCCATCCACTAACTCTCTGTTCCAACGCATATCCGCATTAGAATTCTTGCCAAGAAAAAAATATGACATATAGGAGGGGATGAGATGTTTTTTTTTTAAGTATAAAGACATTTTGGTAATTGGTCAACTAAGTTACAAAGCTAACCGGAATGACTATGTTTAGATAAGCTCCACATTATCAGAATTTTTTTGCCGTAATAGGCAACTTTTTAAAAATATTTGCAATTATGGGCCACTATCGAAACCATCAGTGCTCGTGGACTATTTTGCGCTATGTCAGTAGCGGCCGCTATTCTCATTAGATCTTCATTTTGAAAATCGTTAATGGAAATAGCGGCATCTATTTTAAAATATTTGAAATTTTTTGTTTGCTGTCGCTATTTATATTAGCGACCAAAGCATATATAAAGTTGCTAATAAGATTAGCGACCTTTAATAAATTGTATTCTAACACTTAGAAAAATCTGGAAAAATAATAATCATTCATTTTTGAAACTGAGGTCGCCTATTCGGAATAGCGACCTTAGTTGCACAAAGGTCGCTATTCGGAACAGAGACTTTAGTTATGTGACTATTTTGCAAATATTATAAAGAACAAAAAGATTGAGTTTCCTACTGAAGTCACTATTGCGAATAACGATCAAAGTATACTAAGGTCACTATTCCCAATAGCGACCTCAGTTTTATTTTTTATTTTTTCACAAGAAAGCAAAACCTCAAAAAAAATCACTAAGTATCTCAATACATTCATCTGAGGTCGCTAATCCCATTAGCGACTTCATACTAAGGTCGCTAGTATGAATAATGACAGCAAGCAAAAAAATCTTAATATTTTTAAATATAGGCCGCTATTTTCATTAACGACTTTCAAAATGAAGATATCGCTAATGAGAATAGCGTCCGCCGCTGACGTGGCACAAAGTAGTCCATGAGCGCTTATAATTTTGAAACTGGCCCATAATCATAAATATTTTCAAAAAGTGGTCTATTACGGCAAAATATTCACATTATCACTTGTGTATGTTCAAAAGGAGAGTAAACCATAATTTTAAAACGTATTATGACCTATGTGCAAAAAAACACAAATGGAAAGACAGGGCTGCAAACGAATCGAGCTATTTGCGAGCTATTCGGCTCGAGCTCGGTCAAAGTTGGGCTCGAACTGAGCTCAAAACCGAGCTCGTTTAGTAAAGAAGCCGAGCTCGAGTTTGGGTTTTTTTTATTTAGGCTAAGCTCGCGAGCTATTCGGCTCGAATACGGTCAAACCTCGGCTCGAAACTGAGCTCGTTTCGTAAATAAGCCGAGCTTCAGCCTGAAGGTATTTGGCCCGGCTCGGCTTGATTGTAGCCCTAGGAAAGGGTAACACCACGCCTACAGCTTTATTAAAGTAACCCATTTACACAAGTGGCGCTCTCGTTATTTCTCCCAACTCCAGGCCCCTTAAATTCCCCAAACTTCCATTTATTAACGACTTCCGAGAATCCGAATCGGTACCCCAAAACCATTTTTCTCACTCCAAACCCCCTTCTCTCTCTAAAAAAAATAAAATTTACGCTTTTATTTACTGTTTTGGCTCCTGGGATTGTACGGAAGGATGCCCGTCACCGTCTTCCAAACCCTCGTCCCCTCCTAAGCTCCGCCTATTCATCTCCTCCATTCCATGGATTTTCGGCGGCGTTCGGCGGCGGCGGCGGAATCGGTGGCGGCGCCGGCGAAGAAGCGAGGCGGTGGAGTCCGAACCCATCAAGCAGGTCGCGCATCTTGCCGCAGTAGTTAGGGCTGACGTGGCACCACTCTAGGGTTTCCGAAATCTTAGCTTCTTCTCCTTTTTCTTCTTGAATCGATGACGTCACAGCTGACGGGAACGTTGCGGTGCCTCTGCGTCGAGATCGGTTGGAGCTACGCCGTGTTTTGGCGCGCGATCGGATCCGGAAATAACAACTCAGTGTAAGTTATCCGGAATCAAGAACCTCGGATTTAACTGGATTTGATAGATTCCGACAAGTCCTGGAAATAATAAACTTTAGTTTCTTTTTTTTTTCGTCATGCTTTTTTGGAAAGTTTTTTGTTTTGTAGTGTAGCTTTTTGCTGTTGGGTTACTTTGTTGTCTGTTTAGTTGTTTTTTGTAATTTGAGGAAAGTTGTTATGGCTTGGTGTAAACTTTTTGGCAGGCATTTGGTGTGGGAAGATGGATTTGGTGTGGATCAAAGAATTGAATTACAGGGTATGAGACGACAAGTGCATGTTGTTGGAGAAGGGTGGGTTGTTTTTTGTATTTTTTTGCATTTAAATTCGTAAAATGTGATGTTGTGTTGATGGTGGGTCGTTGACTTGTTGTTGTTGTTGTGGACCTTGTGGTGTGTTTTTGGAGTGTAGGATAGTTGGGCAAGCAGCTGCGATGGGAAGTCATCGGTGGGTGCTTGGAGGAGGTCTTGATGCCAGTGGATCAGGAAGTGAGGTAAACGTTTGTAATTTTGATTTTAGTATGAATAAGATTTGAGAAGGGATTATTGTAGTACTTCTTTTTTACTACTTTGGTACTACTTACATGTTGCTCTACTCGAGACTAGCAAGCAATTAATGCAAAAGTATTTTATATGGGCTCCACCTTCTTTGAGTCTAATAAGGTGTCAGTAGGAACAAAATAGTACAAAAAAAATAGTAGAGTTAGCATTTTGTAACATTTGGTTCAATGACGGTTGTGGGCTAGACCAAGCTGGGAAAGTTGGGATGTTGGTTGAATGATATGAGTCCAAGTTGGGGATTTGAGCTGTAAATGACTGAATTTGTTTCTTCAAAATATGACACTTTTTGAAACTATTTGCAACTATAGGACATTTGCTAAACTTATTGCAGGCGTGGACAAACTCAGCAAGACTTAGCAAGACTTACAGTTCCCAACTGCAAGTTTAGTTCTTTTGAACCGCCAATTGGAAACTGCGAGTTTTAAACTAAACTTGCAGTTACCAACTGCGGGTCAAAATAACTAAACTGCAAGCCTTGCTGACGTGGCCTACTTTTGTCCACACCTGCAATAAGTTTGGTAAGTGTCCTATAGTTGCTAATAGTTTCAAAAAGTGGCATATTGTGAAAAAAAATTCTAAATGACGGCTATGGTCCTCTCCTTGGAATCTAGGCAACCAATTTGGTCGATGTACCATGTTCTTGTATTAATTTGTACTGTTTGTTTGTTTATTTAATTAAATTACGTTTCGGGAAAATGAAATTAAATATTGGGTTCAGTGCTTTATATGCTAGCTACTTAATTTTATGGTGATGTGGGTTTTCACTTGGGAGCTACATGTAGTTTGTGATATAGTTATGTGGATGCCACTGCATGGCTTGCTTTAGGAATTGATGGACTTCCTAGTTGAATTTTTGTTAGTTTTGTAGGCTGATGTGAACTTTTGACTTGTTTGATGTTTATCTCTGACAGTCTCATTTAGTGAGTTTTGGTTTTGAGTAATGGTTAAGCTTTATGGAGATTATTGTGCGAACGGAATGAGGAAACATATGCGACATTATGGAAGCATTCAACTTGTATGGTTTTGGGCTATATTGTGGGTTGCTGTATTGATGCTACTGGCATCAACTATATATATTCTTACATTTACATGCTGAAGTCTAGGGTGGTTGAATTAACTATTATCACCACTATATATGTACATTATGTCATTAATTTAGTAAAATGAATGGCCATACGGCTGTTTTTTCCTCAAAAAAACTATTATCACCACTAGATTCTATGCATGGATTTGGAAATGGAGTGTCTTCATTCATAGATTTACTTATCTTTTAAGAAAACAATCAAATGGCTTTGGGTTGTACAACTAGTAAAGTGTAGGAATAAATGAGAATTTCATATAATAGACGTGGTATGAGAGAGACCACAGGGGCACAGACCAAAAAAATTGTATAATTTTTGTCATGCCATCTTTGAGTTGGATGGAATTGACAAAGTCTATTTCGGCAGGCTAAGGGTCTTTCCAATAATGTTATGCTGTTGTGGAAGGCTGAAAAATGCAATATTGACTGAGGGTAGGATTATGGGAGGAGCCATTTGTTTTTATTTTTCATATGACAAATTACTAGCTGATATCTGCTCTGAACTGTAACACAGTACATTGTGCATGACAATAGTACATTGTAAAAGCTGGGTATGCCAATCAAGAATATGACATTTCCTTATTTCTTTAGGGTTTTGCTGACCTGAATCGCCAGTTCTTGGCAGGCATACAGGTTAGATTATTTCTCTGAGATATATGAACAGATTTAATGTTTATTTTTGGTCTCTTCATAGATCGGGCTCTTCTTTTTGTCATTTTAAACCCTGAATTTGCTAAAAAGCTATTTATTTTACTTCTGCAGACGATCGCGGCTATTCCTGTGCTTCCACATGGTGTCCTACAACTTGGGTCTACACAGATGGTACATTCTTCTGTGTATTTTTTGAAAGTAAAATAGATATTTTAAGGATGTGTTTCCTAATCTAGTTTGTAAACAATCAATTCCTCATCCTTTGTTATTTAGTATAGATACAAAATTCACAAACAGCTGAGATCTATTATGTACTTGGAGGCATACAAACTGCACCATTCCACTTAGTAAATACTGGTCGCAGTACTATAAAATGAATCTGCATCATGATGCGACTTCTTGTGTAAAAAATTATGCAACAAATTCTGGTTTCATTTAGTAATATATCATGGTCAACTTCGTAACATGCCGTGAAGGGTTCAAGGATAATTTAAATACTCTATTGGACTAAAATTTGTTGTATATCTTATTACTACTGAGAGAGAAGGGGGTGAAACCCACAAGCGATTAATGAACACCTGCTTTATATGGGCTCTGTATCCTTATGTCTAGTAGTACGGATATAGTTTTTAAAAAGTCGAAAACCAAGTATTTTTGTAAAGAATTTCTTCCACTGATGCACCATATGGCAACAATATTGACAAAAGCTACTAATTGGGACATTGATTACTCTTTGCATTAGGGAGTTAGCTAAATCCAATAATATGCTGAAGTAAAACTAACCCTAAAATAGAGAATTTCCAAGATTCTTAATGGATTAATTTTACCAACACGTAGGTGCGGATCAAAGTTGGAAATTTTAAACAATTAATTGGTTTGATGGATTTTCAAGAACTGAATTACGTGTAACAATCCCAATTAATAATTCACTATACAATCAATAATTAGATCCATAAGTGTTTTAGCAAGTCATAGGTTCAATATTGATTCGTACTCTACTCAAGCATGTGGAACACTCAATCTCAATTATTCTTTGTGGATGACAGGCAAATCAGATAATATAATAGATAATATGGCAGTAGAACACAAATATTTAAGAGTGGAAAGAGTATACCGAGTGCGAAGAAACCAGCATAGATCTAGGAGTTGGACAGCAACTAAGAACTCAGCAATCACAGTGAACAAAGGGCAGCAACATGGCCAAGGAGGCTGGCAGATCCGACGGCGAGGCTGACGGGGGCGGCGTCGACACAGGGTAGCGTCGGGGTGGTCGGCGTCGGGATGGCGACGTCGATGGTGGCGAAGTGAAGTGGAGTTGAGGTGAGGAGGATGGTGAAGAAGGTGGGAGCGGTGATGTAGGACGGCGATGGGGCTGGCGCTGGTTGCAAGGAGGGGAAGCGACGGTGGTCGTCGGCGAGGGGAGAAGGGGCAACGGCGGTTGGTGTGAAGTGGGTTTCGGGATAGGGTGGAAGAAGAAGAAAGAAGATTAGAGAGAGTCGGGAGCGGCTGTGGATGAAGAGGGGATTAGGGTTTTCTTGTTGGTCGGGATTGGGGGTAGGAAGAAGACGATGGGGAAGGGGATTAGGGATTGCGGCTGATGTATGAGTTATGTGATTAGGGTTTTGTATTCGGGATTAGGAAAATTAGGGTTTGGGTAATTTTAGTTGGGGATTTGTTTTAATTTGGGGTAGATTTTAGAGTTTATCACAAACCCTAAAATTGTATTGGGATTTATCACAAATCCTAACAAATTGGCTCGCAATTGTATCACACAAAGGAGAAGATGAACAGCAAAACTCAACACAATAATTTTTTTAATCAATAATAGCATCCTTTCTCATTAATCTCAAGGCTTATAAATAGGCTCAAAATACATCTTGATACAAATCTCAAAATATTCTCAAAATCTAAAAAATACAAAAAAGATCACATATGGCTATTATTGTCAGAAACAAATATGGTACTGAAATAAAATCATAAACTAAATAAGCAGCTGTCCTAGACGACGTCTGCGCTTATAGAAACGCCCGAATCGTCTTGAACCGATGTCCTCATCATATGCAGTTAACTCCTTAGAGCAACAGTCATTTGTGGCAAAAATGGCAAAATAGAAATTGGCAATTTTCACCGTTTGCTGCAGTCATGAAATGCAAAATTTGGCAATTTCGTAGACAAATTGGACAGACGATCCCTATTGTTAATATTTTAAATATTTTAAATATTTAAAAATATTTTAATACATATATTTTTTATTTTTCGGAGGGACTCGCAATTTTTTTTTTTATGGGACGGCGTCCCACCCATTTCCTAAACTAATTATCCTCCTAAACTAATTATCTAACCAAATTATCTCACTAATTATCTAACTAATTGATATTTTTAATATTTTAATGGCTCCTTTTCATTTATCTTGTTTGATATTTTTTTAATATTTTAATATTTTTCAATGGCTCCTTTGAATGGGACGAAACATTCCATCTCGGACAAAACATTTCGTCCATGGAGATTTTAAAATAAAAAAAAATTATTTTTTCTTTTGAGGATTATTTAAATGCTAAAAGAATACAATTTTCGTCGGACAAAACATCATGTTTCGTATTAAAAAATTAATAAAATAATAGGGACGCCTATAATATGGGAATTGCCAAATCCATTCTCAAATATAGCAAGACACTGTTTAAAAAAATCGGAAAAAATGGCAAAATACATGACGACTGCAATACCGTATTTACCAAAAAAATGGCAAAATAGCCAACGACTATGAATGCTCTTAAGTGATGCAAAAAGAAAGAAAGATATAGGAAGAGGAGCTAGAGGTGATTGGGGGGTATATGGAACCGGTAGCCTCTAACTTCTGCTTTGACTCCTTTTGGTTGCTTAAACTGTTTGCACAAGTTATAAGTCTCATTGTAAGATAACTTTTGGTTTCCTGAAGAAAGAGTTTTATTTCTTATAGGGTTTGCTAATTTGTTCTATAATCATTAATCTTGTAACCTCCTGGAGAGTTCCCTAGCTTTAACCTTTTTGATCCCTTTATGCAGGTTATGGAGAATGTCAAGTTTGTAAACCATGTGCAAAACTTATTTGCACGACTGATATCTATGACAGGGGCTTGTTCGCCTAATATGGCTAGAAAAGCTGCATCACAAAATAGTCAAGTGAGTGCTTTCACCTTACATACCTATCCATGGTTACCAATCTAGAAATGTTTGGCACTATATGCAGATAAAATTTTTCATTTACTTTAATATGGATGCATCACCTTCTTTTAATTTTTGTTTCAAGCTTTCAGTCGTAGTCTTCTTCTTTATTGATGCAGCTGTGTGAAGGAATACCAGTTGATGCTTCAGAAATGCTGCTAGGAAGGTCAAACGCTCATCTTAATAGCCAATTCGAGAGTAGACTGGAGGGAACTCAAGGACTATTTCACAATGCTGATATGGAATTGATCCAGCCAGCATTCTCATGTGATTTATCCTCTATATATCAAGATCAGTCTTTAGCTTTGACAGCAGGATTATCTTCAAAAGTTCCATTCCCTGGGCAGCACCTTGCCATGTTTAGCACAAAATCCTGGGAATCTGCTAGGAAAATTGAATCTGAATCTTATAACTCTGGAACAAGTCCACTAAATCTTCATCAATATTCACAATCTGATATTCTCAAAGAAGATTTCAATACGGATAGGAACAGGATTCCCTATGACAACTCCTCTGGTACTGATACAGTTCAAATGTGGAACAAAAAAAGTCATTCGAAGATCACTCATGGAATCCCGGTGGAGCCCTACTCAAGACAATCATACATGCATTCCTGTGAACCTTTAGTAACTGAAGCAAATCAGAAACAAGAGAGTGGCTTACATGATGAGTTTTATGTAAACGAGACACTTCTCAGTAATCTTCAAGAATGCAATCTGAGCAGTTTACATACTTGTCAGAAAAATCAGACATATTCCAGTGGAGATAATGCATCTCAGATTAAACATGATATTGATGATCATGATGAGTGCAAGCTTCCTCATGTCTTTCCCATGCAAACTACTCCAGGAAATGATCTTTATGATATACTAGGCCCTGATTATAAAACAGAAAGCTTTGATGGCAGCTTTGATGTATTTGAAAATAAGAATGTCCCAAGTATTCATGAACTGGCACAGCTGGGCATGTATTCTATCTCTCATTCTTCAAATGAAGGAATTTCTGGAACTGGGATGTTCTCAGTAGCTGATACCAACCAGTTGTTAGATGCTGTAGTTTCAAATATCAACTCTGATGGCAAAGAAACCTCAGATGATAGCTCATCTTGCAAGGCTTCAGTCACAACCACCTCTAGTTCTTCAATCCCTGTTGTTTCTCCAATCCATAAATTCATAGCTTCCTCAGAACAGATGCAAGATACGTCTTTTGGTCTTTCTACTCTTCTTGGAAAAGACGATGGTTCTGGTCCTAGTTCTGCCAAAGTTGCTCCTAATTTAGGTAATATTACAGAAGAATGCTCTCAAATTAGGCTATGGGTTGAAAATATCCAGAGCATACACAGTGATAATTTATCTGGTTCACATAGTAAAAGGATTGATGAAGCAGGTAAAATGAATCGTAAGAGAGCTAAACCTGGAGAGAACCCAAGGCCAAGGCCTAAAGATCGGCAATTGATAATGGACCGTGTCAAGGAGTTACGAGAAATTGTACCAAATGGAGCTAAGGTGACTCTTGTTACTACTAAAAACCTTCAGCCAGCTTTTCCATTCCCATAGTTGTCTTTTTGGTAGTTGTTGTCTTTGGACTTTACTAATTATTTCTTGTTGCCTTTAATATTGGGGGAGCAGTGCAGTATAGATGCTTTACTTGAGAAGACCATCAACCATATGCTTTTTTTGCAAAATGTGTCTAAGCATGGACAGTACCTGAAGGATATTGGAGAACCTAAGGTGCACAATGTGTTTTATTTGTATTTTCATTTTCATTTTTTTGAATTAATATAACCATGAACCTGGAAATGTGTTGGACTAGCGAACCTAGAGCAAATGAACTGCTTGTTGCCACTTTTCCCACTATTATTTTGTTACATGGATAATGTTTTGAATCGTGACAAATTGTGTTGAGGTGTTGTGATAGGGAGATGAATCTCATCACAACTCTCGTTGGGGAATTTCATCGAACGTATGTGGCGCAGTGGATCTAATCAAAGCAATGAGAATGACGAGGTAGATGAAACGAATCAATCGAACAACCAAACAAGTAGATCCACCAATCCAACACAAAACACACAAGAATTCTATCACTGTTAGCTTTCGCTTGATCCAGAGAAAAATATAGGGAGATATAATATTCAACTAGAAAACATTATAAGGAGTTACAAATTCACTCAGTACAAGGAATTAAACTCATTCATCAAGAACTATTTCTCAAGCCTCACTTACAATGGAGAAAAATATCAATGAAGTACTTGAACTCACATATTGGAGGTCATTACAATAAATAGAAGAAGAGAGTGAACTCTAGGTTAGTCTTGATATTACAGTCGTCCGATTTATCCAATTGAAGAAGTCACCCGATAGGAGTCGTGCGATCTATTTTGGAGTTAAAGATGAGCCCAAAAAATTACCGAATATGGGCCCAAAAAACAATACAGCAGCCGCAGGCGGTCGACTACGCCCAAGTGTGGTAGAGTTGCCCACAACTCTGCGTGCTCAGACACGAGGGGTGTACAGTCGGCTGTACATCTCTGTTTATTGCTTGTTGACTTCGTCTCTGTTCGACGCTTCGACCTCCGTGCTTCGTCGCCTTTTCTTCTAATTGAACGAGTATGCAAGACATAATCCTAACAAATTGTTGAGTTCAACTACCACAGTACTACTAAATGCGTTTTAGGCATGGATTCTCCAAATTGTAGACAGTAGGGTACTTCTTCATCCATTTCCTCTCGGATTATGTCAATAAATAACATGTAAATTAATGAATCTGAGTATGCTAAAGAGTCTCAAGGAGACTATTGAGAAAGTGATTAATTTATGACAATTTTATGTAACAAAGAGTAATTACTCATATACATGTACCCTTTAGGAAACTAAAGGCCAACAACCATATAGACAGTGTAAGCACTCTCTTACACTTGAGGTAGGTCAACTTGTTAGTGAAGAAACCGAGAGTCTACCAAACTCGGTTTCTTATGATATCCAAAAAATGTGATCAATATTCTTCATGTTCTCGAAAACTAAGGATAACACACCAAATGTGGCCAAAACAGTGAACTACGGAATTTCGTGAAAACGGCCGAAAACTGTGGACTAGCCCTCAAAATATGGCTAAAATAGTGAAATACAAAACTTTACGAAATTGACCGAAAACTGTGGCTATAACACTCAAAATGTGGTCAAAACAACAAAATTCAGTTAAAGACAAAATTTGCGAAATCGGCCAAAATTTTTTACTATAACACAAAATGTGACCAAAACAACAAAATTTGGAATTTTACAAAAAAAGGCCAAAAATTATGAACTATAGCCTTTAAAATGTGGTAAAAATAATGAAAGACTCAATTTCATGAAATTAGTCGAAACTGTGGCATATAGCCTACAAAATGTGGATAAAATATTGAAATACAAAATTTTCTGAAATTGGCAAAAAACTGTGGACTAGCCTTCAAAATATGGTGAAAACAGTGAAATACGAAAATTTGAGAAATTGGTCGAAAAATGTGGCTATAACCCTCAAAATATGGTCAAAACAGCGAAAATCAAAATTTTAAGAAAACAACCGAAAACTATGAACTATAATCCTCAAAATGTGGTCAAAATAATAAAATATTGAATTTCGTAAAAGTAGCCGAAAATTATGGCATATATAGCTTACAAAATGTGGATAAAATAGTGAAATACAAAATTTCCTGAAATTGTCAAAAAATTCTTTCCCAACTTGCAAAAACAATGGAATACAAAATTTTGTAAAATTGTTTGGAAAATGTGGCTATAGCTCTCAAAATGTGTCTAAAACAATGAAATTCAAAATTTTGCGAAAACTGCCGTAAACTATGAATTATAGCCCTAAAAATGTGGTCAAAATAGTGAAATACCAAATTTTGCGAAATTTCCAAAATTTGTGGACTAGCTCACAAAATCTAAGCCAAAATATTGATTTTTTTTCTCGAAATTGGCTAAAAACTAAAAACGAAATTGACCCCAAAAAATATGGTCAAAACTGTGAAATATGGAATTTTACAGAATTGGCCGAAATTGGCCACATTTTGCAAACTTGAACAATTTACTTATGATATCCAACTATTGAGAGCGAAAGATCGTAATCTCTCTCTTCACATTCAATTTATTAATGCATAACATCCATTAATTTAAGGTTGAAGATATTTCTTTGTGTGCACTAGATGTATAACCTATTGTTATTAGATTTGTGATGACATTGGTTCGAGACGATTCAGGCGCTTCTATCAGCGCAGACATCGTCTAGGATGATTGTTTTATTAGCCTAGTATTTTTATTTCAACATTCATATTTATTTTTGGCAATTTTTGTTATATGTAGTAGTTTTGCATTTTGCACCCGTTATTTTGTGCATTTGAATATTTTAAAGATTTTTGTATTGAGATTTGTTTTGAGCCTATATATAGACCTCTAGATTAATGAAAAAAATAATGTTTTTGATTGATTAAAATTATTGTGATTGAGTTTTTGCTCTTCATTCTTTTTTTTGTGTGAGATAATTGAGAGAAGATTAGGGTTTGTGAGAAGCCCTAAACTATACCAAAATTTCCATATCCTTTACCTAAAATCCAAACCCTAACTCCCCTTTCCCCACAGCCGTTAACACCACTCTCCCTCTCTCTCGCTTCTTCTCCTTGGTTGAATCCCGAAACCCACACCCCAAGTCCCATTGGTCCCCTCTCTCCAGTCGCCACCTCTCCCTCTCCAATTGACAACCCCGAGCCCCCCCATCTCCTCGCCATCGTCGACCCCTCGCCATCGTCGATTCCCTTGCCGCCCTCCTCTCCCTTTTATCCTCGCCTCCACACCCGACCACCGACTGCACCCTGCCTCCAAACCACCATCGGGCTTCTCCATTGCCCACACCACCTTCAGCCACCCAGACGCCACCATCGCTGACCACCATCTCCCGACCATCCTGCCTCCTCCCCCCTAAGTCAGCAACGCCAATCACTCGACGCTCCACCTCGGCCCCAGCTTCGATCTCCTACTTTTTCCTCCCGAGCGCACAACAACAACAAATCAGATCTGATTTCGTTTTGTTTGGGCCTTTTAGTCGCTGTTCGGTGTTTGGAGCAAAGATTGGATCTTTGTGTGAGAGACAGAACACATGGCAACATCTTCATCGAACCCGGTAACTTTTTCCATTCTCCATTATTTATGATACTGCTTTTCGTCTATAGAGTATTATCTAAATTTACCGTCATCCAAAAATACTGTGTGTGCTTCTATTTGCCAATCAGTGTACGAATCGTTATTGAATATCTTACTAGTTAATCACACTTAGGTATATTTGTTGATTGTTAGGCCTGAACTTTAATTGGGTTTGTTAAACTTATTTCATCTTTTGAAAATTCATCAAACTAATTAATAGTTTTAATTTTTAACTACTCGGCCTTACTTGTTGGTAAAATTAATCTTTTAATATTCTTGAAAAATTCTCTACCTAGGGTTAAGTTTACATCATTTTGGTATCAGAGTGAAGGTTTTTAAACCCTAGTTCTTGTATCATTTAGTCATAATTTTTGCATTCATTTATGATCATAGAATTATTTTTAGTTCATTTCAGATTTAAAAATTAGAAATTAAAAGAAACTTAGGTGCATTTAGGACACGTTTCCCCAAATTTTAGCAAACACGTCACCACGATCCCTAGTTTTCACCATTGGTAAATGCGTCTTTGCAGCACCATCACAAATCCCGAAGAGCCTTTCTTAGAAATCAGCGAGCCTCTCCTCGAACCGAGATGGATAATTCTGACATTTCACTACCCTAGCTGCCATTCAAGCAACTCTTGCCAATATCAATCAAAGGCTTGAGCAAGTGGAATTGAACGAAAATGTTGCCCCCGAGCTTCATCGTCAGATTCCTTAAGGGAATGATCGTGACGGTATACGTCAAGATTGTGACCCTGATAAACAATACAAGAACGTTAAGGCTGACATTCTCCACTTTGAAGGTCGTATGGAACCCTAAGCTTTTCTCGATTGGATCCACGCTATAGACTACTACTTCGTATGGTTTGACATGAGTGAAACCCTGAAGGTTAAATTTTCCACAACGAAATTGACTGCTAAAGCTCAACAACACTGGACCAACCTTGACTACGCCCGCAGAGGTTGAGGCTTGGCACCCATAGCCACTTGGGAAGCCATGAAAGAGAAGCTCACCGAGAGATATGTGCTCTTGTCGTTTCACATCAGATTGTTAGATTTGTGGAACCAACTCTATCAAGGAAGCAAATCCATCCAAGAGTATGTGGATAAGTTTGACGACTTGCTCATTCGGTGCAATGCCTTGGTCCTTGGATAAAAAGAGCGAAGAAC
Source organism: Hemerocallis citrina (assembly GCA_017893485.1). Lineage (NCBI taxonomy): Eukaryota > Viridiplantae > Streptophyta > Magnoliopsida > Asparagales > Asphodelaceae > Hemerocallis > Hemerocallis citrina. The sequence goes on from CM030368.1 coordinate 211,046,164, forward strand.
AACTCTTTAGGTTCAAAGTTGGACTACGAGCCGATCTTAGGAACGAGCTAATTCATAGAAATGTGGACTCATTTGCAGTAGTTTATGTCCTTGTCCTCGATATGGATTTTCTTAAAGCAAGTTTTCCCTATAAGTTTAGCTATTCGAGAAATCACTCCTCTAGAATGGTCTCCACTGACCCTTCTAGACTTGAGCCCCCCTCTTCTCAGTACCCCAACAAGTATTACCCAAGCAAGCCTACTTCAAATCTTTGTATAACACTACTGAAAATACTGAAAGAGACTACTGTAAGATTGATCTGCTCACTAAATGCTATAAATGCAAGGAATACGGCCATGTTGTTGCCAACTGTTCTAGCTCCAGTAGGATTAACATCGTAGAAGATACAACTGTCATTGCTGATGATCCCGACAATGAGTTTTCCTATGAACCTCATGTAAGTGATGACTTCGGTGAAGAAGAGGATGATCAGCCTCTCAACTGTATTCGGTCGATCCAATCACCTCCATTGAATGTAACTGAGTCACCCATTCATTCCCAAGTCACTTGGCAGCCCATAGATTTTATCCCTGTGTTAGAACATCACTCAGAGTCTGCATCCACATTTACATCCTGCATTCATGATTTGCATAGAGATTTTTCAAAGAAATTAATGAGAATAATTTTAACTACAAATTAATAGCAGATACAAGAAGAAAATTTAAAACTTTTGATGTTGCTGACGAAGTGATGATTCGGATTCGTCCGGAACGGTTTCTAGCTGAATTCGTTAAGAAATTGAATGTATGTGCTATAGACCCATTTAAACTTCTGCATAAAATCAATGATAATACCTATGTTGTTGACCTTCTTGAAGGTTTTGGAACAAGACTTTCATTATTGAGGATCTAGTATCCTATGAAGGCTCATAATTTAACCCTAGAAATCCTCTTATAAATAAGCCTATCCTGTAGCCTAATGGTGAGATTCCCACATTTACGCCCTCTACACGAACTATTTACCCACCAACAGGAAAATTGGATAATATTTTAGATGATTAGATAATCTCTACTAGAGATGGTGATATTCATAGGTATTTGGTGAGATGGAAGAACAAACTGGATTTAGAGGATACTTGGATTGATTGTGAAGAGCTCCAGCGCTTGGATCCAAAACTTTTGGAGCACTATGACAGGATGACTGGTTTTGACTCGACTGAGTCGAGCCCTCTTCCACCCGGAGAGAATGGTGAGGACATCGATTCGAGATGATTCAGGAGCTTCTATCTGTACAGGCATCGTCTAGGATGACTTTTCTATCAGCCTAATATTTTTACTTCAGCATTCATATTTGTTTTTGGCAATTTTAGCCATGTGGTAGTTTTGCAATTTGCACTCTTTATTTTCTGCATCCGAATATTTTGAAGATTTATATTGAGATTTGTTTTGAGTCTATATTTAGGTCTCTAGATTAATGAAAAAAATAATGCTTTTGATTGACTCAAATTATTGTGATTGAGTTTTTGATCTTCATCCCTCTTTTTGTGTGAGACAATTGAGAGAAGATTATGGTTTGTGAGAAGCCATAAACTACACAAAAATTCCCACATTCTTTACCCAAAATTCAAACCCTAACTCCTTTTTCCCCACATCCGCCAACACACCACGCTCCCTCTCTTCTTCTTCTTCTTCTTCCTTGCTGAATCCCGAAACCCACACCCCAAGCCCCATCAGTCCCCTCGCCCCAGTCACCACCTCTCCCTCTCCAATCGACCACCCCGAGACCCCCTTATCCACGCCATCGTCGATTCCCTTGCCGCCCTCTGCTCCCCTTTCTCCTCGGCTCCACACCCGACCACCGACTGCACCCTGCCTCCAAACCACCATCGGTCTCCTCCATTGCCTGCACCACCTTCAGCCACCTGACGCCACCGTCGCTGACCGCCATCTCCGACCATCCTGCCCCCCTCCCCCAAAGTTAGTAGCGCTGATCACTTAACACTCCACCTCGGCCCCGACTTCGATCTCCTACTTCTTCATCCCAAGCGCACATCAACAACAAATCAGATCTGATTTTGTTTTGTTTGGGCCTTTTAGTCGCTATTTGGTGTTTGGAGCAAAGGATTGGATCTTTGTGTGAGAGACAGAACACGTGGCAACACGTTCATCGAACCCGGTAACTTCTTTCCATTCTCCATTATTTATGATACTGCTTATCGTCTGTAGAGTATTATCTAAATCTACTGTCGTTCAAAAATATTGAGTGTATGTACTTTTACTTGCCAATTAGTGTACGAATTGTTATTGAATATCTTACTTGTTAATCACACTTAGGTATATTTGTTGATTGTTAGGCCTGAACTTTTGTTAAACTTATTCCATCTCCTGAAAATCCATCAAACTAATTAATAGTTTTAATTTCTAACTAATCGACCTTACTTGTTGGTAAATTTAATCTTTTTATGTTCTTGGAAAATTCTCTACCTAGGGTTAAGTTTACATCAATTTGGTACTCGGAATACACGAACACCGGGTCATCATCAAAATGTGCTCTATCTTAGGTGGTTATGTTTTTCTTAATTGTGTATGCAATAGCATTTAGATGTTTTGTCAGTACAACGTTCCTCTTTAAGGAGATGGGGAGAAAAGGTAAGGAGGACAAAGCTATGTGGAGAAAATTCACTATAGAAGTTGAGAAGAAAGAACACCGAGGATAAAAAAGAGTAGCAAACCGGGTTTGACTTTGCTAAACATTAAAAAAAGACATGTTAAAGAAAAATACCTTGAAGAAACATGCAACTTCTAGTAAAGTAGCTACAAATTCAAAACAATGAGAAGAATTTTCCCACAAGGGAGATAGTGGATCTGGAAGGGATCCACCTTTCATTCAAAAGGAGATGATCATTTGATCAAAATAATAAAGACATAAATGAGATAGCGGGAAGCAAAGAAGACAAAATGTAGAAGGAAGAGAGGAGAAATGAATCTAATTGATGTAAACTTTATTAGGGTTTTGGCCTCAAATACACGTAGGCACTGAGTACTTGAAGTTGGAGGAGAAAAGGAGGAGACAAAGACAGCAGGAGAAGACAACAGCAAGTAGAAGAAGTGTAGTCTGGAGAGTTGCGGTCGACCGACCCAAGCTGCTGAGAGTTCTTCGAGTGTACAGGGTCCAACAGAGGGGGTGACGGTCGACCGTGCAGTCGACCGGTCGTGTCTCGAGTTTGGCTCTACACGTTGCGGTCAACCAACCTTGGCGGTGCGGTCGACCGACTTCGGCACTGATTGTTTTTGGGTTTATGAGTTTAAGGCCCAATAGCTGGATTTGTGTTTATCTTTTAGGGTTTACTTGGGGGCTATATATATGGCTGCAAGTGTCATCCGACTTCGGCTTGTTCTTCCACCACCAAATACTTGTGCATACCACCATCTCTTGTAGAGATTATTGGATCATCTAAAATATTATTCAATTTTTCTGTCGGTGGGTTAATAGTATCAGGTAGAGGGGTACTATGGTGGGAATCTCACTATTAGGCTGCAGGGTGGGCTCATCTATAAGAAAATTTCTATTGTTGAATTTTGAGCCTTCATAGAGTACTAGATTCGCAATATTGAAAGTCTTACTTATGCCAAAGCCTCCAGGAAGGTCAACGACATAGGTATTATCATTGATTGTTTGTAGAATCTTAAATGGGCCTGCAGTACGTATGTTCAAGTTCTTAACGGGTCCAACAGGAAACCATTCCGGATGAATCCGAACCATCACCTCGTCACTAATATCAAAAGTTATAAATTTTCTTCTAGTATCGGCTATTAACTTGTAGTTAAAATTATTCTCATTAAGTTACTTGAAAATTTCTCTATGCAAGTCATGAATGTAATATGCAAATGTGGGTGCAGACTCTGTGACTCTAGGATGTTCTAACACATGGATAAAATCTATAGGCGGCCAAGTGACTTGGGATGGGATGGGTGACTCAGGTACCCTCTATGGAGGTGACTGGACAGACTGAATATAATTGAGAGACTGGTCATCATCTTTTTCATCAAAGTCATCACTTACATTAGGTTCATAGGTAAACTCAGTGTCGGGCTCATCAGCGATGACTGCGGTACCCTCTACTATATTGATACTACTTGGGCTGGGGCAGTTGTCAGCAACATGGCAGTATCCCTTACATTAATAGCACTTAGTAAGATGATCAAACTTAGAATAGTCTCTTTCAGTGTTCTTACCCGTGTTGTCATTTCTAAGTGGATAGGAATTTGAAGTATGTTTGTTTGGGTAAGACTTGTTAGGGTACTGAGGAGAGGAGTGCTCAGGTCTAGAGGGATCAGGAGGATTCATTCTGGAGGAATGATCTATCGAATCGCTGGACTTGTAATGGGAACTTGCTTTAAGGGAATCCATATCGAGGACAAGAGCATAAGCTGCCGCTAATGAGTCTACATTTCTATGAATTAGCTTGTTCCTTAGATCGGCTCGTAATCCAGCCCTGAACCTAGAAAGAGTTTGTTTTTCACTCTCTTTACCTAAAGCATTGCACCGAATAAGGAAGTCATCAAATTTATCAATATATTCTTGTGTGGATTTATTTTCTTGATAAAGTTGATTCCACGAATCTAGCAATCGGGTGTGGAACGATAACGGTACATATATCTCAGTGGGCTTCTCTTTCATGGCTTCCCAAGTGGCTATCGATGCCAGGCCTCGGCCTCTGCGGGCATGTTCAAGATTAGTCCAGTGTTGAGCTTTACCCATCAATTTTATAGTGGCAAATTTAACCTTCAGGGCTTCACTCATGTCAAATCACACAAAGTAGTGGTCCATCGCACGAATCCAATCAAGATAAGCTTGGGGTTCCATGTGGTCTTCAAAATGGGGAACGTCAGCCTTAACATTCTTCTTATATTGTTCGTCAGGGTCACGTTCTTGACATCGATTGTCACGAACATTCCCTTGTGGGATCTGACGATTACCATGAAGCTTAGGGGCAACAGTTTGATTTAATTCCACTTTCTCAAGCCTCTGATTGATATTGGCAAGAATTGCTTGAATGACAGCTAGGGTAGCAGAAATATCAGAGTTGTCCATTTCAGGTCGGGGAGGTCTAGGTTCCTAATTGGGTGATTTGGGAGGGATAAGAAAGGCTCGTTAGGATCGGTGATGGTGCTGTGAAGACGCATTCACCAAAGGGGGAAAACTAGGGGTCGTTTGTGTACTTTTTTTATTTTTTATTTTTTATTTTTATAAAAATTTATCTGAAGTGATCTAAAAGAAAGAAAGAAAAAATCACAAAAGATTAAACAATTCTAAATGAATGCAAAAATAATGCCTAAATGATGCAAGAACTAGGGTTTTAAGAACCTTCGCTCTGATACCAAAATGATGTAAAACGTAATCCTAAATAGAGAATTTCCAAGATTCTTAATGGATTAATTTTACCAACACGTAGTGCAGATTAAAGTTAGTAATTTTAAACAGTTAATTGGTTTGATGGATTTTCAAGAACTGAATTACGTTTAATAATCCCAATTAATAATTCAATTATAACAATCAGTAATTAAATCCCTAAGTATTTTTTAGCAAGTAAAATATTCAATATTGATTCGTACTCTAATCAAGCAAGTGGAACACTCGATCTCAATTGTTTTTGTGGCCGACAGGCAAATCAGATAATATAATAGAGATGATAATTGATAAAGCAGTATAACACAAATATTTGCAAATTGGAAAGAGTATATCGAGAGTTTGAAGAAATCAGCGTAGATCTCAGATGGCAGCAGCGACAAGCACAGCAGTCAGCAACACAGAAAGAGCGAATCTGACTTTGTTCGACGATGGATGGAAGGCAGCACACGTCGGGACAAGCGAGGAGGGGTGTGCCAGTAGATGGGCGACTGGCTGGCGGCGTCGACAGCGTTTCTGAAGTCGTTGGGAGACAGCGACAAGGTGGTTGACGATGGGGGTGTGCGGGTTGTCGGAGGTAGGAGGTCGGCAATGGGGTGAGGAGAAGATGACGATGGTGTGGGGCGACGCGATTAGGGGTAGCAGTGAAGGGGATGGTCGATGGGAGTGGGGCGTCGACGGGGGTGACGACGTCGAGGCTAAGGTTTTGGGATGGGGTCGGGATTTAGGGGAAGAAGGAGAGAGAGTGGGTTAGGTAGATGGCGGCTGAGTAAGGTTAGAGTTTGATTTTATTTGGGGGATTTTAATTTGGGGGTAGATTTTAGAGTTAATCACTAACCCTAAAATTGTATTAGGATTTATCACAAATCCTAATAATTGGATCTCAATTGTATCACACAAAAAGAGACAGGAAGAGCAAAACTCAACACAATAATTTTTTAAATCAAGAATGACTTATCTTTCTCATTAATTTCAAGGCCTATATATAGGCTCAAAACAAATCAAGATACAAATCTCAGAATATTCTCAAAATCTAAAAAATATTCTAATGTATTGTAAAAATAATAGAGACGATGTTGTAAAAATATTAGAGACAATGCTAGAAAGTATAAGAGACAAGAGAATAGAGTATAATTTTTATTCTCATCCTTTCTTCAAGTCTTTACAAGCCTATTTGTAGGCTTACAAAAGAAGTTGAAAGGACAAACATGGAGTAAATGGTGAGTGGAGAACATGGAGATCATGGGGTTAGTGGAAAAAATGGGATAATGGAGAGACATTCACGTTAATTGATTTTTAACACTCCCCCTTGAATGTCTCGTAATTGTGGATAAGAATATGCCTCGATACTGCCTCATTAAAAACCTTACCAAGAAAACCCAATGGGATAAAACTTGGTGAAGGGAAAAAGAGTGTAGTGCATATCTTTTCTCCACCCGAAAAGATCATCCTTTTAGATCTTTCAAACGACGCATCCCAATCATGTTTACCATCTTTTCAGTGATTTCCAAAGATCTACAGGATCTTTGACCGTGAGGTATTCAACTTTCAACCCCTCATGAAGGTGATGGCAAAGAAATATCATTGCCTTTGCCTTATCTTGGTTGGATGTTTCTTTTGATTTATCAATTGTCTCCTTGAGACCTTTAGCATCCAAATGGATCTCCACATCCAACACCCACGACAAGTAATTCTTGCCGATAATATCAAGAGCTTCAAATTCAAGCTTGACAAGGTTCGACGTGATGAAACTATATATATATATATATATATATATAGAGAGAGAGAGAGAGAGAGAGAGAGAGAGAGATCTTCGGTTGCACACTACTTTGGTGAGCACTCCGTGAGCACTCACGAAATATAGCACCTATGACAAATCCGAACCGCTCATATTGTTCTATATACCTTAGATAGCCTAACAATAAAAAATCAAGTATGAAGTTCATTTGCCCATGATTTACATCATTACAAAATTGTATGGCTGAAAATTCGAACAGCATGATGGATGGGCAAATGAACTTCAAATTACTTGATTTTTTATTGTTAGGCTATCTAAGGTATATAGAACAATATGAGCGGTTCGGATTTATCATAGGTGCTCTATTTCATGAGTGCTCACGGAGTGCTCACCAAAAGTAGTGTGCAACCGAAGGGGACTCTATATATATATATATATATATATATATATATATATAATGCGCAATTAGAAAAAAAATAAATATTAGATCAAACTATAACTTTTCTGATACACAAGATCCAAATGAATGGCGAGTGTAGAGCATACTTAGTTATAGTGACCTTAATATTATAATATGAGTATAAATAAAAAAGAAATGTAATTGAAATAATTATGAACAAAAAAATACCTTGAATAGTTGAAGTAGAGCCTCGTGCTGATAACGTATTGTAAAAATAATAGAGACGATGTAAAAATATTAGTGACAATGCTAGAAAGTATAAGAGACGAGAATAGAGTATAATTTTTATTCACATCCTTTCTTCAAGTCTTTACAAGCCTATTTATAGGCTTACAAAAGAAGTTGAAAGGACAAACATGGAGTAAATGGTGAGTGGAGAATATGGAGATCATGGGGTTAGTGGAGAAAATGGGATAATGGAGAGACATTCACATTAATTGATTTTTAACATAATGCATAAAAAAAGATTACATATGGCTATAATTGCCAAAAACAAATATGGTACTAGAATAAAATCCTAAACTAAATAATATTGATGTCCTCATCATGGACGTTTCTCCTGTAGTTGACTCTCAGCTGGAATTGAGTAGTAGGTTGTGTTGGGTGCAACCGAGTTCTTTCAGTTGTGAAGGGGAGGTTACTAATTTAGTGGGAGCTGCTGGCCATGGAAGTGATCCTAGAGGGCAAGACGTTGCTGTGGTGAGGGTACTTTGCGAATTGGCAGACGAAACTTCTGGTCGCTCTTGTGTGATAGAGAGCACTGGTATCGATATGCGGAGTGATGTCGATGGGGGTAACCGAAATGGGACTGTAGGGGTTGAACAGTCTGCGAATTTTGTGGAAGTGTCGTCCACGGAGACTTCTAATGTAGAGGGTGCATTGAGAGGTTTTGAACCATGTCCGGTGCTGATGAAGATTCTGCGAGTTGGGAAGTCTTGTAACACGGAATCCGACATGGGAGGTTGTTTCTTCGGTATTCGTGCTCTATGCGATTGGTGGAGCACATCCTTCATGAGGCGATGAGGGGTGGTTGGTGCACTCCATGCGGTGGAGTGGTAGATGTGCTTTTCATGAGAGTGGGGAGTACTTAGGTCTTCCATGAAAGTGGGAGATTGACAGAGATAATGTGATGTAAAGATTGCAATAACTTTTAAGCGTGTTTATTTGGTTCAAGTGGGAGATTGTTAGGGTTTTGGCCTCAAATACACGTAGGCACCGAGTACTTGAAGTTGGATGAGAAAAGGAGACAGAGACAGCAAGAGAAAACAACAAGTAGAAGAAGTGTAGTCTGGAGAGTTGCGGTCAACCGACCCAAGCTGTTGAGAGTTCTTCGAGTGTACAGGGTCCAACAGAGGGGGTGACGGTCGACCGTGCAGTTGACCGGTCGTGTCTCGGGTTTGGCTCTACACCTTGCGGTCGACCGACCTTAGGGGTGCGGTCGACCGACTTCGGCGCTGATTGTTTTTGGGCTTACGAGTTTAAGGTCCAATAGCTGGATTTGTGTTTATCTTTTAGGGTTTACTTGGGTGCTATATATATGGTTGTAGACTCGAGGGTTAGAATCAATTTGTGTGATCAAGAGGTGAGCCGTTATCATTGTTCAACTTCAAGAGGGGATTGTGCCGAGTGTTTCAAAGGTGAGAGAGAGGGAGATTGATGAGGACATCTTTACAGTTTAGGATTTTTATTTTATTACCATTTTTGTTTCTGGCAATTATAGCCATATGTAATCTTTTTGTAATTTTTAGATTCTGGGAATATTTTGGAGATGTGTTTCAAGATGTAATTGAGCCTATTTAAAGGCCCTGAGATGAATGAGAAAGGCATGCCATTATTGATCAAAAAAATTCTGTGTTGAGTTTTGCTCTTCATTTTCTCTTCTTTGTGTGATACAATTGAGATCAAATTAGGGTTTGTGATAAATCCTAATCTAATTTTAGAGTTAGTGATTAATTCTAAAATATATCCTCCAATTAAAAAAATTCCCCAATTACAAATTAATCAAAACCTAATCCCAAATAACCGAACCCTAATCATACCCCCCCTTAACAGCCGTCTTCTCCTTCTTCTTCTCCAACACCCGACCCCAAATCCCTCATCCCCTATACCCGTCGCTACCCTTCCCCTCCACTCCCAGCCTCCATCCCGCAAAACCCCTCACCGTCGAAACCCACCAGAGCTCCAATCCAATCCTCCCGTCCATCGAACCTCTCCCAAACCCTACTGCCTTCTCTCCCCCATCCTCGACTTCACCCTCCGGCGAACCGACCTCTCGTCGACCCGTCGTCTGCCTTCGTCCCTCTTTTCCCGAAGCCCAACCAGAAAAACCCAACCCCTTAATCAACCACCCCGACAACCACTGCTGCTTCCCCCTCCTTGCAACCGGCGCCGACCACACTGTCGCACTTCGCCGACGACTCCACCGCCCCGCTCGCTGTCAATCACCGGCGACCAGATCTGCCATCTTCGTGGCTTAGTTGCTGACTTTGCTCCCTGTGTTGCTGTGATCTTGGTTGCTGTCTGCTCCTACATCTACGCTGGATTTCTTCACATTCGGTATAATCTTTCCATTATTAAGTATTTGTGTTTTACTGCCATATTATCTAGCATATTATCTGATTTGACTGTCGACCACAAAATACTGAGATTGAGTGATCCACATGCTAGATTAGAGTACGAATTGGTATTGCACTTTTTACTTGCTAAAACACGTAGGGATTTACTTATTGATTAAGATTGAATTATTAATTGGGACTGTTAGCATTTGATTCAATTCTTGAAAACCCATCGAGCCTGTTAACTGTTAAAATATCCAATCTAAATCCGCACTTTCATGTTGGTAAAATTAACCCATTAAAATTCTTGGAAAATTCTCTATTTTAGGGTGGGTTTTACATCAGAGATTGAGAGTTGTAATCTCTTTTGTAATCTTTCTATTTCTTGGGGAATAAGAAGTATTGGTTCTCTCTACATATTAATTGTGTTCTTGTGAGATCTTGCATATATCTCTTGGTTCATCTAAGTCTTGGTGGTTTCTATTGCTTGTGGTGTATTTCCGCTATTAGCACTACGAGTTGTGGCAGATTCTTCAACAAACTTAATCCTAGATATAGATTTTTCAAGAATATTAAAAGATTATGTTTACCAACAAGTAGTGTCGATCGAGTTAGAAATTAAAACTAGTAATTGGTTTGATGACTTTTCAAGAAATTGAATAAGTTAACAATCCCAATCAATGTTGAAATAATCGCGCTACGCTAAGCGCTATAGCGCGCTACGTAGCTTAACTCGCCATCTTTCGCTACGTAGCGCACGTGCATAGCGCATTGCTTGCATAGCATTGCGCTATACGTGCATAGCGCACACTATAGCGCAAACGCTATGTAGCGGTGCGCTACGTGCGCTACACGTGATGTTATTTTTTTTTCTTTTTCCCTTTTCTTTCACAGCCCGTCTCTCTCACTCCCAACTTGAGTTTTTATTTTAGGGTTTCCACTTTCAAAAACTAAGCGTAGGTCCTATATTGAAAGATTTATAGGCAAAAAGTAAAACAAATAAAGTAATATATTCACAATAACATTAGTGTGTCGATTTCGGTCGATTTTTCGGCAATTTCGGCAATATTTCGGCTGATTTAGGCCGAAATCTACACATTTCGGTCTAAAACGATATGGAGTATAGATTTAGTGATTTCGTATTGGCAAGCTAGCTAAAAGGAAATTTTGGCCAAAATTTTGACCGTATCGGCCGAAATTTAAAACAGCGATCCGAATTACTTCTATTGTAAATTTTGTGACCATCATATAATGTCTGGGGTAACAAGATTGAAACATCATTTAGCGGGTACTAGCAAGGGGGTGTGCAAATGTGATAAAGTACCTCAACAAGTGAAGCAAGCCTGCAAGGATAGTCTTCGACAGTTGGAGATTAAGCGCACTAAATCAAGGGTTCTAGAGCGTGAAATAGGAAGAATAGGAGAGCCCGGAATTGATGGGATTGAGGAGGATGTTAGCCAAGAATTGGAGAGTGGTCATGCAAGCAATAATCAAGGGAGAACATTTGGTCCTCTTGATAGATTCGTTAATGCGAAAGCTCCATCAACTACTCAAACTACAATAGAGAATAGATATAAGAAAGAACAAAGGGCGACGGTAGTTCAAAAGATTGGTCGCTTTATCTATGCAAAGGGTTTGCCATTTAATCTCGCAAATTGTCCATATTTCAAGGAGATGCTTGAGGAGGTTGGGAGTTATGGGAGAGGTTTGAAACCACCATCGACACATAAGTTAAGAACATCAATTCTTAAAAATGAGATCGAAGGAATTGATGCAATGAAATCAACTCATACGAAAGTTTGGGAGGAATATGGGTGCACATTGATGTCGGATGGATGGACTGACAAGAAAATCAAAGCTTGATAAATTTTCTTGTAAACTCGCCCGAAGGAACTTTCTTTTACAAGGCTATTGATGCATCGGCTCATATTAAAACTGGAGATTTTCTTTTTGGGTGCATTGATGAGATAATTGATGAGATTGGGGAAAAGAATGTAATTTAAGTTATCACCGACAATCATGCTTCATATGTGAATGACGGAAAGAAGCTTATGGAGAATAGGAAATCATTGTATTGGACACCGTATGCGGCTCATTGTATCGATCTAATGTTTGAAGATATTGGGGAAATGAAGATACACAAAGAGACACTTGAGTTGGCAAAGGAGGTTATACAATTTATTTATAACCATGGTTAGGTGCTTAGAAAAATGAGAGTTCACACAAAGGGTAAAGAACTATTAAGGCCAGTCATAACCCGTTTCGCTACATCTTTTTTGACTTTGCAACCGTTGTACAACTTGAAGCAACCTTTAAGAAACTTGTTTTCTTCCGATGAGTTTTTAAGGAGTTCATGGGCAAAGAAGCGAAAGGGATTGAAGGCATACGGTTCTTTATCGTAAGGGCTTTTGGGGTCGTGTGTATTTTGGTTTTGCAATCACTCTTCCTTTGGTTAGTGTTCTTCGTAAGGTTGATTCGGATGTGAGGCCTTCTATGCCTTATTTATATGAAATGATGGATAGTGCAAAAGAGAAGATTGCAGAAGCTTGTATTGGAATTGAAAGAAAATATAAACCTTATTGGAGGTTGATTGATAGTAGGTGGACGGGTCTGTTGCATAGACCTCTACATGCCGCGACTTACTTTCTTAATCCAAAATTTTTCTATAGAAGTAAATTTAGCAAGCATCCAGAGGTGAGAAAAGGTCTTCATGAGTGCATGACTCGCTTGATTCCCGATATTGAAGAAAGTGCAATTGCGGATGTCGAGTTGGATACTTATAAAGAGGGAGATGGAGAGTTTGGAACAGAGTTAGCCGTAAGAACTATTAGTGCACGCACTCCAGGTATTATTTTCATAAATTCATATATTGTTATATTACTAGTTTGATTTCATATTATTTTAAATCACCTTAATAATGTAATGAAAATATTTTAGCTAATTGGTGGGAAAGATTTGGAAGCGAGACTCCGACACTACAAAAGTTTGCGATACGGGTTCTTTCGCTTACTACTAGTGCCTTCGGTTGTGATCGCAGTTGGAGCACATTTGAGCAAGTAAGGAATTCTTTTACAAATGATACTTGATATAAATATAAATCATAATATTATACAATATATTAATTGAATATACATATCCAATTTTGTGTTATAGATTCACTCAAATAAGAGATGCCGCTTAGAGCAAGAGCGAATGAACTCTCTTGTTTATGTGATGTATAACATGAGGAGAAAGCAACGCAAGTTAGACCTTATTGTTCTAGATGAGGTTCCTTCCGATAATGAGTGGATTGTGGAAAGAGAAGAACCATGTCTTCCTACCGATGATGCATGGTTAGGCGAGTTTGTCCCCGAGGATGTAGAGATTATGGATGATGAAGGATATTTAGATGTTACGACAATTGCAAACAATCAAAGTGTAGATGATACTGAAGCTTCTGCTCCACCTCCAAAGCGAGCAAGAGTTGATGGTTCTTCATGTAAGTCAACATTGATTTAATTCATGCATACTAAGATGATACTTGATAATTGATATTATAAAAGTTTTAGAGTGTAGCTAATTCAATAAAATAAATTTTTATGTGTAGCATCGTCTGCTCAACGAAGCGAGGAAAGGGTAAATGAAGACAATGAGGGTGGGGCAAGTAGAGATATGCTCGATCCGGAGGATGCTAATATAATACTAGAGGAGGAGGATTTATAGATAGAGTGATCGTATATTTGAATTTTGCACTTTTCTATTTGAATTTGTAGTTCATTTGAATGTGTTTGCTTTATTGTTCTTTAAACTTTGTGTTCATTTCTATGTAAGTTGAATATGAACTATGAAGTTCTCAAATCTCAACTTCTCTTTTTTGGTGAAATATTCATTATGTGTCATTATTTGGCTTCAAAATTTTGTTTATATGTTCTATTGAATTATTTAGAATTTATTATTATTTTTATATAATTAATTTTGATTTTTTAAATAAAAAATCAAAAATCTCCATGGCTTACGCTATTGCATTACGCTATTTGCGCAAAATGCTATTGGAACCTAACGCTACGCTATACGCTATCGCTATTTACAACATTGGTCCCAATTAAAGACTCAAGAGTCAAGCCTAAATCAATTATACTTGAGCGTTCTTAGCAGCAGAGTGAGTAAGATATTCAATAATGATTCGTACGCTATTTGGCAAATAGAAGCACTCGCTCAATATTTGTGGACGACAGAAAATTCAGATAAGATTCTAGAGATGATAGGCAGTACCACAGGTAATGGAGAAATGGAAAGAAATTACCGGGGTTCGATGAAAGCATCGCCGCCACGGATGGAGAGGAAGAAGATGCCAATCGTCGAAGTCAATGGTGTTGTACTCCATAGCTCATTCTCTTGATGTGAGGATTAGGGTTTAGGGTTTGGATGAAGATTTGGGGATTAGAGTTAGGGTTTGAATGAAGATTTGAATGGTGAGCTGTTAGGGATGATCGGATGGTGAGGAAGGCGGCCAGGGGGGGTTGGGGGATGTTAGGGGGGATGGTTATGGTGTCGGTGTTGTGCGCGATACAAACTAATCAATAACCAAACCAATGCGGAATACAAAGAGAGAACCAGCGAGAAAACACAAAAACAAACCAACACAAAAGGACGCACAGATTTAATGTGGTTCGGCAAAATTCATGCCTACATCCACGGGGCGGTTGGGGTTTCTTCTTCTTCAAATTATCACCAATGGGCGAAAACAAACCCTTACAAATAATGACGGCTGCAAAACCGAATTAGGGATCTCTAATTTTCGTCACCGATTACAAAACCCTAACAAGTGTATTTATAGGGAAACTATTGGGCCTTTTCGAATTGGGCCTGATCTAGTTCAAAATCCCGTCGACAGTCGACTGGTCGACTTACCAGTCGACTGGCAATCCTTCTGGCAGTCGACCGATCAGTCGTCTGATCCTCTGCTGCTGCTTGTATCTTTAGCCTTTGAAAACTCTCTGGACAGTCGCCTGATCCTTCTATCAGTCGCCTGATACTGTAACTTTCATTTGCTGCAGATACTCCAAAACAATCTGAACCAGAATCGAGCCATTATCCTACAATCTCCACCTTGGCGAGATCTTCCACCAAGTATCCAACAATCTCCACCTTGGCAAGATCTTCCAAGTAGCCCAAGCAATCTCCACAAATACTCCAAATGCTCATCATCAAATGTAACAACAAATCCAAACTCCACCTTAGTATGATATCACATACTAGGCGAACAAATAGCGAAGCACTATTCCAACCCCCCATTCCAAATCATCAAACATGCAAAATATTAGCCAGGTTCATGCAATGCTTGAACTTGGCTGCTCCAACAACTTTGGTTAACATATCAGCAGGATTATCAGCTGTCCCAATCTTCACCAAATGAATATCACCATCCTTTATCAAATCACGCACAAAATGATAACGGACATCAATATGTTTGGTCCTCGAATGATGAACTTGGTTCTTCGCTAAATGAATAGCACTCTGACTGTCACAGTGTACCTCCACCTTCTCCCGATGAATTCCCAAGCTCTTCAAAAGTCCATGAATCCAAATGGCTTCCTTCATGGCCTCAGCAACCGCCATGTATTCAGCCTCAGTAGTAGACAACGCTACAGTGGACTGCAAATTTGACCTCCAACTTATAGGTGCCCTAGCCATAGTAAACAAATAGCCTGTAGTAGACCGCCTCTTATCTAGATCACCTGCATAGTCAGAATCAACATACCCAACCAATAACCTGCTAATATTGTCATCCCTTTCAAATTTCAAACCCACATCTGTGGTGCCACTTATGTACCTCAAAATCCATTTAGCTGCTTGCCAATGCTCTTTGCCTGGATCATGCATATATCGACTAACCATACTCACCGCCTGAGAGATGTCTGGTCGAGTACAAACCATGGCATACATCAAACTGCCAACCACACTAGTGTAAGGTACATTTGCCATATACTGTCTCTCCTCATCTGAACTTGGAGACTGAGAAGCACTAATTCTGAAATGACTGGCTAAGGGTGTACTTACTGGTTTAGTCTTCTCATCTATACCAAACCGTTTCAGCACCTTCAAAAGATATTGCTTCTGTGTCAAACTCACTATGCCCTTCGCCCTGTCTCTAGCTATCTCCATCCCAAGTATCTTCTTGGCTTCACCAAGATCCTTCATCTCGAATTCAGAACTCAATTGATTCTTCAAATTTTGAATCTCCTTAGCATTCTTAGAGGCAATCAACATGTCATCCACATATAATAACAGATATATGAAAGAGCCATCCTGCAACTTCCTGAAGTAAACATAATGATCAAACTCACTTCTGGAATATCTCTGCACCTTCATAAACTGATCAAACCTCAAATACCACTGCCTTGGAGATTGCTTCAAACCATAGAGAGACTTCTTCAACCTGCAAACACAATTTTCCTTCCCAGCTGTCTTGAACCCATCTGGCTGCAACATATAAATTTCTTCATCTAGATCCCCATGTAAGAACGCAGTCTTCACATCCATCTGTGTCAACTCAAGGTCAAACTGTGCTACCAATGCCAACAAAATCCGAATAGAAGGATGCTTCACAACTGGAGAGAACACTTCATTATAGTCAATTCCTTCCTGTTGAGCATACCCCTTTGCAACTAGTCTTGCCTTGAATCGAACACTGCCTTTTGGACCTTCTTTCTTCGTATACACCCACTTGCAACCAATTGCTTTCTTCCCCTTTGGTAGTTGCACTAGATCCCAAGTCTTATTCTTATGAAGAGAGTTCATCTCTTCATCCATAGCAACTTTCCAATCTGCATTTTCTGAACTTCTAGTGGCTTCTTTGAAGTTGGAGGGAACTTCATCATCCACAATGGGAAGAGCAAATGCAACTGTGTCTGTAAAACGAGACGGTCGTTTGATATCTCTTCTTTGCCTTCTTACTGCAATTGATTCTTCCTGCTGGATAGGAACTTCTTCATCATTCTCAGTATCAACCACATCATCATCATCTTGGACAGGAACAGGATTTTCAACTGACAACTTTTCTAACTCCACCTGTTGGAGAACTCTCCTACCAGTCGACTGGTTATTGCCACCAGTCGACTGTCCCGAGCTCCCATAATTCTGCTGTTCTGGACCACCAGTCGACTGCTCCTGTTCATCAGTCGACTGTCCCGAACTTCTTCTACTCACCTGTTGAAGAACTGTCCCACTCTTCTGCTGCTCACCAGTCGACTGTCCTATACCACCAGTCGACTGTCCCGAGCTGATCATGCTGGTCTCATCAAAAGTGACATCTCTGCTGATTACTAACTTCTTCTGTTCTGGACACCACAACCTGTAACCTTTGACACCAGTACTAAAACCAACAAATATAGCCTTTTTGGCTCTTGCATCAAGTTTAGTTTCAGTTACATGAAAATAAGCAGGACAACCAAATATATGCAAAAAACTATAATCAGATGCAGGTTTACCACTCCATACCTCAATAGGCGTCTTGCCTTCAAGTGCTGCTGATGGTAAACGGTTGACAATGTGGCTTGCATATATAACAGCTTCTGCCCAAAATGTCTTCTTCAATCCAGACTGTGCTAACATACATCTCACCTTCTCAAGTAAGGTTCTGTTCATCCTTTCTGCAACCCCATTTTGCTGTGGAGTCTTCCTAACTGTGAAGTGCCTCTGGATCCCTTCATCTTCACACAACTTCAGAAATGGATCATTCTTGTATTCCCCTCCATTATCTGACCTCAGAACCTTAATCTTCCTACCAGTCTGATTTTCAACTTTCTTCTTCCAACTTGTGAACAATGTCAAAACTTCATCTTTGTGCTTCATGGTATATACCCAAACTCGTCTGGAGTAATCATCAACAAAAGTAACAAACCAGTGTCTACCACTCATAGAAGGTGTCTGAGTAGGGCCCCAAACATCTGTGTGCACATAATCGAGGATACCCTTTGTCTGATGTACAGCTGTACCAAATTTCACCCTAGTTTGCTTACCCAAAACACAATGTTCACAAAATTCCAACTTGCACCCTTTAGCATCCTTAAGCAACCCTTGCTTCACAAGCCCCTGCAAGGCCTTCTCTCCTGCATGCCCGAGTCGCATATGCCACAACCTAGTAGAGTCGGGAACAACCTGTTTAGGCCTTTCAGTTACACTGGCAGCCTGACCCAAATATGTTTTTCCCTGCAAGAAAAACAAGTTCCTTTTCCTTTGCCCTTTCATCACCACAAGTGATCCACTAGTCACTTTCAGAACGCCACCTTCACTAGCAAATTTCAAACCACTGGCCTCCAAAGCACCTAGTGAAATCAGATTCTTTTTCAAATCTGGAACATACCATACATCTGAAAGCTCTCTAATAAGACCATCGTGCATTAGCAATTCAATTTTCCCGATTCCTACCTTCTTACAAGGTGCATCATTTCCCATCAAAACTACACCACCATCCATATACTCCAAAGAAGTAAACCACTCCTTTTTCCAAGACATATGATAGGAGGCTGCTGTATCAAGAAACCATACTTCTTGATAAAGTGAGGGACTAGAAGCAAGTGCAAAAGAAAAATCCTCGCCACTTTCTAAATTATCAACAGTCACATTTGCAGTCGAATTTCCCTTATTTCGTAGCTTTGGACAATTCTTTTTCCAATGCCCCCTTTCATGACAGAAAGCACATTCATCTTTGGCCGGTATTTTTCTGTCCTTAGAAACTCCTCTCGATTTGGAACGAGATTTGTTTCCCTTTTTTCCAGATTTGGACTCAGATCTTGTCTCAGTCCTGCCCCTTACAATCAACGCTTCAGAAGTTTCTCTATCAACCATCTTATCCCTTCTCCTAGTTTCATTATTCAACAAAGCATTTGCAACATCTTCATATTTCACAGTATCTTTTCCATATAATAAAGTAGTTGCTAAATGATCATAACTTTCAGGTAATGAATTCAACAGAATTAGGGCTTTATCTTCATCCTTAATTTGCTCATCCAAATTTAACAAATCAGCCAACAATTTATTAAATGATTCAACATGAGCATTCATAGACATACCTTCCGTATAGGTGAAGCGAAAAAGTCTCTTCTTCAAATACAGCCGATTCTCCAAACTTTTCCTCATGTATTTGTCTTCGAGCTTCTTCCACAACACCGCAGCAATGGTATCCCTCATCAAATCGTACTTCTGAGCCTTCTCAATAAAGAGCCGAATAGTCCCACACGCAACTCGATTCAACTTCTTCCAATCTGCTTCGGACATATCCTTAGGTTTTTCAACTTCCAAAGCAACATCTTGTTCTTGTTGAACAAGAACATCCAAAACCTCACATTGCCACATCCCGAAATTGTTTGTCCCATCAAATTTTTCAACTTCAAATTTTGCGTTGTGAATCGTTGTTCTTGACGAACTTGATCCCACAACATCCTTGGTTGCATCTGCATCACCTGCCATCTCCCTCTAGGTCGAACCAACAGCTCTGATACCACTTGTTGTGCGCGATACAAACTAATCAATAACCAAACCAATGCGGAATACAAAGAGAGAACCAGCGAGAAAACACAAAAACAAACCAACACAAAAGGACGCACAGATTTAATGTGGTTCGGCAAAATTCATGCCTACATCCACGGGGCGGTTGGGGTTTCTTCTTCTTCAAATTATCACCAATGGGCGAAAACAAACCCTTACAAATAATGACGGCTGCAAAACCGAATTAGGGATCTCTAATTTTCGTCACCGATTACAAAACCCTAACAAGTGTATTTATAGGGAAACTATTGGGCCTTTTCGAATTGGGCCTGATCTAGTTCAAAATCCCGTCGACAGTCGACTGGTCGACTGGCAATCCTTCTGGCAGTCGACCGATCAGTCGTCTGATCCTCTGCTGCTGCTTGTATCTTTAGCCTTCGAAAACTCTCTGGACAGTCGCCTGATCCTTCTATCAGTCGCCTGATACTGTAACTTTCATTTGCTGCAGATACTCCAAAACAATCTGAACCAGAATCGAGCCATTATCCTACAATCTCCACCTTGGCGAGATCTTCCACCAAGTATCCAACAATACTTGGTGGAATCAATGCGGTATCCACTTGTTGTGCGCGAATACGAATCAAACCAACAAGAATCAATGCGGAATACAAAGAGAGAACCAGCGAGAAAACACAAAAACAAACCAACACAAAGGACACACAGATTTAATGTGGTTCGGCAAAATACATGCCTACATCTACGGGGCGGTTGGGGTTTCTTCTTCTTCAAATTATCACCAATGGGCGAAAACAAACCCTTACAAATAATGACGGCTGCAAAACCGAAATAGGGATCTCTAATTTTCGTCACCGATTACAAAACCCTAACAAGTGTATTTATAGGGAAACTATTGGGCCTTTTCGAATTGGGCCTGATCTAGTTCAAAATCCCGTCGACAGTCGACTGGTCGACTTACCAGTCGACTGGCAATCCTTCTGGCAGTCGACCGATCAGTCGTCTGATCCTCTGCTGCTGCTTGTATCTTTAGCCTTCGAAAACTCTCTGGACAGTCGCCTGATCCTTCTATCAGTCGCCTGATACTGTAACTTTCATTTGCTGCAGATACTCCAAAACAATCTGAACCAGAATCGAGCCATTATCCTACAGTCGGGTCAGGGGAGCCAGGGGTCGAGGTGGTCGGGTGAGAAGAAAGAGGGTGCGGGTGGGGGCTGTAGGGCTCCAGGAAGAAGGGGAAAGAGGAAGGGGGAGGTCGGCGGTGTATAGGGAGGGGGATGGGGGTGTGTAGTCTAGGGTTTCTCAGAAACCTTATTATTCTCTCAAGGTCTCACACACAAGAGAGGAATGAAGAGCAAAACTCGACACACAAAATTTTTAATTAATCAAAAGCATATCTTTTCATTAGTCTAAACGCCTATATATAGGCTCAAAACGAATCTCAAAATAAATCTCCAAAATATCCCAATGTGCAAAAAATAAATGGTGCAAATAGTAAAACTCCTACATATGGCTAAATAGCCATCAAAATGCCAAAAACAGCTATAAGTGCTGATATGAAAATAACTAGGCTAATAAAATAGTCATCTCAGACGATGTCTGCGCTGATAGAAGTGCCAAAAACATCTCAAACCGATATCCTCATCACGAATCTATCTATACTATTATAACTTCAGAAATTACCAAAATATAAGGGGGTTGCCCCTCTCTCTCTCTCTCTCTCTCTCTCTCTCTCTCTCTCTCTCTCTCTCTCTCTATATATATATATATATATATATAAGGGGCATTTGATAAAACCAAAATGTATCCATGAGCATTCAAAATAACAATACGCTCAATATTTTCCTTTTAATGTACATTGTACACAAACTCAAACGTGCGTTTGCTTGTATGTTTTGAACATATTTTTTTTGTGTGTTCTATTTCTCTTTAATCCTCTCAGATAACATACAATTTAGAATAAAATCACTGCCGCTTTTTTCTTAGAGTTTGTCCGAGTTTATTTTTGCCACGAGGTATTTCATGTAAAATGTGTACGTTATCAATTAATTTTTTTTGGAAGCATATATAAAAAAAAATTTCATTTAAATCGTTTGTCCTTCAAGGCTTCAAGCCTTCAAGTTTGTTTGCATTTAAATAATTGTCATTTTTATTTTGTCAACTTGCAAAAGGCCTCATTTGAGAACTTTCTTAGGGCCCAACTCAGATACGCCCATGCTTCAATCTAGAGCAACCTAAATCTAGAGCAACCATCCACTTCTGTATAAATCTCGACCACACATTTAAAACTTCAATATAGAGCAACCATCCACTAAAATCTCAACAAATTATTTAAAACCCAAATGTATATCAACCTTTTACTTACAACCATCTACTTAAAACTCAACCCGCATTTAAATTCCAATTTTATATCAATCCTCCGCTTAAATTTAAAAATAAAAAACACAGCTTTTCATAACAATAAAGTTGGTTTGTGCCCGTATAGACACTGACACTGGTAGGATGTGTAGCCTCTCCTACAGAATTAGTTTATGCTAGTTAATGTTCGAAGATAAGATGTGTAGCTTTCCAATAATTAAGAAACTCCTCGCCGTTGGATATTGCTCACTTTGCCTCCCACTGTTATCTTTTCTTTTTAGTTTTTCCTGGGGTTAAATAGGATATCTGAAATGTTCAAATGCCCGTCCTACAACTTTAAAACTCATTCCAGCATTTTGAGCTTCCTCTTCTTTTTCTTCTCAACCCTTATTCTTATTGTTCTTCTTCCTCTGTTTTCCATATTATCACCAGGGCAGCCATCTCACCTCCTCTCTTGTAAAACCCATTCAAATCCATCAAGAGCAATTGGGCGTGGATTAATTTGGGAAAGAGAGGAAGAACAGTGAGAATTAGGGTAGAGAAAAGTCCAAGAACATTGGGGGGTTTCATGACCCCTGGTGTTTGCATAGACTGCAATGTCTTAGGGACTGAAGTTCAATATGATGCCTTTGGACATTAGTGTGCATCTGTTTTCTGGGGTAGGCCTATTGAGTCACTTGCTTTGAAACTGAAACTGATAATGGATACATCAATTGCTCTAGAGAAAAACCCTCATTAAGAAAGGTAGAGAAGATGATTATCAATAAAATAGAAGGAAGAAAAGATTGAAGGAAAGAGAAGATCCAGTCATTTAATTGAAGGGAAGAGAAGATTCACTATAAAAGAGGGGAAGAAAAGAGAATAGGAAAGGTATGAAGAGGATAAAAAAGAGGGGCATTGGAAGAATGGAACCATATTTGAGATAGTTAAAATACGGGTGAGGGTAAGAACTTGAAAAAACATACTACTTCTGATAAAGTAGCAACAAGTTCAAGACAATAAAGTATCAAAGTAATACGAGGAAAGGAATGACATAAGAAAGAGCTAAGAAAGAGTTATTATTATTGTAGGCTGAAAATTGAAGGCAGGTGCCTTGGCGGCACAGGCACTCAGGTCTGTGATTCAAGGCCTGACGCCTTGTCTCAGACCAAGGCGAAGGAAATGGGTCAGAGCAAACTAGTGTCAAAGGCCCTCCAAGTGCTAACACTAGCGCTTGAGGCATCCAGGTGCTAAGGCGAGTGTCTTACGCATCCAATTAGGTGCTTTAAGTCACCTTAATGAAAAATTTAATAGACTTGAGTATTTCTGATTTGATTCTCTAAATTGTAGTTTTCAGTAGTACTATGTACGCAATTGAGCATAATAGGTAACGTTCAAGTTAATTTGGGGTTGAATGGATATTGTGGATTTTTTCTTCTTTTCATTATCTCTTGCTAACTGAATAAAAACCTTGCTTCTTTATGCTACCTTCTCTCTCGTTGCTTCTTTACCTCTGGCGACTATGGTCTTTGACAACCATTTGTGAAACTGAGATAATGGAAAAATATGTTTTAATATGTTTTATTGCTTGTTTATATTTTTTATTTATATATCAATCACCAATGTCTTTCTCTATCATTAATGATTTCTTAAGTCTAAATATTTTATGTCTTCTATCCTAATTGTGTTAGTCACTTCACTCACTCGATGAATTGATGAAATTTGTAATATATTTTGTTAGCAAAATAGAGAAAGGGGATTGATAACTCCTGTTAATTTCTATCTAATTACAAAATACTTATAATAATTTTGATAAGCTATCTGATTGACTTTGTTTCACTCGAGCTATCAACTTCTTGGCACCTCTGGTTATAGGCAACATATGGTTTTTGCCACAGTTCTACCTTCACCTCTTAGGCCACACACAATTGGTAATATATAATTTATTTTGCAAGCTATTTGTTCAAAATTACCATGATTTACTTCTAAAACCTTCTTACATCGTAGTCCTGCCTTCCATATATGACCATGAAATTAGTCCTTTGAAGTGAATGAGAATTACTGCACAAATTCAGAATAGCACAGTGAATGACAATAATTGCAATATTAAAATCAGTATTATTTACTGTGATGGAATAGTTGACACTGTATGCTTTGCAGCTCATTGATAAGGAGGGAGGCTTGCGTATGAACGAAAATTTTCAGGGTGGTGCAACATGGGCTTTTCAAGTTGGTACTCAATCCATGTCTTGCCCAATTATAGTTGAGGATCTGAATCCACCTCGCCAAATGCTTGTGGAGGTAACAGTTGTTTCTTATTAGTCTTTCTGTATCGTTAATGCCTTGTACACAAATTTTTATACAATTATGAGAAGAAATAATGTGATGTACATGCTATTCCTCTGCAGATGCTTTGTGAACAACGAGGTTTCTTCTTGGAGATTGCTGACTTAATTAGAAGTTTGGGATTGACCATCTTGAATGGGGTGATGGAAGCTCACAAAGACAAAATATGGGCCCGCTTCGCTGTAGAGGTATTACCCTATGTTCTCTTAACTCCTAATAATTTAGTGATAGGATACATTAGTTCAATCTGAAATGCCCAGATATCATTTGACAAGTTCTAACAGGGACCATATATATATATATATATATTGAAGTTTTAATTGAATTATTATACTATAGGCAAACAGGGATGTAAGTAGGATGGAAATATTCCTATCACTTGTTCGCTTGCTAGAATCAACATTTGGGAGCAGTACTACTCCACAAGGCGTAGGGGATAACATCAACTTGCCACATAATGTCTACAACCATTCTTGCATTGCTGCAACTGGCATATCTGACCGACTTCAATGAGAAATCGATCATTCTTTTCTTTATAATTTTTACTTAATCTTTGGCTTCAGGGAGTGCTGAGAGCAAGGCTTCGCCTGCTATGACTAGCATTCTGGTGACTCTAGACACTGATCTGAGAGTTTTCAAGGCCATCTCTTTAGGGAATATAAAGTCTGCAAAGGTTTTGAAGGAAGTAGAAGAGGATTAACAAATTTCCTTTTGTTGACTTAAATAATTCAGCTATATGCTTGTTTAGGGGTGTGCTTTTTAACCAATTTGTAGTGTTTGTTTTTGAGAATATTCGAGCTTGTTTCTGTTTGCTTAAGCTGTTTAAATGATGCCTTTCCCCCTGTGAAGCTACGAATGCTGTGTACACATTCATTGGATTCATGGCTGATCCCTGATTGTGGTGTGGGTTTTCTTTTCTTTTCATTTCTTTTCCATGATGGCTTTTGGGAATTAGGGGGATAGGTTGTGTTGTAGCCTTTGATTTGTTTATGCAACTAAATTGATTTTCATGTGTTTCAAGACGTTCATTGTGTATCTCGTTAACTATAACGACATATATACTTTGCCTCTTTTGATCATAGTTGTTGGGAAAAAGAAAAAAAAACTAACTAAAATGCTGATGTTGAATGCCCTTCTTGTGGTACATTTATCTAATAACCCTAACCCGGGATGATAGTTTGAAGTGAATTGTTAGCAGAATGAAGGTAAAAGGAAGTGTTGCCTTCCCTGATGAAAGATAAATAAATTTGATGGGGGAAATTTCAGCTGTTTTCTTTTGTCAAGTCACAGTTGTTGGGATTGGGACGTCAACCAACGTCCGTTGCAGCGAAACTAAATAGAGCAATGAGGAAGTCGAAGTAGATGAGACAAATCAATTGAGCAAGCAAGTAGATCCACCAATCTAACACAAACACAATGATGACTTATCCAGGTTAGTTTTTGCTTAATCCGGGGGGAAATATAGGAAGATTTGATATTTAACTAGAAGAGACTACAAGGAGTTACAGATTTACTTAATACAAGGAATTAAACTCACTTACCAAGAACCATATCTCTTGAGTCTCTTTTTGCAATGGTAAAATCTATGAAAAACTCTACTCTCATATTGGAGGAGTTTGCAATATATATAGAAGAATCGAGAGAAACATATGTTTAATCTTGATTCTCAGTCGTCCGATATAATCTGGAAAAAAAGTAACTGAATAAGAGCCGTACGATCTAACTTGGAGTTGAAGATTGGGCTGAAACGACCTAACAAATTGAGGTCCAAAAATGAACACAACGCTGCGATTGGTCGACCGTCCAACAAGACTTCCAATTCAAGATAGCATAAATTTGATTTTTTATTTTTCCGTCTCTTTCTCATTTGCTTGTTATCTCACCTCATCTCTTGTGGCTTGTACTCCAACAATAGCAAGCATCACCTCTTTTAGATCCTCATAAGTTCCTATCACCCTTGTAAACAAGAATCTCTTCACTCTCTCCCTCATCATTCAATCACGGCATGTGTGATAACTCCCTTTTCTTTGTTGCTAGAGGGACTTTTTTTTATGTACTTCCAGTTGACACAAACAAATATGGGTTGATTATGCATACTGTTATTTGGATATTTACGTAGGACTTGAACACACCAATTAACATATATATTTGGTAAGTAGTGGGTATAACAGAGTGCTCATAACATTTCTCATTCAATCATGAAAACTCCCTTTTATTTTTCTCGTTTAATTGAGGGCTATCACAAGTGAAATGAGGTTGATATTGAAGATAAGGCCAGCCTGGAGTGGTGCCAAAATTGCCAATTTGGACTTTTTAAGTGTGATGTCTTTGTGGTTGTAATCAACTAATCATATCCAAATTTGGGGCCCCTTTGATTGAAAGATATAATATATGTATGTATGTATATATATATATATATATATATATATATATATATATATATATATATATATATATATATATATTTATGAAGTTGAATTCTAGACTCGTTCTTCTCATTTGCTTACTTTAATCTTGAAATATTATAAAAAAGATTGCAATGATTTTGGATTATTGGCAACTAGGTCCCATTCCATCATAGTTGTCTATGGAAGCAATTGATTCTTCAAGGAAGAAGTCCATGGTTGCTTGACAAATAGAGGGCCCTTCATACTGCTCACATTGTCGCCTATGGAAACCGAAATAGTTCCTCGTTTGTCGACTACATGATGTGTCATGTCATGCTATCGTCCAAGCGATAATTATCTAAACAATTATCTAAACAGATCAAAATTTAATAACTGCAAGTATACAAGTCACTTCCACTACAGTTACATTGAAACATAAATTGTGAAACCAGTCACTCGAATAGCACTTGGAAGATTAATGGAAGGAAGGAACATTGTAGACCAACCTCTTCAACTTTCCCTTACATGAATCTTAAAGCTTGCATTCCCATGTTATTGTCAATAACTATACCCTACTACTACAAACGAAATGCAGCTTGTCTTGTTTTCTTTCTTTCTTTCTTTCTTTTTCTTCTTGAATTATTGGAGGAAAAAGTACTGCATACATTGCCTGACAAATTCTTGAATGCTATCATTTGAATGCTATGATGAGATACAACAATCCACAACAAGGGGTATCAATTCCTTTCACATAAATTTGAAAACATTTTTGCTATTCGAAACGTGGGTGTCCTTCTATGACAACTAGGTTCTAGTTTTGATTCATAAAGGGTTTGGACCCCTACTGTTAGGACTCTGCCTCCTCGTGGTCTCTGTCCCTTTCCAACTCACGATCATGTGATTTTCGCATCTTTCTCCACATCCAGATATTGTATATGAACTCATGCAGTATGAATTTTTCCACACAGACTAGATCGCGGTACTGGATGAATTGTCTTTTGAACTTTCAAATCTCTTTTCAAATCAATAGTGTTGAGGAACAGATCTCTCTCTCTCTCTCACCGTAAAAGAAGAATCTCTCTTCAATATTTGCAAGTACGAGCTGACGATACATACATGTAGGAGTAACTGAAAATAAGCGTCATGTGCTGCCTTACTCATATGTCCATTGCAAATGATGCTCTTTCCTATTAAGAAAACTGAGGATCTTGTTGAGTCTTCGACACAATTAACACAAACCATCAAGCAAAACTGGATCGCACCAATCACACAAAGCACACAAGAACTGTCCCGGTTGGGACTTTCGCCTTAATCGGAGGGAAGAAGAACTGAGATGTTATTTCAACTAGATAAGATACAAGAATATTATAATTATCACCAAGACCCTTTTTCAAGCCTAACTGGAACTTGGATGCAGCTTACAATGGAGAAACTCTCTCACTCTCTCATATGAAGTGCCATCTTCTTCTGTTCGGCACTCAATAGAATCATATTGTTCTAGGAGGCGTTTACACTGTATTTATAGATCTAGAGAAACTCTAGTTTAGATACCTTGATACAATAGCCATCCGATGTATACTGAAGAGACAAACATACAATTAGAGTCGTACGATCTAATCAGAAGACGAAGTGGGCTTCAATCGAATCAACAAACCCGAACCCAAAAAATTCATCAGCATCGCAGACGGTCGACAGCACATAGTTGCGGTCGACCGCAACTCCCAGACCATCAACCCGAGAAGGTGACAGTCGACCGCACAATCGACTGTCCCTTTCTCTGTTGGCTACTACTACTACTGAATGTTTTTCCTTCTCTTCGATCATTCGCTTCGAACCCTCTACTTGCATCACCATCTTCTCTTCACACCGAATAAGTATGCAAGACATAAAACTCAACAATTTCCACCATGGATTGCATACGCATGAATCCATACCTGTGTGATTTAAAACTCTTCTAGATATTTCTTCTTCGCTTTGTAAATAACACGTTTCTATGGCTCTTCTGCTAATTGAACAAACCTCCACTTGTTTGCTGCCAACTGTATGCCCCCCTCAAGGGCACACCCCTGTTGATGTAATCATGGAGGTGCCACCCTCCACACGAACTCCACTTACATCAAGGCTCTCTAACATTCCAACGGTATTTGAACGTTGCAGTCTCGATTCGGTAATTCTAATGACGACTTACTAGATGATGCTTTAGGAACAATGTGCTTCCATACACTCAGCCGCGTATTTCTGCTCCCACAAAGCTGGTAGAGGTTGTGCTGATCCTGCCCAATTTTTTTCTTACCCTTCATTACCTTACGACGACTATCCCAAACTGTTAAAACTCCACCTCGAGCTGTGTACCTAGGGTTGGCAACCGGGTCGCCCGGGTTGGAACCGAAGTTGGGTCGGTCCGGGTCGGGTCGCGGGCCGGGCCGGTTGGCTTAGGAAAATCTCGACCCGGCCAACCCGTAAACCCATTCGAGTCCAATCCGGGTCGGGTCGGGTTGCGGGTTGGCCCGTTTGTTTGAACTTTTTTTTTACTTTTAAAAAAATTGTAGTAGTAATGATAATAATAATAATAATAATAATAATAATTAAAGAGTGAAATTACTAAAAAAATGTATATATTATTCATATGATTTCAACTTATACAAAATTTCAACTTTTTTTTATAAGAAACAAAGAATTATTATAAATTGGTTCTATACAAGTACAATTTTCTTCTATAAAATGACAATTTTCTTCAATTTTTCAACTTATTTATAAGAAACAATGATTTATTACAATTTTTTATACATTTACAAATTTCTTGCATATGTTGGTCTTTAATTTTTTATGTTGGTTGCTATTGTTGTTGTTGTTGTTCTTCTGCCAAGTTGCTTTCACTTGTAGACGTGTCGAACCCTTTTCCTTGAGTCCTATCTTCGACCTTCATCTAGTCTTCCGTACAGACGAGCATCTCCAACGATTGGGGCTTCAAACGATTTCTGTAATCGGTTTAAATCCTGCTACTTGTAGAAAATGTACTTTCTGAAGCAACTGTAGAGACAGGAGTTAGTAGATCTTTAGCCATATATTTTAGAATACTATAAGTATGTTCATGGTCTTTCTACCATTGTAAAATATGTGGTGAAGAAGTAAAACTTTCAGAATCTTGTTGATTATACCAATGTAATTTATTTGGTTGATTAGTTCTAGATTTTTTTCATTGAATTTTTGCAAGTAAATTAAATGTGGCATCATCTAATTTATTCTTATCCTTACCTCTAGAAGTAGCAGAAGAAAAAGTAACTAAAGTAGTAGTACTACTAGAAGAAAAACTTTTATCATAAAAATCATACAAGTTATTTAATGTCACTTCGAATTTAGCTAAAAATGTTCCCAAATCAATTTCAGATTCATCTTCCCCTAGTAAATTAAAAAACATTTCAATCAAACTCTTCGTACTTTCTAATTTGATACGAGGATTCATCACAGTTGCAATACAATACAACATAGGAAGAGGATTAAAATACTTCAAAAATTTGGTGTATGCAGGTTTCACAATATGACCAATAAAAGCATTATCGATCATTTCTTTGAAAGTTTGCATCATAGTAACTATTGAAATAAAAATGTTACTAGAAGTAGATTTATAAGGTTTTGAAAATTTTAAAGTTGCAGTTTTAAAAGGTTCTAAAAATTTTAACAAAGATTCGGCATAAAACCAAGCTTGGGAGTCATTTCAAAATTTGGCATATTTTTTGTCATACAAAATCATTTATACATGCTTTATATTCAGTAACAACATGTAGCAAATCAAAAGTAGAGTTCCATCAGTGTTTAATATCCTTTGAAAATTTTCTAAAATGTAAATTTTTAAGCCTACACCAAGCTTTCAATTCTTGAAATATTGGGCCACTTAATGCAATAAAATGTACATAATTTCTAATGTTAACTATATATGGGTCGGCTATTTTTAATGCATCTTGAACACATAAATTTAAAATATGACATGCACATCTAATATGAAAAATATTGTCAGATTGAGGGTTTAATGCGGTTTGTAATATGCTAATTAATGCATTGTTGTTAGATGCATTATCAAAACTCATACATAATTTTATCACGAATATGAAAAACATCACAAATTTCTAAAATACGATTTGCAATTTCACTACCACTATGGGGATAGGGCAACACGACAAGTGATATGATCCTTTTTTGAAGAATCCAATCAGTGTCGATCCAATGACAAGTTATTTCCATCATTGAAATATTGTTGCAACCCCTCTAACAATCGGAAGTTAAAGAAACTCTACAAGTTAAACTCCATAAAATGACAATCAAAGATTCTCTCATTTCATTATATATTTTAAAACAATCCGACTTCAAAGTATTCCTAGGAATTCTTTTAAAATGCAGGTTTAATGCGGGTTGATTAAAACTTTCTAAGTCTCTACTCTCGGAATATAAAAATGGTAACTCTTCCTTAATTACCAGTCGAGCCATTTTCTGACGAACAAGTTCAGGATCATAAGAGTTGCTATCAACTACACCGGTCCTAGGGTGGATTTTTTGTTGGCCGGGTAGGTCTACAAGAATTTCTTTGTGTACATTTTGGATGTGTTGTTTTATTATACTTGTTCCCTCACAATTTTTCCATTTGTATGACTTCGAACATGTTTTACAAATTTTTATACCTACACCCGGATTTACTTCGTCCGTAATATAATCATAAAATTTGTGCCAATCACTAGTTTCTCCTCTAATTTTTCTACTACTATCCGGTTGTGTTGTTTTGGTTGCTTGTGTTTGTGGTTCTTCTTCTATGTCTATGTCTCCCACAAATACATCGTGTGTACCAATGTGTCCGGTCATAGGGTATTCTTCGGCGGACTCATTTTGTAGGATAATTGGAGGCCTATGAGAAGTGCCGGTGGAATCTTGTCCACTTTGGCTGCGGCCGCTACCTCGTGATCTAGACATGTTGATATAGTAGTGTATGTGAAAAAATTAAATACAATCTAGGCGAGATAAGTTTTTTTAAAGAAATCTAGAAAACAATAGGAGGGTTGTGAGAGAGAAGATAAATAAACCAACAAACAAATATGATAAAAAAAATTATAACTACAAAAAAAATATCAAGCCAATAAGCTGGTTGTGAAATTTTGATACCGTACTTCGCGTATACTCGTATATAGAATGAGAGTGAAAATAAAAGTAGAAGTAGAAGTAGAAATCCGGACTCGTATATAGAAAGAAAGTGAGCTTCTTGTTGACTTTTAGTTTGGTGTGCACAAAATGTGCTTACAAATACTAATAAGTTTCAATTAAGATGTTCAGATTTTCATGAATGAATAAAATCAATAAGAGATTCAAAGAGATTCAAAAATCTCTACTATATTAATGGGAGAGTTGGGGTTGTAAACAAATAAACAATTTTTTATTATTTCTTAGTGTGTGTGTCAACACTTGCAGCGCACATGTTGGTAGATTTATTTTTTTTTGTCCTTTTCATTCCCCCTCCCCATTTTCTCCATGTGCAACACACGTGTATAACACGTAGATTTTTTTTTGTCCTTTTCATTCCCCCTCCCCATTTTCTCCACGTGCAACGCACATGTATAATACATATTTTTTAAAAATACATCGCACATGCATTATACTAGTAAGCAAAGAAGGAAAGCAGTAAAGAAAGATTACAAAATCAAACAAAAGGATTGCAAAATCAAGCAAAAGAAGAAGTCATTCAAAAAGAGCACATGTTGATTAGTGCCCAAGAAAGCCAACAAGATTAGTTTTTGTTATTCCATATATGTGAGATTTTATATGAATTTGATTGATTATTGATTAATTAGTATATGGTAAGAATATAAAGTGATTTCGTCAGCATCAGCACGATTGCGGTCGACCGTACTACACTGTCGGTCGACCGCTCATCATAGTTAAAATGATGAGACAGTCAACCATTCATCTTTCGACTTTTCGATTAAAAGATGAACGGTCGACTGTCCTTTTTTGCGGTCGACCGTACCTCGTGCAGATTTCTTTTATGGAATGTATCGTTTCTATTTTTGAGAGATACACTTCCTAAGTCTATATATTTGGACGAACCCACTATGTATTCTTCACCTATTGCTCTGAAAAAAATCTTCTGAACTAATCAATCCGAGTGTGTGATACTTATTTGTTTTCTTTAGTCAGGATCATTAAAGATCTTGAGTTTTTCTTTTCTTCCACTTCGGTGAGATTGACGAGGCTTATCTTAGAAGTCCTATGGATGTAATAGGCTCAGCCTGAATCCGAGAATCACTGTACAAGAGTTTAAGTATAGTGGAACGCTTGTGGCGGAGAATTGCTACAAGTAGGTGGTGCGGACGTAGACCTGGGGGTTGAACCACGTTATATCGCTGCATCACTTGTGCTTGCTGTGTTGCTTTCTCTATCTCTTCTCATTTACTTTGCAACTTATTTTTTAATTTTTTAATTTCCGCACAATCACCCTATTCACCCCCCCAGGGTAATTAACACTTCTTTGTTGGAGCCTTGGAGCCTTGGAGGAGTTGAAGACTTGAAGTAGACGTAGTTGTAAGTTGAATTCAATACAATCGGAATTTGTCACTTCTATGTTGTTAGCGTCTTTGTTGAAAAAAATTGAATCAATTGAGATTGTACTGAGTAGTAGTAGTAGAGAGTAAGAGAGTAAGGTGTGAAATTTTTAATGGACCCGCGGGTCGAACGGTCGACCCGTCCGGGTCGAACGTTTGGCCCATACGGGTCCAACGGTTCGAAACCCGCGAGTTCGTAGGCGGGTTGGGCACTATTCACCGGGTTCGCGGGTTGGGCACTATTCACCGGGTTCGCAGGTTGGGTTCAACGGGTTTGGAAGCCATTTTAGACGACCCGGGTCGACTCGCTTAGGTTCGCGAGTTCGACCCGGACCCGAACCGTAAGTTAACGGGCCGGGTTTGGCAAGCGGGTCACCGGCGGGTCGCGGGTCAGTCCGGTCCGGTTGCCAACCCTATGTGTACCTGCAACCACGAGCATCAAGAGTCCCCAAGGATATCAGATTTTGCTGTATTGAAGGAATATGCATGATCTCTTCTAGTGTGAACCCTTTACTATCTGGCGTCTCCAATTGAACTGTTCTCTTACTCACTACTTCACAAATCTCACCGCTCCCCGTTCTCACACTACAGCCTGTTGACGACTTGTAAATAGAAAATATCTCCCTCTAGGAGCAAATATGAGATGAACTCCCTAAACCAAGATACCAACTTGAATCCACGTCTGAAGAACTTGAAACAAGAAGACATAGGTCATCATTATTACCCGACTCGGTTGCACTGACTATATGTGCTTGTTCCCATTCTTTAGTAGCACTCTTCTGACTCAACCACTTGTGAGAGTCTCTCTTGTAATGTCCAACTCCTCTACAATAGTGACAACGAATCTTACTCTTGTGTGCCGCATCCCTTCCAATTGAAATATCACCATCCACCACAAAACACTTTGTAAATATACTCTTCTTTATGAGTCTCCTTTCTTAGTTCATCTTCCTTCAGACCCTTATCACCCCGGTTACTGTAAATGTTTCCTTGGATGACTTCCCATGTTGCTTGGTAGTTATCAAGTGATCGTAAGAAGTTGACAGTGAATATATCAGGTTGAAAGCTTTATCCTCTTCGCTAAGATCATCAACATTAATCGCCTTTAGTTCAGATATTACCTTATTAAACCCAACAATGTGATCTTGAAGATGGGTACCTTCCTTCATTGAGAACCTAAACAGCTTTCTCTTTCAATACATCCGATCTAGCAACGACGACCCTGAGTAGTCAGATTTTAGTCTCGCCCATAGACTCGCCGCACATGTCTTCTCAAGAATATTACACGACTTCATTCGCCACTTGCAACCGGATTAAACTCAAGGCCTTTAAACAAATCTCATTCCACTTCTTCTGCTTCATGTCGGTTGGCTTCTTCTCTTCTAAGGCAAGATGCAAGTCCTTCTGAACCAAAACATCATACATGTCCACCTTCTATAGATTGAAGTTGATCATATCGTCAAACCGCTTGATCTTCGTCTTTTGATCTGCCATCTTCTGCAAGGAACTCGAACAAGCCCACGAATCTGATTGCTCTGATACCCCTTGTTAATAAAACTGAGGATCTTGTTGAGTTTTCGACACAATCAACACAAACTGTAATGCCCCTTTCTCAAATTTAGACAATTTATACAATTTATCAGACAAATTATTTAGTAATTAGTACAACTGCCCACCACAGGCTGCCTCTCAAAAGGTGGTTAACTGGATTGGGTGACTCTTGATCATATGCATTATTATTTATAGTTAATTAATTCGTTTATATTCCTGATATGGGACAATTTCACTCTACCTTTCCGCTGTTCCTCTCCATGCATGTACAACCGAAGCCCCCCAAGTGCCCCCCCCCCCCCCCCCCCCCCCCCCCCCCCGTGCCACGTGGCACACACACACACAGAGATAGTGGGCACAGTAGCCACTGCTGCCTCAGACTTGGGTGGGACCCCCTGCTGACATCATCAATGACGTCAGTCTCAAACAACAACAACATGCTGCTTTGTCTTTCACGTGGCCCCCCTCCAATTCAAATTTTACTAGTTTTCCATTACCCTTTTATTATATACATATATATCTCTTTTTGAAAATTACGGGGTGTTACACACACCCCCTTCAGAAATTAGCATCCTCACTGAGCCCGGGGCATGCACAATCTAGTGCAGGATCTACTTTCTAGCCGATGTGGAGCATCTGCCCCGACTAATCATGATCTCGGAATCCACCGCCCGATCAATGATAATCCCGGATTTAATTGAGGCTCGTCTCGCTCACCACAGTCCCGAATCCACCGCCTGACTAAGTCTATAGTCCCGAAACCCACCGCCTGACTATATAGACGCGCCCCACACTCGATGTCGAAAGTCGGCTCTAATACCATTTGTAATGCCCCAACCCCACACTCAGACAATTTATATAATTTATCAGATAAATTATCTATTAATTAGTACAACTACCCACCATAGGCTGCCTTTCAAAAGGTGGTTAACCGGATTGGGTGACTCTTAATCATAGGCATTATTATTTATAGTTAATTAATTCATTTATATTCCCGATATGGGACAATTTCACACTACCTTTCCATTGTTCCTCTCTGCGTGTACAACCGAAGCCCCCCAAGTGGGCCCCCTGTGCCACATGGCACCCACACACAGAGACAGCGGGCACAGTAGCTGCTGCTGCCTTAGACCCTGGTGGGACCCCCTGCTGACGTCATCAATGACGTCAGCCTCAAACAACAACAACACGCTGCTTTGTCTTTCACATGGGCCCCCCTCCAATTCAAATTAATTACTGGTCTGCCATTACCTTTTATTATATACATATAGATCTTTTTTTGAAAATTACGGGGTGTTACATAAACCACCAAGCAAAACTAGATCACACAAAGCACACAATAATTGTCTCGGTTGGGGCTTTCGCCTTAATCCAGGAGAGGAAGAACCGAGATGTTATTTCAACTAGAGAAGATACAAGAATATTACAATTCTCACCACGACCCCCTCTCAAGCCTAATTGAAACTTGGATGCCACTTACAATGGAGAAACTCTCTCACCCTCTCATATGAGGTACTCTTTTCTTCTATTTGACACTCAATAAAATCATATCATTCTAGGTGCCGTTTACATTGTATTTATAGATCTAGAGAAAGTCTAGTTTATATCTTGATACAATAGCCATCCGATGCATACTGAAGAGATAAACATACAATTCGAACCGTACGATCTAATCAGAAGACGAAGTGCGCTTCAATCGAATCAACAAATCCGCACCTAAAAAATCCATCAGTGCCACGGACGGTTGACTGCACATAGTTTCCGTCGACTGCAACTCCCAGACCATCAACCCGAGAAGGTGATAGTTGACCGCACAGTCGATTGTTCCTTTCTCTGTTGGCTGCTACTGCTGACTGTTTCTCCATTTCTTCGATCCTTCGCTTCGAATCCTCTACTTGCATCACCATCTTCTCTTCACACCGAATAAGTATGCAAGACATAAAACCCACTATTTCCATGTCTAAACCCAAAAATCAAAGCTAAGATAATGAAGTAAATCAAATTACCAGTCTGAGAAACAGAGCAAAGCAGAGCATTAGCTTGAACAAACTATAATAGAGCAATATATTAACTTATAGTTGTATTCAGCACAAATTTGTTCAACACAAATAGATTCTACAGAACAATATATTTACTAGTATGAAAATCTTGCATGTTCCTTATTGGTATTCTATTGAAACAATATACATTCCTCAGCTTATAATTTCAAACAACGCAAATGGTCCTATCTATATATTTAGTATAACAACCCACCCCCCCCTTGTAATCTTCTATACACTTTATGTGCTTTTGCACCCCCTTCCTACTAACTTTACAATCACCCTATCTACTAAAATACACTCCAATCTATTAATTCTACGAAGCAAACAAACTAAACATCGACTAAGCTACATAATCTGGTAGCAACTGAGCAGAAAACCTCTTCCTGTTCTGGATGTTGATGCTCTCATAACCACTAGGAGTATGCGAACTGCTTGGATTGTTCAAGTTGTTACCATTCGTGTTATTCAAATTGAAGTAGTTGTTGTTTTCCGCTGTGTTCATCTCGATGCTCCTCCCCATTTGGATGCTCTCGGTTGAAAGATACTCGCAATGTGGTAGCCCAAGTGTGAGGGAAACACCATTGGCTCCGAACCTAGGAGGAGGGAATTGCTCGTGGTGGTCGAAACGGGCAATTTCGCTCATCGGGTACCCTCCAAATGCACCACCTTGGTCCATGAACTTCATCAGAAGCTCGCGGTTGCTCAGCTCGTCGGGCATTTGGTTTTCGTTGGTGGTTGTTGTTGTTGTTGTTCGCGGTTTCTTCATCCTCTGTTGGATTAGTGATTCATCGGTGAACATCATGTTGAAGTCTGAGGAGGAGTGAAGTGCAGAGGAGAGTTGGGGTGAGTGTTTCGGGTGATCTGCCACTGAAGGACTGCTGGTGGTTGGCTGGTGTGAGGGGGATTTCGAGGGAGAGAGGGAGTGATCACTGGTCTCACTCTTGCTTATTTTTGTGGTGGTGGTGTTGTTGTCATTGCTCTGTTCTCGTTCTTTAGTTTCTTCTAAGTACATCTCCTCCACCATTGGCTTCCAAAGTCTAACTCTTGCATTGATGAACCAGTTTGAGACCTGCAATCATTATAGTAATCATTAAGGAGTTGTGTTTCCTAGTACAAAATTATGATAATATAACTAAAAGTTATGTTACTGTAAAACAGAATTTTCTTTAGTAGTTTTGCACCCATTAGAGAATTTATATTGATGCAATTCATTCATTCTCTAATGTATTGAAATTTATTTATGTCATCTTCGTTAATGCTTTGATAGCAATTGAAAGCGCATGCACTAACAAAAAAGTCAATAATGAGAGAAAGAGTGGAGGTATGAAATAAATTGAGACTAGATTTGAATTCAGATAGCTTGAGCTACCTAAGCTTTTGGGTTAATTGTAATGGTTTGTCTAAACTCCAAAGAGGTCCCAAACATATTAAAATAAAGATATACTTGAATTACTATATATAACTCAAATTATCTTCCTTTTTTGTTAAGTTGAGTAGTAAATGAATTGTTAAAATATAGATATTCAACCTCAACCTTTATCACAATTTTAAAGTTTTGGTGTGATAATAGGATGTTTAAATGAAGCAAAATGCTAGACATACATGAGTTTTTATTCCAAACGTACATTATAAATGTATTGGGGCTCACTTCTCACTAAAAGACAATGTTAAAACAAACATTGTCTTTTAGTGAGAATTGGGTCTCAATGCATTTATAATGTATGTTTGGGATAAAAACTCATGTATGTGTAGTCATCCTCTGAAACATTTAAAAACCTCTTAAATGAATGACTAAGATGATTCGTGTGAAGAATACAGCTGCAGTACCTGACTTCGAGTAAGGCCAGTTTGTTTTGCAAGCATGTGTTTGTCTGAATCCTTTGGATACCTGCAATTTATATATATATATATATATAAATAAATAACTCAAAACTCAGAAATTGGAAAAAAGAAGAAAGAAAAAAAAGAAAGACTGAGAGCTTATGATCTCAGTTTGGGTTTTTTGTTTGTTTTTATTTCTTTTGTATAACTAAAAACTAATAACAATCCACCTAACCTCCTGATTCATTAATTAATGCCAATGTGAGTCAATAATTGGCATTTTGATTACCTGGATTTTATTGAACATTAATTTAATTATCTGCCGATTGACCCAATCAAATTGGTTTAATTCAATTATATGTACGTAGTATTATTATTCTGAATTCATAACATATCATGTTCAAATTATATATATATAGAGTCCTCACGGAGTGCTCACACAGTATTATTAGGTCTCTAGTTTGTGAGTGCTCACTAAAATAGTGTGCAACCGAAGATTTCTCTCTCTCTCTATATATATATAGCAGGAGTTACACCGCTCGCTAGAGCCATTTCGCATATAAAATTTTCTTTATTTTTTAAAAAAAATAAAGAAAATAAAATAATTGGTGGGTTTATATACATATATATATATATAGAGAGAGAGAGAGAGAGAGACTTAATAATCATTCATTCAAAAAAATAGCCAAAAAGAAATCACTCATGGATTGGTATATATGTAGTTTTAGTCTGTGATATATATATAGGGAAAAAGGGGTATGAGCAACTTGCTCATTTAGTAAATAAGCAATTGATGATGTGGCATACATGTGATAGGAAAAGCCTTAAAAGTGTTAGTTGTCCAATGTATCATATGCATGCCACATAATCAATTGCTCATTTATTAAATGAGCAAGTTGCTCATATTCCTTTTACCCTATATATATATATATATATATATCACAATGACAATGAGAACTTGAAAAATTCATTTGCTGATTGCTACTGAATGGCAGTTTTGAATTGACTCAAAGTAGTACATTCGATTAATAAACTAAACTGAAGAAGCAAAAATGGGGATTTACAATGGGACTTGATTTTCTGTCAAAGTTTTTTATAGCTGGGGATATTCAAAGCCAGCTATAGGTCTTAATTTGCATGCATTATGCTATATATATATATAAACTGTGGTTTTGATTTGTATTAATTTTCCTTACATAATGTTTTGTGTCAATTTCATGCATATATATATACACTAGGAAAATGTTACATACTATTCTGCATGAGATTAATTCTTTTCATTGTAGACATGCTAACACCGATATTATATAAGATTTATATTATATACACTTGCGAGTATCTTGGTAAAGAAATTATACTGATATATAATGTTATATCTTGTCTCTGTCAAAATTTTTATTTTCACTTTGATTTTCTCTTCATTAATTTCTCTCAAATTTTTACTACAGATAACTGTTTTCTTTCTTTATTTATAATCTCGATCAAGTACTTTTCTCCCTATTGGTTAACTAACTGATCATGTTTCAATATTTTGTATATGCTTCGCATCTATATACTTACTTAAAAACAATAATTTCAATTAACATGCAATATATCATCACTCTTGTATATATGCATGCTGAGAATCTATATATTCTCTGGCAAAATTTGGTTAATAACCCACAAAAATGGCGCACAACACTCAACCTTCACACTTAACTGAACTTCGGATTTTTGGTTTAGTTCCTAACAAGATTTTTCGTAGTTAATTTTTAAAAAATATATGAATCTAATTAGGGTCTATATATTTTGCTTAAGAACTTACGGATGAAGGAAGTGTTCAAATAGCCAAGCCCTAAGAACAGAGACAGCCCTCTCAGGCAATCCTCTCTGAGGCCTCCAAGCATTGTGTTGCATCATCCCCAACTGCTGCAGTGCTCTCTGCTGCCTTATGTGGTGGTCGACAAACCGGAGCCTCGACCCCACGGATGACTTGCTCCCACCGGCGCCGGCCAGAGGGAGGCAGTCCTCTTCCCCGCCTAGGCTCTTGCTAGTTGCCCTCACTTGGTCTGAGATTGTATCTCGAAGGCAACGAAACTGCTTCGAGATAGTTTGCAGGGCGAGGGCAGTGTAGCTCTTAGCTGAGCCGTAACCGGCGACTGCCTCGAAGGAGGACACTACCATTTGCATTTGGTGGTGGTATTGCCTGTACCTTTGCTCAACCTAGAAATATATATAGAATCAGGTTAGAGATTAATCAGATTTATTAAGAATTAAGTTAATTAATTTATATATTAATGATATAAATTCACAACTGAAGCTTTAGCCTAATACAGTGAATACATGTATATGATATATATTTGGTCAAGATACCAGAAATGAACTGCGTGTATATACTCAATGAAACAGTTTTACAATTTTATCTTTTTAAAGAACATAATAAACATCATATTTATGTTTGAAAAGTAGAAATTAGACTGTTTTAATACTATACATTGTATAGAAGAAATGAGAATCTTGTTGATAGAGAAATAAATTATTCGTAAATTAATTGGTCTTTTTCAAGAGGGAAGAGATGATCAAATATATAGTTTGTGACATCAACAATATATAGAAATTTCTTTTGAGAAAAAAATAAGTTTTTAGAATTTTCTTTTTATAAAATAAATCAAAAAACTATAAGAAAAATAAAACAAAGAGTAAACAATCTTAAAGTTAATTATAAATCAAAGTACATAAACTTCATAGAAAGAACAAGGCCTCCATTCACAATCAAATTCCCTAGTCATATATAATATTACAAAACTAAAGAACCTTAGTTGTATTTTTGTATGAAAAAGGAAATTATCCATTCAAAACCATAGAAAACCCAAACTTCCTTTTAGCTACAACACATGATAATTAATAATCAGTACAGTACTATTAATTAACAGTATAAACAAAATAATTCTCATACTGTATTATAAGTATTAACATCTTTTATTCTCCTTTATATACCAAACAACAAAAATCCCTATTTTGAACCAAAAAGAAGTACCTCATGTATCTTGCTCATGATGTAAGAAAAACTTTATATTAAATAAGTAGTAGTTAAAAAGATGACAGTCTTTTCCAAAACCACAAAAAATTAAAATTAAAAAAAAATCCAAAAAAACCCTTTTTAATTAAGAAAAAAACAATCATCTTAATTAATACTTTAAAAAAAAATCTTACTTAATATTTAAATTTTTTTTTATTTTTATACATAATTTAGTTACCTCATCAAGCATGTTCACTAGCTTAGCCTTCTTCATCTGAAGCTCTTGCCTCTCCGCCGTCGATAAATCTCCACCACCACCACCACCATCTCCTCCACCCTCCTCCTCCTCTTTTCCGGCCATCTTATTACTCTCCTTCACCCTTTTCTCCATAATTCCCCCATTATCAATCCCCTTAGAATTCCCTACACTGACCACCTCATCCAACAACTCCTGCGCCGCCTTCAAATACTTGGACCCCATCATCCCCACCGTCTTCACCTCCTGATCCCCTCCACCACCTGCCGCCACCTCCTGCGACAAACTCAAAGACAACCCTTGCTGTTGCTGTGCCGGTGAACTAGTAGCCGCTGCCGCCGCCGCCCTCTTCATCTGAAAATCGATGGAATTGATCATGTTTGGAGCAGCTGTACCCCACAAGTTGTTATATCCCTGTAGGGACGTCGACGAGTCTTGGAGGTTATGTAACGGAATCCCGACAAAATGTTGCTGTGGTGGTGGTTGTTGATGTTGAGATACTGGGGGAGTTAGAGAAGTGAGAGGGGAATTCAAGAAGACCATGTTGTTGTTAGGGTGGTGGTGGTGGTGGTGGTGGGATGTGGGGGATGACGAGTCTGCGTATGCGACGTAGCTCGGGTTCATGAGGTAGAGCGTCTGCAGGCCGTCCACGGGCTGGATATCC
This sequence comes from Hemerocallis citrina, assembly GCA_017893485.1. Lineage (NCBI taxonomy): Eukaryota > Viridiplantae > Streptophyta > Magnoliopsida > Asparagales > Asphodelaceae > Hemerocallis > Hemerocallis citrina. Next base: position 211,088,771 of record CM030368.1, read on the forward strand.
GGCGCGCCGCCGTGGAAGTAGGTCGCCATCTTGAAATCTTGAAATTACAAGTTAATTCCAAAATGATAATACAATATCAGTAGTGAATTATCGTTATTGTATATATATAATTAAATTACAGAAAAGAAAGAGTTGTACCGAAACAGTGTACGGATTACATAGAACTAAATCTATGGAAACAAAACCATGAAAATTGGAGGAGACAGAAGATGAAGAATTCATTGTAGGAGGCAACGAAGAAGAGAGAGAGAGAGAGAGAGGTGTAGACTGTAATAAGTAATTATAAGTGAACATGATTGATAAATACTACTACTACTACCTGCAAAGGAGAGGAAGCACGTAGGATTTGATGATGATATATGAAAGGAATTCGCTCTCTCTCTCTCTCTCTTCTCTTTTGATCCTTGTTTATGTTTTAGGAACTTGTCAAAATGACACACCGAAACCCATCGTCAGAGATTGCCCTCTCCTTCTCATAGATCTCACTCTCTCTCTTTATTTTTTTTGTTTTATAAATAAAATATGTGAGACTAGCTACATCAAACACATCTTACTCTTTCTCTCTCTTTCTCTCACTATAAATGGAAGGGAAAGAAAGAAGGATACAAAAACTTGGAGAAAATTAAAAGATGCCCCCTATGATTTATAATCTCTCTTTTTCACTACCAATAATATCCAAACCCACCCAACACACACCCCCACCTTCTTTTTATTATTTTTATTTTCTAATTATTTTAGGGTTTTTGAGTCAATTTATTAAAATATTTTGAGTAATGCTTTAGCCACTACCAATTTCACTACCATTCTCTTCACTATCTTATGTGGCATACTTCTATTGGAGAGTTCCCTCACCTACTCTATCTTCCCCTACCTATTGGAGTGTGCCACCTAAGATAGTGAAAAGAAATGTAGTGAAATTGGTAGTGGATGTAGCATTACTCAAATATTTTAGGGTTCTTTTTTCACACAGGTCCCCAACAAATTGGTATATAATACTATATTGGTCATTCGATCAGCTATGAAAGTGATCAATTTACAACATTATGTAAATTCTGATACATTAATTTGACAAATTTTGAGGAAAATTAAATAAGATTGCGTTTGAGAGAATCAGGACCTTGCACTTAAGATCTTTTCCCGATAGTAGTTTCAATAAATCAGAATATTCATGATGTTGGAACTGATACCGATGCTCTCAAGTCTCAACGGAGTTCTGTAAGTGATCAAAAGTGACCAATTCCAATGTATTCGTAGAATAATCTTTAACTAGAGAGATTTGGAGAGAATCAGAATCAAACCCTTACACTTGAGATTTTTTTCTTTGCAAATTACTTTCAATACATTAGAATTTTCGTGATGTTGGTGCGGATAATCTCATAACAATGTAAATTTCAATATTTGTCTAGGCATGGCTGGTCCAGGGGTAAGCCCAACAAGCCAACAGGCTTGGAAAATCCCTCTTTTATGAGGCAACAAATTTTTTTAAGGCCCTATGTATATATAACATATAAGGGCAATTAAATTAAGCTTTAACAGCCCACTAGGTCAGTACAGTCAAACCTAAACGCTATAGTTCAAGATTAAAAAAAAACAATGTAATCAAGCTTTTATATTTTAAAAAAATTATTTACATTTACGTACTTTACCTTTTGTTGTTATTATTAAAAATAAATTGACTAAGGAGTAATAAAATATGGACTTAGCTAGGATGATCCGGATCTCTGAGCCGGTCCTGTGTCTAGGACATAGTCAAAGAAAACCCTTTTTCTAATAAATTGAGGGGGGTGGAATGTAGCTTATCCTAGATGAAGGAGTGAGACGAAGTGGTGGATAATAACTGAGTCAACCACCTACGAGTGGATCAAAATGGGTTTGCAGAGAAGAGCAGAGCAGAGCAGTGAGGGCCTTCGTTGATTTGTCACTCTCTCATCCCAGTACCATTGAATTGCACTGCCTGAGATGTAAAATTAGAACAAGAGCCATTTGTGAGAATTTATTTGTTCATTATTAAAAATGGAGGGAACTGACATAAGTTGTCAGAGGAAACAGATTGCTCAAAAACGAGGAAACGTCTACTTCTACTGTCTCAGTAACATCCATTTATCTATCTATCTATCAGTATTTTTTTACTAGTATTTTATTAGGGTTGTGTGAGAGAGAGAGAGAGGAATTTTTTCCCAAAACGCCCCATTTTTGCAAAGTTTTTTCCAAACCGCCCTACTTTTTTTTTTAATTCCCAAAGCGCCCCACTCGGTCTCTCAAAGACCGAGTCTAGTGCAAATAGACTCGGTCTTTGAAAGACCGAGTCTTGCGCTTTGAAAATTCAAAGAGCAAGACTCGGTCTTTCAAAGACCGAGTCTATTTGCACTAGACTCGGTCTTTGAAAGACCGAGTCTTTACTCTGCGTTTTTCAAAGCGCAGATCCCCTTTCTTTCTTCTTCTTCTTCTCGACTTTAACCTACTCTATTTCTCTAACCCATCTTCCTAAATCTAGGGCGACCTCCTACCCACAAAATCTAATCTTAATCTAAATATATACACCAATATCTTCCTAACCCTCTAACCATCTCCACTATAACAACCCAAAACCCTTATTTTGAAAGATCCATTTTTCTGATTTTTGCTAAATTTGGAGCGGATCGCAACTTTAACTCTTTTAACGAAATCTATACGGCTCTGTTCTTGACGCTTGTGAAGGTATGATGAATATTGGCCTTTAATTTTCTGAAATTTGGTATAGATTTTGTTTGCGTTTAGATAATAACTCGCATATTTTAATAAATATACCTAGGTATGGATCTTGAGATTCCTATTTGGTTATACTTTGGTGGTGAAATTATTCTTGATCCAAAGATTGGTAGTAGTTATAGTCATTTGGAACCGGAAATAGTTTGGGTACCCCGTACCATTACATTTGAAGAACTAGTTGAGAAAATCTATGAAGTTACTAATTGGGATAGGAATGAATGGAATGCGAAAATTTTAGCTCGATACGCAGCAGGAAGAGGAGGTGTTCAGTATTTTATGACAGTGCCCGTACCTACTGATAATGCGCTGAAGTCATTGATTGCTAGGACATTTGATCCGAATTGTGCTTGGTCTGTATTAGAGTTATATATTCAGCAAATTCGAGTTGTAACTCCTCAGCCACATGATATCCCCAGTGCAAGCTTCATACGGGTAGCACCTACACAGCAGTCGAGGCCTAACCCCGATCAATCTTCACAACCAAATCCGGTATCCTCACACGAGAACACCTTCACAAATACAACAATTCCGGATTCTGTAAATGTTGAGCTGCCACGCCAACCAAGCCCGGTTCCTGACTCTGTTCCAAATGACAGTATGTTTGAACTCTTTCAAAATGCAGTGATTAACAACAGCTTATTAGATGATGATGAAGAAGAGGAAGAAACAGACGATGATGAAAGTCTAGAAAGTGATGATGGAGAAGAAGACGATGATGTAGCTAATGTAAATCCTTCGAACAATAGTTCTAATGCAGTGAGAGTTACTGATAGGTATGCTAATGTTAACGCTCATGTTACGGAGGAGATGGTTGAAGCTGCTAGAGTTCCCCCATATCCACAAGAGTCTTCTGGTTCATCCAATGTAGACGAATTTTACGTTGGACAGGAGTTTGTTAGTAAAGACTCCCTTCTGCATGCTGTGAAGGTATATTCTATCAAGAAACATCGTGAATTTGTCACATTGAAAACATCACCGTCACTATACACTGTTAAATGTAAAAAGGCACCTAGAAAACGTACAATAGAGGAGATCGTACAAGGTCCCCCAGGAGCAAGTGATGGTGGATGCCCTTGGAGATTACGAGCTATTGTTCCAAAAGGAGGGAGAAATTTTGTGGTGAAGAAGATAGTCGGCCCGCATACTTGTACGAATCCCACGTTGAATCAAGACCACTGCAAAATTGATGCTAACCTTGTCAGTAATTTGATTTTGGGTGTGGTGAAGAAGGATATTGCTGTATCACCGGGGACAATTATTGAGATTGTGAAAATAGAATATAATTATCAGATTTCATATAAGAAAGCTTGGAAAGCAAAACAAAAGGCAATTGAGAGGTTGTACGGTACCTTCGAAGAAGCATACACGAAGTTGCCTTTTCTACTAACAGCAATTCAATCAGCAAATCCAGGTACCGTTGTCCACTGGGACAAATTTGAATCTAGCCCCAGCGAGGAAACATTCAAGGGAGTATTTTGGGCATTTGGTCCTTCGATTGAAGGTTTCAAGTCTTGCAGACCGGTTATTAGTGTAGATGGAACTCACTTGTACGGTAAGTACAAGGGTTGTTTGCTAATTGCTGTTTCCCCGGATGCGAATGGTTGCTTATTTCCTTTTGCATTTGCATTGGTTGATGGAGAGAGTATAAACACGTGGACATGGTTTATGACTTGCGTCCGGCATTATGTCACCGATCGCACTGAGTTGTGTGTTATCTCGGATCGTCATGCTGGTATATTGTCTGCTATGGATTTGCAAAACGGTACTTGGAACGAACCGAATGGATTTCATCGATATTGCATGCGTCATTTTGCCACAAATTTTTTTAGTAAATTTGGTAGCAAGGCATTGCGCAAGAAGGCCAAAAGTATAGCTTGTCAACACCAACCCAAAAAGTTCATGGCCAAACTCGCCGAACTTGAAACCGTCAATGTCGAGGCGGCTAACTGGTTGAAAGAGAAACCGGTTCAGAAATGGGCACTTTATGCAGATGAAGGTCGACGATATGGAATGATGACTACGAACCTGTCAGAATGCTTCAATTCAGTACTGAAAGGAGTCCGTAGTTTACCAGTAACTGCAATTGTTGAGACGATTTTTTTACGTCTCAACTCTTACTTTACTACTCGTCGACAGGAAGCTAATAAGCTATTATGTGAAGGGAAAATTTTTGCTAAACGAGTACAAGATGTAATTGATATTTGCCGTGAAAGAGCAAATCAACATGTGGTTACAATGTTTCATCATCAGCCTGGAATTTTTTCCGTCAAAACTGGTATACGCATGGTAAATGGAGAACGGAAGGGTGGGAACTTGCACACCGTGAATTTGGGTACGAAAACATGCACATGTATGAAGTTTCATCTATATCATATTCCCTGTTCTCATGTATTAGCAGCCTGTGCTTATCGTGCAATCGATCACAAGCCTTATGTTGATAAATTTTACCTTATCACGTCATTAGCACAAACTTGGGCTCCTGTGTTCAGTCCTATTCTAGATGAAGCATATTGGCCTACTATCGACGGTCCACGACTTGTACCAGATTCTAGTTTGCGACGGTCACGGAAAGGCCGGCCTAAATCCACGAGAATACGCAACGATATGGATGTGAGAGATAGTTCTAGCAGGGGTACAAGAATGAAATGTTCAAGGTGCGGGTTGGAAGGACACAACAAGCGTCGATGTACTAACATAGCATCTCAAAACAGTTGAAATTTCATTTTGTGTTTCCTATTGTGTTTGTAATATTTATTTCGAAATGAACACTTAGTTTGGATAGTTGTGGTGAAGTGGTTGTTTAGTTGTGGTGAAGTGAGTCTTGTTGCTGAGGTGTGGTGAGTCTTGTTGCTGAGTTGTGGTGAATTTTGGTACTAAGTTGGTTTGTTGTTTGGTATTTTGAAGTGGTTTATTAGTTGTTTTGTATTTTGGTACTAAGTTAGTCAAGTGGAAGAAGCATATTGATCAGTTTTATATTTTGTTGTTGTGGTTTGTTGTGATTTTGAGTTGTTGGATGGGAATTTTGAGATGTTTGTTCAGGCATTTGAAGAAGAGGTTGTTGTTTTGAAAGATTGAAAAACACTCAAATTCTGGCTGTAGCTAAAAAAAATTCACAGCAACAAGACTCGGTCTTCCAAAGACCGAGCCTAGTACAACTAGACTCGGTCTTTGGAAGACCGAGTCTTGTTGCTGTGTCTTTTTTTTGGTATCAGACTCAAGACTCGGTCTTCCAAAGACCGAGTCTAGTTGTTCTAAGCTCGGTCTTTCGAAGACCGAGTCTTGATTCTAAAAACACAGTCGGTCTTTGAAAGACCGAGTCTAGGTGTTTTTAGAGCGGTGTTTCAAAGACCGACTGTGTTGTTTTCAAACTTCCAGAGAGCTTGTTGGGCTCTGGAGTTTATCAGAATCAAGACTCGGTCTTCGAAAGACCGAGCTTAGAACAACTAGACTCGGTCTTTGGAAGACCGAGTCTTGAGTCTGATACCAAAAAAAAGACACAGCAACAAGACTCGGTCTTCCAAAGACCGAGTCTAGTTGTACTAGGCTCGGTCTTTGGAAGACCGAGTCTTGTTGCTGTGAATTTTTTTTGGTATCAGCCAAATGCTGAGTGTTCTAAACACTTTGCAAAACAACCACCACTTCTTCAAATACCTGAACAAACAACTCAATATTCCCATCCAACCACCACTTCTTCAAATGCCACAACAAACCATTGAACAGAAGATTAATAAACTGGGGGTCTTCACCACAACTCAACAAAACTCAACAACCACTTCACTTCACATCAACAACAACAAAACAAAACAAAACTCAACAACAACAACAACAACAAAACTCAACAACAACAACAACAACAACAACAAAACTCAACAACAAAACTCAACAACAACAAAACTCAACAACAACAAAACAAAACTCAACAAAACTTGAACAAACCATTGAACAACTAAAATTTCACATTCACTTCACCACAACTCAACAAAACTCACTTCACCACAACTCAACAACCACTTCTTGACACACCAATATCACCACTCCAACAATTTCAACCACATCAACAATTTTAATAACTTCATCTCAAACAGAGGAACATTTCAAAAATACTACATCAACACAGCTACAAGATCAGCAACCAAGTCAGAAAAAATAAAAAAACAACATTAAAAAAAACTACATTAAAAAATACTACATTAAGAATACTACATTGAAAATACTACATTAAAAAAACTACAAAATCAAAATAATTAAAAATATTACATCAAGGGTCTGGTGTGAAGAAAACTGGGGGTCTTCTGTGTCGTCTATGACGATGGGGAGTTGCCTGTGTCAGTGCAGACAACGGGATCTCCGGCTCTTCTTCAATCTCATCCCCAACGAGCTGTTCTTCATCACCTTGTGCTTCAATATCAGGGTCTGCTTCTTGTTCGTGTTCCGAATCACTTCGAGGTTGAGGTGGCGGCCTATGAACAGTTCTCTTTCGTCGTTGACCGGTACGACCGCCGGTTCGATGTCTGGGGGTCCTAAGTATCGCATCTAATGTTGCGCCCTCCCCCACAAGATCAGCTTGTGCACGGCAACACGATAACATCTCCCGTACAGTAACCTTCGTCTGATCGGCGATGTTGCTATTTAGCATATGAGCACATTTCTTGGCAAGGGACCAAGTCTGGGTCAACTGAGAAACATGAAAGGTTGAATTAGATGCACATAAATATATAAAAACATATTGATATATAAATTTTGAAAATTTAAAACGAAACATTAAAACTTACAAAGCCACGAATAGCGGATCCCTTTGGTTGGTACATCGGCAACCTCACCGAATGCTCATCTACTGGTTCGGTCCCTGGTCGACGTATCGGTACAACGACTCCGGCAGGAGCCTGCAACGGTGGGGAAATGAACCGTCTAGTGACTCTCTCGTACCAAGACAAGTACACACCATGCAAGGAGAGGTCAAAACGTGGGGTGTCAACGATGATTTCTTCGAAACGGTTAATGTTCCATCTCTGAACGTATTCGAAGAAGCAAGTGGCCCAGTTGTGTCCCGGTGTACGGCCCATTCCAGTGATGTTATGCATCTCGGCATTGAATGGCACGGTAACTGGAATCCCCTGGTGCAGACCAAACTGCCGTAAGACCCTATCGGGGTAGTAGAACTCAACAACCCCGAAGTTGATTAGAGGTGCTTTCGTGAGCCACAAATTACGCCTGAACGTACAGATAGGTGGCAGCCGAATCAATCGCTCCTCTGTGTACGGGGTCCACACCACACAGTCGGCGGCCAACCTGTCCAACTCGTCGCGATAGTATGTCAAGCACCTGTTGGGGTTGGCCGTCCATGTCAGTTTTCCTGTCCAATACACACCAATCGGAGGTAGCATGTCTATATCTTCAGAAAGAACTCTCCAATGTTGGGACTGGATCCGTACTACGGGCCGACCTACGTGAATCCGTTCCCAACTCCATATCTGCAGTAGAATTAGAGGTCCATTCATCTGGTTCGAACCTATACTGCACAGACACAGACTCCGATACAGTGCTGATAGAATTGCACTGCCCCAACTGAAACGGCGGATCCTACCTATATCGGCGATTAGGGGCAAGAACATCAGTGCTACGGTATTCCCGGTTGAGTTTGGAAACAGGACCGTGCCGAATAGTGTTAGAACATATGCCCTAAAGTAGCACTCCACCTCCGCTGCAGTTGAAGCGTCATTCAATCTATTTTTGAACGTATCCTTCAACCACTTTAGGCGGATAAATTTCCCATTTATCGCGCCAGCTTCCACTGCAACCCCTAGGAACTCCTCCACGAGATACACGGGATCGAAGTCCATCGATCCTGTCACTGCCTCTCCATCGATTGGAAGCCCGGTTAGTATAGCAATGTCTTGTAAAGTCACCGTCATCTCCCCGACTAGCAGGTGAAATGAGTGTGTCTCGGGCCTCCATCGTTCAAGCAGTGCTTCGAGAAGTGGACGATCGCACTTGATGGATGTCATCATGGAAATACCGTAGAACCCACAATCTCTAAGCAACTCGTGTATGCGTGGGTGCACAGGTAGCGGATGCCCAGTCCTAAAACGGCACTCCGTAGCCTCGCCGTTCCAAACATACTGCGATCGATGCATCGGCTGGAGAGTGAGAAGTGAAGGGTCGAGTGGTCCGGGGCCTGCAGGAGGGATGTATGAAGACGAAGGGCCCGCCTCATTTGGATTGAATTCAACCTATATAACAATAACATTTACATCAGTAGACCGAAAAATATAATACAATTCTATTAGAATCAACATTTAATTACTTACATTAGTAGCATCGGTAGAAGCACGACCACCACGACGACCACGACCACGATCACGTCCACCGCGATTACGTGGAGGTCTACTACTTTCTCCTACCTCCATGTTACCCCTTGTGCGTGCCATTTACAGTAGACTACAAATCCTACAAGTTCAACAAAAATGTTATTAACTACACAAAAGCTAGATATAAAAACAAATTATATATAACAAAGCCGTTCATTCTCTAATTTTAGCAAAACACTAGAGTATAACAAATTCAACAAATTCTATACATAACCTAGACTCTATAAAATTCTAAAAAACTAGATTCAACACATACTATATGGAATTATATACAAAATTGATTCAACAACAAAATTCTATTCAACAAGGTTTCAATAACTCTATCAACTCTTTCAACAAAATTCTATACAAAATTGAACTCTTTCAACTCAATATTTCTTTCAACTCTTTCAACAGAATTCTATTCATTCCAACTTCAACTCTTTCAACTCTTTCTTTTTTGAAAATCAATAACTCAACAAAATTTGGGTATTAATACTAAAATTAACTCAACTATTTCTTCAACATATACCATCATCGTCAAAGTCTTTCCATGTAATATTATGCTTATATCATTATAAACACCATAATATTTCAGTTTTTTCCGACAGAATTAACACACCCAATGCATCCATCACCCAATGCACATACTGATACTTCAAATATCAGGAAGTGCTCACTATTTGTTTTTTAACATCAATAACTCAACTCTTTCATTTGGAACATCAATGCTAAGCAAAATTAACAGTGAAAATAACATCAATAAACTAATGAACTAGAATTTGGAAGATAATTAAATGTGTTTGTTTGGAACATAAATTCATTTGGAACATATCTGTACAAGTGAGTTCCATCTACACTAATTGGAAGTGAGTTTATTGATGTCCCCATAATTGTACAAGTGAGTTCCATTTGGACAAGTGAATTTCTTCAAGTGAGTTCCATCTAATGAACTCACTTGTACAGATGGAACTCACCCGCGAAACAAACAGCAAAATTCATTTGGAACATCAATAAACTCAACTCCTACTAATCTACTTTGTCACCAATAAGTCAAATTCAACTAATGAACTTCACAATAGCATCAACACTAACACAAATTTTACTTAGGAAATGCTTAAGAAATATACCTAACAAGTGGGAGAATCCGAAGACGAAGACGAAATTGGCAAGAAGAGCTTGACCAGTACAACCGAAATCTTCCAATTATGGGTATTCGGGGTTTAGGGTTTAAAGAAAGAATCGATTTTGGGGAATAGGATTTGGTAAAATCGAAAATGAATTAGAAAGTAATTGGTTTTGGGAAGTTCAACATTCGATTAAGAGAGTAATCGAACGGAAAAGTAGAGAGTGCGACGGATTCGTTGAGGGAAAGAGCGAAAAGAAAAAACAATCGAAAGTGAAGAAGAAGAAGAAAGAAAGGGGATCTGCGCTTTAAAAAACACAGAGTAAAGACTCGGTCTTTCAAAGACCGAGTCTAGTGCAAATAGACTCGGTCTTTGAAAGACCGAGTCTTGCTCTTTGAATTTTCAAAGCGCAAGACTCGGTCTTTCAAAGACCGAGTCTATTTGCACTAGACTCGGTCTTTGAGAGACCGAGTGGGGCGCTTTGGGAATTAAAAAAAAAAGTAGGGCGGTTTGGGAAAAACTTTGCAAAAATGGGACGTTTTGGGAAAAAAATCGAGAGAGAGAGGGAGAGAGGATGGAGTGGAAAGAGTCCATCTTTTCTCTTCATCTCTCAAAAATAAAGATGACTTTACAGGTGATGTGTGTATCTCCCTTGTCTTTTTCTTTGGCTAATTCTTCTTTGTCTTCATGTATTTAGGCATTTTTTAATGGAAATTAATTAGAAGTATTGTATCATGCCCCTGTTTTGAAAGTTTCTTACTTTTAGACTTATAAGATATTTTGAGAAAAATATCTTATAAGAGGTAAAAAAAGAACACTAAAAAAACTCTTGTAAGAGGGGGACCATCTCTTACAAGAGGTAAATCTCTTATAAGAGGAGAAAAAGAACACTACCTTAGTTAGAGGAGTTATCCGATGAATCTTTTGAGTTACGGGGTTATTTGCATAATTTTCATCGTCCGGAAGGATCTATATTTTCCACAATTTCCTTTTCCTTGGTGATAATGGGCATAAAACTAACATGAAGAGAAAAAAATTGGTGTATCTACAAATATGAAAAAGAAAGCTTGTGCATAAATATGATACACTTTTTGTCCTGCTTTTATTTTATGCGGTTAAGTGGAGAAGCATTAGTGGTACTTTGTGTGACCAATATATATTTCTTTGAAGTTGAAGGAAAATTTTTATAGAACGACTGTTAAGACCAGAAATGATATATAGAGCAGAGTATTAGGCAACAAAGAAACAATATGTCCCAAAAATGAGTGTAGTGGGAATGAGGATGCTAAGATAGATGTGTGGTAAAACCAGAAAGGATAGAATTAGAAACGAACATATATGAGACATGGTAAAAATAGCTCATATCCATGATAAATTAAGAGATAATCGGCTCAGGTGTTGTCACACGTAGATTTAGTAGTGCTCCCGTTAGAAATAGTGATTTGATAACTATTGAGGGTATAGTTAGGGGTAGGAAAATACATAAACTTATCTTGTGGAAACTGTGAGAAAATATATGATAGCTTGTGGTCTTACAATGTGCTAAAACAGAATGCATTGTGCTAAACTGAGCAAAATGGAAAATCATGATCCATATAGCCGATCCCAACTAATTGAAGAAAAGACTTTGTTGTTGTTTTTTTTTTCTTTTATGCAATTGGACGAAAGATAGGATAAGCAAGTCAAATAAGGAACACCAAATAAATTTAGGAGAGGATACAAATGCAGACAAAAATGGTACTAATTATATTATTTTTTTCTTAGAGCCTTTGTATAGCAATATAAAATTCAAATTCCAGTTAAAAGCTAGAAATTGATATTATGTGCTCATACAAAATTATCATACTTCTTGTTGTACTTTTTATGTTATCTCTTGCATTGCACTAAGAACATAGTGTGACTTTGTGACTTTATGAGTGCTTTTTACGCATATTGGCCCTCTCTTTCTTCTTCCAAAAAGTAAGTATATTGGCCCTTCGCTTATATATATATATATATATATATATATATATATATATATATGCACACGATGTGTGTCAATTGTTGAGTGGTAGAGAAAAATTACTCAAGGGGTTTCACTTTTGATAGTGGCAATTCTTTAGTAGCTTATCTAGGTAGATGTTCCACTCGACCATGATGTTGGATCAACAAGGGAAATGAAAATGATATATATGGAGACAGTTAATCATCATGATAAATTGATTTTTGTTCCACATTAGATATATTCATGTCTATTACTAGCTACTATGATGTTATTCCTATCACCTTCAAATTCTTTTTAGAGTTGATTGTGGCCCAAGCTCCCAAAATCCTTCGCCTTTTGATGAGGACTGAAGAGTGGAGCTCAATTAAATATTAAATTAAACAGGGCTAGCTTCTTTATCATCGTCACCATTTGTATCTCTTGTCTGCACTGTTTGGTTACGGTTAGATTTGTGTCTTGCTTACTATATTCTCAGGTGAAATAAAAAGAGCTTCGAAGCGACGTTGAACGAAGAAGAGAAAATCAGCAGCAACGACAAAAGAATAGAAGCAGCAAGGAAATGACAATCGACTATCATATAAACAGTCGACTGTTGAAGCTCTTTGCTAGGGTCGAAGAAGTGTAGTTGACTGCCTTTTGTGGCAGTTGACCACAATCTGCAGGCGACTGTTTTGGGTCGCGTCTTGGGGCTTCAATTGAAGTCCAATTTTTTCTTCAAGTTAGATTATACGGCTCTTATTATATGGTTACCTCTTCAGGATACATCATATAGTAATTGTATTAAAATATATGTTAAGATAAATCAAAGAGATGAAAACAATACTGATTATTGAACTGAGAAATAACTGAGTACAATATCTCCTATATATAAGAGTAAACCAAAAACAAAATTAGCACAATACCCAATGTGAGACTATAATATCTAATATCCCTTCTCAAACTCACGGTGGGTCAAACAGTGTGAGTTTGCCTACTAAATATCGAAATTTTTGAATAATATGAGATTTGGTGAAAAAGTCTGCCATCTGCTGTGAAGAGGTAACAGAATGAAGTGAAATGGTCCATGCTTCCAAGCGCTCACGAACATAATAACAATCAATCTCTATATGCTTCGTTCACTTATGGAAGAACGGGTTGCTTTTAATGTGTAGTGCACTCCGATTATCACAATGAAGAGGAGTAGGTCTTGAAAGAGTGACACCCATATCTGATAACAGCCAACGAACATGAACAATCTCTCTAGTAGTAGCTGTCATTGCTCTGTACTCAGCTTCGGTCGAAGAACATGCAACAATTGCATGTTCCTTACTTCGCCATGAGATCAGCGAATCACCAAGAAATAGATAGAAACCTGTGGTAAACCATCTGATAGTAGAATCACCTGCCCAATCTGAATCAGAATATGCACTCAGCTCTAGCTTAGATGTAAAATGAATGAATAATGAGCGAGTAATAGTGCCCCGAAGATATCTGAGAATCCGAAGTAGAGCACCGTAGTGAACTAACGTAGGGGCGGAAACAAACTGACGACAACACTGACTGCGTGAGTAATATCGGGTCTGGTCACGTATAAGTAGACAAGCTGTCCAACAATCTGTTTGTATCTAGTGGGATCAGGAAGGACCTCTCCATCAGTGGGACAAAGCTTCACATGAAGCTCTAAGGGTGTATCGGCTGATCAATTGTCAGAGAGGCATGCAGCGGAAATAATATGTGACATGTATTTCTGTTGAGAAATGGGTATCCCCCGAGATCCATAAGCAATCTCTAGACCCAGAAAATAACGTAGCCTGCCAAGGTCTTTCATATGGAACTGTTGGTGAAGGTATTTCTGCGTGGATACAATACCTGGAGAGTCATCTCCAGTAATGATCATATCATCAACATAGAGTAGTAGAAGTACCCTCCCCTGTGGTGATGACCGCATAAATATAGAATGGTCCTGGGAACTCTGACTAAAACCAGCCTTGGTGATGACAAGGCGAAAACACTCAAACCAGGCTCGAGGGGCCTGCTTCAGACCATATATAGCCTGACGCAGCCGGCAAACACAACGAGGAGGAGTGGGAAGGCCAGGAGGAGGATCCATATAAATAACTTCAGATAAGGTATCATGAAAAAAAGCATTCTTCACGTCCATCTGGTATAATGGCCACTGACAGATGGCTGCAACAGCAATGAGAGTGCGAACAGTAGTCATCTGTGCAACGGGAGCAAATGTCTCATCATAATCAATGCCATGTTCATGAGTAAATTCTCGGTCTACTAGACGAGCCATGTACCACTCAATAGATCCATCAGGTTGATATTTGACCTTAAAGATCCACTTGTAGCTAATAGGCTGAACGCCCTCTGACAGAGGAACGACATCCCAAGTGCCAGTCTGATCAAATGCACTGAATTCCTCTTCAATAGCTTTCCGCCACTCACGATATTGAATTGCGTCCTGATAAGTTCTGGGCTCACGTGTAGAGTGTATAGCAATGAGATATGCATAAAATTGTGGTGAGTAGGAAGCTAGAGTGGCAAAACCAAACTGGTCAGAAGGACCAGTGGCATCAGGTGTATAACGTACCGAAGGGATACCAGAAGTGCAATGTGTAGACTGATGAAGCGGTGGTGGACTGATAGGGTGTGGGGTTAAGATGGTGGAGTGGGTGCATGTGTCGGTGGGGAAGTAGGTGGGGTGGGTGCTGGCAGCTGTGGGGATGCAAATGGTGTTTCAGTAGGGAGAACAAAAGGTGTAAGGACTGTAGGAGATGTGAATGGAGCTAGATGAGTGGGATCAAAAGGAATGTGGGAAGATGAAGTCAGGGAGCTAGCAACAACTGGAGAATCGAGAAATCTAGCATCCTCGGGGGAGGTTAGATAGTAAGGAGAGTCTTCCACAAAGGATACACATCGAGAAATGCAGACACGACCCGCCGATAGATCAAAACAACGATAACCTTTGTGTTCGGGACTGAGACCTAGGTGAACGCACTTAGCAGCACGAGCAGAGTGCTTCGTGCACTCAGTAGGAGAAAGAAGGACGTAACAGGTGCACCCAAAAGTACGAAGCATACTGTAGTCGGGGGGTGAGTGATAGAGAGCCTCATAAGGTGTCGTACCAGGTAGAGTAGACGAGGAAGTAATGTTAATGAGACTAACATAGGTCATGACAGCTTCAGTCCCGAAAGAATGAAGAGCAGAAGAGGAGAGTAAAAGAGCACGAGCTGTCTCAAGGATGTGACAATGCTTGTATTTAGCTACACCATTCTATTCATGTGTGTGAGGACATGATTGCGGAAAAAGGGTGTTGTGAGACTGAAGGATCGATCTCACAGTGGTGGAAGTGTACTCACGAGCACCGTCCAATCGGAATTTCTTGATGCGCACACCGAACCGAGTATGAATTATAGTTGTAAATAACTGATAAATATCAGGTATCTCGGATCGCTGACGTATAAGAAAAATCCATGTATGTCTAGTGAAGTCATCGATGAAGGCAATATAATAGAGAAAGCATTTCCATGAAGGTACAGGAGAGGGTCCTCATATATCATAATGAACAAGTTGAAAAGGATGGGTGGTTTAAGAAGTGCTTTTGTGACTAAAGGGTAGTGCGGTGTGTTTCGCCAAATGACAACCCTGACAATCAGATAAATGTTTAAAAGTAAGAGAACCAAGAGCACCACTACGAGCTAAAGTCTGGAGACGAAACACACTAATATGACCTAAACGTCTGTGCTACAGATCAGCATCAGAGGAAATAATACCAGCAAAACTAGAATGAGAGTGATGTGCAAGATGAAAATCTAGATGATACAGACGACCTTGACGACTAGCACGCCCAAACTCTTCACCGGTGCATGAATCAGTAATAGAACAACTGAAAGAGTCAAAAGTAATGATAAGACCACTGTCGCACAACGCACTAAAAGAAATAAGGTTCATGGATAAATGAGCAGCAAAAAGAACATATGGTAATGTGAGAGTGGGAGAGTTAATTTCCCCTGAGTGTGTAACGAGAAGTGGTAAGCCATCAGCTATGTGTAGAGATGGAGAGTGAGAGGGAAGTGCAGTGCAAGTGGTGAACAGTGTCTGATTACTAGTGAGATGATGTGATCCACCAGAATCTAAAATCCGGAACGAATTCATACTGGGAGTAGCAGAGAATATAGGAGTAGAGGAGCCAGCATTGATAGACTGAACCATGAGCTGTAGTTCCAGCTGAGTGAAGCGCTACTGAAGATTAGCCCAATCAGCAGGAGACGGCAAAGTTGGAGTGACGGGTATGGCCGAGGATGGAAGGAAAAAAGTACTGCGAGGAGGAATAAGATTAGTGCTGCTATGACTGAGAGCACAATAAGACTAGTTCTGCTGTTGGTGTTTGGATCGGGATAGTGGGCAGGACGGTGCTACCGGTGTCGGAAGTAGAGGTAGGGCAGGGTGAGAAATGATGCTGGGAGAATGTAGGAGGCCGGAGGCAGAATGAAGGTGGCGCTGCTGCTGTTTGAATCTGGAGGAGGACTGATATTCCATCAAGTAGTAGTACCTGTAAAATTATTATCATTATTATTATTATTATTATTATTATTTGATTTTATTTGATTTTTTTTTTTGAATTCGGGATAGGGTTGTTGGATTTCGGGTCAGGTATAGGGTTGTTGGATTCGGATATAGGTTTCGGGTCGGGTTGGGTTTGGATAATCTGGAAAAAAAAGGTATTTGGATATAGGGTTAGGGTTTTAGAGAGAGGTCGGGAGTATGAGGAGGTTAGGGCGATGGGGTAGGGGCTCTGTTTCGGAAGAAGAAGAGATGGATTCAGGCGATGGGGTCGGTCAACGGGGTAGGTGAGGTCGGGAGTATGAGGAGGTCAGTGGGTTGTGGAGAGGCTCGGGGATGGAGGGAAGACAATGACGTTGATGATGTTGCCGACGATGATGATGATGCTGAAGATGTTGTTGCTGTTGATTTGGTTTTTTTGGCTTTTGGCTTTTGGCTTTTGAAATTTGAGGATTTTTTATGGAGAAATTTAAGAGAAGAAAATTTGGATAATTTTCTTTGATACCATTTTAAGATAAACCAGAGAGATAAAAACAATACTGATTATTGAATTGAGAAAGAACTGAGTACAATATCTCTTATATATAGGAGTAAACCAAATACAAAACTAGCATAATACCCAATGTGAGACTATAATATCTAACAATATCAACTTAGAATTTCTCTAGATCTCTAAATATTCAATGTAACCACTCAATGAAGTATAAGCGTCGAATAGAAAAAGTGATTATTTCATCTGCGATGTGAGAGATTTTTTCATTGTAAACAACGAGTATTTCCAATGAGGCTTGAGAGAAGGTCGTGGTGAGAGTTGTAACTCTTGTATCTGTCTTTAGTTGAATATTATCTTAATTTTTCTCCCCCGAATTAGGGTTCGCCAAACCAGAACAAAATTAAATGCTTTTGTGTGTTTGACTTGATCTACTATGTTTGTAACACCCCGTAATTTCTAAAGATACAATATATATGTATATATATATATATATATATATATATATATATATATATACTAGATTTGCCCATGGCCACGTGCCTACGGCACGTCTTTAGAACGATACAACATATGAAAAAATATATATAATAAGGAGTGATGGCAATTTGGTAATTAAGTGGAATTTGGGGGGGGCACGGGTTGAAGAGCTGCACGTTCAGTTGATGACGTACTGACATCACCGTGGGTGCCACCCGGATTTGAGAAGGAAAGCAGCGCTCCTGCTCTCTGTGTGACGTGGCAGCGTCACGTGGGGCCCGCCACCCAGTTGAAGAGACAGCGCCTGCTGTTTGAGGCGCTGACGTGGACAGGGGCCCACTGGGGGTTGGCTGCTGTACACGGGGAGAGAAGAGTAGAGAGGTTGAATAAAATAGTCCCATATCCGCAATACAGTAGATTAAAATAATAATAAATAATATAGCCTATGATCAAGAGTCACCAATCCGGTTAACCACCTTTTAAGAGGCAGCCTGTGGTGGGCAGTTGTACTATACTATAAATAATAATTTGTCTGATAAAATAATAAAAATTGTCTGAGTATTGGGGCGGGGCGAGAGCCGACTTTCGACATCGAGTGTGGGTGAGTCGTGAGTTATGGACTCCAGAATGATCAGCAGAGTGAGACAATTTCCAGTATTCCGGGACGATGGACGTAAGGGCCACAGAATGATCCGCGGAGTGGGATTGATCTCCAGTATTCCAAAGACGAGAGCAACACTCACGGACTTCTCCACATCGACTAGAAAGTAGATCCTGCACTAGATTGTACATGCCCCGTGCTCAGTGAGGACGCTGATTTCTGAAAAGGAGGAGGGGTGTATGTAACACACCCGTAATTTCTAAAAATACAATATATATATATATATATATATATATATATATATATATAGAGAGAGAGAGAGAGAGAGAGAGAGAGAGAGAGAGAGAGAGAGAGAGAGAGGGAGGTGTATGTAACACCCCCGTAATTTCTAAAAATACAATATATATATATATATATATATATATATATATATATATATATATATATATATATATATATATATATATATATATATATATATATATAAGGAGTGATGGCAATTTGGTAATTAAGTGGAAATGGGGGGGGCACGGGTTGAAGAGTTGCACGTTCAGCTTATGACGTGCTGACATCACCGTGGGGGCCACCCGGATTTGAGAAGGAGCTCAGCGCTCCTGCTCTCTGTGTGACGTGGTAGCATCACGTGGGCCCCGCTGCCCAGTTGAAGAGACAGCACCTGCTGTCTAAGGTGCTGACGTGGACAGGGGCCCACCGGGGGTTGGCTGCTGTACACGGGAAGAGAAGAGGAGAGCGATTGAATAAAATATTCCTTTATTATGCATGATGCTTAGCTGAACAGGAAAAGCGACTACAGACAAGATAAATGGGCAAGGCAAAAGAGCCACACTATGCATGATGCTTAGCTGAAACTGTAAACCAAGCCAGTAGTTGCATCATGTGGGTACCCTTCCAGTCACTGCAACAACATTTGCTCCAGTGGGTTTGAAATGCTGTGCTGGGGGCTGTCCCCCAAAATTGCCTGGCAATGCAGGCCTCTTGCCAATGCTTCAGTTACTCTTCTTGACCTGTACTGTCTGGAACTGGTTCATATCTGACTCAGTAGCAGCAGCCCTCCTGACCAACTTCTCAAATCTTCGGATACCTAGGAGTATCATGCAGGTCCTCAAGCTTGGCCTCAACCCTTTCTTAAACTTCCGCGCTTTCTTGGCTTCGTCCAGAACAATTTCCGGCGCGTACCTTGAGAGTTGGTTGAATTTGGTCTCATACTCTTGCACGGTCATACCTCCTTGCTGCAAGCCCAAAAATTTCATTGCCTTCTTCTCTTGAACATCCATGGGAAAATAATGACTTCTGAATTATCCAAAAAACACTTCCCAAGTAAGCTGCACATTGCCCAAAGTCCTCTTCAGTGACTGCCACCAAACTCCTACATCTTTCTCTAGCTAGATGGTGGCAAACTTCACCTTACTTGCCTCAGGGGTCTCTAGCACTTCAAAGACTGTCTCAATCTACCTAATCCAGTCGTCAGCAACATCTGGATTTGCCTGGCCCTCAAACACAGGTGGCTTCATCCTTTTGAATGACTCTACTAGCCTGATTGCTTCGGGGACCTGCACAGCTAGCCCTGGCCTAGGGTTCCCGGTGATGTTGGCAGCGAAAGTATTTAAGGTTTGATATACTCGAGCTAGTTTGGTCTCCAAACCTAGCCCATTCTCACCGCTATGCCCTTCGACGTTCATGTTCCTTCGTGCCATTTCTGAGTCATAAAATTCATTATTAATCATCATAAATAGCACAAATAGCATCTCTTTAACAAATTCATTCCAAAATTAAACTTTTTACATTCAGAAAGAAAAAAACTTGATTCATCACATCCATTACATCCTTTTAACAAAAGACATCCTAGATTCTATGGTTTCTCTTGGCTGCTCTGAGCTCTTCCCGTAATTCTTGGATTTCCTTTTTCATATCTTCAAATCTCTGATGCCGCTCCTGCTTGTCCCAGCGAGTGATATGGTCTAACTTGGCAAAGTGTCGATCATTCACATGCTGAACCTTCTCGAGTTCGCACACTTGAAAACTCAGCTCCTGAATGCGCTCCTTATCTTCTGCCCATTGCGCTTCCAAGTAGTTTACTCTCCACTTTTGAGCATCCAATTCTCTTCGAAGAGAAGCAACAATATCACCTTGGTCATCTGGAATGAGTTCTTCGTCTGAGGATTCTTTGGGGAAATCAGACGGAGGTGGAGTAATCTCCCTGGACTCGGGGAATTCCTCTTCTATCTCCTCTGGTTCTTCTTCTTTCTCCATTGGCTCTTCCTCTTTATCCTCGATGGGGACAAACCAATGTGCCTCATTTTTGGGATCATGATGATTGGCCATTTTATTGGGAAATGAGAAGAAAATGTCATTATATATAACAACGCAAACGTAAGTTACTTACATTTAAATCTCTATAAGTTGAAACTCACACTCTAATGTCCACTCTAGGGTGTCGTTCCTTATATATATGTACTACTTATGAAACGTCGCTCTGATACCACTCTGTAACGCTCCAAATTCCAAATACGACCGAATTCGAAGTTCCACAGGATCTTTACACTTCATTTCGTACAATTTTACAAGGAAATTTGAACTTTTTATAATATAACAGGGTCTTTTACATTTACTTACACAACGGAAGGTAAAATGAAGTACAATAACGAAAAATTATACAATTGCAACATCTTTAACATTTAAATAAATCAACAGCAGCATATCAACTTTATATCTTCATGAAAATCCAACTCCTGCATATAAAACTGCGGGCACGTCAGTCGCTTACAACCGACGAAAATGTTATACACGGCCATCCTCTCTATGCCGAAAATATAACGATCTTAATACTTTAACAAACCACAAACTTGAATGTAAAAAGTGTTAAAACGTGACTAGTCTAAACATGTAAGTGTATGCAATACCTTAATGCCTAATGCAGATATTTTATACTAAAATGACACTAATGCATACTTGTTCGGATTCTATGCATCCCATGCTACATAGGTCCGAGGGCAAGTACCTACGTACTCCACATTAAAAGGGTTCGATCCCTCGCCATGACAACTACCCAGTAATAAAGCAAAGTTTATATCATTCCACGAGTACGGATCCCAATCTCGGAGTCCACCGCCCGACTGTTATAACAAACTCCTCATCGTGCGAACATCCCGCAAGTGCCCCTCTAGCCCCGGTATACGTATATATATTAGAGTACGGCAAACTATCCGCCTGAATACGCATAGTCCTGGATTTAAAATAAAAGCTCGTCTCCCGCGAAGCAACCACAGTTCTGGAATCTTCCGCCCGACTGGGTCTATAGTTCCGGAATCCTCCGTCCGACTATACAGAGTGTTCCACTTACGTTTACCCAAGTTTACTATATCTTCTCTTATGTGTCTAGGTCTTAAGTTCAAGACATGAATAAATTATCATACCTAGGGTTAGTTTTACCCCTTACCGGACTTAATCACAAATACCGAGATAGCTCCATAGTCATATCTCAAAAATAAAACTTAAATCTTTTAATTCAACAATGCCAGTATCCGGGGTCTCACTAAACCTCTAGATCACAACCTTTCATGTACAAGAATCCATGGGTACTTATACCCTTCAACAATCATGTATTAAAATCATTGTATTCTTATCTTCAACTTATTCACAATTTAATCAATGTCTTATCTTAGCATCATTCATGATTCATTTATTCATTCACAATTCTTTTAAAAGCTCTACATGAACTCATAATAGATTTCAATCTCATTAACCTCTTAATCACATATAACATCTTAACCACATCAAGTATTTCTTATTCAAATCAAGTATATGATTTCATGCAGAGAACCCATAACATAGCAAATATTTTTCCTCTTCTTCTAAAAATAAAAGTCATATTATTAAATAAATAATTTTGAAGTCAAAAGTTCATTTTCTACCTCAATCTCACTTTCAATTTCTCAAAATATACATGAAAAATTCTGAAACTATTTTTAATAAATTCTATATCATTTTATAGGAATATTAGAATTTTTTTCCAAATTTTTAATGGTATAAACACTCCCTTTGATTTAAAAGTCCTAAAAAATATATTTTGAAGCCACCAAGTTTAAAACCCAGGCTTCCCGCCCAACACAATGAGCACCCAAAGTCCACACCACAAGCCAATAAGTCCATATGACTTGGCTGTCACAATAGCGAAACCCAACCACTACATACTTTGTTGGCTCTGTGGTTCATTTTAAAAAGAAAATCAAACAAGAAAATAAAAGGGGGTGTCAAGCTTCGAACCCAGAACCAATCCTCTAACCCGTGCTACAGTAATGGTACCGTGGTGCACCCACTAACCAGTAAGTCCATTAGAGACTACTGATATCGAGTTACACCGATATGCTATTGTTCAACTTTACTGTGATTCAATTATCTTCACAAAACTCTATTTTTCATTCGATCTAATCTTTCATTAGACTGCAATTATTTCATCTAGACCGAGTTTACTTTCAAACAGTAACTCACGAATTTTTAACTGATATTTTAGACATTATATCTAAATTTCAAATTATTTCCTCTCATTAATGAACATGAATTGCATTTCTTCAATTTAATCAAAATAGCAATTTGTATCTCTTACAACCAATTAAATGATTCTTTGTGTACCAATTTAACTTCACTAAAATTCATTTTTACTATGAGGGAAGTCTCAAAAAATTTTCATATAACTTTATATTTCGACATTTGCAAATTAACAAGCATATTTATTCATGGCAATAACTCATTGGTTCATTCTCATTTCTAACTAACATGATGGCAATTAGTTATTTAATCACAACAAAATTTCTACCATTCATGGCACATACAATAGTATGGATTTGATCTACATTTATCACATCAAATTTATTTATACTACTCATTTAACATTACTAGCAAGCATTTCCTACATTTAGAAAACACAAGATCACCCACCTCTTATGAGGAATTTGCAAACAAAGATGATGAGACACAACTTCTAGGGACTCCTAGCTCCAATAAGCAACACCTAGTCCTTCTCCTCCTAGCAAGAGCACTCCAAAAATCCTCCAATGCAACAAGAACACTCTCTAACTCTCATTCTTTTTCCTTTCTTGATTTGTTTTGTTTAGGTGTGAAATGAGAAAAAAAAAGGGGGATATTTATAGGACAAAACGAAGGGCTAAAATGTAATATCATCCACCTAATAACTACCCACTCAACTTTCCACTCTCCCACTTTCTCCATCTCTCCATCTCCCCACTCCTGGCCTCTCTCTCCCCCACAACCGATCTCTTTCTCTCTCTTCCACACGTGCACGTGTTGTGCACTAGTGCACACACACACACACACAAATAAATAAAAATCTTATAATTCTAATATGTGTATTAAAAGTTGTTACATGTTATGTGTGAGTCCATGCACAACCAAAAATTGGAATTTAATTAATGGACTTGTCTAGTGGGCTTGCTATTAATTAATTAATTAATTAGTCTAGTTGGCTAGAATCTATTCTTAGGTCCATGGGTTTAATGAAAGGCTAATAAAAAGATTCATGCATGCTAAAATAATCAATGAGAGTAAGAAAAATAAAGATGGAAAAATTTGTATGTGCATCGTACGTATAAAAATTGAAAAATGTATTTTAAATTAAAATAAAAACATGGGATGTTACAAGAGGAGACAAATATAGTAAGAGAAGACAAAAGTAAGTAGAAGATGTGCAGTCTGGAGAGTTGCGGTCGACTGTCCTATGGTGCGGTCGACCGACAACCCGACCGACCACCCGACCGCAACTAGGCTGCTAGGTATCTTCTAGTGTACAGAGTTCAACAGAGAAGAGGACGGTCGACGTGTAGTCGACCGGTTATATCTCGGGTGTGGACTTTACACGTTGCGGTCGACCGACCTAGGGGTGCGGTCGACTGCCAGCGGTGCTGTGCGTTTTGGACTGACGAGTTTAAAGCCCAATAAGCTGTATTTGTGTTTATCTTTTAGAGTTTACGTAGGGGCCATATATATGGCTATAGACTCTATGGTTTATATAACTGATTAGAGAGAATTGGTGAGCCATTATCATTATTCAACTTCAAGAGGGGATTGTGTCGAGTGTTTCAAAGGTGAGGGAGAGAGATTGAGAGTTGTAATCTCTTTGTAATCTTTATAATTCTTGGGGATAAGAAGTATTAGTTATCTCTGTATTTTGGTTGTGTTCTTGTGAGATCTTGCATATATCGTGGTGGCTTGTTTTTTGTTCATCTAAGTCTTGATAGTTTCTATTATTTGTAGTGTACTTCTGCTATTAGCACTATGAGTTGTGGTAGATTCTTCAACAAGTGGTATCAGAGCTCTAGGTTCGAGATGCCCGATAGCAAGTCGAAGATCGAGAGGTTCGATGGGAATGACTTTGCAATGTGGAATATTCAGATGATAGCGTATCTTCATCAGAAAGATCTTGATGGTCCGTTGTTTGATGAGAAGCCGGAAGGTGGAGACAAGGATGCGAAGGTCTTGATGGAGTGGAATCGTTTGGATCAGAAGGTGCTAGGGAAGATTCAGAGTAGAAAGGCATTATTTCATATCTCGAAGGTAAAGATCACAAAGGAGGCTATGGAGATTCTCACGGATATGTATGAGAAACCGTCGGCATCTAATCAAATTCTTCATCTGAAGAAATTGGTTAATATGAAGTTGAAGAAAGGGGGTTCAGTAGTAGAAAATGTGAACAATTACTATATGATTTATAACCAGATAGACGCTGCAGGTTTGAAGTTTTCAGAGATGGGGTAGTCATTGTTACTTCCATCTACTTTACCCGATAGTTATGGTACGGTGGAACAGATTATTATATGCACTATGACAGATTTGATGACTCTACAGGATGTTGTGAGTATCATTCTAAATAAGGAGGTGAGAAGGGTGAGAAACAGGGAATATTCATCATCATCTTCTAGAGATTCTGCAATATCTGTTGAGAGAAGACGTGGGAGATCTAAGAGGAGTCGAAGAAGAAAGGATCAGAGTAGTTCATCTGAGAGTGGGTCTAATGACAGCGATAGGGGACATGGGCCTGAGTGTTGGTATTGTCACAAGAGATGTCACATGATGCTCAGTTGCAAGTCTTATATGAAGAGGAAGCAGAAGAAACCGAAAATAGATATCCCAAAGAAAGCTTAAGTGGGACTTGTTGAAGAGTTATACTTATCAGGTCGGAAAGAGTTGGGCACTCAAGATTGGTGTATTGATTCGGGAGCTTCTTTTCATTACATTCCGAGGAGAGATGTGTTTGATGACTACAAGGAGGGTTCTTTTGAAGATGTGATCGTAGGGAATGGTCACTAGTGTCCTGTACGTGGGGTTGGTGCTGTTCGCGTGAATACCGTTGATGATCAAAGTGTTGTCTTGCTGGAGATAATGCATGTTCCAGACTTGAAAGAAAATCTTATCTCGATTGGAAGGCTAGACAAAGAGGGGTTGTCTACTATAGTTGGTAGTGGGGAGTGGTGTATTGCTGCAGGTTCAAGGGTGATTGCAAAAGGGAAGCGTGAGGGAATGCTTTATTTGTTTAGAGACGTGAGGGGCGTTTCTCCTGTAGTTGACTCTCAGCCGGAATTGAGTAGTAGGTTGTGTGCGGTGCAACCGAGTTCTTTTAGTTATGGAGGGGAGGTTACTAATTTAGTGGGATCTGCTGGCCATGGAAATGATTCTAGTAGGCAAGATGTTGCTGCGGTGAGGGTACTTTGCGAATTGGCAGTTGAAGCTTCAAGTTGCTCTTGTGTGATAGAGAGTACTGGTATCGATATGTGGGGTGATATCGATGAGGGTAACCAAATTGGGACTGTAGGGATTGAACAATCTGCGGAGTTTGTGGAGGTGTCGTTCACGGAGGTTTCTTGTGCAGAGGGTGCATTGAGAGGCTTCAAACCATGTCCGGTGTTGATGGAGATCTTGCGAGGTAGGGAGTCTCATAATACAGAATCCGACACGAGAGATTGTTTCTCCGGTATTCGTGCTCTATGCGATTGGTGGAGCACATCCTTCATGAAGCGATGAGGGGTGGTTGGTGCACTCCACGTTGTGGAGTGGCGGAGGTGCTCTTCATGAGAGTGGGGGGTACTTGGGTCTTCCATGAAAGTGGGAGATGGCAGAAATAATGCAAGGAAAGATTGCAATAACATTGAAGCATGATATATTTTGTCCAAGTAGGAGATTGTTAGGAATTGTGACCTCAAATACACGTAGGCACGGGGTACTTGAAGTTGGAGAAGAAGAGGAGAAGTCAAAGAAGCAAGGGAAGACAAGCAGCAAGTAGAAGAAGAGAAGTCTGGAGGGTTGCAGTCGACTGGCTAGGGGTGCGGTTGATGATACAATAGGTTTTTGCTGGTTGATGATAATAGGAGTGACAAGGCCGGAATGAAGGACCTCATGGTTCACCTGGTTGTTGATAATAATTTGTGAGATCAATATTCTATTTACTTGTGTGGTTTGTTTGAAAACTCTTTTGTAATCTGTGTGGATATAATTATGAGGGGATCATTGTTCTTGAGGCTAGCTCTGTTTGGAATGCGGGGCGATAAGATCATAGTCTTGAGTTTAGTAGAGGTGTATGACAAAAGTCCGTTTCCCTCTCTTCGATTCAACAATGTGATATCTCAAACTTGAGCATAACTTGAGTTGGTCCTCGATCTCCTAGATCCCCTTCCTTGGTAGTTTGTAAATTGTAATAGACTATAACTTGTAGTTTATATATATACTAGATTTGCCCGTGGACACGTGCCTACGACACGTCTCCGTAAACGATGCAGCATATGAAGAGACCTGTAAAAAGTAAAATATATGCACGTTGTCGTGAACGTTTTCGTGACTCACATATCTTATTGCAAACTAATTGCACATATGAGTTAGGCACAGTTGACTTCCAAACATAAGTGTTACTACTTAGATAATATGCGATATTTGCGTGTATACTAAAGTATTGCATGATTCACAGAGAAAGTGACCTCAGAAGGAGCGTGAAGCTGCTAAGATAACAGGTTCCTGATCTTAAGTCTGTAAGCATCAGGTATGTTCCATTGAAGTCTTAACAAAACAATATGGAGACAAATTGGATTAAAATGAAATTTGTGATAGAAAGCTAATTAAAAATTATTTTAAAAGCAACAGTTAATTATGGTAATTCAATTTTTTAGTTTCTCAAAACAATATCCACACAAAAAGGAGATTGAACTTCTAAGTTTTCCTGCTATTTTCTGAAGTCAAACGAATAGTAGGAATGAAATCTTGAAAAAAAAGACCTTTTTTGTACATTTCCATAATTTTATTTTCTTAGAGCCAAGTGAAGATGTGCAAAAGGAAACATCAGTAAATTTGACGGTAGCAATCCTCCCATTGCAGTTAACCACTCTTGTTGTCTCTTTTTTCCACACACTCGTACCTACTCATCGGCGATAGCACCAACATACGTTTAGTCTTCTGTTACAATACTTAATGTTGTTTTCCTCTCTCTTCCTTGTTAACTTAAGTTGTTTTCCTCTTTCTTTCTTAGAGCCAAGTGAAGATGTGCAAAAGGAAACATCAGTAAATTTCACCGTAGCAATCCTCCCATTACAGTTAACCACTCTTGTTGTCTCTCTCTTCCACACACTCGTACCTACTCATCAGCGATAGCACCAATATACGTTTAGTCTTCTGTTACAATACTTAATGTTGTTTTCCTCTTTCTTCCTTGTTAACTTAAGATCGGTAAATACACTCTCAAAAGGCAAATATCATACCGGGTAGCCTAAAAACTGTTAGAAAATGAGTGTTTTAGACACTATTTTCGAACCGATTTTTGAGCAATTTTTTGAGTAAGATCCTCAATGAATTATTGAGAGATCTTGATTGATTTGTGTTCTCCTTAGTGAGTAGATCAAAATCATATATTGGTTCGCTAAAATCGGTTAAGGGGTGAATGAGAAATTGTCTCTCAAAGTGAGACGTTTTCATTCTTGAAAATGGGTTAAAGGGAACTTAGTCCCACATCGGAAATAACAAAGGAAATAGAAGAGGATATATAGTAATCTCCTTCTAAGCATTGTAAGATGGCTAGAAGAGAGGCTCTCTCTCGCGCGCGCAGGGGGGGGGGGGGGTGGTGCAAATCACGGACCGGATTACATGCGACTTGTGTGCGCCCGCACGACCTGCGGACACGAATGCCGGACCGATTTGATCCCACCCCGCGCAGAGCCACCTTTTGCTACAGTTTTTTTTTGTAACGGCTGAAATGAATGCAGAAACGGTTCTGTCTGCCGTTTCAGTGCTGTATTTAATATTTTGTCTGCCGTTACGCTAAAGGCATTCAATTCGCTGTCTGCCGTTACAGTGAAGGCTGTTAAAGGCTGCCATTACAGTGAAGACCGTTAAAGGCAGTTAATTCCTTGTCTGCCGTTACAATGAAGGCTGTTAATGGCCTTGTCTGCCGTTACAGTAAAGGCTGTTAATGCCTTGTCTGCCGTTACTGAATAACCCAGGCTCTATAAATAGAGGCCTCCCCTTCACAGTTCTCCGATGAACAAACCAGATCATATTCTCTCCCTCTCTTCTGTACTGTTCGTCCGTCCTGCTGTTGTTGGTAAGTCAGGTGATAGGTTCAAGCGCTTGTGCTCAGTTCGGGAGTGGTACGTGGTGCCTACGGGATCGCTCCAAGTCGTTGCATCCTGGGAGACAGACGCCTCCGTTCAATCCAGCAACCGGAGAGAGGCGAAATCTGTTTTAAGGACACTGTGTGATACACAGGCCTCGGCTTTCTTGGAGTTGTACTTTTCATTTGCTTATTGTAAGTTGTTTAATTTATTTTCCTTTTCTTTTTCTTTCGGATTACCCTCCTCTGTTCCCTTCTCGGTTTTTCCTGTGCCTCTCTATCTTCCTTTGTAAAAGAAATTTTGTAAACATTATTTGTAACAAAAACCGAGACAACTTGAAGTCTAGCCTGGGTCTCGGCCGAGATCTATACCATGGTTATTCATAGATATTCTATTTTAATTTCTTTTTTACTCACTAAATCTAAACATTGAAAGCTTATATGCCCAAAAAGAATAGCAACAAACTAATTTACCAACAACAACTCGACCAAAATCCAAACAAATTCAGAAATAATACCTAAATTTGTCGCATCGCAGAACACTCAATGCAGGTTTCAATCTCCCGAAACGACTACATTATCGGCGACATTACCTGCTCCAGGCTAACCTGCTACTCATCCCTCAAATCCAACTTACACCCCACCACTATCACCAGCACCTTAATTTAAACAACTAAACCAAACAAAAAAATCACATCAACCGTAACAACCAAAACAAAGCAAAACAAAATCAAATAAAATCAAACAAAATCAAGAAACCCTTATGTCTTGTCTCCGCAGCTCAGGAAACTAGTAGGAACTCAGCCGATCCAATGTCCTGAGTTGGGGAAGACACACACACACACACACACACACACACACACACACACACAGAGAGAGAGAGAGAGAGAGGTGGCAGAGAGAGAGAGAGAGAGCGAGGGAAGAAAGAGAGAGTGAGAAGCAGAAAGGGGGTCTGAGCTGAGAGAGAGAGGATTGGTTTTGGGTTTTGAAATTGTGGGTTTTAAATTTTGGGCGAAAAAAATGTGTTTTGTGATAATCAATCTAGGCCTTTGATTTTGGGAAGATTGAATGAGAGCCACTTGATAACTGTCTTTGTGTTTTATATATATATATATATATATATATATATATATGGTAAAAGGGATATGAGCAACTTGCTCATTTAGTAAATGAGCAATTGATTATGTGGCATGCATGTGATACATTAGAAAACTAACCCTTTTAATGATTTTCCAATGACATGTATGCCACATCATCAATTGCTTATTTACTAAATGAGCAAGTTGCTCATACCCCTTTTTCCATATATATATATATATATATATATATATATATAATGTGAGGTTGGAAATTACCCTACTTTTTGCCTGTAAACAAAAAACAAAAAACAATAGGTTTTGGCTGGTTGTTCTCTAGATTTTTATCCAAGGGAATGTCGATTATCCTCAACAATTTTTGTAAATCACTCTAGTAGGGGTGAATATGGTGATTGTGCGAAAATTAAAAACTTAAATAAAATACGTAAAGTAAGGAGATAGAGTTAGAGAAAAAACAGAGTAAAGACGCAGGACACATCGATATAACGTGGTTCGGCCCCAGGTCTACGTCCACACCACCTACTTGTAGCAATTCTCCGCCACAAGCACTTTATACTCTTTCCAAATACTAATCAATCAATCAAAGACTCTTTACATAATATTTTCTCAAAAAAAATAATAATAATTGATTATTGTTGGCTTTCTTGAGGACTTGAAGCATACGTTTTTTGAGTTGAAATCTTTTTTGATACATTCCTCATTTGCTTGATTTCTATTCTTTTTGCTCTTTGTTTTTAATTATCTTATCTGTAAATCATGTAGATTTGAACTGAAAATATTAGTTTTAATGATACGTTTTGTGCACACTAAACTTAGGGTCAATGATTTTTTTTTTGGGGGGGGGGGGGGGGGGGGGGGGGGGTTCAATGTAGAAAGAAAGTAGGCTACTTGTATACAGTTTAAACTTTAAAGAGTGGCTTGGCCATTTTGAATGTATTTAGCATTATTGTGGATTCCATATGTTTTTGAATCAGTTCATTTCAGCATTGTACCTACATGCATCTGTTTGGTTTATTTGATCGATACAAATGTATGTTCAATCAAATGCACGTATACTATTAAATGAAAGAAACATCAGATTTGCTACTTATTTATGGGAGATGCTAGCAGTCTCAACTGTCCCAAACGGTATTTATGATCAACATTATTGTCAAGAAAGCTTGGCCAACCAAAAGTTACAACAAACAAAGGTTACAACATTTACATTGAGAGTAATTAAAATCGCACAATTATAAAGGATACACGATGCAATACCTTAAAAACAAGGTTGAAATAACAACAATCAGATGCAAAAGACGTTATCTCAAGCAATCTGTTCTCCTAGCATCTGTATCTTTATTTTATGTTTTTTTCCCTTTTTTTTTTTTTTTTTTTTTTTGTGGATAAAAAGTGACTTCGTCACCGCTTCATTAATCACGAATTAACGACACAAGTAGTACAAATAATAACATCTATCTGTTCCAATCGGAACAGTGAAGAACAATTACAAAACACAACCTACATCTTTAACTAGTCATTCCCTTAACTAAACACGTAAACTTGACTTTTGCCCACTGTTCTCCCACCAAAACCTCCTAGGTGTGCTTTAAATTCCAACAAAAATCAAATTTGGAATTCATACTTCATCGACCTAGCTCTCCACCCCGAAGACTCCTTGGCCAACCCCAAACGTTCACCATGCAACAACCACATCCACCATCTCTTGCTGGCATACTTACACCTCTTCCCACAACAATGTCGTCGTGTATCTGCCAAACCAACCCCACCGCAATGCCTTCTTTCGATTGTATTAAATCCAGCTCTCAACGGTAGACGTGTTTCTCAACCGAGAATGAGGACGTTTGCACTCGCTGATAAGTCCGCCAAATGTACTTTGAATTACAACCCAATCTAGTTTCAAATTCAAATTACACAAGTGTATTCGCCTCACACTTCCCAACTAGAATATGAATTTCAAAAATCTATTTGAAATTCTAATTTCAATTAATCTCCCCCTCCACACTTCTAATTCAAATTTGAATTTCAAAAACCCTAATTCGAAATTCAAATTTGTACAGCACCCCTCTAACTCAAAATTCAAATTCAAATTCAAATTTCAAACCCTATTTTGAAATTCAAAATTCACAAATCAATCAATCATTCAATCAATCTCACTTCCCCCCTTCCTCCAACCTCTTCTCCGGCCACTACCAATCACACCGGTCAGCCAATCCCAATCACCATCGCACGTCTCCACGTCCTCCCCCTTCTTGACGCCACCGTCAACCGACTCTCCCTTCGACGACGCTGTAGCAGCCTCGAACACCATCGCACTCGCCTATGACCATGCCCGTCATCTCTCTCCTGCCCCTCTCCCCTCCCCCATTGCTCTCGCCGTGCGCCTCCATCGACCCACCCCGACATGCTTCCCCAACGTCGCGACACTCTCTACGTCCGCCGTCGAGCCAAGCCCTGCTCCAACAATCGACGATCCAACTCTATTTGGATTTTCAACGACGCAAGCACTCCTCTGTCGGCGTTTACGACCACCGCGCCACTCCAACGAGCTCTGGTTGAGCTTACGACAGGCCACTCCTCGACGACGCCCATAGCCCCTCCAGTTCTCCTCACTGACAGCCATCGACGCTGTCGACCATACACCATCTCCAATCGAAGCCCCTTCTCGACCGTCATCGCCCCCGCGCTTCACTCTCTTCCGACAGCCATCAATGCCATCGATGAGGCGTAGGCCCAACCATCTCTGATAACTCGCCATTCACCTTCGATGCCTTCAAAAATATAATTGAAATTCAAATATCCTACTTTCTCAACACTTCCAAATTTAATTTTGAATTTCAAAATCCAATTTGAGATTAAAAATCAAATCCCTTCCCCCTCCTCCCCCCCCCCCCCCCCCCCCCCCCCAATCACACTCCACAGTCCCCATCCCTTCTCCATCGGCAACATCCATCACCTCGACGGAACCCCGCCATTGAAGCCATCAACGCCCACTCTTAAACAAGAGCCACATCCTACCTTTCCCCGACGATGCCAGCCCTGTCGAAGGCATCAACTCCATCTTAACCGCCGTCGCCGCTCTCAAACCCAGCGTCAACTCCGACGGTCGCGCTCGCCCTGACGATCGCGCCCGCAATCGACGCTCCCAAGCCCCTACGATCGGACATCACTGGTAACCTGATGCCTCGCCGAGATTTCCACCGTACCACCCCCATCACATACCATGCCGCCCATTCCTTTCCCTCACCTCCCGGTGGTGCAACGACCGCTTTCGACACCAGCCTGTGGTGCCATCCGCCACTAAACACCAGTCTCTGCCGCTCTCGACGGCACACTCCCACCCTCGACGTCAGCCAGCATGCCGCCGAAGCTTTCTGCCGCGCTATCCAACTCTATCCACCGTAGATCCAAAAGAACCCACATTTAAGCTCCAAATCGAAAGATCTGAAGAGCTCACTGCCGCATCGGAAGTGGGTGATGGGTTGGGGGGAAGGAGGAGGTGACGAAGGAGTCCTCCCCCCTCTCCTGACGTCTTCTTTCCCCTTTCTCTCTTTTTTTTTGAATTTTTTGGGAAGGATTGGTGGAGTTGCTTTAAAAGATCTTTATTTTATGTTGTTCATTGGAGACTAGAGATTGTATCTTATTTTGTTGTTGCTAGATGTTAGATTTGGACTATTAGTGATGTAACATGTACTATTCTGTTTCGTTAATTTTTCATTAATGAAATGATAATGCTGTCATCTTTTATTCCCAGAAGAGAAAAAAATTGACGTTGGTTGAAATCAAAACAAGAGAACTTTTTATAACTAATTTATCTTTATGTAAATATTTGAATGTTTAATTTATTTTGTTATTAATCAAAAATACCTTGAAGTTTATCAACTTGAAGAATTAATTATTGATGAACAAATAAAAGTGAAAAAGAAAAAGCAAATAATGAAAAGGTTGAGTGAAGAATTGAAGAGATTAGGTCCCAATTGAATAACACCAGCACACTTTATGTGCACAAACTGGAAAATAGCCACTTGATGGAATTATTAGTACAAAATGAGGACCATATTTTTTTGTAGCAACTAATAACATGCAAGTGCACTATTCATAGAATATCCATTGCCCCATAATTCACCTATCTGTCAAATTCAATGATAGACATGCCATTGATCATCAATCACATTTAATATTGAAAAAAAGAGAGGAAGGTGGTAGTTAGTATAAATGACATGGAGAGGGCTTGGTGGACTCTTATGATCTGAACAATTGGTTTGAGTTGTTGCATTGCGCATGGTACAGAAAAGATAGCATATTCCATTAATGATAATCCAATCAATATGATGCATAGATGCATATATATATATATACTAGTAATTTACACGTGCATCGCACGTTTTAACAATTCCAAAAAAATAAAAATAAATACTCTGACGTAGGGAGGATTTGAACTGAAAACCTCCTTTATATTAGTTATGTACGTGCATTACACATGTTGGTAGAATGACAAAACGACAAATGATAAATGACACTAAGGCCTTCTCCCATTATAATATTATTACTCGTAATTTACACGTGCGTTGCACGGCTTAATATATACATTTTTTTTAAGTAAAAATTCAGACACGTGTGTTGCACGGGTTGGTAGAAGGACAAATTACACTAAGGCCTTTTCCCATTATAGTAGTAGAGATATATGCAAGACTGCAAGTAGGGCTGCAATCGACCCGAGCCGAGCTGAATACCTTCAGGTTCGAGCTCGGCTCGTTTACGAAACGAGCTCAGTTTTGAGTTCGAGCTCGATACGAGTCGAACTTTGACCGAGCTTTGACCGTATTCGAGCCGAATAGCTCGCGAGCTTAGCCTTAAAAAAAAAAAAAAAATCCAAGCTCAAGCTCGGCTCATTTACGAAACGAGCTCAGTTCGAGCTAAGCTTTGACCGAACTCGAGCCGAATAGCTTGCGAATAGCTCTATTTGTTTGCAGCCCTAACTGCAAGTATGTGTAAAAGTCCTATCAAATCAATAACAACCCCCAAAAGAACCCCTGACAATAACCAAATTGCAAATTAGAGAAAGTGATTTTTCAAACATGAATGCACTAAGTATATTGGGTTTTTAACCTGTGGACTATATCCCTAACAAATACTTGAATATCATGTATGTTCCTTACAATATATGTCACTTCTCTTAATTACCCCTCTAAATAAAAAAACTCAAAACGATAGAGGATTTTCAGTTTTTTTAATGAACTTGATGAAAAATGACTGAAATATTATCTTCTCTACCATTCAAACATATCTTCTTCATCCTCGTAAATCAGGACAATTGTTAACCCAACTGAATTCATTAACTCTTTGCAAAATTTCTTTATTTTATTTTAAGAAATGGATAAATTAACAGTGCATATTTGATAACTATATATTCTTCTTCATGTTACTTCTCCAAATTTACAATCAATTTTGTTTTTTAATAATAGATTA
The DNA here is from genome assembly GCA_017893485.1 of Hemerocallis citrina. Classification (NCBI taxonomy): domain Eukaryota; kingdom Viridiplantae; phylum Streptophyta; class Magnoliopsida; order Asparagales; family Asphodelaceae; genus Hemerocallis; species Hemerocallis citrina. Next base: position 211,124,280 of record CM030368.1, read on the forward strand.
TAAGTTTCCTCATTTATTTTTCTTACAACTGTTAAATCTTTGATCATTTGATTATCTAATTTGATATTTTAATTTGATTTCTATTTGTTTTGTAAGGGTAAAATCATGGTTAACTTTGTGATATTTAATATAGGGGGTAAATATAAAATAATGTCCAAATTATTAAGGGCATATACGAAAATACACATTTGTGAGAGGTGTATATATATATTATCATATTTGTTAGGAATATACATGTTAAAAGCTCGAGTATATATGCATAGGAGCATTAGCAAGTTGAAGCTACAAAGAGATAACTATGGGGCTGACATGCAAAATTCGTGTCCGTCCATCTTGTTCTAACCTCTTGCACCTTGTAAGCCGGGCCGGCCCCTACCTTGAGGCTGGTAGGCGGCCGTCTCAGGCTCCTAATTTTTTGTAATTTTAGGAGTCCCAAATTTGTATTTTTTTTGTAACTATAGGCATATATTTTGTGCGTAAAATAATTATATTATAATTAGGAGTCCCAAAAAATAAGGCTTTTCGCTTTGGGCTCCGTAAACTCAGGACCGGCCTGCTTGTAAGATGAAGAGCCTCGACAAGATTTAGAGCATCCACAGTCGTTTGCTTATTTGCCATTTTTGCCATTTGTTTGGTACTGTAGCGCACACAGTCGTCAGGTATTTTGCCATTTTTTAGCAATCGGTGTACAGTAGAAAGGGAGAAATAGCAATCGAAATAGCAAAATGCATATTATAGCAGACGAAACATCAGGATTATTTAATTATATTGTTAATTGATCGGACGAAACATGATGTTTCGTCCGAATTAAAAAAAAAAAAAACCGAATAAAATAACTTTTAAGAATGGAAATAAACATGATGTTTCGTCCCATGTGCGTCCCATTCTTTAAAAAATAAAAATTAAACAAAAACCAAAAGACACTTTCACCCTTCATCTCATCCAACCATTCAATACTATATAGAAAAATCAAAGGGGGTAAACTAGTCATTTCCCATAGCAATAATAACTTAAAAAAAAAAAGAAAAAAGCTAAAAGCCTCCCACCAATCCCGGACGACACATCATGTGTCGTCCCAACCCTTTGCATTTTTTTTTAAAATTTCGGAATGAACATCATGCTTCGTCCGACTATTATTTTTTATTTTTTATATTTTTTTTCTTTGGGATGTTTCGTCCCGTATTTTTTATTAATATTTTCTAACTTTCGGCCCGTATAAATTATTTTTTTATTATGAGACGAAACATCATGCTTCATCTGATAGTTTTTTAACAAACTTATGCATTTTTTACCATTTGACGACTGCAGCAAAACGAAGAAATGGATTGCTAAAAAATGCATTTTGCCATTTTTTCCATTGAACGACTGTGGATGCTCTTATACAATTGGAAGCTGGTACGAGCCTTTGTTAAATTGTTATTCATGATGGGTCACATATATAGTTTGTTGAAGATGTTTATTCCTAAACAATAATGGACTGAAAAATGAACATGTAATTTATTATTATTATTATATGTTTCATTTCTTTCTCATAAAAAACTTTATCATGCTATATTTTTTAATATCTTATTAGTAAAATATTGTATTTTTGTGAGGTAGGAAAATTCTAAATTTTGCCAGTCGGAAAAAAAATATTGTAGCCCTCAAGAAAATTCAGAATGATGCTCAATCAAGTAATGCATCGTGTCTAATTATGTCGCACAAAAAAAGAAAAAAATATATAGTTGGACTGTTGCTATCAACTTTTTTAAAGCCAACATACTTTTGCATTTCAAAGTGGATTTTAAAGAAGGTTTTGCAAGAGATTAATACTAAAACAAGAAGCACATACATCAAATACTATGTATTGCCTCACTCCTTTGAGTCTATTTGCATGGACTTTTCTCTCCTCATCTGATAGATATACACTCTCTTCGTACGTGTCTGAACATCTGACAGTGTTTCTGAATTGATAGCGATCGACTACCATCAACAGTATATCACATAAACCTGGTAACTAACTTGATGATAGTAACACATTCATTTTTATTTATTTTTGTTTTTACCCTTAACTGCACCCAGGGACGGCCCTGAGTTCCCGGACCCAGGCGAACTTTCGACATGGAAATCTCTAATAACATTTTTTTTTACGTATAAAATATGTACCTATATTTATAAGGAGAGTTCAAATTTGGGACCTCTAAAATTACGAAATCTTCGGGGATTCAGGATGGCCGTCTTACCCGCCTCTAGGATAGGATCGGCCCTGACTGCACCAACTTGGTTCTTCTTTTGGCCAGCAATTAGCTAGGCCGTAAAAAAGCTCATCACTGGACCGAAACTCCGAAACAATGATAAGAATTAATTTAAAGTGTGCATATATATTAATCTAATATATCTTTGCATACACAGGGTCATCTCTATCTCTGTGAGCCGAAACATACTATGTACTCAACAATTTGTTTTTACACTTTCAACCGGCAATTATCATTACTAGAGTGATTGAGATTTATACCATGTCAAAGACTCAGCCACTAGATTAAGATTCCAAAGTTGAGATTAAGGTTGAGAGTTTTGCACATACTACCAACTTGCAGAGAACTTTTCTAAACTATAAATCAACACAAATAACCTTACAAATATATAAATCAAACAAAAAAAATAAAATCTCTTAGAACAGTCAGGGCCGGCCTTAAATTTTCGGGGACCCAAGACGAAAGATCCAAATAATTATTTTTGAGGTTCTTAATAATAATAGTTTTTACGCACGAAATATGTGATTATATTTACAAGAAAAATGTAAATTTAGGACCCCTAAAATTGTAAAAATTCGGGGGCGGCCGACTCACCTGCCTCAAGGTGGAGGTTGGCCCTGAGAAGAGTGATTCCGTTAGTGTTTCACTAATATATCTTCTTATATGTACTGCACATATTTTTTTAAAGGAAATGACCAAAATGCCTTTTGGTTCCTCTTCTTAAAACCATCGAGGTATCCTGTTAGAATTTACCGGTTAAAAAAATAGCACTAACAAGTATTTAATGTAAAACTAAATATATGTTATATATATGAGAAATGCTCCATTGAAAACGGGTCTGTTTTCACAGATTCGTGAAAACAGCGATTCTGGCTATTGGATCGCTTTTGATCGTAATCAACGACTTAGATCGAGCCCACCCATCACCCATCTCACTTAAGTGGGGAAGGGATAATTTGGAAATTTCGTCCCAAATAACTCTTCACTTCATTCGCTCTAAAAAATTGAATGAACCTAGGCAGTTGTTTGCCGTTGTTTCGAACAACGGTCTAAGTTATAAAAAATTGAATGAATATAGGTCGTTGTTTGGAACAACGGTCTTTTATAACCTAGGAATAACGGCCTAGGCTATAAAATTTCGTTGTTTCAAACAACCTAGGCTGTAAAATTTTATAGCCTAGATCGTTGTTGGAAACAACGGCCTAGGTTCATTCAATTTTTTATAACCTAGGCCATTATTTTAAACAACAGTCTAGATTCATACAACCAAAGCTGGTCTGTTAAAACAAACCCGTTTTTAATGGAGCATTGATTTATATATATTTCATTTTTATAAGTCTTATAATGGGTAAGAGCATCTGTAGTCGTCGACACCCAAATTTTGGGTATTTGGCAAATAGAAATAGGAAAAATGGCGGTGCTCTGTAGTCGTTGTTAGCCAAAATTTGGCTTTTATGAAATCCGAATAGGACGGACGGATGGTTATTTACCGTCCGAATTATAAAAAAAATAATTAAAAAAAGTTAATTACTCACCTGTGAGATAGTGATATTTATAATTAAAAAAAAATCAAAAAACTAACCATACATGGGACGAGGAATGAAGTAGTGTCCGACTGATTTTGTCTTTAGCGAAATTGTGAGGGACGGTAGATTATCTACCGTCCTTCACTTTTTTTTAATATTTAATTTATCGGACAGAATTTAATCTTTGTCCAAAAACTTCGTCGTATGCGATTGTGCAGGGAAGATGTATTGTTTCTCCTCCGACGTTTCAGATAAAAGATAATATTTCGTCCCAATAAACGGACGAAAGATAATCCTTCGTTAGCTATATCTTGACAAAAGCCATTTCGTCTCCTATATTTCGCCAAGCACTGTTCATGTCAAATCGATTTTTTAGGTAAATGGCCAATGCCTACAACGCTTTTTTCCTATTTTTTTTAAAAATATGGATAAATGGCAAAGGACGACAATGTCCTAAGAGCATCTGTAGTCGTTGTTTTCCATTTTTTGGGTATTTGGCAAATGGAAATAGAAAGTTAGACGGCGCGCTGTAGTAGGCGAAAGTTAAAATTTGGCCAGACGGAGGATAACCTTTCGTCTCCAAATTTTTATAAAAATAAAAAAAAATTGGCACTAAAAGACAAAAAAAAAAGTCAAAATGTGAATGTCGGTGGATTATACACCGTCCCTACACTTTTGGCCATTTTGTCATCTAGCGAATTGTGTAAGACGGTGTATAAAAAGTCGTCCGTCATTTTTTAATTTTTTTTTTTTTAAGAGACGACATTTAATCATTCGTCCGATCCATTCTTTATACGTCTCACCTACGAGACGAAAGATTATCTTTCGTCTCTTTTAAGGGACGAAAGAAAATTTCTCGTTAGCTATATTATGGCTTTTGCCTAACCGTCTTCTAAATTTGGCAGTTCACTATTCATCGTACATTCAAAATTTGGATTTTTGACAGACGACTACAACGATTTTCTTGCCAAAATTTCCAAATTTGGGGTATTTTAGCCCACGGCTGCAGATGCTCTAAGTAATACCAAATGGTAAATATGATCAACGACGATTCTAGACTTCTAGTAATCAGGAGATTAATTTTGAGGGGACTGTCAAGTCGACACTAATTTTGAGGGGCTGTGAAATCGACACGTAGCCCCATCCAACGCACTGATTGGTGTCAGGTAGGCACAATTGTGACAATTCCATTCCCATTCGTGTGGGTCCCACAGCCCTTTAAATCTCTACCGTGCTTTTCCACGTGCTAGCTGCCGTAAATCACTTGCCTACCCATGACGTCATCCCTTTTGGACTTTTCCCCTCCTCTGTTCGGTCCCCAATTGCACACGTCGGATTTGGAAACAAAAATTCATCCCTCGGTCGTACAAATTCCCGTCCAACCCCTCGATGAATCCGCTCCTTTGGATGCCACGTGTACTTTGAAGCTATACTGGTGCGAATGGGTGCGGAGGGGATCGGGATAAGGGGGATTTGGTGGGGGGAGTGGGGCCTATAGACGTCGGTATTTCGACTGGGTGCGTCACCCTTGGAGAATGTGTGGGACCCGCACGTGGGTGAAAAGGTCAAGGGTTTAACCAACAGGGAGGAGAGAAGAGAGACTTTATTGGAAGGAAGTGGGACCCACTTAAACCCTACGTCCATCTTCCACGGAGGGCCCCACGGGCCACTGCAGCTCTACTGTCCTCGGATGGATAGCGTGTAATATGTTACGTCTGTCTTATCTCTACTGTTATAACTCTACTGTTATAATTGTATTGCAGATCGAGTTATATCTTTACCATTATAATTAAAGATGGGCATAATGTTGTTTCCGTGAGACTTACGTCACGGACCCATCTTTTAGGTACTGCAACTATTCGGTATCTATGTGTTGATTGACTGGGCTACCATAGCCCTTTATAGGGCAGTGATAAGAGCAGGTGATGAAGATTCCCTTACCATGATGAGCATCCACAGTCGTTGAAGCCATTTTTTGGGTATATAGCAATTTGGAAATAGGAAAAAGGGAATGTTGCTGCAGTCGTCAAAAGGTAAAATATAGCCGGACGGTAGATTTTTTTCCGTCCAGTAAGAATGACGGGGGATTATCGTCCGTTTCAAATTTTTTTTTTTAATTTTTTTTTTTTTTTTTTTTTTCACTAGAAGACAAAAAATTAAAAAAAAAAAAAAAAAAAAAAAACAAGAATAGTCAGGGACGGGAGATTAACTCCCGTCATTTTTGAAGAATGACGTGGACCAACGGTTAGTGCTCTTTTAAATTTTTTTTTTTTTTTTAAAAAAAATCCCACCAACGGTTCATAATGAACCGTTAAAGTTTATAGAAGGGTGATTATGCACCGTCCGTTGACCAGCTTTTAAATTTTTTTTTTTTTTTTAAAAAAAAATTCACCAACGGATCATAATGTTCCGTTAATCTGATTACACGGGTTATAATTCACCGTCGGTTGACCATCTTTTAAATTTTTTTTTTTTTTTTAAAAAAAAACGACCAACGGATCATAATGAACCGTTAATTTGATTACACGGGTGATAATGCACCGTCGGTTGACCCTCTTTTAATTTTTTTTTTTTTTAATCATTGGGATTGTACGATACGGAACATTATGTTCCGTTAATTAGATCGGACGGGGGATTATCTTCCGAAAGCTATATTTTCCATTTCGCCATATCGCCTGCTATATTTGGCAGCGTACTGTTCCTCGTCAACCCAAATTTTGGGTATTTGGAAGACGACTGCAGATCGTTTTTTTCCAAATTTTCCAAATTTTGGGTATTTAGCCCACGACTGTGGATGCTCTTAGCCTAGTAAAAGAAATCTATTATGACCGGTCCATTTATGAATCTCCATCATACATTTCTAAATCATAATTATGTTAAGAGTAATATTTCGTTGTGCACAAGACCTTCGTATGCATTTGTATACACTCAGCCTTTCTGTTTTCATATCGACAATACGAACTGTTTATATTGATCTATACAAATAAATTAGTCTAAATATGTAAAACCAAATCATTTGAATTTCATTTACTTATCCATTAAAATGTTACAAAATTGTATGACTGAAAATAATTTTTTTTATAGTCACGTGATGGATGGGCAAATAATTTTTAAATAATTTGATATTACATATTTAGACTAATTTAGACGTGTAGATCAATGTGAACGGTTTAGATCGTCGATACGAAGACGGAAAGATTGAATGCACACGGAGACCTCGTGCACAACGGAGCATTTCTCATTGACCTATAATAAATATCTACATCCATGTAAATTCCTAAAATGATCGATGAATGTTTAACACCCTTCCATAAATGATCAATTTGACCTTATGTACAGTACTTATGTTACAAAACTACTCTTGTACTAGAAGCCTATCTGTTCAAAAACAATTTGGGTCTTGAAAGTGATTTTCCTAATATTATATCGTCACGTATAGCTCACATTTTGAACTGCAACGCATAATATATAATGGAAGACAATCCTTCAAATTGGTACTAAAATATATTTACTGATAAGCTTTAGTTGAGATATATTAAAGGATACGCTAACATCTCAATCACATATAGTATTATGATATATGCTTTCTCAAAGTAATGAGTCATTGAGTTGGAAATTTGGGTGCAAGAAATGGAACATTAACGATATATCGAAGAGTTAATACACTCTTATTCTATTGTTAATTGATGTTTAAAAAGAAATGGATGTGACCTTGGATGCCCTAACCTACATTATTCCCCCCCCTCCTTTTTTTTTTTTGACATCGCCGATGGGGTCCTAAGACTCCAGCCCAATAAATTAATAAGTACAATAATAATTTTACACGATGTAAAATTGGTTGAGACGAGAACAATACAACCAAACAACGATATATGCATTGGAAAATATAAAAGCACATATGCTATATGCATTCTCCTCTTCTTCATTGGAACCAAACATCCAACCAAATAATTATTCTCCTCTTCTTGATTGGAAAATATAAAAGCACATATGCTATATGCATTTATTCTCTCTCAATCCCATACATATATGCCAAGTATCTTAAGATGTCATTAACTATCTTAATTAGGAATTCTCTTTCAAGTGGAAGTTCATTAATTTCAATTTTCAAGTGCCATATAAAGTTTGTGACAAACCCTAATATAAAAGATATAAAATTATGACAATATATATTCTACTACTAAGTAGGGGGAAAGGAGTTGATATTTTAGAGACTTGTCTTTTAAGTGCATGCATGATTTTGTTTGATGTATAAAACCCTTTTTATTGAAGCTACTTTTATGTACATAAAGAGCTATTTTTTACTATATAATATGTATTTTATCTTCATATAAAAGATGCCATGTTCTTGTCATGTGATGTTCCATACTTCCATCACAATTCAAGTCAGTATCAAACTATATATCTCAGTTGCAATCCTAGTATCATGCTGGTCATTGATTAATAAGGATACTGTGCTGATCATCTTTAGAAGTCAAAATAAATTCCATATATAAGAGAACATTCACTACCCATTGCGCAACTTCGCTTTCAAATGCAACGTCTATTAATTTTGATGCCCTAACTATATATAGTAGTACTACATTATTTGATATATATGTGAAAACAGTGGCGAAGTTAGGATTTCCATCAAGCAGGAGCGAAATCACAAAAATTAAATGAAGAAGAAGCAAGCAGCAGAAGAAGAGGGAGCGGGTCGTGTGGTGTGTGGAGCAATTGTATGAGCCTTTACTTGTAAGCCACGCTCTGGGGGAGCGCTGTATGGACTTTCATTTAAAAAAAAGAAAACTACACCTATACAAAGGGCCTGCCCAAATTCAGAGAGAGCGGTCGCTCACCTTGACTTAGGTGTGGCTCCGTCCCTAGAAATGCAACATAAAGAAAGATGCATGTATTAATTAATGAATGCGAGTATGGGTTTATTTTAAAGTTCATATATAGCCTGTTAGGAGTTAATACCACCTCGATACCATTGTTGATTTCTTGTCTTGTAAAATCTTATTTCCATTCTCCACGAAACGAAAAAGAATAAAAAACCATATCTACACGGGGGCTAAACAAGCAATGCATGTCTAGTAAATATAGTTTTCTTAAAGTAAAAATTTAGACGGAGCGTGGACTTGAGCCTAAAATCTTGTTTATAATAGTTATGCACGTGCGTTATAGATTTACAAATGATCCTAGGACATTCTCTCATTATAATAATAGAGAAGAGATATCGAAAGAGTTAAGTGATAAAGTCTATCTGCAACAGTTTAGAGTACAAGTTATTCTTAGAAAGAAAGAAAACATAATAAAACTAAAAAAAAATGACAAAATTTGCATGTAAGTTGGATAGGATTATATTAAGCTAATTTTCTATAAGTAATGATATCTAAGCCCAATTGCAATCCAATCCATACTTATGGGCCTACAGAAGCAAAGTAAGGCCCATTTAGCCCATGCATTTGAGTACTCTGTAAGCTTTCACCGTTCGTATCAATCCTACTCTCAAAAATCAAAATCAAAATTCTTATTTGAAAAAAAAAAAATCGAGTTCGAGAAACTTAGCGATGGCGGTTGAAATTGGGTCGACTATTCGAAGTCGAACGAAGATCTCGTAGATCGATATAATGTAAATCTCTATCCTTATTTGTACTGGTTTAATTTTCTTGATTTGATTTAGGGTTTTAAGTTCTTGAAATTCTTGTTCAATTTTGTAAGGATTTGGAGACATTGGAGGTGAAGAAGAGGAAGAAGACGAGATTAGGGTTTCGAATTCTTCGATGAAATGCTGGTAAATTTCTGTAAGGAGTTATTTATGGCTTTCTTGATGTAGGTAAAGGAGAGGAAATTTGATCTTGCCGAGAATTTAGGAATGGCTTGTGCCAGTTGAATGTTAGAGTTGACTAGATTAGTTAGGGTATGTTTGAGAACAAAGTTTGGATAGCCGAACTCTTTTTTCTACGCCATGTATGGGGGACGAAGTTGAGTTCGGATAGCTCGAGTTATCTCATAAGTTTAGAAAACTTTAGTTGTCCTAATTTTGACATGTTTGGGACTCATTCTGGAGTTAAGGTAACTACAATTGTCTAAGGTAAGAAAAGTGTAGTTATCTAAACTCCACTCTTATATAATATTCAATACTTTGAAGATAAATTTAAGTTGGAAGTAAATGTATCACTACCAAAGTTAGCCTTCTTTCTACTTCCAAAATTAAGATAACTTTGGTTATCTTAACTTTGCTCCCAAACAAGGCCTTGGTAGATGTAAATGTGTGCTAGCATTGGTTTGAGAACTTAGATTGGATCAGAGTTTAGGTAGCTATAGTTATCTCAACTCCATAAGGGTCCAAAACATGTCAGAGTTCAGATAATTGTTGTTTTGTAAAGTTATGTGTGATAACTTTGCAAAACTCCGGTATTGCGACTTAACTTTGTTTCTAGACATCCTTCACGTTATTCTCTCAACTCTATAAGGCAAGCAAATGTTTCTGGAATTTATATATATATATATATATATATATATATATATATATATATATATATATCAACTTTGCAAAACTCCAGTATTGCGACTTAACTTTCTAGACATCCTTCACGCTATTATCTCAACCCTATAAGGCAAGCAAATGTTACTGGAGTTGATATATATATATCAACTCCAGTAATGTGTAGTTTTTTAAAATTGGGTCAATTTGAATCATGTTTTGAAGTTTAGTTACCTTCAATTATCTCACAATCACCTCAAAGTGAAGATAATTGTAGGTATATAAACTCCAATCCTCTAATAAGATAATAGTATTTATGAAGTGTGTGTGTATATATATATATATATATATATATATATATATATATATATATATATATATATATATTTTCATGCCCCCTCCTTTTTCTCAGTCCTGGCTCCGCCCCAATGTATTATCCTTTTCTTACAATGTCACTCAAAACTTATATCCCCAATTCACATAGGCTTTATACTTGACCTTTTGACACTTCTTTTTAGCCAACATCACTAGCTTATGCTCTGCTAAACCACAAGCTTCATCTCCACCTATCTCCACCATATCACAAGGGATATGAACAATAACCACAAATTTTGACTTATTTTTGATAAATTTGGATTTTTCACATTTTTTTTTACCAATTTTTGTAGGCTAGTCCTAGGGGTTTCGCCAATTTTGAGAAATTCATATTTTTACATATTTAGCTAAACTTTGTGTGCTTCACTAATTTTTGCCAATTAAAAAAAAAAGAATCACTTTCTTAGCGTAGTCCACCGTTTTGGACCGATTTCAAGGAATTTCAAATGTTAATATTTTAGACAACTTTTATGGGTTATAGTCCACAATTTTTTTCATTGGTTCCTCCAAATTCAAAATTTTCTTTTCTTGCAAATTTCACTTGTTCTAAGTTTACCATCTTTGGTTGATTTTGAAAAATTCAAAATTTCCCTTTTTTTAGCTGAATTTTGTGGATTGCGGCTCACTGTTTTGGCTAATTTTGAGAAAATTGAAGTGTCCCCTTTTAAGCCAAAATTTGTGTGATATGGTCCCATGGTTTTTAGCCAATTTTGAGAAATTTTGAATTTCACTGTTTTAGCCAACTTTTGTGGCCCATCCGCAGCTTTTGGTCGATACTGAAATTTTTTGAATTTTATAGTTTTTTGCTAGCTTTTGTGAACTACATTGTTTTTTGTTGATTCCAAGAAATTCATAACTTGACTATTTCTACCGGCTTTTATGGCCTATTGTTCATCACTTTATGCCGGTGTGAGAAAATTCTAAATTTTACTGCTTTGGCTAATTCTTTGGGCATGTACTCATCTTTTTTTGTTTGATTTTGAGAAAGGGCAAAAACCAAAGTACCCCCCCAACGTTTGTCCTAAGTACAATATGCCCATATAACGTTTGAAAAAGTACACTAAACCCATTTCTCCGTTAACTTAACCCCATCCGTTAAGTTATAATTATTAAATTACCTTTTTACCCTTACCCTTTTATAATCAAATTTCTTCTTCTTTTACCAATACACTAAAGTAAAGTAATCTGCATATATACCTGAAAGACAAGTTTAGAACTAACCATAATTGGCATCCAATATAGAAGCAAAAGGCAACATCAATATGTAACTCATCTATTGCAACCTCAAAAGTACTAAGCTCGTGAATCGGTAGAAACATAATATGAACGAACCATAAATGAGCACCACAATCAAATGTGTATCGGCAGTTACTGAGACATCTGATACACAGAAAACCATAGCTCTGAGAACCGGCTTTTACCCTTAGCATACCAAGACATTCACATTTTAAAATACGCTTAAGTGCATGGATCAACCAGTCTAGAAAGTTGCATCCAGAATAAGGATTCATGCACAATCATATAACTACTAATTCATTAGAACTCCATTTGAACTGAATCTGACATACATATCAGCACAAAAATTTAAAACAAAACACATCAGAATTGACGAGAATAAGATGACAACATCAACTTAATTGGCAACTTACCAAAAAGCATAATATCTTTCAAAGCTTGCATAGAAATTTGCCTACAGTAGTAAAAAAGATGCGAACGTAAAACTACTTGATGCTTAAATCCAAGCGCATAAACTTGTCTCTCTTTTCTCCATTATACCTATATTTCAAAAATGCTACATTTACCTGGATTTCATTCTGTTAATCACCCAATGCGCATCAATTTCATACATTGTCCAATATACAAATTCAAATTAAATGGATAAATAGCCAAATTAAATCCACTGAAGAAAGTTGATGCCCCAACACCTTCCTAGAGTAAGAAAGGAATATTCAACACATGCAAAGCGGAAATACTACACTTATGAACTAGAATATATTCGCCAGAGAAATAAAAACGAATATCTAGTTAATATATCACCGTTATACCAACTTTATGACTGAAACAACCGTTCATCTCAAATTATTGTTCAATCCGTATTGATTTCATTTTGCAACTAGTTAAGAAAAAAATAAAAAATAATAATTATAGATCAGAAGATGATGTTGTATATAAATCTTTGTGGCATCTACCACAACACGAACACAGTGGCTTTATCCTATCGAATTGAATGCCACAAACTTGGCATGACCACTACAATAAATTAGATCCATTCATGGACTCTTCATCTTGAAACAAATGGTGTACAAGCAAATGGTACTTCAAAAAAGGAGAAAATAGAGAAAAATGAAAGGAAAAAAAAACAATGAAGAAAAAGAAAAAAGAAAAAAGAAGAAGAGATTTGATTATGAAAGGGTAAGGGTAAAAACGTAATTTAATAATTATAACTTAACGGTTGGGGTTAAGTTAACGGATAAATGGGTTTAGTGTACTTTTTGAAACGTTCTATGGGCATATTGTACTTAAACCAAACGTTGGGGGGGTACTTTGGTTTTTGCCCTTTGAGAAATACAGAATTTCAATTTTTAGCAAAAATTTGTAAATTGTCAATCGTTTGTTGATGATTTTGAGAAATTTTGAATGTAATGGTTTTAGTCGACTTTTATGGGCTTACTCTATTACTCATGATCCATTTAAGAAATTTTGAATTTCACGATTTTGAGAAATTGTGGGATTGGTCTAACATTTTTGGTCGATTTTAAGTAATGCTGAATTTTATTAGTTTGGCCAACTTTTGTGGGCATAGTTCATCATTTTTGGCTGATTCTAAGAAAAGTCAAAAATCTAACTTTTCAGTTAACTTTTGTGTCATATATAGTCCACTATATATTTTGCAAATTTTGAGAATTTCTTTGTTTCACCTGGGTAGCCATTTTTGTGAGATATAAGTTTACCCTTTTTGCCTGTTTTCAAGATATTCAATATTTTATTGTTTTGGCCAACCTTTGTGCCTTTTGCCCATCATTTTATTCTAATTCTAAGAAATTTGAAATTTCACTTTTTTTAGCCAGCTTTTGCTTTATAATTCACTTTTTTTGGCTGTTTCTGTTAAATTCTTAATTAAATTGGGTTAGCCATCTTTTGTGGCAGTTCACCCATTTTAAGGCAATTTAGAGAAATTCAAAAGTCCACCCATTTTGATCGATTCTGAGAAATTTCGAATTTTATCCTTTTAGCTAATTTTGTGGGCTGTATATATTCCACCATTTGTGGTTGATTTCATAAAACTCTGAACTTTATTATATCGACCAACTTTTATAAGTTATAGTCTATAATTTTGGCCAATTTCGAGAATTGTGGACTTTTTGGCGTAGCCTAGGTTTTAAATGCACGCCGACGTGTCTGAAGCATATCGGTCGAAATGTAGGCCCTTCAGAGTAGCCTACATGTCATACGAATATTTGTAGTTGATGTAGGGTTTGGAAATGTATTAACAATATATCGGGTGTCGAGCAATATTTCGGTTGGAATATACCTATAATGTGCAGCTCGTATAGGTTTTTATAATGGGTTCAATTTTCGAGTATGTATTAAATCAAAACTCAAACAACAACAACAACAACAGTCTTTTTCCCTACTAATTGGGGTTGGTTATATGAACCCTGATTTTTAGGATTCATGATCATAGGATTTGACAAAGTTTTATGCTAGTTGTCAACTATCTAACACAACCTTCCTTCTTACCCAATTTGTGGCCGGATTCCTGGCTTGGGACATGCAAGGGCGGAGTTGTATCAAATCAAAACGCGAAAATCATTTATCCATCTAAAATATGCATAAATGCGTATTTTGTTGATTAATTCACTTAGTTTCTATTATTTGTGATATATGTGATATAGGTGATAATGTGATGTATGTAAATGTATGTAGATCATATTTAGGATTTACTTTTTCTATCCTAGATAACAATCTGACATATAATCAATATCCTGATATATCCTATCCGAGATAAAATTGTGAGGCTTACATGACTCCGATATTCGATATTTGAATCCATTTAGTAGCCACACTCACACACATTGTTTCCCAATAAAAGAAATTGATGCGAGTAGGATCGAACCTCAACCTCTCGCTCACAAGCAAACATGATAACCACTAGATCCTAGTGACACTTGCGGTATTTCACCTCTTAAGCCAACTTTTATGAACTAGTTCATTGTTTTTGATCAATTTTGAGATATTTCAAGTTTCACTGTTATAGCAACTATCCCAGCTACGTGCACATTCTCTTAGAACATTGTTTAAAACTTATTTGTCATTAAAAATACAACCTAAAGATGAAAACGACTAAGAAGTTGTACAGTCTTGATCAATTTGAGAAAGATCATAAGGGGAGGAGATAAACTATTTTAATTAGAATAATCTTTTTATATAGTACTACAACCTTAAATCTCTAATCAAGTTTTGCAATTAACCCAATTTACAAATCATTCCTTTTCATTAGCACCCAAGTCATATTAATTTATCAATTTAGAACAAACGTCTGCACTAATAGGAATAAGTTCAAATCTAAATTAGCATACCCAAACCCTAAGCAGTTAAAATCCCCGATTACGTCCGATTAATCCCCGATTAATCGCTAATCGGAGGCTAAGCGATTATTTTTTAGCGATTTATAATATCTCAATAGTTAGCGATTTAATCGGGATTAATCGGCCGATTAGTGATTAATCGGCCGATTTTAAGTGGCCGATTAACCGATTAAATCTTCTCTAATTTTGATGCTTGTTTGCATTATTTGGGCTCAATCCGATCCAAATTCAAAATCTAAATTTAAAATTCAAACTGCTTCTGGTCTTCGTGCAAACCCAAATTCGACATATCACCACTCTCTTCTTCCTCGTGCAAACCCAAATCCAAACTGATTATTCAAACCCAAACCCAAACTGATTCTCTTTTTCTTCCTCAAGCAAACCTAAACCCGAACCGTCGTCGCTACCCCTGTACCATCGCATACTTGACCCGGTCTGCATTTGCTCCACCTCCTCTTGTTGCTCGCACTGTTCTTCCTCCCCGATTGTTTTTGTTTTGATGGAACCCACCAGCAAACCCGACCCAACCCACATTCAAAATCCAAACTCAGCTCAAACTAAGTACTCTCTTCTTCTTTTCTATAACTATATGTTCCTATTTGATAATCTCATAATAGTTTTATGTTAGGATTTAGGGTTGCTACATAATGGGGATATATCTTTTTTTAATTATATATAACGATTATTCCAATTTAATCTCCGATTATTTTCCGATTAACCGATTAATCACTAATCGCTCTTAGACCGATTAGTTCCAAAAATCGATTTTAACTGCCTAGCCCAAACCAGAGAAAAGGAAAGGATAATTGAAGCCTTGAAGGCATCTATAGATTATCCACCTTCTAGAGTCAATTGCTATTCGATAATATGAATATTCTCATGATTAACTATGATAATGAATACTATCTTCGTATCTATGTTTATTAGAATTTGCTCTTGCCAAATAGGAAACAACACTATAAATATATAAATTGATTGCTTTATATATAAATATATAAAGTGTATTATCCCTCATTAGAATGTCATTATACTTAAGATTTGAAAAAACAATCATCATTTCTGTTTTCTGCAAAAAATTCTTGATTGGTTTGTGAAAAATACACACTAGCTTTGGAAAGTGCTTCCTCCCTTCAATTGTATCACCAACATAAGCAGCATAACCATTCTTCTTCCTTTTGCATTTCCTTCAATGGGACAATCCACCATTATCGATCGATTTTTAGAAATTCAGATTTGGCCAACCCCCTTTTGTGGGCTATATATAGTCAACCTCCTTTGTTGATTTCGAAAGAATTTTGAAGTTCGCCTTTTTTGCATTCTTACATCTACTATTTTTTGGTCAACTTACATAATTTTCAAAATACTCTGATTTAGCTAAATTCTGTGGGCCATAATATGCTATTTTTAACGATTTTGAGAAACACAAAATTTCTTTGTTTACGCAATTTGGGTTGTCCTCCACTTTGGTCTATTTTCAGAAAAGTCTATGTTTCATAGTCCCCCCTCCCATTTTTGGGCAGTTCGTTGTTTTTGACCGATTTCAAGAAATTCAAAACTTCTGTCCATGTAATTAGTATTTTTTTCTTTCACTTTTTATGAATATTTTTGTTTAGTGAAGTTCATGAACTGAAAATGTGGACTGTAGTTCATGAACTTCAGTCCATGTAATTAGTATTTTTCTTTCACAATTGCCAAAATAGTGAAATTTGGAATTTCAAAAAATTGACAAAAAATTGTGGACTATAGCTAAAAAAATTTGACCAGGATAGTGAAATTCAGAATTTTCACCAAATCAGCCGAATACGGTGGACCACAAAATCTCGGCAAAACAGTGAAATGAAAAATTACTCAAAATCTGCCAAAATGGTGTACTACAAAATTTGCCAAAATAGTGGAATTCGGAATTTCACTAAATAGGTCCAAAATGCCCACAAAATTTAGAGAAAACAGTGAAATTCATAATTTTTAACAACTCGGTCGTAGTTGGATGCCCACAAAATTTGGTTAGAATATACATATTTTTTTGGAGATAAAATCGTGAGGTAAAACCCCCTCCGTCATTCCATTAAAATATATTTAACGAAACAACCCCAATGGGGAACAAACAAGTTCGATACAATCTCACAACGTTGACCCCATCCAAAGAATAATAACCCTTCGACATATGAACGGTAAACTGACTCCATACACAACCTCCAAATGAGCCGACCAAGCTTTACGAATACTCCGCTACAATCTATTCGTTTTAATTTTTAGTGAAATGTCTCAAATGCCCTTGTATTAGTCCCCTGTCATTTTTGCTGTGATGCTCAAATTTCTAACTGTTGGATGTTTATCCAACGGTCGGGTAACTGATTCACTGAAGTCATGGAGGGTTGGACATAATTAATTGAGGTATAGGGTCGGATTTTCATAAACCTCTTCATCTTTCTCCTTCCCTCTCCAATCTGCATCCTCCCCTTCACCTATGAATTTTCCGATTCCACCTTCGCCAGCCGTTGTTGACTTCACTATCGCTGCCTCTCCCTCCTTCGCTCCTTCCAATCATGCCTTCCTTCACTCTTTTCCCCCATCCCAACACCTCAGAGCCCTTCATTTTCTCCCTCATCCTCAACTACAAATAACACAATTATGCAAGTAGTGTTAATCTAATCAATAAACACAGGAAAAAACTCCCTTCATGTGCACAATTCACTCTCCTTCTCTTCCTCTGACACCACTCCATCCCCCTTATTGGTATCACCATGAATTTCAGTTGTAATACCTTCAGAAACTAGATGGGAATTAGGTTTCAAATCAGAAACTATGAATTCTAAAATTTATTTAATTTCTTTATCTGAATATAATCAATTGCTCAACAAATTATATTGAATTTATTATTGAATCCACTCTAGCTATATGGGTTATTAGAGGAGGGGTTGGGTTAAGTGGGTTATTGGAGGAGGGATCAGAGGATGAACAAAAAGTTGGGCCAAAGGAGAGGAGGAGGGAGTTGTGGTTGTGAAGTGGAGGAGGAGAAGGTGGCCAAGGAGGCGAAGAATGAGATAGAGTTGTTGGTTTTTTTTTAATTTTTTTTAATTAGCTTATCACTAAACCATACCTAATAAGATGATTTGTAGTTAAGCATGGATATTTTTGGCAAAAAAAAAGCCTACTCAAGCACGTGTACTCACGTGATCAATTTAATTGCTAGGGGGTGGCTTATTGAGTAACGTTTGTAACGGAGAGTGGCTCACTGATGACGAAAATAAAACAGGTGGGTTAGTTGTGGAACCCCCGAAGATGGGGGTGGTTAAGTAAAATTTATCCTTATGTATATAGTATGATATTGTAACTTATATGTTAAAGTTTTTAACTCTATCTCCTTACGTATATGTTATATATTAATTGTGACTGATCGATTTCAGTTCATTGTTTAAATAATTTTGACCTACTAACTAGTAATACCAATTTCATTTATCCTAAGCTTCTTAAAATCAAATTGAATCTTAGTTGCCCTAAATACCTAACTCCTGCCTATCTCCAACCTCCAGTCGAGAGCCAAACATCCGCTCTCAAGTTCGAACTCTCCCCACCTCTCCGCTCCCAATCCTCCTCAACAAAAGTCTACACCTCCCCCAACTCAACTCTAACCGGAACCAACCTCCAACTCCTCATACTGCTATTCTCTTCTCTGACCACTGCTTCCTCAAACTCCACCAGTCTGACATTGGCTCGAATTTCGCAGCCATATATATATATTCACTTTTATATAAGAAATATCTGTAATATATGGTCAACAAAATTCCCTTAGCTTTTTTAGTTGTGCTGATTTCTATTTTATAATTAGATTTGAAATTTGTTAACCTTATGTTTTCTACGTATTGGTCAATGATATATCTATTTGAGTACTAATTAAGGAAAATTATAATAGAAGTATATGTTTGATGTTCGAATCCGTTTTCGTTATCGATACACCATATCTGATTTGCACCCATATCCAAAAATAACGGAAATGAATATTTTTTTCCTAGTCATATTCGTATCACAATTCAAATCTGAACCCGTCTTTGAAATGCAGATATAGATGTTGGAATACTCAATATCAGATCCGTATCCAATCCGAAAACTTCCCTAACTATAATCCACAAAATATGGCCAAAATAGAAATATTTCAAAATCGACGAAAATAGTGGATTAAAGCCCACAATATGGCAAAATCACTGAAATTTTGTATTTCTTTAAATCTGCTAAAGATAGTGGAGTAGAGCCCAGGAAATATGGCAAAAATAGTGATCTTCAGAATTTTCTCAAAATCAGTGAGAATAGTGGATTATAACTAACAAAATATGCACTAAAATTTAGTATTTCTTAGAATTTGCTAAAAACGATGGACTGTATCTATAAAATATGCCAAATAAGTGATGTTAAGAATTTTCTCAAAATCGATGAAAACAATGGACTTTTTTTGCCAAATTACTTCAATTTCGTCTTTATCAAAATCAACTAAAAATAGTGTACACCCACCTAATATGGCAAAAGCAGTGATATATACAAAATTTTCTAAAAATCGACAAAACTAGTGGACTATAGTGCACAAAATTTGGCCAAATCAGTGAAGTTTCGGTTATCGCAGGTGAAAACCACACCTGATTCCAACCCCATCTTTGTTTGTTATACACGTGCCACTCACTCTTCGACACCTTGCTGTCCTTGTATGACCCTTAAGCCCTCCAGAATGCTCTTTTGGGTATCAGTCTTGGTCTCATCAGGCCAACTCATACTGACAACATTAATTAGTGATTTAAAAAGATTTCTCGATCTCTCTCATGCAACACAGATAACAAAACTAAGATCAGGTAAAAACAGTAGACTATGGCCCTTCAAAATATGGCACAAATAGTGTTATTACAAGTTCTTTTTTAAATCGACGAAAATAGTCGACTATAGCCCACAAAATATGGCTAAATATGTGAAATTTCGTATTTATCAAAATCGACTAAAACCAGTGGATTGCCTTCAATATATGTCGAAAATAGTGATATTCAGAATATTCCCAAATTGACAAAAAAAGATGGAATAGAGCCAAAAAAATATTGCCAAATCACTGAAATTTTATATTTCTCAAAACCTACTAATAACCGTGGACTATATAGCACATAAATTTTGGCCAAAATAATGATTTTAATAATTTTTCAAAAATCGACGAAAACGATAGACTATATAGCCTACAAGATGTAGCCAGAACACTGAAGTTCGTATTTTCCAAAACCGGCTAAAAATATTGTAGGCTAAATTTTAAAAAACCGCACTAAAGTATTGGTCATTTTAAAAAACCCCACTGAACTTTTTTATTTTAAAAAAACCGCACTCAACTATGTTATCAAAAAACCCACATTGACGAAGTTAGGTTTCTGTTAAGGTTTATGTCAAAAAACCACATTCATCTTTCATTTATGTTTAAAAAAACCTTACTTCACTAATAAGATGTTTAAGAAAATCTCACTGAACTATTGCATCATTGCAATGTAGGTGAAATAAACCCTAACGGAAGTTAACTCCGTCAATGTGTGTTTTTTGATGATATAATTGAGTGCGGTTTTTTAAAATTAAAAAGTTTAGTGAGGTTTTTTTAAAATGACAAATACTTCGGTGGTTTTTTTTTAAAATTTAGCCGATATTGTACTACAAACCAAATATGGCCAAATAGTGCTATTAGGAATTTTTTCAAAGTTGACGAAAATGGTGGATTAGACCACAAAATGTGGCATAAAACATTGAATTATTGTATTTTTCCTAATCGTGTAAAAACCGTGGGCTATAGCCCAAAAATATCTCCAATATTGGAATATTTTAAAATCTTCTCAAAATCGACAAAAATCGTGGATTATAGCCAAAAAATATGGCAAATTCACTAAAATTTCGTATTTCTCAAAATCTGCTAAAAACAGTGGAATATAGCGCATAAAATATTTGTTAAAATAGTGATGACATGAACTTTGTCAAAATCGACGAAAACGGTGGATTATCGCCTACAAAATGTGGACAAATTACTTAAATTTTGTCTTTATCAAAATCGGCTAAAAACAATGTACCATGGCCCACCAAATATGACAAAAAATAGTGATATACAAAATTTATTAAAATTGACGAAGCTAGTGGACCAAAATATGGCCAAATCATTGAAATTTCGTATTTCACAAAATTGGCTAAAAATAGTGGGGACTATAGCCTATCAAAATATGTAAAAAATAGTGATATTAAGATTTTTTTCAAATCCGACAAAAATGGTCGAGAATGGCCCATAAAATATGGCTAAATCAGTGAAATTTTGTATTTCACAAAATTGACTAAAAACAGTGGACAATAGCCCCTCAAAATATGGCAAAAATAGTTGGCCTCCACCAGTACCTCCTCGACCAGTGGTCCCCCCTCATCGCCGTCTCCCCGGGCGTCTTCGGATGCTCGGGATGTTTCATGGCATAATGAACCTCTTCGAGCCGACACTCGGGGTAATAGTACAAGACGTGCTGAAGGGCTCGGTCGTAGGCCTTGTCCTGGGCCTCGATGATCTCGTCCATGGCAGTGTTCTTCGTCTTCTTAATCTTCCGGGCGGTTGCCTTTATTTACCCTTCCACCTGGACTCGGTCGTCGGCGAGGGAAGCCAGATTGGCCTTAGAGCCTGCTCACGTGACTCGGACGCGTCGAACTTCAGCTTCAGGTCCTTCATCTCACGCTCAAACCTTTGAGTGTTCTTGACCTCCCGCTGGAGCAAGCGAGTGTACAACTTCTTTACCTGTGCTTCGACCATGGATGCATGTGAACGATGGGCTGAGACTTAGAAAGATCAACTAGAAAAAGTCTCGATAAATAGAACGAGGGGTCAGAAGAAACTTTACCATCACGTTGGCATGGGCCCATCGCGTGTAACACGACTCGAGAGTCTTGGTCGCCAGGGTTTCCCTATCGCGAGGCGGGGCCAGGTGTTCCACCGCCTCTACCACCAATGGTTCTTCGGTCAGCATATCGGCGCCTTTGGTTGGAGCCCCTCTTCGCCCACAATCTCCTGGACCGCGAGGCGGATGAATGGGATGCTGCCCCTCATAACGTCTGTAACCCTAGGGTTTCTCGAACTCGGTGCCTCCTTCGCAGTGCTTGGGGTCCCGGTGAACGAAAGAGCCCTCAGCTTCTTGGACTTCGGGTCAGAAGTCCCCTCGGAGCCCCCCTGAGAGGGCTTCTTTTGCTGCTTCGCCTGCTTTGCCAGTAGGGCCCTCCTCACGTCGCTGCATCATCCATTGCTGCGAAAAAAAGAAAAAGAACCATAAGGATGAATGGAAAAAGTTTGACAAAAAAGAAAATGAAAAACATACAAGGATCAATGGGGCTCAGTTCGATCCGAGCCAAGTGCTTCTCAGTCACGTCCGGCCAGCTGATGCTGTTGCCAGCGACGATCCGATCCACATCGGCCCACTCTTCGACCGTCAAGTCTTTGCTCTTCGGAGGCTTGTGATTCGGCTTGTAAAAATTCCAAGTCATGGAAATTTTTCAAGGCACCAGATTCCGGACGACGAAATATTTCCTCTTCCATCCTTTGTTGGAGTCCGGATGCCCATGGACTACCCTCTTGTTAGGGCGAGGCAATATGTAGTATACTTCCTCGTGCTCTCCCGAGGAGCTGACCCCCAGCACGACTCGGAAGTACTTGATCTTTAGAGGCACTCCCCTTTCCTCGCAAAGCAACATGAAGCACACGAGCTGCTTCTAGGAGTTTGGCCTGTACTGCATCGGACTAAGACCCCCTAATTCAACACCTTCTTGAAGCGGCAGCTGCAACCCCGAGCTAAAGGCGTCCACAGGAAACATACAGAAGACGGGCCAACTCGTCCATTAGGAGGAGACCAGGATTCGGAACCATCAGCTTAAACTCCATCCCTATGAAATAGTTTGCTCGTATCAGTAGCTGGTCATTGACTGTCCGCACGTTTTGCGTTGTGTCCATCTGTATCTTGGGTCGACTAGGCAAAGAAGGTTGCACGCCGTACCGAACCAAGTCTTTAACGTCATCCAGATACATCCTAGTGGATCCCGGCTGCTGAAGATAAAGGACCTCGAGCCCATGTTGCAAACTGTTTGGAAGAGTCCACCTCATCCTCTGTCGTGCGTGAGGAGCATTCAGGGGGACGGCGTCGCCAACGGTTTAAGATTAAAGGGGCCACCCGATGGGCCAACTTCCATAACCTCGTCCGCACCAACCGTGTCCTTCACATCTCGATCGGCATCTCCAGTTTCCTCTGCCTCGACATCCACGTCTCTATCGATATCTCCAGATTCCTCCACCTCGACCGGGTTACCCTCATCAACCATTTCTGCCTCTTCGTCCTAGTCGCTCGACTCCACTACAAACGGCTTACGGCTGCAGAGTGGCTGGACTTCGTAGACTTTCTGACTCGTCTCCCAGGACGAAGAGTCGGAAAGGCGATCCCCATTGCCCTGACCGGAAACAGATGCAGAAGAACCAGATCGAGCCTTCGACATAGATATCGTTGTCGGAAATGTATGCTGTGAAGCTGGTCGCCGGTCACTAAACAATTTCTAGAGAGAAGCTCTACAAATTAGAGAGAGAAAGCAAAGTGGAGAATAAGGGGGGAGTGAGGATTATATAGGCAGATTACGACGCTTTGATATCCTCAAAAAATCTCAGCCACCCAATTTAAATCATCTAAAATCTAACGGTGGATGAGATTTTGATGCCTCTTTCACAATCATGATGTCAGCATCACACGTGCGACCCACGTGTTCACTATAATCAACAAGTTCCACCAAGTACACAACAATCGACGCTCGGCATGAACTTCAAGCTAGCTACTGGCTTTCTCACAAAGCATCACGCTCGACGCTGGATATGAATCTCGAGCTAGCACTAGATTTCTCACAAGCCTATCACGCTCGACGCTCGGCATGAACCTCGAGCTAGCTACCGGCTTTCTTACAAGCCTATCACGCTCGACGCTCGACAGGAACTTCGAGTTAGCTACTGGCTTTCTTACCAACCCTATCACGCTCGATGCTCGGCAGGAATCTCGAGCTAGCTACTGGCTTTCTCACAAAGCCTATCATGCTCGATGCTCGACATGAACTTCGATTTGGCTACTGACTTTCTCAGCCTATCATGCTTTACGCTTCTACGCTCGATATGAACTTCGAGCTGGCTATTGGCTTTCTCAGCCTATGACGCTCGACGCTCAACATAAACTTCGAGCTGACTACTGGCTTTCTCAGCCTATGACGCTCGACATGAACTTAGCTGACTACTGACTTTCTCAGCCTATGATGCTCGACTCTCGGAATGAACTTCGAACTGGCTGCTAACTTTCTCAGCTCATGACGCTCGACGCTCGGCATGAACTTCGAGCTGGCTACTGGCTTTTTCAGCCTATCACGGTCGACGCTCGATGCTCGGCCTCAGATTGCATCTATTCTGGTGCCTTCGCCGACGAGATCTGCTTGCACTCGACATGACTTAACAATTTTACGCGCGAATACCTTCAACGGTTCGGCTACATTACTTTTCAATACTTTTGCGCATTCTTTTGCTTGAATCCATGTTTGGGCCATCTACACAAAAACAAATAAACGTGATATAAATTGAATAATTAAACGTAGTAATAAATTCAATGTAAATAAGGCATGAAACTTACAACACTCCGAAGCAATGGTGTCTTCGGTTGAAACATTGACAGATTAACATAGTGCGTGTCTGCTGGATCGGCGGCATGTCTACGTGTCGGTACTTCGACCCCGGCTGGAAATTGACTTGTTGGAAAAATGTATAGGCGAGTCATTCTCCTATACCACGTCATGTAAGCGAAATGGGACGACACATCGAACGGTGGAATATTCGCAATTACATGATCGAGACGATGATTCCAAATATCCACGTGTACGTGCAATGAAGCTGCCCAATCGTGAGCTGCTTGTCGACCCATACCGGTGACACTGTGTAGATCGGAATTGTAGGGTTGATGAACCGGTATATTCTGACGCAACCCAAATTGACGAAGGACACTATCTGAAAAATAGGCCTCAACTGTACCAAAGTGAATAAGTGGTGCTTTTTGTCAATCGCAGTTGAGGAGCCGACGTACAAACTGGAGGTAATCTCGCTAAAAGTTTCTCGGTATACGGTTGCCACTTAACACAATCATTTTGCACGTGGTCAAGCTCGTCCTGGTAATACGATAGGCACCTATTTGGGCTCGCCTTCTACGTCAACGAACCCGTCCAATACACACCTTGAGGTTGCCTCATGTTTATGTCCTTGGGAAGGTTCGACCACTTTGGTGACTGCTTTGCCACAAAGGGACGACCGATGTGCAGTCGTTCCTAACTCCACACCTGGAGCATCAACATTGGTCCATTCGTTTGCTTGGTACCAAGAGCAATTGCACAATGCGCGATACAAGGTGGCCAATGCAGCACTCCCCCTACTATACCCCCCAACTGCCCCAAGATCGGCTATTAGTGGTAGGTACATTAACGGAACGGAATCTCCGGAGGAGTTTGGGAACATTACACCACCGAACAGTGTCATTATGTATGCCCGACAGTAACAATGTACCTGCAACTCCGTGGAGGCATTACTCAACGTACCGGAGAATTTTTTCTTCAACCATTTCAGCCTCAACGATTTGCCTTCAAGGGCTGATCGACCCACCTCTACACTAAGATACTCGTGGATAATGAACTCTGGTTCAAAGTCCATTGTGCCAGTTACGGCCTCTCCATCAATTAGCAGTCCCGTTATTACAGTAACATCTTGTAGTGTCACTGTCGTCTCGCTGACCGGCAAGTGAAAACTATGCGTCTCGGGGCGCCATCTCTCGAGAAGAGCTGTTAATAACGGTCGGTCCGCCTTAATGGAGCTCATCAACCCAATGCCGTATAGCCCACAATGTTGTAGTATCTCATGTATAAGGGGATGCATCTCTAACGTGCCGTGCCCCCTAAAATTACACTCCGAAGAGTTTCCTTTCCAGACGGCTTTAGATCGATGCTGGCTTTGTAGAGTCAGAAGCTTTGGGTCGATCGGACCGGAAAACACCGGAGGAACATATGAGGAAGAAGATGGTCCCGGCTGACTAGATGGAGAGGAAGAGCCAGGTTGATTTGGAGGAGGAGACGGACCCATTTGAGTTGCCGGAGAAGAAGTACTGGCCTCAACCTATACCAAAAAAAGTTGAAATTCAACATGATTAATTATAATTTTCTTGATGTTAAAATTAAATGTACGAAATTAATGTCAAATCATCTTACATTGGTACGTCTATGTCCACCACGGTCCATTTTTTTGGGAGGTTGTTCGTGACATGTTCGTGGACCTTCTCGGGTAGTTGGAGGTCTACTACTACTTCCTTCTTAGGGATAACCCATTGTCCGTGCCATATCCTATATCAAATTGAATTCTACTTGTTAAATAATATATGTTAACAAATTTAACTTAAAATCGCTATAAATTACTTATACAATTAACAATGTCTAATTTCGAACATTTCAATATCAAACATTATTACTCAAAATGTCAAAATGTTTAATTTCCAACAATTAACAATGTCTAATATCAAACATTTAAGTAGCGTATTCAACATGATGGTTAACAGATATATTGAACAAAAGTCCCCTCCTTCTACACTCCTATTTCCCCTCCTTCTACACTCCTATTTCATCATGAACCAGTTCAGAAACATACACTGTATTCTACTTGATGCCCCTTAAATTTGGCACAAATGAACCCAACATTGCAAATGAACCCAACATTGCAAATCAAACCCGAGACCCAAAATCACAAAAATTATATAGCATAAATAATGAAGACTTACAGACGATTGTAGGGTGGAAGTAAGAAGCTGATTGTAGGGTGGAAGTAAGAAGTCGACGGCAAGCACCACGAGCCTCTCCTTTCGAAAATTTGGGGGAAACCCTTTATGGGTTAAATAGGCGTTGGGGAAATTGTATATTCGGATGAGTGTTTTGGGAGTGAAGAAAAGATTCTACCGAAAATTTCGAGAGATTGGGATGGGTAGAGGGCGGAATCGAAGACTAGGGTTTGGGTTTCAAATCGCTTGATTTTTGGTTTTCGGAGTGGATAAGTGAGATGAGAGTGAGATAGCGATTTTTAATTAATATAAGCCCAAACGACACACGTTAACCCAGTTAACGCGCCTAGTATTAATAGGAACGTTAAAGTTAACGTGTGTGAGTAACTCAAACTTCCAGAAAGTTTCAACTTTCTGGAAAATTTGAAATCTCTACAGTCGTTAACTCAGTTAACGGCCTTGGTAAAAAGTGGCACGCTAACTGAGTTAACGTGTGTGAGTATCTTAAATTTCCAGCACATTACTTGGGGTCTTTTGCCTACATCCCTATTGTCCACATATCACGCTAACCCCGTTAGCGCGTGTGGTTTAAAAAGGCACACTAACGGAGTTAGCGTGTCTATAAATTGGTGATTTTTTCGCAAACACCATGCTTAGAGGAAATGTTCTATCCCCTAACACACGCTAACTGAGAAAACGCGAAGAAAAGTACTAGATGCGCCCTAACACACGCTAACTGAGAAAACGCGAAGAAAAGTACTAGATGCGTTAACTAAGTTAGCGACAAGGAGTTTTTGGTATTAAATTTTCAAACAGGGACAGTTTCGTACATACTTACAAAAAGGGGGATAGTTTGGTAAAAATTCATAAATATGGCCAAAATAGAGATATTTCAATTTTTTCTCAAAATAGGGGAAAATGTGGATTATAGCCCGGAAAATGGCAAAATTGCTGAAATTTTGTATTTTTCAAAATCGGCGAAAAGCAAGCGTACAAAATTTGGCCAAAATAATGCAATTCAAATTTTTTTAACCCCAAAATCGATCGAAAACTAGTCCCACCAAATCTGGCCAAAATAATGATATTCAAAATTATCTAAAAATCGGCTGAAAATGGACTAAACCACCAAATATGTCCAAAACAGTGAAATTCATAATTTAACAAAAAAAAAAAAATTGGTTAAATTTTTTTTGGACTAGCCCACAAAATCTGGTAATATAGTGAAAATAAAAATATTCTCACCAAATCTGACCAAAACAGTGAAATTTGGAAATTTGTGTTATTTTCCCTTATATATGAATATAAGTTTGCGATAAATGTACATGCCATATTGCTAAACAATAACTTGGATATCTGCTAGTGTCTTGTAGCAGAGTGGTAAAACCTATTTGCAACGGGCAAAAGGAATAGGGTCAATTCCGGCTCACATATGGTTACCGTTTATTCTAGAAAGAAATTAAAAAAAAATCAATTCAGCTCCTGTCTAATAGAATTAAGCCAAGCCCATTTGTAGGTCTATTAAACCAATTTATAATTAATCTAATTTTCTATTATTCCTAGTAGCTAAAGCCCAATTGTAGGCGAATTAGTAGCTTACGACAGTGGGCCTATAAAATCAAAGTTAGACCAGTTTATTTGCCTACTCTGTGAACTTTCATAACCATTGGTATCCCTATCTTAAAATCAAAATCGAGTTCAAGAAACTCTGCAAAGGCAATTGAAATTGGTTCTACTATTCGAAGTTAAATATCTCGCTGATCGAGATAATAGATAATGCAATCTCTTTATCCTTAGAATTGATTAAAGAAAGATTCTACAGGTTCCATTTTTCTGAATTGGTTTAGGGTTCTGTCACTTCTGTGCTGTTGAAACTCTTCTTCAATCTGTGGTGAAGAAGGGATTAGGGAGGGATTCAATCATCCAAGGATATATGGTAAAAAAAAAAAATTGTGAACATTAGGCTACAGTCCATGTAATTGGTATTCAATTTTTATCCAATTTTTATTGATATTTCTGTTCAATGAAACTTTTAGTCCATGTAATTAGCGCTTTTTTTTCTAGCTCCCTGCTTGGGTGCTGAACTGCTATGAGACATTGTGTCGTGAGTTTAAGACTTTCATTGTTAAATAAAAACGAATGTTACGCTGTTGCTTAACTAGTAATATAACTGGTATCCAAAAACAGTATAGTGCAGTAATTATTCAAAATATATGCTATTGAATAACTAGTAAATAATAATTGGATGTTCTGTACTTCCATTCTGTCACGAGTTTGATACTTCAGTCAATATATTAAATATGTAAAGCATTGCTATCCAGTAACACGTAAATAAATGGTGTCCTTAAATAGTATTTGGATAAACAACCTTGAGACATTTGTCAGCTCATTAACAACCCAACATGTATGAACTTCAAAAAGATCCAGTATCTACCATCTGAAGCACTTCGGCTACTCTCTGTAATTTTTGTCAGGTTCAGTGGCGTGAAACCAAGTAGGCGAATCTAGGAACACTGGAACATGAAGCTCTGTTAAAGAAAATCAGAAAGAGCTGAGTCTATATGCAATTTCAGAGTTTGGATGGTGTCAGAACTTCAACTGGTGGTGTTCCTGAACTTCATTCTGGGTTTATGGATAGTCTGACTTTTTTTTTTTTTTTTTTTTTTTTTTTTTTTTGCACTCCCAAAATTTCAGAATCTGATGTAAGTGTCTCTGGGTAATGGGTAACAATATGAGTAATTGTATTAAGGATATTGTAACTGCACTAAGGATCTTTATAGATGAGAGAATCTTCGAGTTTTGAGAGGTTTTTCTATGCTATAAATTCTTGTTAATTTGGAATGTTTATAATAGAAAACTTTTGCCTCGGCATCTCCCTGTTCTCTGTGATGTGCAAGTTCTTGTCCCTTGGTTCATTGAGTCTATTCCTAGGTCAAAATTTCTGCAACAATTTTCTGTGAAACTTTTGGCTGCCTTCCAATGTTAATTTCTGATGTTCTCCCATATCTATATTCTCTACTATTTTAATGGAGGAGTTGGGATTTGTAACAAACAAATCCTAATTTTGTAACTATATAAATACGTATAATACACGTTCAAACTATATCCAACAAATATAAATGTGCACCGCATATGTAGCTCAAATCAAAACATTCAAATGTAAACTATTTTTTTTTCTTATTCAGTATACGTTCTTTTAATTTGAAGACTTTACTTTTTTAGACGTGCATTGTACTTACATTATACTAGTAACTATTATAATGAGAGAGTTGGAATTGTCGTTTGTAAATCTATCAACTTACGTGTATTGTCCGTGTATAACTAATATAATAAAAGTCTCAGGTTCAAGGTCAGACTATATCAAAATTTTTATTTTAAAAATATATATTTATTAAGACGTGCATCACGTGTAAATTACTAGTAAATAATAACCTCAAAGTTGCTGTATCTATATGTGTTGTTCAATATCAGGAGTCAAGACAGTTCTTGTATATCACTATATTGGCTTTGGTTCCTTCTCTAATTTGGAATTTGTTTCTCAACTATTTCTCAGGATGCCTTTGTTAGATGGATGTTGAACTGAATGGGTGCTGTTTTTTAGGCCAAATGCATGCATAGCTCATTTATTACGTGCACAAATCTATGAGGCCATTAGCATTAATTAACTAGTTTGTAAGCAAATCTAAACCAAGTTTTAATCTTTAATTAAACAATGTGTAATGTTTACCTCTTGTAAATTGCACATACAAACCCTTTTCCTAGTCATAACTTTAGTCGTGTTTTGCCCGTTAAAGATCCATGACTCATCATACAGATGCGTTCATATTCAATATGTATTTCATTAATCTTTTAGTACATACTACACTACAAAACTTTTTAATTTATAACCGCATGCATGTAATTTCTCAATATGGCATATTCAATAGGTTTTTCATTAATCATTCATATCTCATAGGGTTGACTATCATATGGTATGTACTGTGCCATCGTTCATTCCATTATTGTGTTTGTATCAACCAGGGCCGGCCCAACATTTATTGAGTTCTAAAGCGAATTCCGAAATAAGGCCTTTTAAAAACTTATAATAACATTTTGTTAAAATTAATATATTTTTATTTAAATGTTATCTTTCAGGCTTTTTAAAATACAAAATTATTTATTATATTATTATAATCAATTTCAGGCTTTTTGGTATGTGAGGAGGCCTATTTCGGACTTTTTGGTATGTGAGAAGGTCTTTATTCTTTAGATAATTTTTTTGGATGCAAAAGCATTTATTATATTATTGTAATCAATTTTGGGTTTTTTAGTATGTGAGGAGACCTATTTCGGGCATTTTGGTATGTGAGGAGGCTTTTATTCTTTAGATAATTTTTTTGAGGCCTAAAGCCCTAGCTTTGGTTGCTTTACCCTTGGGCCGGCCTTGGTATCAACTCAAACTTCATTCTAAAAATTAACTTGCCCCTTGAGATTAATTAGATAGTCTAAACTCAAAACAATACTAGCTTGTGTACTTTACTGCTTTTTTCGTGAATGGGAGTAAGAAGGTGATGTGGATTTTTTTGTGGAACAATCAAGAACTTGATATTTTGACTTTCAACGATATTGACTGCCTTTGAATTGACGATCTAACTCGTTTGCGCTGTAGGATTTGATTCGCGCGGTGACGGTCGCTTCTGCCTGACCTGCAAAATGCTTGAAACGCCGGGGTTGATCCCGGCGACAGACCCTCCGACGCTTAAGTCAGTAATCAAGAAGATTATAAATGAGCTTTTTGTTGAGATTGGGGCGTCAACCAACGCCCGTTGTCGCAGCGGAACAAATAGAGCAATGAGGAAGTCGAAGTAGATGCGACGAATAAATTGAGCAAGCAATTAGATCCACCAATCTAACACAAACACAACGATGACTTATCCTGGTTAGCTTTTGCTTAATCCGGGGGGGAATATAGGGAGATTGATATTCAACTAGAAGAGATTACAAGGAGTTATTGATTCACTCAATATAAGGAATTAAACTCACTCACCAAGAACTATCTCTCTCTCGAGCCTCTATTTGCAATGGAGAAAAGAATCTATGAAGCACTCTCTCTCATATTGGAGGAGTTTACAATATATATAGAAGAATAGAGAGAAATCTAGGTCTAATCTTGATTCTCAGTCTTCCGATATAACCTGGAAAAGAAGTAACTGAATAGGAGCCGCACGATCTAACTTAGAGTTGAAGATTTGGCTGAAAGGACCTAACAAATCGAAGTCCAAAAACGAATACAGCGCCGCAGGTGGTCGACCGTCCAACAAGACCGATCGACCGTACCTCTCTTGGACAATCTTTGTACTACGAGCGGTCGGGGGGGTGCGTTCGACCGCAACTATGCCTGCACCTTGCTGCTGCTGTTTTTCCTTCTACTCATTTCGACGTTTCGAACTCCGTGCTTCATCTTACATTCTTCTAATCTGAACAACGAGTATTCAAGACACAATTCTAACACTTTTGTGGAAAAAATACTGTTTACCCCTTTTATGGTGGATGTAGAGAGGTATTTATAGTCGTCTTTAGAAACAGTTTCGAGATTTGGTTTAAACCGACTCTTAGAGATAATCATGCATTTGAATTACTCATCAATGTCCTGGATTTGTTCATAATGAGCTGCCACCCTGATCCACTAATACGGACCCGTTTTTGAGTTATTTGGCTTGGAGAAGATCCAGTTTCAATTTTCGGACTCATTTGTAGTTGAAATTACCGTTTTACCTTAGAGAGTTTTGCAATTCATGCCTAATTTGAACGGTCCTAATTTAGTTCTATTTTTGGTACGTACCAAAAAAAGATTTTCGACGGTGAGCACACATGCATACAGAGCATGCTAGCCTAACTTCCAACCTAACTCTGCATATGTAAAATCTTCTCTTGATTGCTAAGAAGATGGATTTCCAATATAACGTGTACAATTTTATCAACCTCATCTTCATATATTTGAAAATGGGAATCGTTTAAGTTTAGGGTGAAGAATGGAACATTTGACCGGTCATCCCTATTTGAATCCAATAGCAAAGACTTTGACAAAATTATTAAAAAGACTGCGGCCGACAAGCAACTTAACTTATTGGTCCAGATTCCAGACTATCATTTATGAA
Source organism: Hemerocallis citrina (assembly GCA_017893485.1). NCBI lineage: Eukaryota > Viridiplantae > Streptophyta > Magnoliopsida > Asparagales > Asphodelaceae > Hemerocallis > Hemerocallis citrina. The sequence goes on from CM030368.1 coordinate 211,157,459, forward strand.
TCAATTAATTTAATATTTAATGGGACCCAGTTTTTTTTTAAATTTTCACATTTTTAGAGGACTACAATAAAATAATGTGACGAACATGTGAGAAAATAAATAGAGTTGCACGATGTGACGGTGCATGCATTATTGAGATACAATAGGATGATATTTCCATGGGAAAATTACTCATGCCCCCCTATATTTATAATCACTTACATGTACTCAATTTTGTTTTGTTTTTTTTATTGTTTTACTTTCTTTTATATCAAGTATATCATTGTAAGTATATACAAAAGTTTTTTTTTAGATGAATCGGATAGAGTCTTACAAAAGTATATACAAAAGTTAATTAAGTATCCGTGAGGTCTTAACATATATAGATCGGATCGAAGAATTTATACACTTTATAAGCTGATTGGCACAACCGACACTAGTTATAATACGATATGTTTGCATTATTGTTGGGGGGAAATCAAGAAATTTTATAGCGTTTTTCTTTTAAATTCAGTGATTCTTTAAAAAAAAGATCGCTGATTAAACTTCCTATTCCATTAAGTTTTGAATATTCTGTTAAAACTCAATTGTGAAATATTTATCTTGCCCCTTTATTTAATGTTTAAAATCTCTTATGTTTTTTTAATCATTATCACTTCATTTTCAAACTTGCAAAACTGGTCATTGTCAAAATTCATAATCCTTTTTCTTCAAACTTGCGAAAGATGAGTTTACAAGTTTGAAAAAGAGGTGAGAAGCATTGAAATTTGAAAAGTAGCAAATGTTTCAAAGATTAAAGAAATGGGTAAAATATATATTTTACAGTTGGATTTTAACGAAATATTTAAAACTTAACTGAATAAGGAGTTTATTAAGGAAAAACAAAAATGCTAGAAGATTTTTTGATTTAAATGGAAAACATTATGAGATTTTTTAAATATTTTTTCTTCTTCCCCTTATTGTTGATCACTCTCTTTCTAAGAAGTTCAAACTTCACATGTAAAAACTTTCTCAAACACAAATAAGAAATTTAAAAAAACATTTGTCATCAATCACAATGGGTACTTTGAAAATTGTTACTATACTAGATTTGCCCATGGCCACGTGCCTACGGTACGTCTTCAGAACGATACAACATATGAAAAGTCTTGTAAACAGTAAATCAACAATTATGCAGTTGAAGTTTGAGAGAGAGAGAGAAAGAGAGAGAGAGAGAGATATTAAAAAAATAAATGAGTTATTTTGGGGGGATTTGAATTTGAGTTTTGGGAAGAAACTTTTGGAAGAAATTGTGTTTTGTGAGGTTAGATTTGAACCTTTAATTTTGGAAAATTGAAGGAGAGCAACTTGATAGCTTTCTTTGTGTTTTATTATAGTACTAGGTTTGCCCGTTGACACGTGCCTACGGCACGTCTTCAGAACGGTGCACCTTATTTGATCATAGAAAATAATTTTGGAGGTCCAGCAAATTAATTGAAGTAGCAAACATATTATATGAGAAACTTTTGGGGGTCCAGCAAAAAACATATTATATGATTTTTTTGACTTTTTTGAATTATTTTTAAAGTTTTTCAATTTTAATTTTTTTTAGTTTTTTAGTTTTTTTAGTTCTTAAAATTTTTAAAATTTTCATTTTCTTAATTTTTTAATAGAAGAGGGAGGGGGAGAGAAAGAGAGAAAGAGAAAATAATTAAATAAATATAGGAGTTGTTTTGGGTGGGGGATTTAAATTTGAGTTTTGGGAGTAAACTTTTGGGAGGAAAAATATGTTTTGTGAGGTTAGATCTAGATCTTTGATTTCGGGGGATTGAAGGAGAGCCACTTGATAGCTTTCTTTGTGTTTTATTATCTCTAATATTATAATGGGAGAAGACCTTAGTGTCATTTGTTATTTTGTCATTCTACCAATATGTACAACGCACGTACATAACTAATATAAAGGAGGTTCCGGTTCAAATCCTCCTTACATCAGAATTTTTATTTTTATGTTTTGAAATTATTAAAACGTGCATCGCACATGTAAATTACTAGTATAGATAGATTAATTTTCTTGCAAGTGAAAATCCTAATAATATACTATTTATATCACCGTCACAGATGAAGCCAGGCCAGAAAGTCTATTTTCTCCGTCGCTATTTGAATACGATCAGGTCTTTTTATTGAACACACCCCCATTTTATCTTTTAATTATTTCTTAGTCCTTTTTGGTCTGACGAGGCTGCAATAATGCCCCAAAAAGCTTCATCAATATTTCTAGGCATAAAAGAATGTTACTATACAATAGTAAAACACATGAGAAATTGAAAAGAAAATTTATTATAGGCCCTCCGATTGATACTGAATTTTTCATCTCCCCCTGTCAAGAGCAATCAGAAAACGATACGCAATGTCAAAAAAATTCATTTAAATAATTTCTCGTTCACCCCTCAATTGCAATGTGCATGCTACCTCTATTAACATGTTTGTTTATTAACTAAAATATAATGTTCATCCTCTCTCTAAGTTTCAGTGATAAACTTCTTTACTGCTTACTACCAAACCAAATCTTTGAGTTTCGCTGTCGCTTATCCCCTTACTATATATCGACTATAGTGTGTGTGACGAGCACGGTCACATTACCCGCTCCTCGGATCCGATTCGGACTCAGTATTGGACCGAAACCGACCTGATCTATACGGGTCCGGGTCCTAAAATAAGACCCGATGCACTTCTGGGTCCGGATCCACTTAAAATATAACCGATCCGAACCCGTTAAAAAATATTTTAAAAAAATATGAAATTTGAATAATAGTGTTATAGAGATATATACATAAATAGTAATTGTTGAATATAGATGTGTAAATATAATATTTATTAATCTACTTGAGTGCAAAAAATGTTGGAACCGTACGATATCGTGTGCAAAATACTTACGTGCAAATATTTATTCCTCGCTACTGAACCCGACGGGTAAATTTTTTAAATTAGGACCCAGACCGATTCTTACAAGTTTGGATCCAGGTCTAAACTTGTAAGATATCATATTCGGATCCGGATAGTGGATGACCCGACCCGATAGAATCGTGGCTATGACCTTGTTTATCTCTACTACTATAATGGGAGAGCCCCTTAGTAACCCAACCCGTGCAACGCACGGGTTGGATTATTTTGGTAAATATTTTCGGAAGCGGACCTTTTTGGTAAATATTTTCGAGAGTGGATCTTTTTGGTAAATATTTTCGAAAGTGGATCAGTTTGAAAATTATTTTCTTTTTAACTATTGACTAACTTTGGTAAATATTTTAGAAAGTGGACCTGTTTTGTAAATATTTTCGAAAGTGGATCGGTTTGGAAATTATTTTCTTCTTACCCTTTTCATTATCCTTCAATTTTTTCCACGTGCACGTGTGCACGTGTCTGATACTAGTCTCTAATATGAGAGTTGGAGTTGTCATTTGTCAACATACAAACCCGTGCGTTGCACGTGCAATTCCAACTCTCCCATTAATTACAACAAAAAGAAACATATTAGAAAATTCCACATATTTAAAACATGCAACGCACGTGCAAAATAATTTTATAAATTTTTTTTAACACTAAACATACACTTATGTTACACGTATAATTCAAATTTTACTTATAAACACGTGTAATGCACATACAAATTGTAACTTTTTCTTCAAAATTTTTTTTCCCAATTACGTGCGATGCACGTCTAACTCCAAAACTGTTTCTCAAAACGTATATCACATATGAAAATTCTCAAATTCTTATCAAAACGTGCATCGCATTTTTAAAAAAAAAATACTATCTGTCGAAACTAGGCTTTGACAAAACATACAAGTCAAACAAGGATCCTAGACAAATAATAGTCCAACAAGGAGCCTAGACTAATTTTTTTTTTTTTTTTTTTTTTTTTCTTTTTCTTTTCAATAGTGAGACCTAAAGAAGGAAGTATTCACCTGTCAGTTACGACCAAACCAACACATGACTAAATACAAAACTCAGTCTTTGTGGAAAGTTTGAAGAAGACAATCCAATTCAATCCAATTCAATCCAACATCTTTTATTTTATAATATGTATATGTATATATATATACACACTACCTTCTTTCATAATAACAAAATAACAAACACATCCAAATAAGTATGGAATATTCAATTGAGATCCCTCAATACTTTGTATGTCCAATCTCCCTCCAAATCATGACTGACCCGGTCACCGCCGTCACCGGCATCACCTACGACAGGCCGAGCATCGAGCACTGGCTCTTCTCCCTCAACAACACGACGTGTCCGGTAACGAACCTCCCTCTCCCTAAAGACTCCCACCTCACACCCAACCACACCCTCCGCCGCCTCATCCAAGCCTGGTGCACCACCAACTCCGTCGACCGCATTCCAACCCCTCGTGTCCCTGTCGATCCAACCGCCGCCAAGAACCTCCTACAAAACCTCTCCTACCCCAACCTCCACCAAAAAACCCTAGAAATCATGGCCAATTTGGTCTCTGAAAGTGAGACCAACCGACGAACCATTGTTCAGGCCGGGGCGGCCAAACCCATCGTGCAGGTCATTATATCGCGGGCGAAAAATCACGACGACTTCCCAATCGAGATCCCACTCAACCTTCTCTTATCTCTTCGTGTACCCAGCGATGAACTGAAGCATGTCGTTGCAGACAACTCCGGCCTGCTAGGCTCACTGAGCACGATCCTGGACCAGCACGAATCATTGACTGTGCAATCATCGATCATGCTGGTCTTAAAGTCGGTTACGGAACTAGATAGCTTGAAACTTTTGGAACATCTGAACGTTGACTTTTTTCGGAACCTGATCAAATTAATGACACGTGACGAAAAGATGACAAAGCTTACACTACAAGTTATGCTCAATTGTTGTGCATGGGGCAACAACCGGACCAAGGCAGTGGAAGCCGGTGCAGTGCGTGAGATCATCGAGCTGGAGCTGAACCGTGGGCCACTCGACAAGCGGAGGAGCGAATTAGGGTTTGGAGTTCTTGACCTGCTCTGCGGTTGCGCCGATGGTAGGGCACAGTTTGTAGAGCATGCAGCGGGGATTGCGCTGGTGAGTAATAGGATAATTAGGGTTTCTGCGGTGGTGGATGAGGCGGCAGTGGGGATATTGGCATCGGTGTGTAAGTACAACACGGCGGCAGGGGAGGTGGTGGAGGAGATGGCGAGGGTGGGGGCGGTGGCGAAGCTGTGCATGGTGATGATGGCGGAGAGTGGGGAGGGGGTGAGGGAGAAGGCGAGATGGGTGTTGAGGCTGCATTCTGGGGTGTGGAAGAAGTCTCATTGTGTGAATTTCGATTTATATTTTGACAAGGTTAAACTGATTCATGATTAGGGTTTGTTCATATATATGAATTGTTGGTTGGGTTAATTGTAGAGGAGGAATTAGGGTTAGTTGATTGATTGGTTGTTGTTATTGATATATACATACATACTTCTAATTGTAGGGAGAAGATGGGATGGTATTTTTTGGAAGTAATTGTAAGTTGGTTAAAATTTTTGAAAGAAATTAAAGTTATTTAGAGCAAGATTTGGTATTTAGCCTTATTTGTTGATAGGAAATGTTTATCATTGTGGGAATTTGAACCCGGCTCTAATACCATGTGAAAAAAACGGTCGAGACCTTTCATCGGCGCCTTTCTTTGGAGACAGGTCTCTTGAAGCAACAAGCAACAGATGAGCGACTATGATGATGCTGAAGTCGAGATAGGCCCGACGATCGACTGACTGACAGCTTAGCCTTGTACTGTTGATCCCCACCATCCCAGGGCTTGGTGGGGGATTTGTTGTATTTTGTTTATATGCATATATGTTTTGCCCATTCTGTTTTTCTTTTGTCCCACCCACCATGTTTTGGGGTGGAGGTATGTAATTTTGTTGTGTTGTTGGACCTTATACTTGGCTCAGTACTCTGAGTTTGTTTTATTAACTCCTTATTAATGAAACAGGGTGGCCATACTCCACCTTTTCTTTAAAAAAAAAAACAACAATTAAGCAACAGATGAGCGGAGTAGCTTGCAAGTTAGCATGCACGGAGTTTTCCTACTAATAGACCCAAACCTCGAAAACTATGATTAAGATTGAAGGTTTAATACTTATATTTTAATACCTATGAACCTAGGGCCGGTCCTTAAATTGGAAAGAAAAAATTGGGCCTTGTGCGAAAAGAAAAAAACTGCTTCTTCTTTACATATTCTAATACTAATTTTACTTAATTTATTTTGGTTTCGAGAGGGTCTTCCTGATTTGTAGGCCATGTACGGTCGCACATTTCGCACATGTTAGGGCCGCGGGCCGGCTCCGTATGAACCAGTGGGTTAAGTAAAACAGGGTGAACCGAAGGTGCTTTGGAATGCACAATGTTGTTCGTAAAAGTTTTGACAAGAGAAAAAAAAATAAGAAGAAAAAAATGAATAGCTTTGGAATACTGAACTTAGGGATGGCAATCGGGTCAAACAGGCTGGGCCGGGCCGAACCCGTCCGGGTTGGCCCGCGACTTGGGCGGGCTCGGACCGGTTTGGCGACTTAACCAGGCCGGATCGGGCCCAAAGTTGATTTAGGCGGGTCGCCCAACCAGTGAACCCTTTAGGGTCCAACCCGAGTTGGATCGAGTCGACTCGCGGGTTGGCCCGTTTAGATAGATAGGTTTTTTTTAATAATATTTTTAGCTTATAATAATAATAATAATAATACTAATAAACATTAAAAATTGTAATAATAATAACAAGATTGAAAGAGTGAAATTGGCAAAAAAATTTGAAATATTATTCATATAAATTTAAGTTATACAATTTTCACATTTTCAGTAGAAATGATGAAGAATTCAATTCACAAATATGTTTTATAAACTAACATATTTCTTATATACAATTTTAATTGACTCCAATTTTTCTAATTTAACATAACAAGCAAAGATATAATACAATTTCTAACGTGTCGGTCGAGATAATATTACAAGCAAAGCTACTGTTGTTGTTGTTCTTCCGGCGAGTTGCTCCCACTTGTGGACATTGATAGTGCTTTTCCTTGTGTCCTATCTTCAGCCTTCAGTCAGTCTTCTGTGCAAACGAGCATCTTTAACGTGTCGGGCTTCAAGTGATTCCTGTAATCAGTTAGAACTCTGTCACTTGAAGAAAATGCACTTTCAGAAGCAACTATAGAGACAGGAGGAGTTAGTAAATCTTAGTCATAATTGACAGAATACTAAAAGTGTGTTCATGGTCTTTCCACCATTGTAAAATATCTAGTGGAAAAGAAGAAGGCTCAGAATCTTGTTGGTTATACCAATTTAATTCATTTGGTTGATTAATCCTAGATTTTTTTGACTGAATTTGTTCAAGTAAATTAAATGTTCTATCATCAAATTTACTCTTACTCTTACCTTTAGAAGTACCAGAAAAAGAACTAACTACAGAAGTTGTACTACTAGAAGTAAAACGTTTATCATAATAATCATACATGTTATTTAATATAGATTCAAACTGAACTAAAAAGTAGCACAATTAATTACTAATTCTACATTTTCCTCAAGTAATGTATAAAATATTTCAATCAACCTCTTCGTACCTTCTAATTTGATACGAGGATCCATAACGGTAGCAACACAAATCAACATAGGAGGTGAAAAATAATAATACTTCAAAATTTTTTTGTATGCAAGTTTTACAATATCACCAACATAAGTATCATTTAACATTTCGTTAAATATTTGCATCATGCTAACTAATGAAATAAAAATGCTACTAGAAGTAGATTCATATATTTTTGAAAATTTTAAAGTTGCGGTTTTAAATGGTTCTAAAAATTTCAACAAAGCTTCGGCATAATACCAATCGGTGAGAGTCATTTCAAAATTTGGTATATGAAATGCGATACAAAAATTATTTACAACTGCTTTATATTCGGTAACAACATGTAGTAAATCAAAAGTAGAATTCCATCGGTGTCTAACATCTTTTGAAAATCTTCTAAAAAGTACATTTTTAAGCCTACACCAAGTTTTCCATTCTTGTTATATACTTGGACTTAATGCCATGAAATGTACACAATTTCTAATTTTAACTATATATGAATCGGCTATTTTTAATGCATCTTGAACACATAAATTTATAATATAACATACACATCTAACATGAAAAATATTGTCAGATGTAGGGTTTAATACGAATTTTAAAGTAGTAATTACTACATTGTTGTTAGATGCATTATCAAAACTAATACACATAATTTTATTGCGAATATGAAAAATATCACAAATTTCTATAATACGATTTGCTATTTCAGCGCCACTATGGAGATACGATAACGCCGCAAGTGATATGATTCTTTTTTGATGAATCCAATCATTGTCGATCCAATGACAGGTTATTTTCATCATTGAAATATTGTTGACACCCGTCCAACAATCCGAAGGTAAACTCCATAAAATTGCAATCAAAGCGTCCTTCATTTCGATGTATATTTTAAAACAATTCGATTTGCAAGTATTTCTCGAAATTTTTCTAAAATGAGGGTTTAAGGCCGTTTGGTTAAAATTTTCCAAGTCCCTACTCTCGGGATAGGAAAATGGTAATTCTTCATTTATGACTAATCGGGCCATTTTCCGACGAACAAGATCGGAATCATAAGGATGACTATCAACTAGACCTGTCCTAGGGTTGATTTTTTGTTGACCATGTAGGTCAGCAAGAAAATTTTTATGGTTATGTTGGATGTGTGTACTAATTGTACCGGTGCCGTCATCCCTCTTGAATTTGTATGTTTTACCACATATTTTACAAACTTTCAAACCTATATCCGGAGTTTGTTCGTCCGGGATATAATCGTAAAACTTATGCCAATCACTAATTTCTCCTCTACTTTTCCTACTACTACGGGGTTGTGTTGTTTCGGTTAGTTGTTGTTATTGTTGTTCTTCTTCTAATTGTATGTCACCTACAAACTCGTCGTGTGCACCACATTTTTGGGTAGGAGGATCATGGTACTCTTGGGCGGGCTCACTAATTGGGACAATTGGTGGCCTACGGGAAGAGGAGGAATCTTGCCCGCTACGACCGCTACCGCGTGATCTAGACATAATGTAATAATGTACTAATGTATGTAAAATTGTATAAAAAAATACACAATATAGGAACGGTGAATTATAAAAAAAAATCTAAAAAACAAGAGGATTGAGATAGAGAAGATCAAAAAACCAACAATAATTTTAAGTACAACGCAAAAAAAAAATAACAAGAGAGGTATGAAATTTTGATACCGTTCACCGTGGAATACGCGTATGTGTAATAAACCGTGAAAATAAGAATAGAAGTAGATCTAGAAAGAAGCGATTCGCCGATTCCGCAATTGAAGAGTTGAGGAGAACTTCAAGGAGAATTGACGAGAGTTGAAGAGAGTTGAAGACATTGAAGACGTTGAATTTTGATTTCGATCGATACGATCGAAAATTGATCGTGTATATGCCTTGTTGTAGACTTGCTTGTTGAATACTTCAATTGTTGAAAAATTCCTTAGAAATGATTTATAATAGTAGAGAGAGTGGGAGAGTAAGGTGTGATTTTTTTTAGAAAATTTTGGTGGCGTATTTATAGGCTACAAATGTTAAAAAAAACAAAAAAAAAAACAAAAAAAAACCAAAAAAACGGCTGAGAGAGCCGTTGGTTGGCTCTGTTGCACAGTGGCCCAACGGGTCTCTGACCCGCGGGTCAACGGTCGACCCGTACGGGTCCAACGGGTCGTAACCCGTGGGTCGACCCGCGGGTTGGCGGTTGGTTGGGTATTTTTTAACGGATTCGCGGGCCAGGTTGGGCGGGTTGGATTCGCGTTTTCTTCGACCCGGGTCGATCCGTTACTGTACACGCATTCGACCCGAACCCGCCAAACCCTTCACCGGGCCGGGTTCAACCGGCGGGTCGCGGGTGGGTCGCCGGTTGACCCGGCTCAGTTGCCATCCCTAACTTAACTTTACTCGGCTCAAACATTTTACTTGGTAATCACCGGCCAGTTTAACTCTAAGTGGGCTAAATAGGCCCATTTAGAACTAAAATGGTACAGTCCGTAATTACAGAAAAACTTCAGTGGCATTTTGCTCACTTTCCGCTAAACATCGCGCCTTCTATTCTTTTTTCGCTTTCCGCAAACACGGAGTGATAAGGACTGAACAATTTCCCAAAAATGGAAAAGACTAAAAAAGACATTGTTTTTTGCAAAGCCAGAAGAATAACCATATGGGCCGAAATTACACCCGAAAATAACTCCGTTATGTGTTACATATGGGCCGTCATCACACTTTAAATTCTTTTTTAGTGATTTCATTTGGTTACCATGCTACTGCTGTAACAAATTTTCAGCTTTTAGTTTCATAAAATGTTTTGAAGATTCACCTATTCTATTCTATTGACATGCACATATTCGATTCATACAAGTACAATAACTGTTATATTGTGTACTGTTGTTCTTAACTCACTAGTTAGTAGGTAATAGAATATAAATATTAAATCGTCAATCCTAATCATAATTTCTGAATTTTGTCCATTTTGGTAGCTAGGAAAACTCTATGCGTGCGAATTTGCAAACTATTGCGCTCATCCGTTGCTTGTTGCCTCGAGAGGCTAGAAGAAAAACATCTATGAAAGGCCTTAACCATTTTCTTTCACATGGTATTAGAGTCAAGTTCAAATCCTACTTGTTATGCAATAAAATTAAATACGGAGTAAGACAAAGTAAATATCGCTGCATACAGTTTAGATCTCGGGTCCACAAAGATAATCTTGATCTTGGTCAACAAAGATACTCTAACTATAATTTCAGAGTTTCCAATGATAAACATTTCCCATCAACAAATACTAAATGGCAAATCTTGCTCTAACTCTAAGTCACCTTTCTGTCAAAATTTTGAACCAACTTACAATTAATTCCAAAAGATATCAACCCTTCTTCTCTCTACAATTAGAAGTATACATGACAAGTATTAGTGTGGTTCACTGGTAAATTTCTTTGTTGATGAGCAAAAGATCGGGATTTCGTATTCTGTTTGCACCAAAAAAATTCTGTGAAAGTTTCACATGATATTGTAACTTGTACTTAAAACAAAATTAAATCTTTGACAATATGATGATTCTACTTAAACAAAATTAAGGTGGAATTCGAGGTAGAATTTTCTATGGAAAAGAATGAGTTGTAGAAGAGATTTTCTACGAGAAAAAATCGAGTTTTAATTAGTTCTTGTACTTAAAAAAGTCAAGAGGTGCATGGCATGTAATTATACCTTAGAATAGAATTAATTCGGGATCTTAAAATTTTCTTTTCCCTCAAATTAATGTTCTCTCGAGCATTGAAACCTATCCGAGACCTGGAACCGATCCGGTTTCGACCCGGATCCGGCATTGGACCGAAACTGACCCGGCCTATCCGGATCTGGGTCTGGGTCCTAAAATAGGACCCGTTGTACTTTCGGGTCCGGGGTCTGGGTCCGCTCAAAAGTGACCCGACCCGGACCCGGATCCGAATCAGTTAAAAAATTCAAAAAATCAACATAAAAATAAATATTCTATCCTCATCCCTATCCTCCTTCCTCCTCAATTCTAAGTTTTCCCCTTCCAAACTCAAAACTCATCTATTTTTCTTCTCTCATCTATTCTAAATCTTCCATTCGCTGCATCTGCTCGCCGCTCACACTCCCGCTCCTACCTGAACGGGCAGGAATATTTTAATATGATCCGGATCCGGAACCGGATCCGATCCTCACGGATCCGGGTCAAATTTTTGGACACGTATGGGACTGGGTCCGGGTCCGGGTAGTGAAGGACCCGACCCGACCCGACCCGATACCAATGCTAGTTCTCTCTTCATTTGTGTTGGACAAAAAAATCAATCTAAATTTTCATGCCATCCAAAACAAAAACTAAAGCAGCTAGTTTACGTTAAATCGCATTGTACAGTTAGCGAACATGCATTAATTTCAAACATATATATATTCACGAAACAGGATAAGAGGTTCTAAGATGAAGAGATATACAAGGTGAATTCCTCCAAACCCTAGCATGCAACCTAAGCATCTCCTTCGCCCTCTCCTTCGTCTTCTCCCCGCAATCCATCTGCATTAGCAACAGCATCTTCGAAACCACCCCCACCTCCACCATCTCCTTCAATATCCCCATTGTCGGCGAGCTCTTTGCCACCAAATACAGTATCCTCATCGCCTTCTCGCTCGCCAACACCGAAACCCTAACCAGCTTCTTGGACACCACCGCTATCCCCGCAGCGTGGTTCACTATTTCTGCTCTCCCTTCTGCGCACTCACTCAGTCTTGACAACACTGATAGCATCAACTCGTTCGCTCTCTTCTCCGTCGACTCTTCCATTAGAAGCTCTATTATAACAGTCACTACTTTGGCTTCAGCAGCTTTTGTTTTGTTTCTTCCATATGGGGTAACTGCACTTAGTACTTGTAGGGCTGCCTTTGTTGCTTGGTATGATATCTTCTCTTTCAAAACATTCGCGATGTCTACGAAGAACTCTTCACTAAAGGCCATTAACCGGTATGGAGATGCCACGAAAAGGAGAGACTTGAGGAGTAGGATTGCGTAGGCTCGAGTTTGGTAGCTGGTTGATCTTCCTAGGATCGAAGTTAAAGTCTCGACGAAATCTTGATGCTTCTGTAGTAGATTGACAAGGCTTTGCTCTGGTAGCTGAAGAGAGTAAAGAATGCTGAGAGCTTCTTCTTGCAATTCTTGCTCGAGGTTGTACTTCTTTACAATGGTGGCCAAGAAATCAACAGCTCCCGACGCTGCGACGCACCTTTTGTTTCTATCACATTCGTAGACAATTGATTTGAGTTGCCGGAGAGAGTTTGATAGGTTGGCCGAGGTGGTGGCATCTTGGATGAGATCGACAATGAGTGATTTGGTGACGGGCGGTCTAGGGGTGGGGAAGCGCTCGATGCCTTGAGATGCCTTTGTAATACACCAACCTTGTATCAAACGACGGAGAGTGACATTGGGGGTAATGAGGGCGTCGGAATCCGACACTAGGGACTTGTTGGTGATCGGACAGGTGGGGTGGTTCTCGGTGAATATCCACCGTTCGATCGAGTGGCGGTCGAAGGTGATGCCGGTCGGGAGTGTGACCGGGTCTCGCATGATTTGCAGAGAGATGGGACACAAGAAGTACGATGGGATCTCAACTACAGACGATACTTCTTCCATTTTGGTTTCTCTTTAATAAAACAAGGTGTGTTTTTTCTTTCGATATGATGAAGAGATGTAGGAGAGTTTTTTTGAATGATTTGGTTGAAGAATGAATGAGAAGGTGGAATGAAAGGATACAAGGATTTTATAGGAGAAGAGTTTGGACTTTGGAGAAGTTCAACTTCGAAGAAGTCAAAGGTAGGGAGAGGGGCATTTTGGGAAGTTACATAGGGTTTTTTAATATTAAATATTGACGGCTAGGTATAGCTATGTAGAGTTTATAGCGTATAGATTCGTTGACGTTTGTTTAAGAGTGTGTATAAGAATAACTGTTCGAATTGAAATTTTCAAGCGTATGTACGTGTGAAAGTGTAATCATGGTAGCTTGCAGATATGGAACTTTTCCATCAAAATTAGGTCAAAGAGTAGTCCGAAATAGTTGAAGAAGTATGGATTTGGATAATTTGTAAACCTTTCAAGTTTGGCGAAGAATAGTAGAGCTTTACAATTACTTTCTAGCGGAACCATTAATATAACTAATATTTCGCACGTTGCGATGCACATTTTGATAAGAGTTTGAGAATTTTCATGTACGATATATGTATTAAGAAATAGTTTTGGAGTTGGACGTGCATTGCACGTAATTAGAAAAATATTTAAAAAGAAGGCTACGATTTGCACATGCAATGCATGTGTTTATAAGTAGAATTTGAGTTGTACGTGCGGCATATGTGTGTGTTTGGTGTTAAAAAAATATTGAAAATTTATTTTGCACGTTTTAAATATGTGGAATTTTGTTTGTTTATTGATTTTTGTTGTAATTATTGAGAGAGTTGGAGTTGTACGTACAATACACAGATTTGTATGTTGACAAATTACAACTCCAATTCTCATATTATATATAGAGACTAGCAATTTTCACGTGCGATGCACGTCTTAATAAATATATTTTTACTAAATGTGAAAACTTCAATGTAGTCTACCATTGAATCTAATACCTCCTATATATTATATATGCACGGGCAATACACGAATTTATTTGTCTACAAATATTTATATTTGTTGAAATTAATTCAGACGTATATTATACGTGTTTATTTGGTTACAAATTCTGACTCTCCCATTAAAATAGTAGAGATATAGTGATTGGTGTATTAAATTATTATGTTAAATTCTGTTATGATGAATAATTAATTATTTTATATAAAAATACACGCTATAACAGTCTGTGTCAATTGATTCTTTATGTAGAGAATCTAGTAATTAATACTGTTAACATATGTCGATGCTACAACATATGAAAACAATATTCTCTATTATTCTCTATGCTATTTCTATTATTCATTTTTCTTTTTATATCTTCTTTCTAGGCATGTATTTTTTACTATTGTACTTTTTTTCTCTTGCAAGTTTTTCATCTATTGGGAAATTAAGCCTTATTTTATTTTTCTCCTTACAAATCTACCAAATGTATCAAAATATTGGATACAACAAGAAGTACTGATAGCATCTTTTTGAACTGATAAATTTGCTAATTCTCTATTACATTTAAAATATTAATTTGGAAAGAAGATTAAGCACAACTAAGTCATGCTATTGCCAAATCAGTAAAATAATACAAGAGCCACGTGATTTCTGATAAACCTGTCTTAAATTTATTTGATTTTTAACTACTAAATGATTTTTTTATAAAGGAAAATGTTAATTACTAATTGCTACTTCCTACAATTGTAGTCATCAAATTAATTGATAATTATATGCCACTTGGGCTTTTCTTTTAATACTTTTGACGGCTACATATATAGGTGCAGTGCAATCATAAAATACATAACAAGTTTTACATTTTACTCGTTAAGAGCATCTGTAGTCGTTATTGTCAAATTTTGACTATTTAGCTTATGGCAATTAGCAAAAATGGCTTTTATCGTAATCGTTGTTAGCTAAAATTTGTCCAAATGGTAAATTATCTTCCTACCGAAAATATAAAAAAAAGTAGTATTTTTTTTTTAAATACACAATGATAGTGATATTTTAAAAAAAATAGAAAATCAATAAAAAAAATCAAAAAAATGGCCAGAAAACTTGGACGGTGTATAATCCTTCGGCTGTCACTTTTTTTAAAATTTTATTATAGGACGACAGGTTATCTACCGTCCCTAAAAAAAATTACACATTTATGCGACGGTGTATAATTTACCGTCTTTTCATTTTTTAAATTTTTTTTAAGACAGTAAATTATATTTTGTCCAATCTTCAGACGAAATATAATCTATCGTTGGGCTATTTTTTCTATTTAGCCAAATCGACTGCTAGATATGGCTGAATACTGTAGCTAAAAATGAAAAAAATGGCTAAACAGTCAACGACTCTGCAGGACGTTTTTACTTAAAAATTTTAAAATTTGGCTAAATAGCTAACGAGTACAGATGCTCTAAGCCATTAATAATGAGTCTAAAGAGACCGTAGAAAAGGTAAAAGTTCAGGAATCCTGCAACTTCGACCAATACTTATATTACTTAATCACTACTATTTGCAATAGGATATATATATATATATATATATATATATATATATATATATATATATATATATATATATATATATATATATATATATATATATATATAGGGTAAAAGGGTATGAGCAACTTGCTCATTTAGTAAATAAGCAATTGATGATGTGGTATACATGTGATTGGAAAATCCTTGAAAACGTTAATTTTCCAATATATCACATGTATGCCACATAATCAATTACTCATTTACTAAATGAGCAAGTTGCTCATATCCCTTTTACCCATATATATATATATATATATATATATAATAATCATTCTGTTTTCTCTAGAACAAGCTTGTTATATGACTATATTTTTTTATGTATATCTTTTATATAAAAAATTCCATAGTTGAGTATTTTTCTAATTTTTAAAAAAAATTAAGGCTACCCTATAGTCTGGTCTCGAATATAAACTTTTTTTAAACTATTCTAATCATTTAGCATCGGAGCTACAACTTACGTCGTAGCTTAGCATGTTATGTATTATCGTATATCGTGAGAAGACCAACTTTGCCCTTGAGATTGTGTCCAAAGTCCACAAAAGTTTCTCCCTTTGACCTTTGATCAAGCTCGACCTCGTGCTCTTTTTGAGCTACTCTAACTCCCCTTTTTGACATTTCAACGTCATATTTGTTGGACAATTTCATGCATGTGATTTAATTATCATATTGTACAACATTTTTCTGAGTAGTTGTTCGTTTTAGGCATGTGATTTAATTATCATATTTGTTGGACAATTTCATGCATGTGATAATTGAAGGTTTCATCTACGTCACAGTCTCTTTATTATATATAAACCCTAGCTTGTTTTATTAAAAGCAAATCGGACGGCTGAGATTGACCGATCTCATGAACGGTTTTAATATTAGGGTTTAAATATGACTTGAGTCAAAAAACAGCAGCCAGTTTGCACAGAAAAGTAGAAGCCGTCAATTTAAATTTGGAGTATCGAGAAGGTAACTGGGTTGCCAGTACTTGCTGAGTAGAACTCTTGTGAAAATTTTGACCTCCTGCCCCACTTTTTGAAAATATTTGACGCTCTCACCCACTTCCAAAAATAATTAGCAATCTGTCTCTGTTTAGGACACGTCAGTATAAACAGTTATTGAAAATAACAGCATAGATTATTTATATTATTTTCAATAACAACATCTATTTTACATTTTTTTTTCATGTCATTATTTGGAATAACGGCATTAGTATATTTCTCTTACAAGTGTGAATCTTCTAACTTTAAAAAATTCTAAGTGTGCAAAAACTTATAAATTATGCCATTATTTTGAATAACGGCATTCGAATGACTGATGCCGTTATTGGAGATAACGGCATCATTTATATATAAATGAACTCTTGTCGTTGTTTGGAAACAGAGAGAATGAATAATAAGTTTAATATATATATATATATATATATATATATATATATATATATATATATAACTGATGCTGTTATTTGGAAGAACGACAACAGTTATATATATTTTTTTATAACTTATTCGTCAGAGATGATGAATAATAAATTACTTTTTTATAAAAAATTAAAAATTTATAACTGATGCCGTTATTCTAAATAACGCCATCAGTATTGAGAATGCCGTTATTTGAAATAACGGTATCTGTTATAAGGTTTTCATACTTGCAATTTTTTCTCTAAATGGAGACTACAAGCTGCCGAAAAACAAAATAACCTATGCCGAACTCCAAATAACGCCATGACACTTTTTTTAAATATAGATGCCTTTATTGAAAATAACGGCACGTAAATAACCTATGTCGTTATTTCTAATAACGGTTTATGCTGACGTGTCCTAAACATGATTAGATCGCTAAGTGTTTTCGGAAGTGGGGCAGAGCGCCAAATATTTTCGAAAAGTGGGGCAATATGGCAAAATTTTCAACTCTTGTACTCGAAAATGGACCGACTCATTTCCAATCTTTCATCGACAATGTACATTGGTTAGTATTTTTGGTCATGTCGCTTTTATTTTTCTGGAGAAGTGGCTGGGTATATTGCCCAATTGGTAAGACTGTATATGAGAGCTTAAATCGAGTTGTAACATTCTCGTTTTGTAAGTATCTATTAAACTGGCATATATATGCCCCAATGTTTTATTAGTAAGAAATTAGCAGAGAGAAAAGTCTCAATGTGCAACACATTGGTTCATGCACCCAAAAAAAAAAAAAGTTAGCAGGTACTAAAGTAGATGATTGATGCTCTCGACTTTTAGTGCTATGTTCTCTGTATCTCTCTAATTTATGTTGTTTTGTGTTTTGTTTGTAGGTCTTAATTTAGTAGACTATTTTATTGTTCAACTTTGTTTGGTTTTGTGGTGTCAAAAGAAGACATGCATTGTCCAAAACTCATCAATTAAGGTTCAAATAATGCTGCAGACATCTCAGTTGGTAGGACATGAGGCAGTCTAAAAAACTGATCTAAATTTAAGATGCTAGCTAGTTGAGAACCAATTCAACCTCATGCATACTTATACGAGAATATTTCTCTTCTATCGAATAATTTTACACACACATACTCTATATACGCGATCTGCACTCTGTTCTTTATAGCGTAGGACCCATGTATGTAAGGCTATAAATATGAGGAAATATTTTTATACAACTAATTTTCAATTCTTTAGTTATAATAGGAAAGTGGATCTGTACAGGGCCGGCCCTACCCTAGAGGTGGGTAAGACGGCCGCCTTGGACCCCGGGAGATTTCGCAATTTTAGGGCCCCAAATTTGAACTTCTCTTGTAAGTATAGGTACGTATTTTGCACGTAAAAAAATGTTATTAGGGGTCCATTTCAGAAGTTCGCCTAGGGCCCCCGAAAACTCAGGGCCGGCCCTGGACCTGTAGACGTATCAAGTCATTCTTCAACATCCATGCAATACAGGTCGGTGCCAATTGGGCACTGCATGAGGTAACGGGCACAGAAAAGGGTCATAATGCATTAGTTTCCTTGTCAAACTAGTTGATGATAGAGATATTTTCTTCGCAGAATTTTCTACCACCTTCGTCAAAATACTGATCTCCTTGCAGCGAAATTTTAATCATAAGTACACTTTAATTTAACATGAAAATTGCATGCAGGAGATATAAGTCCCATCTCTGCCAGTTAATTCTATGGCATTCACACCCCAAGTCTTTAAACCACCGGCTAATTTGAACTTTGAAAGAATAAATAGTATCAGAAGTTGATGTAATTGGACCTCCAAGATTTGAATCTAGACCGTGATGCTGTGTTGGTTATGTTCTTTATTTAAATGAAAACACTGGTTGATCGAGTTCCTTAATATCAATATGGCAAATGAATGAATGATGAAAAGTGCAACTAGGTGGACAAGAACTTACAAAAGGTGTAGATAACAAAAACAGCGAAACTATAAATTTCCCAAAATTAACCAAAATTGGCAAACTCTACAGTGAAATTCAAAAATTTTCAAAATCGGTCAAAAATGAAGAACTAATCAGCTACAAAATTTAATCAAAATAGTGAAATTCAAAATTTGTTGACGAAATGGACTATAGCCTACAAATTCCATGAAAAAAGCGATTTTTAGAACTTCATACATGCAAAAACAGTTATCCCACAATATTTGGCAAACAAAGTAAAATAAAGTATTTACTCAACATTGACAGAAAACGGTGGACTATATATAGGGGCCACGATCGACAAAAACAGTGAAATTCAGATTTCTCCAAATCAGTTGAAAATGTTGACTATAGTCCACAATAATTGACAAAAACAGTAAATATTCGGGATTTTATCAAATCGGAAAAAAATAGTGGACTATAGCCCAAAAAATATGCTTAAACTGTGAAATTCAGAATTTCATAAAATCGGCAAAAAATGGTGAACTACGACTAACTAATCTTGCCAAGATTTTAAAAATTCAATATTTCTCAAGATCAACTGAAAGTAATAGACTATAGCCCACAAAATTGGACCAAAACAATAAAATTCAAAATTTATAAAAATCCAAGGAAAATGGCAAAATATAACCCACAAAATCAAGAAAAAACAATGAAATTCGAAATAAGCCAAAATCGGTGGAAGTCCACAGTTATAGGCCATTGTTTGCGGGATTAGATTTTGTATTTTATTGTTTGGACCTTTTTTGGGGGGCTATAGACTATAGTCCACAATTTTGAACCATTTTTTTTTATATAGAATTTCGTATTTCACTGTTCTCACCATATTTTGTAGCATAGTCCACAGTTTTCTGACAATTTCGTGAAATTTTGTTTTTCACTGTTTTTGCATTATTTTAGGGGCTAGTCCACAATTTTTGGTTTTTTTGTCAAATTTTGTGTTTTACAGTTTTGACCTTATTTTGTGGGTTATAGTCCATAGCTTTCATTCAATTTCTAAAATTTTGTATATTAGAGTTTTGGCCTCATTTTGTGGCTTTCATATTTCATTGTTCACAGTTTTCACACATTTTCGTGAAATTTCATATTTCATTGTTTTGGCCTTATTTTGTGAGCTATATCCACAATTTTGCCCATTTTCATTGTATTTCAATAGTCTGACTTCATGTTGGGGGCTAGTTCACAATTTTCAGCCAATTTCATCAAATTTCATATTTCACGTTTTTGACATCTTTTTGTGGGCTATAGTGCACCGTTTTCGGTTATTTTTGTAAAATTTCATATTTGATTGTTTTGACATGATTTTATGGCCTATAGTCCACAAGTATCGACCAATTTTCGTGAATTTTTGTATTTCATTATTTTAGTTCATAGTTTTCGATCAATTTTGTAAATTTTCGTATTTTCACTGTTTTGGCCTCATTTTGTGGCCTATTGTCCATTGTTGTTGATCATTTTCATGAAATTTCGTATTTCACTGTTTTGATCATATTTTTTAGCCTATAGTGCACGGTTTTCTGCCAATTTCGTGCAATTCTTTTTCACTCTTTTGGCCTCATTTTGTGTTCTATGGTCCACAGTTGTCAGACATTTTCGTGAAATTTTATATTGCACAGTTTTTGCATCGTTTTGTGGGGCAGAGTCCCAAAATTTTAGCCATCTTTGTGAAATTTCGTATTTCACTGTTTTGACATCATTTCGTGGCCTCATTTATAGTTCACAGTTTTTGGCCAATATTGAAAATTTTCGTATTTCAATGTTTTGAGCTTATTTTGTTTGCTATAGTACATAGTTACCTGATATTTTCATGAAATTTCATATTTCACTGTTTTGGTCTCACTTTGAAGCCACATTTTTTGGCCATTTTCGAGAATGTTTATATTTCACTGTTTTGGCCTTATTTTTTGGGTTATAATCTACATTTTTCTATCGTTTTCGTCAAATTTTATTTTTCACTGTTTTGCCCTGATTTTGTGGGATATAATCCACAATTTTGGGCCATATTCGTAAAATTTCGTATTTCATTATTTTGACACATTTTCTAGCTTGTCCACAGTTTTTCAGCATTTTCGTGAAATTTCATATTTCACCTTTTTGCCTCATTTTGTGTCATATTGTCGATAAATTTTGCACATTTTCGTAAAATTTCGTATTTCATTATTTTGCCTTCATTTTGTGGGCTATAGTTCACAGTGTTCGGTCATTTTTGTGAATTTCATATCTCATTATTTTGGCCACATTTTGTGAGCTATGTCCATAGTTTTTATGAATTTCATATTTTAGTACTGTTTTTGCCTGATTTTGTGGGCTCTACAGTTTTCTATCCTATAGTCCACAATTTTCTGTCAATTTCATGAAATTTCGTATTTCAGTATTTTGGCCTCATTTTGGGTCCTCTAGTACACACATCTCAGTCATTTTCGTGAAATTTCATATTTCAGTGTTTTGGCCACATTTCCTGACCTATAATCAATTCATAGTTGTCGGTCATTTTCGTGAAATTTTGTATTTCACCGTTTCCCCCTCATTGTATGGGCTATATAGTCCACAGTTTTCTGCTATTTTCGTCAAATTTCCTATTTCACTGTTTTGGCCTTATTTTCCAAGCAGTCCATAGTTTTCAGTCATTTTTGTGCAATTTCGTATATTACTATTTTTGCCTCATTTTATGGGTCAATTTTGTAAAATTTCCTAGTTTATTGTTTTGGCCTAATTTTGTGGCCTATAGTAAACAATTTTTGCAATTTTCGTGAATGTTCGTATTTCACTATTTTGGCACCATTTTGTGGCATAGTCCATAGTTTACAACAATTTTGTAAAATTTCATATATCATTGTTTTGGCCTCATTTTATGGCATGTAGGTCAAGGTTCTCAGCTAATTTCGTAGAATGTATTGCACCATTTTGGTCTTTTTTTGTGGGCTAGAGTACATAGTTTTCTGACATTGTCTAATTTCATATTTCAATGTTTTGGCCTTATTATGTGGAATATAGTCCACAATTATTTTTATCGTTTTCGTAAAATTTTGTATTTGATTGTTCAAGCCATATTTTATTGCCTAGCCTGTCGTTTTTGGCATTTTCGTGAAATTTAGTATTTCACTTTTTGGCCTCATTTTGTGGCCTATATTTCACAATTTTCGCACAATTTTCTGAAATTTTGTACTCCACTGTTTGGTCCCCATTTTGTAGTCCATTATTTTTGTCCACAGTTTTAGGTCATTTTCGTCAAATTTTGTAGTTCACTGTTTTGGCCTCATTTTGTGGTCTATATAGTCCTCAGCCTTCTATAAATTTCGTGGAATTTCGTATTTCACTGTTTTGCCCTCATTTTCTGGTCTATAGTCCACAGTTTTCGGCATTTTTCGTGAAATTTTGTATTTCACTGTTTTTGGCTTTATTTTTGGGGCTATAGTCCACTGTTTTAGGCAATTTTCATGAAATTTCATATTTTATTATTTTGACCTCATTTTTGGAGCTAAATGGTCCACAATTTTCGGTCATTTTTGTGAAATTAATGTCGTATTATATGGTTTTTGCCAGTTTTGGGGGGGCAATATTGTATATAGTTATCGGCCAATTTCGAGAAATTTCGTATTTCGCTGTTTTGGCCTTATTTTGTGGCTATAGTCCACAATTTTCAGTCAATTTCGTAAAATTTTGTGCGTTACTGTTTGACCTCATTTAGTGGGCTAATTTTGTATTTCATTGTTTTAGCGTTATTGGTGGCCTATAGTTCACATTTTCTGTCATTTTTGTGATATTTCGTATTTCACTGTTTCGGCCTTATTTTGTGGCTTATAGTCCATAGTTTTTTTTTTCTTTCTATTTCTATAAATTTTCCTATTTCACTGTTTTTGTCACAATTTCTAGCCCTTAGTTTTTCAGTTTTTTCGTGAAATTTCGTATTTCACTTTTTTTTGCCTCATTTTGAGGCTTATAGTCCACAGTTTTTGCAAAGTCTCATGAAATTTCGTACGTCACTATTTTGCCTTCATTTTGTGGGCCACAGACCACAATTTTCAGCAAATTTCTTGAAATTTTGTATTTCATTATTATAGCATCATTCTGTGGTACATTGTTTTTGGTTATTTTCGTGAAATTTCGTATTTCAATGGTTTGGCCTTATTTTGTGGCTACAATTCTTAGTTTTAAGTAAATTTTGTATTCCACTGTTTTGGACTCATTTTGTGGGCTATATGTCTATAGTTTTCGATCAATTTTGTCAAATTTCGTATTTCACTACTTTAACCTGATTTTGTGGCCTATAGTCAATAATTATAATCCATTTTCATCAAATTTCGTATTTCACATTTTTGCCATATTTTGTGACTTTTAGTCCACAGTTTTTTGCTTTTTTTTTAGTCAAATTTCGTATTTCACCGTTTTTGCCCCATTTTGCGGGCTATCTAAAGTTTTCGGCCATTTAAGTGAAATTTTGTATTTCACTATTTTGGTCTCATTTTGTGGGCTATAGTCCACAGTTTTTGGCCAATTTCGGAAAAGAAATTCGTATTTCAATGTTTTAGCCAAATTTTGTGGGCTATAGTCCACAATTTTTGGTCATTT